>OY744521.1:77694681-77839681 GCA_963556195.1 Sepiola atlantica
CTGAAAAATAAAAACCTAGTTTACTTACCCTCTGATAAAGGTAAGGAATTCTGTATCATCTCTCAAGACTCATACAACATACTCGCTCTCGAACATCTTAACAACAACAACCTATACACCCCCGCCCACAACATTTCAGCCACATTAGTCCAAAACTCCATTAACAACACCTGGTCCCAAATCTGTCTCACACGTAACCTCCCCAAAAAATACAAAATCAACTTCACCACCAAAAATAGCAGACTTCCCACCTTCTACCACCTCATTAAAACACACAAGACCAACACACACACACAAATTAGACCTATAGTCTCTAGTATTGAAGGACCACTCTATAAAATCTCTTGGCTTCTCTCTCAACTACTCAAACCACTACTCTCCACCTTCCCCGCACATGTCAGCAGCTCCGACCAAGTAATTAGCAGACTACACTCACTCCAACACCAACAACTACAAACTAACAACTATATATTTAGCCTAGACGTAATCTCCCTCTACACCTCAATACCCGCACACCCAGCCATAGACCTCATCACCGACCACATATCTTCCTCTGACAACCTAGAGCTCTTCGGACTAACACCTACTGACATTCACAATCTCTTATACATCATCATCGACAACACATACTTTACCTTTCAGCAGCACACTTTCAAACAAATCTCCGGCCTCCCCATGGGTTCTAGCCTTTCCGGTCTCTTAGCCATCACCTACATGAACCGGTTAGAGCAACGAGCACTTAACTCCTGCCTCTCCTATATATTCTTCTCCAGATATATAGATGACATTCTAATCCTTACATCCTCTCAAGACGAAGCCACACAAATATTCAACACATTCAACAACACCGACCCCCACATACAATTCACCATAGAACACCCAAACGAGTCCGGCTCACTCTCTCTCCTTGATTTCAACCTTAACATCACCGAAGATGGCTCTATACACACTAACTTCTATAGGAAACCTGCCTGCAAAAACCTTTTCATACACTATAAGTCTGCCCTGCCCACAAAAGCCAAATTAAGTTATGCCCATAATGAAATCACCCGAATACAAAATAAATGCTCTTCTGCTGCTGACAAAATATCACACGCTAAAAACTTCCACCAAACCCTCCAAAATAATGGCTACCCCACCCCCACCATAGCCCACCTAAATAAGCCCAAAACACGTAGACACCGCACCCTCGCTAACACATGCTTCTTAAAACTCCCTTTCTTCAGCGATAAGATCACCACCTCCATCCGCAAGGCAATACATAAGGAAAACCTTAACATACAACTAACACATACTGGCACCTCCTTACGCCAACATCTATCTAATAAACACACTAACCACACACCCGAACCCTGCTCCCTGGCCAATTGCCCTATCTCCAACACAGGTCTGTGCCTTCGCACTAACTGTGTTTACAAACTACAGTGTAATAAATGCAAAAAATTTTACATCGGCAACACTACAAGACCGCTACACTTGCGCATAAAGGAGCACTTGAATACCCGTATATCCTCTTTCCACAAACACATAGAGATTTGCTCAAACACTCAGCGCGATATTCACGTCTCCATCTTAGCGTCTGTCAGAAACATTGGTGACCTTAGAATCACAGAATCAATCCTCATCTCCAGATTAAACCCTCAATCAACGTCACGAGCTCTACTCACCTTTCATTCTATAATATCTACCCCCCATCCACCAACCAACCCCCATATCTAACACTTAACAGAGTCCGTTTCCACCACTTCACTCATTACTCACCTCCTATAATAAACTCACCACACACCCAAACAATCAAACAGGCCCCTCCCCATATGAACTTCCATCCTTACACACTTTCAACCACAAACCAAAAACCATATTCAACATACTCTTCTAACCCACCAAAATAAGTCACCCCATAACCTAGCATTATTAATTAATAAATCCAAACACATATAGAATGTATACAAATAACATGCAAATATTAAATAAATAATTCATAAAATAAATTAAACAAGTAAATAATAATAATAAAAAAAAAAAATAAATAAAAAAAAAAATAAAAAAAATATGTAAAGAAATTGATGAATATATATAGATAAACAATTAAACAAACAATAATACATAGATATGTATATATATATGTATATATGCATTATGTGTATATATGTTGTATATATATATACTAATATTGTTATACAGATCTCCACCAAAAAAAAAAAAAAAAAAATAAATAAATAAAAATTAATTATAAAAAAATATTTTAAAAAATCCAGAGTTACTCCCCTTTATCTTATAGTAAATATATCAAGTTAATAAGTTAATTCGTTAATCTAATTTGACGAAACTCACAATTAGTAATTAATAACACTTCTTTAATAGATGATAATCGAAATCGATAAGTAGATAGATCTAGAATATTTAAAATATGAGACTAATTACTTTACTTTATATTAAAATTCTTAAATTACGATAGAAAGATAAACAAAATAAAAATACGAAGATAAAACAAAGTAAATATTCAAATATAAAAAAAAAAAAAAAATGATATATATATATTGTCAAAACTAACAGTTTATCGAACACCATACACCTAACCAACATTACACAAATATTCTAAACACCAAATCATATATTTAACATAATATTAAAATAAAACTTAACTTAATTTATATTCCCTGTGAAACTGCTTTTTTGCTGCGGTCTATATCTGGCAGCCATTTTATTTTGTATTATTCTCTACACAGTCGGAGAAGAATAAAATATTATTCTTCTTCTGGTCTAATTATTTTTGAAAAAGGGATGTCTTTTCCCGAAATATCAAATAGTGATTTTTAATCACCCGGACATCACACGAACAGCTAAAACACTCTTGCTGTTATGTAAGAAAAAAAAAAAAGGAAAAATAAATAGTAAGTCTTATATCGTATTCGATTTATTGTTATTGTTTTTGTTCCTTTCCTTTCAACTTGCATCTTACCCGGAATTGCATTGCCCACAGCCTTTCAAAAACTTACTAATATATATATATATATATATATATATATATATATATATATATATATATATATATATATATATATATATATATATATATATGATATAAGTCAGTTCATATTATAGTTACCTTAGTATTGATGGAAACGATTTATTAATAAATACTATATATCTTCCACAAAAACACCGAAGTATAGCAATTTTAATAGTTGCTTAAATGGACGGCTGACATTATGAAACTAGTTCTAAACTGTTGAACTTAAATGAGTTTCGTATCAAAATGACCTAAATATACATTGATGTAACTTTAGTAAGAAAAAAATTATCCTCAAGTGAATTAGAATTTTTATAAATAAATTATAGAACTTATTAACTATTTTAAGAAATATTACTGAATTCAAATTTACAATTTTTTTAATGTACTAGCTTTGAACGAAAAAGTCAAAATGGCATATTAGTGGGTTCTACCACGTGTGAGTTTTTGCTCTCTTTTTATTTGTTTTTTGTTTGTTTTCACCCAAAAATGAACTACTGTATAGTGTAGGTTTTTTCTAGACACTTTAATCCAATAACTTTTTACTCTTTATGAATTTTTTCTGATGATTTTGTAATGTTGCAGAGACGATATTGACATAAAAATGTTGTTTGGCACAAGACAAATGAAACGGACCGTAAAAAATATATCTCACAGAAATTTTATGTTTTTTGGAAATGTGAAAATGTGAAACAGTGATTGTAGCCGACGCAATCTGCCCCTTTAGGGCGCATCAATATGCATCAGGAAAATCAGGCCCTACGTAGAAACAAGTGGAGATCTAAGAACTAGTACATATTTTGACTGTCCAAACATTAGCCGAGAAACGGCGCCGAAAATCTGGGGAAAAGCGTGTTACTTGTCAGAAGCAATTAACCACGCACAGGGCCAGTTATTTACCATACGCGAGATTGGAATGTCGCTGGGGTCTTAATCACTAATGGTGTGGACATTGACAAGAGAAGAAAGCGAATAGGGGCTTTGTCATGATAAGAGGTGGGGTCCAATAGAGAGGGAGAGTAGGTCAGTATGCCCCACCCTGGCCCCGGGAGAGAGGATAATGGTTTTCTTTAGTGTAGATAAGATCTAAAAAAACCTAAGCGATGAATTTCGATTGTCGTACCACCCAACGAGAGAGAGAAAGAGAGAGGGGAGAGAGAGAGGGGTGCCCCACCCTGGCCCCGAGAGAGAGAGAGAGAGAGAGAGAGAGAGAGAGAGAGGATGGAGAAATGGGCTGGAGAAAGAAAGGGTGTAATGATATGCCTTTTCTGGGAAGCGAGAGGACCTTTGTTGTTGAAACGAGAAGACGTCACGAGTGAGTTAGAAATTGGAATTCGCCCAAGACGGACGTGCCGACCAGGCGTGAGCACGCGCGAACGCGCTCTCGTTCAGGACGGCAGGACCATGAGACTCCCCCCCACACACACACACCGTTTTCTAGTAGACAAGTTACAACTTAATTAACAACTGGGAAATCGTAAATAGAGGATACACAGAGAGACGAGATGGTTAGTAAACAAAGCCATTATCGAAAAACAGACTTTGAGTTAAAGTTTAAAACCAATTGTTTCTCTTGTTAAATAATTATTGCTTACGAAAAGACCTAACCGAGTTTGTTGACTTATTCCTGTTGTCAGTTTGTTGTTTGAGTAACCTTGCCTTCACAGAATCACGAAATCGTCATTCATCCGACCGGAGGAGTTCGACACATCTTCTTTTTTTTATTTGGCCACTAAGACGATCATAGCCAGAGAGGGTGTTCACAGTCTGGAAGGATTCCTGTGCCGAGGACGGTTCTCATTACATTTGATGCCGTCGCCAGGAAGGAGCATGTGGGATCCCCGTTACATTCGGCGCCGCAACCAGGATATCAAACACCTGTTCGTGAGTGGCCGACGACGATACTCACGCGGTCAGGAAGAAGCGTGTGGGGTACCTTGTTATAAAAAATAAAAATAATAAAATAAAACCATGGTTATTGGAATATAATATGAACTGACTAATATTTGCTCTGTTATCAATAATTGACAATCATTGAGCTGAATCTTTTAAGGAGACTAATAGACATAAATTTATAGAGTCAAGAAATAATTGCAAGGCCGTGATAGGCGAAGCAAAGAGAAGGCATAATGAATTAACAAAAAAACGCATCCAGTCTGGGAATAGAACTGACCTTCAGAACTACCGCCCAATAAGTCTACTGCCGATCTTTGCCAAAATCTTTTAATCCTTAATCAAACTAGCGATAGTACGCCACTTAGTTAATGCTAAACTTCTATCTGACCGTCAGTATGGATTTAGACAAGCACGATCTACTGCAGACATCCTAACGGTCATCTCTGAACGCATGCACTGGACAAGGCATGTTAAGCTAGGGCAGTAGCGCTTGATATATCCAAGGCCTTTGACAAGGTATGGCATAAAGGGCTTCTCCTGAAAATACGCTCATACGGTATTACTGGGCAACTACTTAATATAATTAGATCCTTCCTAAACAAAAGAAAAATCCAGGTTGTCCTCGATGGCCGTTCATCTAAGCAACATGACATAAATGCTGGTGTACCCCAGGGATCTATCCTTGGACCTTTGTTGTTCCTGATCTATATAAACGATCTCCCTGATGGCATAGAGTCGGAGATTGGTTTATTTGCTGACAACACCACACTTTACTCTCGCCATGTTGGCAAAACAGACGCGATCATATCCAAGACAATGGCTGAATCTTTAGAAAATGACCTCCAGGCTGTAGTGGATTGGGGTCATAAATGGTTGGTAACTTTTAATGCCGCAAAGACAAAGCTCCTTTCCTTCAACAACTACAAGAAGCCTCTCCAACCACCGATTGCCATGGCAAATAACACTCTACCTGAGAGTTCATCATTCAAATTCCTCGGCCTAACCTTCACAGGTAACATCCGCCCATGCATGGAGTATTGTTGCCACATCTGGGCTGGTGCATCATCTACTAGTCTCCCCCTCCTTGACAAGGTCCAAAAAAGAGTCGCCAACCTAATAGGTCCCTCACTGTCAACCAAGCTCCAGTCACTGTCCCATCGCCGCAATGTAGCATCCTTATGTTTGTTTTACAAATACTTCAATGGATTATGCTCCGATGAATTGGCTACTCTGGTTCCCCCTCGACGTAAATTCACTAGACTAACTCGACAATCAACTAAATCTCATTCGTTCACTGTGGAGGTCCCCAGATGTCGGAGAGCCTTCTACTCAAATAGCTTCTTTCCTCATACTGCTGGCCTCTGGAACTCTCTCCCTGCCCCCTGTTTCCCCAACAGAACAGACATGCAGAAATTTAAAACTAATGTAAACAGACATCTCCAAATTTAGGCTGACCCCCCACCCTCTCCCCTTTTATTTTTCTCTCAGTAGCCCCTTACGTCTACAGTGGCGGCCTGCCTTGATTATGGTGAACCATGTTAAAAAAAAAAATGCTAATACATATATTATCATTAATAATTATGTATATATATATATATATATATATATATATATATATATATATATATATAGTCATCTACATACAGATGTATTCGCTGTATCAGAGCTCTTCGGTGCGGCTAGACAAGCAAGTGCCTTAAGCCGGGATAAGTACTCTTTTTGTAATTAAACTCACTTGGTAACTTTATCAGTTATCCACATACGTTACCTTTTAGAATCATTTGATATACATTATTGTCCTAGTTAATATATTCTTTTCTTTTTGTGTTCATTGTTCCACTTACTGCACGTTCATTAACCATCTGAAATGCCTGAAAGCATCCCCTGTAGACGTACTGAACACGCAACAGTAGTCACCAGAATAATCAATACTGAAATTATTTGGTAGATTAAACAATGCAAACAAACGTTAAGTGGAGAAGAGAGAAAAATTAATACAAGGCCGATAAAAAGTAAACTACAGAATAAAAGCAACCTTAGACGATTTCGTATTATCCATAGGGATGAGTAGGATAACCCCTAGGGGCCCACTAAATGTAGAGCTCCATGCAACCGTTTCTTTTATTTTAAGTGAAATGTTAACACTATGGATGTGGCAAACGGACCCAGAGCACAATTGAGATTGATTTGTAGGAATCCTTTTTGATATGAGAATCATTAAGAGTGTATTAAATATTATACGTTATGTGAAATTCGAGGAGGTGAGGATATTGAGGTTGGGCCAAAGAAGATCAAAGCTATGGGTTAATGCGGCACTGATCTTCTGTTAGATAGCAACGGGTGCCAAAGAGAAAGAGCGTGCCGCAAAAGGTGAGAGGAGTGAAAGCGGAAGTCGGAAATGGCGTCACGTCCGTTCGGGGATTTTTCTGTCTTTTGTTCATGACTCACCAACGAAGGCAGACGTGAAAATCGGTCGGTCAGCTGCCAGTAGGCTGGGGCCGAAGAGGGTGGGGCGCAGTAACCCAAAATAGCCTGACGATATCTATCTCTAGTTCCTTCATTCTCCCTCTCTCCCGTACAAACCATTCAATCTCTGTCTCTTGTTTTATGTTTGAATAAAACTTCTAAAACCAGACCAGCGTCTACGCGTTATCGTTCAACGGTGAGTTTAATAACAGCGACGAAGCAGCCAGATACACCAGCAAACGATGTAGACGAAACCTGGGTACCCACAGTTCGAGGTAAGCAGTAATGCAACACTTAGTGTCAGTATAAAATGCTTCTGCTTTTTTTTGTAAAGTTTCTTAATAGATCGTCAGTATTGTTGACTCCAAGATTATCTGAGTGATCTCTCTTGGATTATATCCAAGTTAGTCCCCCTTAATTATACTGCACCCTTCTTTCCGGAAGTAAAAAACTAATTCCACTCATGTGGGTGATTTAGAACGGGATATTATCCTCTTTCTGGCTAGCTCTTCAAAGCCATCATTTGACATTTCAGCATGGCTTTCACAAACCCTGGGAGTAGTCGTCTTAGCATCTTAGACCAGACTGTGACAAGATCGGTGGTCATATTTGATACCAAAAACATCTTTTATGTTGAACTTCTTGTATGTTTTTTTGCGACCCAACTTATATATTTTTATCATATCTTTGTAAGGTATTTTGTTATGTTTTATTTGTTATATAGATTGAATCTTGGGGAATATCTGTTGAGGTTGCCTTTTTCCTAATATGTGGAGTCCCAAGTCATGTGACCATGGAGCGGTCAACCATTAGTTTATTTAGTTACGTGGTCACCGATATAAAAGTCGTCACTCAGAGAACACTTCCTCTTTTCCTGCTTTTTGGGCTAATTTTTGAAGTAGCAATATGTTTGCCATCCATTTGCTTTTGACCTCTCTTTTGTTTAGTCACCAAAATGACAACATTCGTTTATTTTTGTATTTCTATTTTTTATGGAAGTAAAAAAACTAGCCAACAATAAGTGTTAGATGGATAGATTCCCATCCAGAAAACAGCAATTCTTCTCCCTTTGTCAGAAACATCGCTCATGGAATGTGAGGACTAAAGGACAAAATAAGGGAAGCGAGAGTTACAAGGATGCTGAAAGTAAACCCAATGTCCACTTTCTACTCTCCTCCACTGTTTCTATTTTACTTAGACGTTATTTATCTTCCTCCCACAAGGTAAGATGTGACACAAGGTCGGGAAAGTGGGATTTGAAAAGCCAGCGTAAATCAAGCCCTGAACGCCAAGACAATGCCGGTCTATGGGGTGCAGTATCCATCGGAACAGATACTACACTTTGATCTTGGCCAAAAGGCTGAGACCCCTGTGAGTCTTTTTTAAAATTTTTAAATTTTATTTACCTCCCCAGGAGGTTAAGCACAAGACCAGTTTTTATCTTACTCCCACAAGGTAAGATGTGACCCAAGGTCGGGTCGGGAAAGTGGGACTTGAAAAGCCAGCGCCCGAGAAGGTGAGCACTCTGGCCATTAAAAATTGCCTGGGCAGCCCCTCGGCATTCCCCGGTAGGGGCGCCTCAGGCAGTAAGCAATAAACTTACTCCCCCCTAAAGAGGGGAGGCAAAGCCTGGGAGGGTGGACCTCTTAGAACTGCACAGGACAGACCCATAGACCGGCGTAAATCAAGCCCCGAAGACCAAGACGATACCAGTTTATGGGGTGTAGTATCCATCGGAACAGATACTACACTTTGATCTTGGCCGTGACCAGTTCTGCAACATGTAATCCTCCTACATATCTCCACGCGTTAGGAAGTTTTAAAGAGTTGTATGTTTCGGTGTATTACCTATGAGCATGAATACATCCACTTATATTGTCATAAGTAGGTTTTTTTATTTCGTTTTGGTTATTGCTTTTGTTTATATGTAAAAACAATTAAGAGACAAATAGAGACGACTGAAACATTCATTTTATTCATTGTGTTCAAACAAAAACCCTTGCACGCCGTGAATAACATGAATTTAGAACAATTTATTTCTTTTATGTTTATTTCGTGGAGATATTTTTTACGTCTTTAATTAGTCACACGTTTATTTATTTGTTTAGTAAACTCTTTTTCGTTTGTTTGTCTGAGATCGGTGTAAAACAAATAAATAAATGCATTGCAGATCCCATTACCTACTTTTTTCAGAACATTTCGTGAAAAAAGGTGAACAAAAGCTTGAAAAAAGAATGCTTTTAATGACATGGAAAGGTGATTCTGTGCCTTAAGCCCCTCCCCCTCTTTCTTTCACTCCCCCTCTCTCTCTCTTTCTTTCTCTTTCTAGCTTCCTATCTTTCATTTGCTATCTCCCCTCCCTGCTAGTTCTATTTTGCTCTTTTTCTATTCTTCTTCTTCTGTTTCTTTTTCTTCTGTTTCTCTCTCTGTCTACCTGTCTCTGTCTCTAAACGTCTGTCTGTCTGTCTGTCTATCTGTCTCTCTTTCTCTCTCTTTCTCTCTCTCTCCCTCTCTCTCTATCTCTCTATCTATCTCGGTGATTCTGTGCCTTAAGCCCCTCCCCTCTTTCTTTCTCTCTCTCTCACTCTCCCTCTCCCTCTCTCTCTCTCTCTCTTTCTCTCTCTAGCCTCCTATCTTTCATTTGCTATCTCCCCTCCCTGCTAGTTCTATTTTACTCTCTTTCTATTCTTCTTCTTCTGTTTCTGCTTCTTCTTTGTCTTCTGTTTCTCTCTCTGTCTACTTGTCTCTGTTTCTAAACGTCTGTCTGTCTGTCTCTCTCTCTCTCTGTTTCTCTCTCTTTCTCTCTCTCTCTCTCTTAAATATTTCTGAAAATTAGCATAGTAGTGAGAAATTAGAACTGTTTTATGGTAAACAATGGCGACATGTTCATAGAACTACAGTACCCCGTATTTATTCTCACCGATATTTGAGTTATTCGTACATAATAATTAATTATACTTAAATAACCCTTTCATTTTTATAAATAAAAATGGTAAGACTTTACGATACAGGCCCCCGGGCTGTGCGCATGCGCCAACAAATGGAAGCGCAAAAATGAAAGCGCTATTGGGTAAAAATGAAAAATAAAATAAAAATAAAAAACAAACACCTAAATTTAAACAGGATACAAATTGTTAATTTTATTTACTAATGCAGTAAAAACGTCTTTGTGTTCTTTTCTAAGCAAATATTCACAAATATATTCCCATTGATGGGGATTTCTATTAGTGCCCTTTTCTCTCAGAAATCGTTTTAGGTGCAACTATGAATTTTCGATATTTTGTGTGTGCACACTAGTATCATTAGTATCAACGAAATTATCTTTGTGTATGATCACATCATGATGATAGCCCAAACCAATAAGTTCACTGTAGGCACTCCAGCCATCACTTATAATTCTTGTCCCCGGCATTATCTTCCTCTTTATAACTTCTTCTAAAGTTTCCTTGTTTCGGTTGTTTACAAATTCTACGAAATAGTTTAATTCGTCAACTGAATTCTATTAGAAATATGATTTTCTTCAAACTCATTTTTGATTTTTCAAAGAAAGAGCCTCTTATAGATATTTTTTTCCTACATACTTTAACTCCGCATCGCATTACAAACCCATCGGTTAATTGTATACTACTTACCCATTTCATGGTAGACCCACAAACACATACTCTAGAATCTTTGAATAATTTTAATTCTATAAGAAAATTAAATAATCTAGTAGTAGTTGACATGAGCTCATGCAATTCAGCAATCTTCATTTTCAATCGATTTTAACTTGTGCGCTTCGTTTGTTGGCGCATGCGCACAGGTGGTTTTCAGTGGGTCCGTATTATAAAGTCTTACCATAAAAATAACCCCATGGCCTCAAAAGTACCGTGGATGAGACTGACGAAACAAATGATATGTGTGAGTGAGTGAATAAATTAAAGAGAAAGTGGCTGAAAGAACATATAGTAGCAAATGGGCATAAAAAAGGCACTATAGCCAATACAGTACTGAATAATTCAATGGCGACCAAGAGGGAGAGGGCTGAGAGATTCCTGTCAGCATCGTGTATTTATTATTTTTTTATCCAAAGTTAAAGTATTATATATTACACTAAAGTGGCCCTGGGAAGGATGAAGACAAGGTGCAAAGTTCAAGGGTTCAAAAGTAACAGGCATGGGAATAAAATAGAACAAAACCGGAAGTATTAATTAGCATGCTGGGAGTTGAGATAGAATTCGTTTACAGACGTTGTTACATTAATTATTTATAATTAATAAAGAAACGGCAAGACAAACAACCACTGAAACATTTCAGCTTCTTCCGACTATATTAGGGGCGAAACAGGAAGAGTGAGCAGTAAACACAAAGAAAGTAATATGGTGTTATGAGCATAGTGAAAAAGTACATACTAGAGATCATCATTCAATCCCGAGCAACGTCGAGTCTTCCTGCTAGTGATTACTGAATGTGATATTTGTGAGCCAAATTTGGTCAGCTACAGATCAAGTGGACATGTTAATTTCTATTCTCCATCAGGAATAGAACCAACCCAGACGCACACTTGAATAAGTCACTTATCTACTCTTGTCTTTTCACTGAACTAAATCCAACAGATTGGAAACGAACAGTATTAATTTGCCTTGGAAGCGTTGGGATTCGCTTTCGGCTCTATATCAGTATAGAAGAAATCTCTGGGCCACGCACTCAAAACATGAGCAAATTGCTTCTCTTCATCCCTGTCTGCGTCTTCAGTTTCTTTTTCTTCTTCTTCTTTTTCATTCCCTCGCAGAGACGATCGGCAAGATTTGTCTCCGGTTGACAGCGACTAATAGGTCGATTAGCCAACTCTCTTTTTATATCTATCTCCGCCGATAAGCGTGGGCGGGTTACGGTGGTGTGTTGGAAGAGTTAAAGTACAAAAGGTGACATGCGCTTTGATTTAATGTCAAGGCAATGCGTAAGTATTAAGAGACGGTTGACAGGAAATAGCGTTTGACTTCCTATCGAGTAAGAGTTTAGGAGAGAGGTATAGGACGTCGGCCGGCAGGAAATAGATTCAACTTCCCTTCAGTGATTGTCTGGGTTCAAAGTCAAATAGAAAAGCCGTAATGTGATAAAATAGACTCTGCTCGCTTAGGTTATATTTATGAAATATATTTTTCTTATGATCTTAATTCAACTCTCTTTTCTTCGTGACACCTCCACCCCTAAAGAACGAAAAATGGTTGTTTCGAAAGACTTTTTCGGAACAATGGGATGGGGTTTATCTAACCTAATCTAATTTATAACCTACATTATTAAAATTATTAAAATCTCTTTTTGCCATATCAGGCACGTGATTAAGGCATCGGCACACACATTGTCGGTGCCTCAGATTGTCTCAGTTAACATGGTGGCTTTTACATACGGACTCCTTACGGACGTGCGCAGCTATAGGATTATGGGCAGCTCTAGTTGTGGCTAGGACAGGGTTCGATTGGTCTTCCCAATTACAAGGTCGAATCATAGCTATATGACACCTTTGCGTAGCTTTTCGGCGATCCGGCGTTTTGATTATGTAGCGGGTGTAACTGGACTTTCAAGCGATCTCGTAAGCTCCATGGTATCGACTTTTAGAAGGGTTATCAGACATGAATAGTCGCATGGGGACTTTATTTCCGACTTTAAAAGTTTGGGGAACAGTGTTACGTTTGTCACCCCTCTTTATTTCGGCGCGTTCTTCTTCGGCTCTCTTTTTAGCCTTTCTCCGGGTGACCACAATCAATGGAACTACTCCGGGACATCTCGCTTTCACCTTTTTGGTCTTCTCTGAGACGCTCAGTGTCTCCACCACTCCAAGGTGGAGTTTGACTTTCCGGATCAAGACAACAATAAGGATCCCAGATCATTAACACAAGACGCGGGACATATTTTGGAAGTCACCGGTTGACCTCGCAATACACGTGGTCTCTATTTACAAAACACTTGTAAATAAATCTTTTATTTATTTTAATAAATGCAGTATATTTCGGATTTTTTTCTTTCTTTTAACATGTTAATATTTATTTTAAGGCAGAGAGTCCATAAATAAAACAAATAAAATATTAACATGTTTTCTTTTAAAACATGTTTTTGTGTCACTATTTACTTGCCTCCCCACGAGGGCAGAAATTGGGGGGGGGGGGGGTATGAAATATTTATCACCGTACTTAAGTAATCTTTCGTTTTGTAGAGAAAAATCAAGCTTCCCAAAAAGGGGCACTCTGGATCTTACCTCAGTTTAGAAGGATTTTTCCATACTACACTTTGCTCCTAGCCCGAGGAGGCAAAACGGAAGATTACGCAAGTTATTTTAATAAATAAACGAAATATATACGCTTTTTAAAAAATCGGCTGACTTGTAATCTTTCGTTTTGCCTCCCCACGAGGGCGGAGTTAGACTTCAAAAATCAGTTTCTAAACGGAAGCAATTTAAAGTTTATGAAGTTTTTGTCCTTTTTTTTCTGCTCGCTTTAGTGCTATTTATGTAATTTTATTTTTCTTATAATCTTTATGCAACTATCCTTTCTTCGTGACAATATATAGCGCTTCTCACTACTGCTATCGGACATTACAAAACAGTTTCTTAAACAACGCCAGAGGAAATCGGCGGTTTACGGCTACGCTGTAAGATCTCGACAAAGAAAAAATATTGTCTGTATTACCATGATTAGGATTTATAAAACCGAAAAAAAAAAGAAAAATGAATAAATAATTCATTTATTTGAAGAATCCCGCGTTGTGTTAATTGGTTTCTTAACTAATTTTCAAATTTATTATTACACCGACGTTTCTAACATTGATCACCGAATATTACATCAGTAAACTATTTTTCTTTCTTTTGTCTCAATATCTGTGCTCGAAGTCAAATATCCTACGAACAATATTTTTAAATCTCTGATCTCTTATTCCACAGCTAGCCACTCGATTGACCACCATTCTTCCGACCGCTCACCGCTCCATTCGCTACGACGATGTTATCTTTTCGACTGTGTCCAAAATTCAGCGCGATTTTCACAAGTGTCGTCTGTCATCTCTCAATTTCTCTTTCTCTTTCTCTTTTTCCTCCTTGTAACATTAGACTCTCGCTTTGCCTTCTGTCCGTTTCAGCTAGTCAATTATGAAGAGAAGATAAAGCAAACCATCGGCCAAGTGGCATTAAAGCTCCACCCATTGCTACTCGTCCCGCTTTTCCCGTCTTCTTTCTTTCTTCATATAAGATCACTCTTTCTCCCCCCCCCCCTACTCCCCTTTTTGTTGCTACAGGTGCGAGGGGGGAAGGGCCGTGCAGCGGCTGCTAACATCAGTCGAGGCTCTCTTATCTCTGTTATTCGCACACACGTATCCAAGTGGGGCTGGTGCCATCACATATATATGTATATATAGCATCATATAAACCTTTGTTATTGAGAGAGAGACACTCCATATTGCACTTCAAAAACACTTTATTGACAGACAATTGCTTCTGCCCATATCGAGAACATTTATGTTTATGATATACAAAATATCACAAATTTTCATGGAGAGGCTTCATCAGTGTATACTATCCCACAGTCAGGCTGAAAAATTAAAATGCATCCTACATTCATTTAATGTATACACATTTCTTTCTTCACTCAAGTTAAAAGGGGAACCATACTTGGGTCTATTTTTTTAATATAAAAGTGCATGATGTATAATTATATCTGTTTTCCCTTTTGTTTTAAGTGTTTATATTCGATCGATAAAAGCAATTGTTCATAGTAAACATATAAAGAATAATAATTTATAACTAATGGCAATTATTCGTATTAAAGCTCTTTTCTCCTTTCTTACTCCTTTTTTCATTTTTTTCCTCGTATACGTAGCTGTCGCTTATCGAGGTAAGACCCCTGGCTGTTGTGCGTATCTCTTCCTTGGTCGTGTGTTTGTCACAGCACTAATGTAACACTATCCTGGGGACGAGACCCAATGTAATGTTATCACTTGCTGGGGAGTGTAACTTGGTGTGTTCGTACGGTGGGGACGTTTTTTGAAGGAATTTTAACGTCCTGGCATAGTACTACAAGCTCCCTGAGGGGAAACGATAGGCACATCTCCTTCAATGATGGAGTTAACCCCGCCCGTATGTTTAACAGGTCGTAGGCGTCATTAATTCTCTCCAGATAACTAATTATATGGGCTGGGACCATTAGCTGAAATTTGAACACGTGTATGAAACGAGCGAACAATCATACTTTATATATAGAAAATATATAATTAATTTATTTTTACATTCCAAAGAAACTTATAAAACTCAAGAGTTGGCTGAGCTGGGGTTCGTACGACCGTCATGTACGAAAATGAAATTCTAACTAAATTCTTCTCCCTCATGGTGACAAAAACGAGAGAAAGAGAGAAGTTTTGATGTTTTGTAATGTTTTAATGCCACAATAACACTTCCTTGATTTTACATTTTAATCGTGCGTGTGTGAATGGTTATTTCTACACTGATGATTCTGCAAGGATAAAACGTATACGTATGTAGATAATATTCAAATATTTATAATTAAAATAATTATATATATATATATATATATATATATATATATATATATATATATATATATATAGTACAGCTGGTAATTGTAGAAGATCTATGAAGTCGATTGCAAAAGAACATCTGAAATGTATTTGTCTGAGATGTACAGACTGTGGTACAATGATAGATACCCTTTTATAGGAGCTGGTGTCCCCACATTTTAAAAACCTTGTGCCTGACTTTTATTGTGGAATAAATGCATGTCGTCATTGATTCATAACAATAAAAGCACACAATAATACCTGACACATATTGTTTGCCCACAGGCACATAATTATTCTATATATTTTGTATGTGTGCAGCCGAGACATGATAAAGTTGGAATATCAAATATTCATACTTTATAGGGATATTATTTCTCTTCGGAACCTCTTAGTTGGTGGAATATCGGGTAGTGGAATAAGGATGAAAGAGTAGTTGGTTTTAGGGAACCAGTAATTATCTGACATGCACGATTCAAGTTGAGTCTACAATGAATCATTCACAATAGGTATTATGATTCGGCATTAAATAACCCCCAAACAGTTGATTTTCTATACAACAGAAACAAACCAAACAAAACTAATATTGTAATTTAGTGAAGTAAACAAAATTTGAATCAAGGTGACAATATGTAACTGTTACTGTTTAGAAATTGATAAAAAGGGTGAACATGTTAGTAGTTAAAAAAAAAGATCCATATTCATGATTCAGGATTGTTTATTTGACAAATTACTGTTACACACAGCTGCATATTTGTCCATATTGTAGACTCATATGCTCGTCTCCTCGACAATCGCCGACCACAACGTTTTTGTGCCGTGGTTTTCTTCTGTTCGTCTTCACCTTTCGTTCTGGCCGTGTCGTCTTTTGCTCTGGTAACCGCCGAGGGCACAATCACTGGTTTACAAGTATACAAAAACAATGCAATGCATACTCACAAGAAATAACCAAAACTCCAATACATTGTGTATAAATCAGTTGTGCTCTGGGTGTGTGTGATACTGTTGCGGAAAAGGACCCCCAAACGCTAGCGTCCGCATCTTAGTTCAGTTCCAGTATATCAGCTAAAACCTAACTTAGATAATTAGTTTGTCGAGGCCACTATTGTCAACTCATCTTATCTCTAACCCTAACATTATTGTCAACTCATCTTATCTATAACCCTAACATTATTGTCAACTCATCTTATCTCTAACCCTAACATTATTGTCAACTCATCTTATCTCTAACCCTAACACTATTGTCAACTCATCTTATCTCTAACCCTAACATTATTGTCAACTCATCTTATCTCTAACCCTAACATTATTGTCAACTCATCTTATCTCTAACCCTAACATTATTGTCAACTCATCTTATCTCTAACCCTAACATTATTGTCAACTCATCTTATCTCTAACCCAAACACTATTGTCAACTCATCTTATCTCTAACCCTAACATTATTGTCAACTCATCTTATCTATAACCCTAACATTATTGTCAACTCATCTTATCTCTAACCCTAACATTATTGTCAACTCATCTTATCTCTAACCCAAACACTATTGTCAACTCATCTTATCTATAACCCTAACACTATTGTCAACTCATCTTATCTCTAACCCTAACACTATTGTCAACTCATCTTATCTCTAACCTAACATTATTGTCAACTCATCTTATCTATAACCCTAACATTATTGTCAACTTATCTTATCTCTAACCCAAACACTATTGTCAACTCATCTTATCTATAACCCTAACATTATTGTCAACTCATCTTATCTCTAACCCAAACACTATTGTCAACTCATCTTATCTATAACCCTAACATTATTGTCAACTCATCTTATCTCTAACCCTAACATTATTGTCAACTCATCTTATCTCTAACCCAAACACTATTGTCAACTCATCTTATCTCTAACCCTAACATTATTGTCAACTCATCTTATCTATAACCCTAACATTATTGTCAACTCATCTTATCTATAACCCTAACATTATTGTCAACTCATCTTATCTATACCCCTAACATTATTGTCAACTCATCTTATCTATAACCCTAACATTATTGTCAACTCATCTTATCTCTAACCCTAACATTATTGTCAACTCATCTTATCTCTAACCCTAATATTATTGTCAACTCATCTTATCTCTAACCCTAACATTATTGTCAACTCATCTTATCTCTAACCCTAACATTATTGTCAACTCATCTTATCTCTAACCCTAACATTATTGTCAACTCATCTTATCTCTAACCCTAACATTATTGTCAACTCATCTTATCTATAACCCTAACATTATTGTCAACTCATCTTATCTCTAACCCTAACATTATTGTCAACTCATCTTATCTATAACCCTAACACTATTGTCAACTCATCTTACCTATAAACCTAACATTATTGTCAACTCATCTTATCTATAACCCTAACATTATTGTCAACTCATCTTATCTATAACCCTAACATTATTGTCAACTCATCTTATCTATAACCCTAACATTATTGTCAACTCATCTTATCTCTAACCCTAACATTATTGTCAACTCATCTTATCTCTAACCCTAACATTATTGTCAACTCATCTTATCTCTAACCCTAACATTATTGTCAACTCATCTTATCTCTAACCCTAACATTATTGTCAACTCATCTTATCTATAACCCTAACATTATTGTCAACTCATCTTATCTATAACCCTAACATTATTGTCAACTCATCTTATCTATAACCCTAACATTATTGTCAACTCATCTTATCTCTAACCCTAACATTATTGTCAACTCATCTTATCTATAACACTAACATTATTGTCAACTCATCTTATCTATAACCCTAACCGTAACCCAAACACTATTGTCAACTCATCTTATATCTAACCCTAACATTATTGTCAACTCATCTTATCTATAACCCTAACCGTAACCCAAACACTTTTGTCAACTCATCTTATTTCTAAGCCAAACATTGTTGCCAACTCATCTTATCTCTAACCCTAACATTATTGTCAACTCATCTTATCTCTAACCCTAACATTATTGTCAACTCATCTTATCTCTAACCCTAACATTATTGTCAACTCATCTTATCTCTTACCCAAACACTATTGTCAACTCATCTTATCTCTAACCCTAACACTATTGTCAACTCATCTTATCTCTAACCCTAACACTATTGTCAACTCATCTTATCTCTAACCCTAACATTATTGTCAACTCATCTTATCTCTAACCCTAACATTATTGTCAACTCATCTTATCTCTAACCCTAACATTATTGTCAACTCATCTTATCTATAACCCTAACATTATTGTCAACTCATCTTATCTATAACCCTAACATTATTGTCAACTCATCTTATCTCTAACCCAAACACTATTGTCAACTCATCTTATCTATAACCCTAACACTATTGTCAACTCATCTTATCTATAACCCTAACACTATTGTCAACTCATTTTATCTCTAACCCTAACATTATTGTCAACTCATCTTATCTATAACCCTAACATTATTGTCAACTTATCTTATCTCTAACCCAAACACTATTGTCAACTCATCTTATCTATAACCCTAACATTATTGTCAACTCATCTTATCTCTAACCCAAACACTATTGTCAACTCATCTTATCTATAACCCTAACATTATTGTCAACTCATCTTATCTCTAACCCTAACATTATTGTCAACTCATCTTATCTCTAACCCAAACACTATTGTCAACTCATCTTATCTCTAACCCTAACATTATTGTCAACTCATCTTATCTATAACCCTAACATTATTGTCAACTCATCTTATCTCTAACCCAAACACTATTGTCAACTCATCTTATCTCTAACCCTAACATTATTGTCAACTCATCTTATCTCTAACCCTAACATTATTGTCAACTCATCTTATCTATAACCCTAACATTATTGTCAACTCATCTTATCTCTAACCCTAACATTATTGTCAACTCATCTTATCTATAACCCTAACATTATTGTCAACTCATCTTATCTCTAACCCTAACATTATTGTCAACTCATCTTATCTATAACCCTAACATTATTGTCAACTCATCTTATCTATAACCCTAACCGTAACCCAAACACTATTGTCAACTCATCTTATATCTAACCCTAACATTATTGTCAACTCATCTTATCTATAACCCTAACCGTAACCCAAACACTTTTGTCAACTCATCTTATTTCTAAGCCAAACATTGTTGCCAACTCATCTGATCTCTAACCCTAACCCTAACCCTATTGTCAAATCATCTTATCTATTGCTAACTCATCTTATCCCTGCCGAGCCCTTCCTGCCTCCTCGCGTCTACCCCGATCTGCCCGATCTGTTCATCTCCATTCTCTACTTACTATATTTAGTTATGACCGGAAATCTTACGTCCATTTTTTTGTCTTAGCCCCCCCCCCCCGATCAATAAAAACTGACTACTTCCGCGTTCGCCCTCTCAGCCCCACACCGAGCTGACTACTCATCTTACGTCCGATCGCCTTTGTGTGCCTTGGTGAATTATTTCCTAACATTGTAAGGGGTCTTAGCTCTGGAGGGGAGAGGGAGCGGCAGTCCATAGTATTACAATCTGAACAGAAAACATTAAAAATGAGACCACCTACTTTGTTTCACTCTTTACAAATGAAGGCGAAATTTACTTTTTGTTTTCTCCCTTGTTTATTTACTTTACACAAACTTCTTCATGTGATGATTTTGATTTCCCCCGTTTTGAGATAGCATTTTTTATTTTTCTCTTTTTCACACATTTCCTTTTTCGTCACATTGTCCAAAGTAAAGTTTCTTATTATTTGGCCGATCTTCCTGAAAATTGCTTTGCGTTCTCCATTAGCTGTTTTGCAGACAACATTTCTTTTTCTGAGAGAGAAAAATAATATTACTGAACCAAACCACTTTTTTCTTCTGTTTTCTTGGGGAGAAATAAAATTACATTCCCCGTTCATGTTGTAACTAAAGAGAATCGTTTTATTTGTTTCTAACTCAGAATTCTTCAAGTGCATTCTAAAACTTGCTATTGAAACTGTTAGCTGTGAAACAAACACGTTTTAAAAAAAAAAGGTGCTTGTATAATAAAAAGCCGAAAAAAAGTTTTTTGTCTTTTAGTGTTGGAGAGGTAAATAAGGGGCAGGTAACTCTTCACAACAGCTCTAGCTTTCGAACAATATTTTTCTAACCCTAACCCTTTTATGTCTAATCGACGTTCTCCTTGCACAGTAGCCACATGTGCAACGCCAATTAAAGCCATCAGTTTTGATTACTGGAAAATTTTGCTTAAAATTCGTGGTAAGAGTTACCTGCCCCTGATTTACCTCTCCAACACTAAAAGACAAAAAAACTTTTTTTCGGCTTTTTATTATACAAGCAGCAAAAAATAATATCACATCATTTTATAATCATTAGGTGAACCATTCTTCATTATAATTAAAGTAATTGTAGGCTGCAATAGAAAGTTTATCTGACTCCAACAGGAAATCAACAGACGACATTGTAGTTTAAAATGAAAATACCTTTTATTGGTCTGTGCTGAAAAAAGAAATTAAGCAGCTACACAGCCAGTCTTTATAGAGTTCGGTATACGACTAAGGTAACTTTACCATATCGTTGGTGATTTGAGGAAACCAACAAAATACGTCTGCTCTGAACGGGTTCAACTCTCACTATAGGAACGAAATCGCATGCGTGCTGTAAGAAGAATTTCAATTATTTGCCTTCCTACGCCAGAACTTCTGATTGACTGGAGGAGGAGGAGGAGGAGAGGAGGGTAATCACTCTAGTGATACACATGTCCATTTACATTAAAGGAATGTAGTGCATAATACATTTAAGATCTGTGACTGCTACAACGCCTTCAAAGAAAACTGCTTGTAAACGGCAGAATTTTATAACCACGTCTTTATCCTGAGGTGTCTTATTGCAAACTGATGTTTCTTATCTTTTTGCGCTCAACTCCACGTGTACTGAGTACATGTCGTCAAATTTCAGCCAATGAGTACAAAGCCTAGTAATCATATGACACTCAAATTCAAACAAAAATGGCGAACAATGAAATGTTAGCTTTTCCCTCCTACAAATCAACTTCTCAAATAAAATTTCCTAAACTAACAATCGGATCTTCAATACTGTTTATGTTTTAACTTTTTTTCATTTATATTTCTTTTGTTTTTATTATTCTATCCAGTTGATACCAGTTGCTGGTAGAAATCGATCTATTTGAAAACATTACGAAAAAAAAGAAGACTTTCTTTATCCATGGAGACGGTAGTATCCAGTATCCTGTTCCTGCGTACGCATCGTCTGCTTAAATTCAAAAGGATTAAACAACAAGCAAGTGGTTTCTTTCATCTTTTCGGGATGTTTTTTTTTATTATTATTCGTTTCTTTCTTTTTATTCGTTTCTTTTTCATTTCTTTCTTTCTTTCTTTTGTATACATGAAACTGAGAATCATGTTAGATTTGAAGAGAAAATTTATTTACTTATTTATGAATCTCATGGATAAATCCAAAAATGTTTTAAAACGTTCAATTTTTATTTATGTTTTAACGTTAGATATTTGCCTCCTCAATGAATGTCAATACAGCACGATGTTATGAAAACTGGATCAAATGATTCAGCTGTGAACTTGTAAAGCCATGGATCCCCTCCCCCTCAACATCCTCCTCCTTCTCCTCCTCCATATTGATGGCCCCGACGTTCACCACGGCCATAAACTCCAGATTTTGGGTTTGAAAAAAACAAATCCAGTTCGGGGTGTTATTAACAGAAAACAGAAGCAAAAAGAATACTAATACTTCATGTTAGTTGCTACTGATGCTTGGAATTACGTCATTTTTTGCTACGAGAAAATACTTAGTATGACCCCGAGCTGAACATGGTAAAAAAGAAATACTGTAATATTCATTCACTTCGGGCAACCAGGAACCAAATCAGTTCATTTTTTTAGTAAAGCTTTAATTGAAGAAAAAAATAGTTTCTTTTATTCTTACTGGTAAATGTTCATAAAATAACGCTGAAACTAGGTCAACACTTGGCTGCTGATAACTTTCTTTTTTATTTCTTGCTTTCTTTCTTTTTGTTTCTTTATATATAACTAGCAGGGCTACCTGGCGTTGCCCGGGGCAAAAGTGCAACATATTTCTATTAAAACTTTTTCCCTATCCTGCCTCCCCCTCTTTCTCGTCCGCCTTGCCCATTCCTCTCTTTGGAAATACACATATACCCCTTATATAGATTTCTTGAGACATAGGTGAATTGACTCATTGAAAAAAAACAGTTATTTCCCTTTAGTTAGTGGCTGGAAAGTAGACCCCCCGACAAAATCTGCACCAGTTTAGGGTCAAAGAATGATTTTTTTTTCTTCTATATTTTAGATATTATTCGACCGGGGAAACGCCGATCAAGAAGACACCAACTTTGTTGGTGTTTGTTTTGTCGTTTTTTGTGTTAGCCGGGCATACATACATACAACTGCTCTTTATATCATAGATTTGAAACCGTTGAAAGAGAAAGAGAGAGAGAAGAGAGAGAAGAGAGAGAGAGAGAAGAGAGAGAGAGAGAGAAGAGAGAGAAAGAGATAGGGGGGGAGAGAGAGAGGGGGATCAAAAGAAAGATGTAGTACACACTTTTTAAAACTCTTTTATTTTCTTATTCATGCTCGTGAGCAACGCCGGGTAGCTCTGCTAGTCTCTCTCTATATATAAAAAAAACATTCGTTTGTTAGCATATGTGTGTGTATGGCTCAGATTCCCAAACTATAATATTTAGATGGAGAAAACATATATTCAGCATTTTCCTAACAAGATTTTGTTGGAAACATTATATCTGTCAAAGAAAAATATAAGCAAAGATTTTTGCAAATTAAAAAAAAAAACGGTTATGTTTCAGAATATTTTAGATGAGGATTGATAATTTATATTATTTGGATTATTCAGACTACTGTTCTCATTTTGGATATTATTCTTACAACGTTTCGGCCGATGTAACCTACAACCTTTTTCAGGTGTGTCTTGTCGAACTCGAGAATGTTTGTCAAACTGGGTATCTGTATGGAATTTTGAATGAAACCCTTTATTACAGATTTCAGAGTTCGACATAAACATTCGCGAGTTTGACAAGACACACCTGAAGAAGGTTAGAGGTTACATCGGCCGAAACGTTGTGAGAATAAGATCCAAGATGAGAATAGTAGTTCGAATAATCCAAATAATCTCCCAAAATGACGTAATAATAAAATTAAAAGTTAAAATATAAATACCTAATTTTTACAGCATAGACAAAAATGGAAATACTTACCCGCCTAAAGTTTTGTATTGCTTGTGCTATTTTTAATACAATAAATATGCAAAATTTATTTATTTGAATTGTAAAAAAGAATTAAAGAATTTATCCATTAATTGAAGGGTGTGAATTATTTAAAATATGTTTTCTACTGATCCATCTAACGTTATAAATTAGATTTTGTTTTCATTCATAAAATGTTTCATGATCTGGATTTATTAAATAAATGTGCTAAAAATGTTATCAAAATTAATTTTTTTAAATTAATTTTATTTTAAAAATCACAAGAACTCAAATTAACAGAATCTTTTTATGGAAATGAGAGAGTATGAACTCCTCCACCTTTCCTTATTTATGATTAAACAATGAAATATTGGGCAGGACTAAATATTAAAATCGAAGAAATCGATTAAATTTTTTTTTTTTTACTTTTTGTATTTAAACACAGACCGATAATTAGTCTAATTCATTGAGAAAACATATTTCTTTTATCTACTTTTTATTATTAAAGCTATTCCGGCCAAAGGTAGAGGAGAATTCTTGTCTTTACTTTACATATAAGATAAATACCTTTAGTAAAACATCTCGACAATAATTATTTCCTTTTGGGACTATTGTACATTTGAAAACGGTAAACATACACTATTTGACGCAGATAAGCAGTGTATGGAAATGAAATGATAGCGTTGTAGTTATGGGCAAGCCTACTTTGTCTCCTGGCAACCAATATTTTTAGATGCAGTTCACTGTTGTTCATAAGTCTCACAGTTGCAGCAAAAATTGATATTCGATAGACTTTGTAATTGTAGATGCAAAGATCTTATCATAACTTAAAATTGCATATTGGAGTTAGATGAACTCCATTAATTTCATCAGATTTCCTAAGTAACACATATTGGACGCATATGTTAATAAACATATATTATAATTTACTTTACGCAAAAAACTTCTAGCAAATAGAATTGGCCAACATTATATATATATATATATATATATATGGGAAAATGAAAAAGGAAAACCAAAAAATGGATGTTTTTTATGTGTACATCAACGTTTCGTCTTTATTTATAAGA
This sequence comes from Sepiola atlantica, assembly GCA_963556195.1. Taxonomy (NCBI): domain Eukaryota; kingdom Metazoa; phylum Mollusca; class Cephalopoda; order Sepiida; family Sepiolidae; genus Sepiola; species Sepiola atlantica. Next base: position 77,719,966 of record OY744521.1, read on the forward strand.
CTTCATCAGGATGATAATGTAGAGAAAAAATGTCATGCAAGTACAAATACATGTAGGGTAGACATATTGGGAGGGAAAATAAAATGAAATAATGGCCACTACTGGGTGGACGTCCGTACTTGTTGGAGAATAAAAATGAATGTATTTGTACTTGCATGACATTTTTTCTCTACATTATCATCCTGATGAAGTCTTATAAATAAAGACGAAACGTTGATGTACACATAAAAAACATCCATTTTTTGATTTTTCATTTTCCCATCACGTCGGATTACCTTCATCCTTCTCTTCCCATATATATATATATATATATATATATATATATATATATATATATATATATATATATATATATTACTATTTCAAAATCTGCGCCAGTTTAGGGTCAAAGAATGAATTTTTTACCTTTTTATTGAGTTTCGAGGATGAAACGTGGGAGCCTCTGTGTAGCTTAATTGCCATAAATATATTTTCATAGCTTACTAATATATATATATATATATACTAGAAGAATATCGTCCCAGGACAGGTAAAATTAATTCCCCAAAGAGAACAGTTTTGCACCACTTTTATGTCCTCTTACAAAGATTAAAATCAACATAAAATGCTACTAAACCTTATGTCTAGAATTCTTCTTCCAATTTTGATCAAATTTCATTACATAATTTTCAACTAAGAAATTCTCAAATTTAAGGCTTGAATTTTCAAATGGGAGGTTGTGTCCATATTAAGCCCTCTAAAACCCTTTATAATACTCTAAAAAAAAATTAAATTTCAGGAATATTTATTAATTGATATATAATACCTATTGTTAAAATTATCGCAAATGATCGTAGGTATCTGAGTTTTTACGAAGAGCTTCCACCCCCTCCTTGCCCCCTTGCCTAAAATTTAACTAAACTAAATATATCCTCTATTACCCACTCTTACGTCTAGTAGCTGTGTTCTAAAATTCATAATGATCGATTAATTACTTTAGTCACAACTGCTGTACATACAAATATATAAACATATACACATACCTAACTTTATATAAATAGATGTATATATATTTGTTTTCAAAGATTTATAATATCATTTAAATCAAATTTCGGAATGAAAGATATCTACAGCCATGAATTTGTGTATATATATATATATATATATATATATATATATATATATATATATTTCAACGTCAAAAAGATCATTCGACGAATGGAAAAAATAAAAAAAGGAATCACAAAACAGAAGAGTTCTGTCGTTTTCAACAACACATGCATATATATATATATATATATATATATTGATACAGAAAATTAGTACAACATTCGTACCGTCGGTTTCAAGAACAGAAGGACTTAGCCATCCGGCTCTCTTCAGCTTCTGTTGTCATCTGTTTCGGAAATGTGAAGTCACGTGTCACTCTCGTTTGGACGCGTTATTTGCTTAGAGTGTTGTGTATGTTTGTTTAAATTTAGTGTAAGGAAGGTTTAATAAGGTTATATATAATTTTTAATTTTTGTTTGGTAGAAAGAAATCCAACAGAGTAATCGATTATTAATAGTAAGAGCATAATATTTATTTATTAATAATGTTAGAGAAGATCAGATCAAATCCACATGGTATCATAGGTTTCAAACTGGGAGCGGACTCAGATTAAAAAATAGTGTTGGTTTGAGGTTATTTATATTTATAAACAAATTGCTACCCGGCTATCTTCAGCCATATTTGATCTCTAAGGAAATGGTAGATCATTCTGGGGAAGTTCACTTTGGTTTTATATATATATATATATAATTTTTCGGTAGTTCATTAGCAGTATTTTTTTATTTTTGTTTTTTGAGTCTGAACTCTTGCACTCATTAATTAAAAGGTCCAGAGGTGTCCCGGTATAATGAACTGTTCTGGAGCGCATATTCAAGTTTGTCATATAAAAAAAAAGTTAAGAAAGAAAAAACAAAAAAAAACAAAAAAAACACATTGATATAAAAATTAGTGCTTTATTTCAGTTTATTTGTCTTGATGATGATACTGATCTATTTGAAAAAAGGTCATCTATCTGAAAAAAGGTCATCTTCTTTTTCTTGTTCATTATTTGACTGGTCAATAATGCAAGGAGAATTTAAGTTGTGATTTCTGAAAAAGAAAAAAGAACAAAAATATCTAAATTTTAAAAAGCACTTCAGTCACAAAATGATTTTATTTTATTAGGGAAATACTGGCCAATTTTTCGACTAACTTTTAAAAGGTTGATTTATGATGCTGTTTTTGCACTGTTTTATACAAAGTTTTACATGGTTAATAATTGATGTGCACTTTTTTAATAAATTTTCAATAACTTCTTTCAGAATACAATTTTGAAGCATATAAGTCCTTAATAATGAAGATGAAAAATGAAGAAATGCATGTACTATCTAGCACGATCATAATGTATCTCAAACAGATGCCACTATCAACCGAGTGTGGAGAGAAGTGTTCATAAATGATTGGAAATTATGAAGAGAACTTTGAAGATGAAGAAGGTAAAGATTGGCCACGTTTGAAAGCAATTGTTGTGTAAAAATGCAGTAGGCTGCATTTTCTTTAGTGATGTATATGAATGGCGGACATTGCAAATGTTAGATGCTCGACCAGAGGAAGGAAGGGAGGGGCACAAAATAAAGTGAAAATATCTTTGGTTTTATTTGGGCCACCCCAGAAATTTGTTTCCCTTTGAGATGAATTAAGTATCTTGTAAAAGGTGGGACCCACACTGGGATGTTTATGGATTGTCGCCATGATAATTCTATGTCTGACATTTATCTTCAGGGATATCTCAAGTGGTCAGTGCCTGGGTGGTTTATGACCAGTGAGAAAGACCTAGCCAGGAAGGAAGAGATGGGAGGGGAGATCTGGTCCATTGGGCATGACAGGAAGTTGTTTTTTGGGGGAGAGCTGGCGATGAGTTTAAGCTGGGTGCTCTTGGAAACAGGATGGCCCATCTGGGTCTCTTAGCTAAAGGGTTGTGCTGGACTTATGTTTTATTTCACCGGGATAGAGAGATCTCATTTGCAACTTTGCCATTCAACCGGGGAACACGAGTTTCATTTGTAACCTCTAACAAATAAATTTGTTACTTGTTTATGAACTAGAGTTGTGATTCTGCTTGGCATGAGAGTCTTTCTTGCAGCACGGAGACGGGATCGCACAACAACCTTTGGACTGGCACGACGTGTGGAGATCATTACGGACAGTGCAGTTAACGCATGAATAAACACGCACACATACATGTTCACAGTTGAACAAAACCCATGCCTAAGCATGAAGGAAATGTCTAAGGCACTTGATATCAGTATTTCAAGAGTGTCTGGCCATTTGAAGTGAATTGATAAAGAGAAATCCGTCATTATTATCCAAACAACCTTTGTTGTGCATCATAAACTTGGTCTACATGATGTATCCTATTTTGATATGTTTAAGCTTTGATTGTTTTTTGCTTGGAGTTTCTGTCTTTCAAATAAACTGCTGCCCTATTTTTCAGATTCTGTTTATTATCATTTATTTGTGGTACAGGATTTTTAGTTCAAAGTTCTCATTCTCAGGGATGTGTAGACGAAAAAAATAAAATAAATAAAATAACCATTTCCCAAACTGAAACATAAACAAAATATATATTTTCAAATTAACTTTGTCTGAGAGTTAAAGGCCAGACATTGTTTCCATTAAAGAATCCCAAACAATTTTTAATTCTTACAATATATATATATATATATATATACAGGGCTTTACGCGCTCCACTACTTTTGGAGCTGCTCCTGCTCCTGCTCCAATGCCCAAAATTGGAGCTGGCTCCTCTCACGCTCCCCATTTTCAAAAAGGAGCCGCTCCTGCTCCAACTCCTATAAAAAAGGAGCGGCTCTTTTTGAGCACTCCATAATAAAAACATACCTTCTTTCATAAACGTTCTATTCTGCCAATAAGTGGTCGAAGGATAGGGGTGGGCGTCAAAGGATCTCGTCAATATGGGTTGAGATCCCACTTTAAGTGTAAGACCGTAAAATAATATTTGACAAAATCTCGCTAATATTTTGAGAGTTATTAGAGAACATGTCGGACGAAGTATAAGATTATACGTAAATTTTCGTTTCCTGAGAACAAGAAAACAATTTTGCTTTTTTAAATACATGGAAATTTTCTGAGAATTTAAAGCCAGTTTAAATGACTTTCTACTCGATAGTTTATAAATTCCTTTCAAGTTTTGCACACACACGAAGTAATTGATGTTTTGTCAATTAAAATGGCTGACTTGTTTACGAAGAAATCTAAATGAATTATGATGGATTTAATCTCGTAACTTGATTACGAACCGACTTGAAATAATAACATTATTTAGACAACGATTTTTTACATGGGGAGAATGGGGGGGGGGGCTTTGTTAACTATTCTGTACTTTCACGTAACAATTTAATAAACAGAAGATATCGTAAAAATTGAATTTAACTTGAAAATTTTATGTAAAAAATAACCCGGTCCAAACCTTTAATTTTGTAACGTAATTACGAATCGGATTAAAATAACATTATTTAGAAAGCCATTCTTAACATGGAGTGAGGGGGGGGGGCTTTGTTAACTATTCTGTACTTTCACCTCACAATTTAATAAACAAAAGATATCGTAAAAATTTAATTTAACTTGAAAATCTTATCTAAAAAATAGCCCGGTTCGTAAACTGCACAAGTACCAAAAAAATAATATAAACAATATTCTTCACTGGGGAGGAGGTAGCCCCGTATTTACAAGTATATCTCCTGTAAAAACGGTTCTAAAATCTATTTTCAATCGATATTTATTCGATAATTGCCGAATTTTCCTACTTGGCCAAAATTGCAGAGTTTTCCGTTGCCGAATTTTCCATTGACGAATTTTCCGTTGCCGAGTTTTCCTTTGCCGAGTTTTCCTAAATTGTGTATTATACATACATACTTCTATCTAGTCTAAGAGAAGAAAAACAACATAACTTTCACTAATACACTTAGGAACGGTAGGAATCCACATATATCCTCCCCAAAGTTATATGAATTAAATAGTAGGGTAGACTGTACTCTGAAACCTTGATTGGGCAACTTACCTCCCCTATCTAGAGTGCTAATTTTCAGAGTTTTTATTCAACAGAAAGATAGCAGTGTACTTTTTAAAAGGGTCTTAGTAATTATCTCAGGTCAGCTAGTAAACATTTTGAATTCTCTCTCTCGAATAAAACAATAAAAAAAAGATTGTTAAAAACATTACAATTAAATCGTCTTACGCCTGAGCCCCCTCCCTCTCTCTACCAGAGATATAAGTTTAAAAAATAATTCAGAGTAAACTCTGAGACTTTCTTTACTTTTCCTTTATATTGCTGAATAAAAAACTAATATTTAAAAAAAAATCAAAATATTTTGGAGCGAGGAGCGATAAAACCACCACTCTTTAGTCCCAAATGGAGTTGCTCCCGCTCAACTCCCGCTGAATATAAAATGAGCCCTCCTCTCCTTCGCTACAGCAAAAAGGAGCGTGCTCCTGGAGCGCGCTCCTTTTTGGAGGGCTCCGTAAAGCCCTGTATATATATATATATATATATATATGTATATGTATATGTATGTATGTATGTATGTATGTATATATATACATATATATATGGCACAATCACGTTGACACACCGGTTCCCGTTAGATCACCGAAGTTAAGCCGCGTCGAGCCTGGCCAGTACTAAATGGGTGACCATTTGGAAATACCATGTGCTGTATGTGCTCTCTGCTTATCTCGGCATTGTTTCCAGTCGTCTTGTATTACTACTTGCCATTGGAATCAAGCAATGCCGACTCAGGAGAGCGGTTGTTGGGGATTGCGCAACCCTTGCAATTACAAATTCACGCGCGGGCAGCCTCTGGTGGGGCACTCATACGTCGAAATCGACGGGAGAGTCCATCATATATATATATATATTACATGATTGTATATCCTCTGTCAAAAATGATAAAGAAAAAATTATGCTTTGTTAATATTCGCACTGATATTCATATAAAACAACATCTTACTCGGGGAAGTTAAAAACAGAAAGAAGAAAGAAAGACAACGTCTCAATCTGGAAAAGTTTTTTAAAAAGAAAAAACGTATCAATCGGTATGAGAAAAAGATTAAGAAGAAAGAAAAGGTTTCATTATGGAAATAGAGTGAAGAGTTTCTTTCTTTCCAAATTCATTTTAGACGATGGTGGAATGGGGTCGTCAGAATTGCTTTCTCCCTTCCCCATAACAATTGAAAGGATTTCTTGCAGCAGTTTTTTTTAGTTGCTAAATTTTGTGTGAAGGGCAGATATTTATTCATTAATATATATACAAAAAAATAAACATTGGTCTTTATTATAGAGTGGATGATTTATTTATCCCCCCCCCCCCCCAAAAAAAAATATTTGCCCCAAATTACAAATTTTTCATAACATCCCATGTCGATATGCAAATTAGATTTATTAACATTTTATCACCTATTTGTAATTAAATGTGAAAAAAAATTGATTGTTTTTTTTTTTTACTCAAAAATATTGTTTTTTTTTCTACGGGGTAAATAACGGTTGAAATTTGTGAAAAAAAAAGAAAAAATGAGAAAATTAATTAGTAAACAAAAATGACACCTTCCTTTTTCTGTTTTTTTTTTTTTTTCGGTTGATACATTTATTTCTATTTATTATAAGTACTAATCAGATTGTTAAAAACAATAGAAAAATACTTTTTAATGATAACAATTACTAATTATTCTGAGACATTTCTTTGTATTTCTCTATTTTAATTATTTTGTGTAAAAATAGTTATTTTTTTAATTAAATTAAAATCACATATTTATTTTTTTAAACAAATATATATAAAAAAGAATAGTAGTTTGCTTCAAGCACTGTTGGTAAATAAATATGTGGGTATTTATGAAGGCTGATGGCAATGCAGAAAACCGGAATGGTGAAAGAGAGGACGAACAAAAACAATCGAAGACAATATTTAAGGTATTATTCTTCACAATTGTTTTCTTTTCCTTAGATAAACTGAACTTTTGTTTTCTTTTTAGAGAGAGGGAGTGTTTCTCCTGAAATATCTAAAGATATTCAACCATCCCAGACTTTATTAATATTAACAGTAAGTCTTATATTTACTGTTATAATATGTGAACGATCTATTGAAAAATAAATAGATAATTGTTAAGACTAATACCTCAAATATTGTCTTTGATTGTTTGTTTTTGTTCATCCTCTCTTTCACCATTTTAGTTTTCAGCCTTTATAAATACTCACATACAAATATATATATATATTTCACATTTATTCATATATATATATATATATATATATATATATATATATATATATATAAGTGAAAATAACTTTCACGTTTATTAATTTATATATATATATATATATATATATATATATATATATATATATATATATATATATATATATATATATATATATATATATATAAATAAAATAATGGTAATAATCCAGGTAAAAACATCCACAGGGTAGTAATCCAAAGAATTTCAACCGGGTTTATAAAAAGTGCTCAATATCAAATAGAGCTTTATATATGATTATTTTTATTTACACAGACATGTACAAAATCTGCGACACTGGCATGTCGATGTTATCGATCAACAGTTATTATAAACTGAGATCTCATCAGGCAGAGTTAGAATCCGATCTTAACCTCAGATCATATTTGGAGAGAATGAAGTGGAGAGAAAAAGAAGAAGAAGAAAAGAAATTTAGAATTTCAAAATTTAGGGAGTCACGTGATTTAGGGCCGTTAAAATTTAAAAAGTTAAAAACTAAAATCTAAAACAAACAAAACAAATAAATAAATAAATGAAATAAAATAAAATAAAGTGGAAAGAGAGACATATAATGAAGAGAGTAGATAGGTAGATAGACAAATAGAGAAGTGAAAACGTCTGTTGATTCAGACCGAGAGAGGAAAGAGGTGGGGGAGGAAAGAAACATGCAAGGTAATATGTAAAAAAATCGACAGTTATTTTAAACTCAGGGCGCATAGGCGAATTTTCAAGTCAGCTGTAATATAAGTGGGTATGCGTGCGTGTGTGCCCCTAGATACACCGTGATGGGGGTTAAGGGGTTGTTACTAAAATGTGTTACTAATTCTGAATTTATAGTTTTTAATTTTTTTTTTTTTATCTAGAGTTTACTAACTTCACATGCTTCCTTAAACTTGCACAAGTGTTCCTCAAATATTCGGGAGACAACTTCTCCCATTCTTCTTTAATAGAATATGCTATTTGGGGTGTTTTAGAACATGCAACCAATAGAACATCACACAGCAATGTCGACATTCTTAAGAAAGTCGACATTGCTGTGTGATGTTCTATTTGTAGCATGTTCTAAAACACCCCAAATAGCATATTCCAAAGAATTTAGATCTGGGTTAGAAGGCGTCCATAAACCTGATAACAAAAATTACTAAAGTTCAATTTGCTGAAATTTTATATTTTTCTAGTTGTGTTTACTGGACCACCATACTATCTCCATACATAATTACCATCTGTGTTGTTTGCTTTAAACCATGGCAATACCTAATATCCCAGAGTATTGTAGTAAGTATTAATATTGATCTTTTCATCAGCTTTGTAGAATTTTATAGACATTTTCTTTTCCATTGACAGCCAAAACACCTGAATATCCCCGTAACCTCAGCTGTCGATTTTGCGATAAATTTGTCATTTTGTAGGTTTAGAACAGAATCGACAGTGAAGATTTTTCATCTGAAAAGATCGTTACAATGGAGGATTTTTTCTTGAACCCTGTAATAATTTTATCGCACCTTTCCAATCTCTTTTCCTTCATAGCTGTTCTCAACAAGTGTTTTGCTATTCTTGTGTAAGATTTTAACTTCAAATCATATTTTACTGCATTTCTAATGGCCTTGTTGTCTACCTCAAGTTCTAATTGCCATTTTTCTCATAGATTTGTTTGAATTCTTTAGGATTTTGGATTTGAGAGCTTTAATAAAAGCTTTGGTACGTTTTTTATTGATTCCTCCACTTCCAGACTTCCTCGTAACAGTTTTGCACATAGTCATTCTATTTTTTTACATTATAAACAGTCTTTATGGAAACTCCAACTATTCTTGAAAGATCCTTTGGTGTGACGAGTGCATTCAGCACATCACACACGCTTTGATATTTGCTTTCCTGATTACTTATATGAGCAATAGCTTCTGAAAAGGTAAGGATAATAGTGTTAAGTATGATTATGACATCAATATATGCTAGGTTTCAAATCAATTGACTTAGTGCCTGTTGAAAGAGAACTTAACGTTCATTGTAAATTTTGCTTCCCCACAATGTATATATATATATATATATATATATATATGCATGTTTGGTTAAACAGCAGCGCTAGCTTCTGTTTATTTATTTTGTGATACGAGCATGGTTGATACTAGGTTTATTTACTTGAATAAACAATGCTTCCATTATGGGGAGACGAATACTGCAATATGAGATCCCAAGAATGAGGGGGGGTGGGCGAAGGTATGTTGAAATGTTGTTGAAGTGGTATTGAAATGTTTTTAAAAGCGTCTTCTTAATAAATTCACCAATCTTTTATTTTGCGTACTCATTCATACGCCTGAAGATGACTGATGTCAGTCGAAAACGTTCGCGAAAATATGGCGATTTTTTACACAACATGGACGACAATACCAAATCGGTCGTATTGCACAGTATTTGTGTATAATCCTTTTCACTTTGTAGTGACGCTATTACTGTGTCCTCCAGCGGTTCCCTTGATTTCGGGATTAATCGCGACAATCCGTCAGCGTGACCTAACTTCGCAGATGTAAGAAATTCCATACTGAAATCGTAATTTAGCAGGATGGTCGCCCATCTTTGCAGTCTGTTGGCTGAGTAAGTTGATATCCCTTTTTTTGAACCAAAAATGGTTATAAGCGGCTTGTGATCAGTTTGTAATTTGAATTTTCGACCGTGTAAAAAATGGTGGAATTTTGTAACCCCGAATATGATCCCCAGTGCTTCCTTCTCAATTTGGGAATAATTCTTTTCGGCTGGCAGTAAGGTTCTCGGCATGGGCGATCGGTTTAGTGGACCAATCTGGCATTTTATGTAGAATGCATGCCCCTATTCCATAAGCACTTGCGTCGGTTGCGACAATAATCTCTTGTTCCGGATTGAAATGAATCAGAAATAAATCTGATGTTAGTACATCTTTTAACTGCTTAAACGCCGACTGGCACTCCAGCGTCCAGTCCCATTTTTTGTCCTTTTTTAATAGATCATTCAAAGGCAATTTATGCATATTCTTAATAAAAGTTTGATAATAGTTAACGAGCCCTAAAAAACTTTGCAATGTAGGTACATTATGAGGCGCTGGCATGTCTTTTATTGCTGTGGACCTATCCGGATCGGGTTTTCTCCCGTCCTTATTTAATATATGACCCAGGTATTTTATTTGTTCCAAAAAAAAATTCACTTGGTCTATGCAATTCAGAAGCCGTAATGATAGCTACTGCACCTAAACATTTAAATCTGATCAATTCTAGAAATAAATTAGTTTCCAAATGTCGACATGGAAGGAAATTCAAGTATGCAATATGGAAACCACCGCCAATCCCACCATAGCTGATTGAGTGAGTACAGAGACCGGGGGTGTCCAGTTTTCGAGATGTGTTCGTTGAGGCTTCCTTGCCTAAAAGGTTTAGACTCTGAAGTTGTAAAAGTTTAAATATCTAAATTTTCAAACTCTAAATATCTCTACAACTTCTTAATTAGGAAAAATTAAACCTTAAATTAAATTATACTTCTTAATTAGGAAAAATTAAACCTTAAATTAAACTTCCTAATCTGATAAAATTAAATCTTAAATTAAACTATTAAATTATTAAATTCTAATTACTTTAATAACTTCGTAATTAGGAAAAATTAAATCTTAATTAGGAAAAATTAAATTCTAATCAATTTAATAACTTCGTAATTTCTAATCTGATAAAATTAAATCTTAAATTAAACTATTAAATTATTAAATTCTAATTACTTTAATAACTTCGTAATTTTTAATTTCATAAATTTTCTATATTATTTGATAGGGTGAGATTTGTGAAATCTGTTTTTATTGTAAGCTAGATATTTAAGCAACTATTTGAGCATGTATACGTGATTGGACGATCTGACCTAAATATGCCTACCACTTTCCTTTGACCTAGACTTATTCTTTGACCTAGACAAGTAACATCCGGTTTTGAGTTGAGGTGATTTGACAAGCTTGCCGATACAGGATGTTGTTTCTTTCTTTGTTAAAATAGACATGTAACTTCCGCTCTGATAACGTCATTCGGATAAGCAAACATTTAGCGCTTTTAGTATCGCCTTCCATTCGGCGAAAAAGGGTCCTGTTTATTTGGCTCGCGGGAGAGTGAATACTTTCAAAATTTAATTATTTTTATTCGCTCCGGGGGAAGATACGACCGTGTTTGTTAACTCAATTCAATTTTAATTTTGTTCCATTCGGATTTAACGGATTCTCCATTTAACCAGCGAACTTTGATTTGATTTGTACGGCTCAGATCAAATTTTTGGAATTTTGAGTGAGTTTATTGAACTTTTTATATTATTTGATTTGATTTATTTATCGTTGTAATAATTAACATAAACATTGGATACTTTTCACTTCATCGATTGCTGACGCATCTCACGACTGGACAACTTTTTCAATTCTTTCAATTTCTCGTATTTGGACTGTCACTCATCACCTGGATCAATCTTCAGTCAACCTTCTGGATATCTTTCCTGATTATGTTTTTTAAATTGTATGACTTGGATGGATTGTATAGATTTAACAAAAAAGTATGTTTTTGGATTGATATATTTGTGGTTATATATTTTTATGTATTTTTGTATATATTTTTATATATTTTCAAAGTGTAATTTTATTACCTGTAGTAATAGCACTGCGGTAATGGTCCTCTGAGGAGAAGAATTATCTTTGAAAACTCATGAGCTAAGGACGTTAAGATACTTTGCTTTAACTTTGAATTCTAATAAAATTTGATTGGCACCTTATTTTATTATTTCATTTTATATTATAATAATTATATATATATATATATATATATATATATATATATATATATATATATATATATATATAAGGAAATTGACAACATCTTTGAAGCACGTATGAGAATGTATTTAAGTACACATCGTGCAATTTTAAATGAAAAAATCATTTATTTAATTTCTTTTTTTTTTTGCAAACTTTCGTTGTAGAACAACTTTGTTAGGCGAGACTGTCTTATAGTTTTTTTTCTTCTTCTTTCTCATTTTGATGGTATCAACCCCGAGGGGTCGAATCACAGTAAAGGTAGAAGAGCATGTCAAGTTCTAGAAGACGTTAGGATAAGTATAGCTCAGTCGATGTTATGCGCAGATTGGCGCTATTTGAAAAAGGAAATTGACAACATCTTTGAGGCATGCATGAAAATGTATTTAAGCGAAATATTTTTGAAAATCAACATATCGTGCAATTTTAAATGAAAAAATCATTTATTTAATTTTTTTTTTCTTTGCAAGCTTTTGTTGTAGAACAACTTTGTCAGGTGAGACTGTCTTATAGTTTTTTTTTGGTCCCCCGATTTATAAAATTGGGGGACTTATGTTTTGAGGCATGTCCGTCCGGATTTTTCTCCGCAACCATCCATTGAATTTCTCTGAAATTTTGCATGAAGTTGTAACTTTGGTCAGGTTAGAAAATGACATTCTCCGATTTTCGAAAAAGAATCTGGTTAGCCCCCCAGGGGGTCAAAAGGCCCCGAAATAGCAAAAAATGACATTTTTTGCCTCATAACTTTTCATCTATCCATTCAATTTCTCTGAAACTTGGCCAAAATATGGAGGCAATTGTTCCTAATAGAAAATAAGTATCGCTAACCTTGGAAAAAATCTGGTTCGCGTCCCCAGGGGGTCAAAAGCCCCCAAAACGGCAAAAAATGACCCTTTTCTCCCATAACATTTGATCCATCCATTCAATTTTTCTGAAACTTGGCCAAAATGTAGAGGCACTTGTTCTGGATATAAAATGAGCATCCTTGACCTCAGAAAAATTCTGATTCGTGCCCCCAGGGGGTCAAAGTGGGGTCAAAAATGCCCCAAATTGCCCAAATTTATTGCATTTTACCCTCACCACATCAAGTCACATACAGAGGGGGACCACGCACAAACGGCTTGTTTCTTCTTCTTCTTTCTCATTTTAATCTTTTTTTATTTTAAATTTAAAAAAATACTATTCTGAAATCAAGTCAATTACGAAATACATGTTTATATTTTTTTTTATGTTTTGAATGGCATGACAGCAAATACGGTGGCATGCTAAACTCATTCCTTTCAAAGGCTTGAAGAACTGGGCTGCTGAATGTACACTTGGTCCTAAATCTTTGATATTAACAATTATAATCATCAATAATGTTTTTTGTGAATCCTTGTTGCCTTAAATAACTATATCAAGTGAAAACTAAGCATGTTACCAATAATTTCTTATTTCTCTGAAAAAAAAATGGAAAAGAAAAAGAAAGAAAAAAGACTGTTACCTTGTTATAGTATTGCTCTCATTCAGATGAGTTTCCCCACGTAATAAACGGTTTTCATTGGATAACTCTCGATGTTTCATTTGCAAATAGGAAAACTACAAAAACAAGAAAAGTAAAACAGATTTTGAGATTACCCAATTCTATATCAATAAATGTATATATATATAACCAAGGGAAAAAAGGGGGGTTATTATAATGGAATCATCTAACTCTATAAAATAGATGTTCTGTAAAATAGTAAATACCCACTTTGAAAGGAACAACACAGGTAAGGAAACTATATTTTAATACTTTAGAAAAACAAATCTGGAGGCAAAACTAAATCAAATATTTGTAAACTTTTTAAATTAAAAAATAATTATTAAATAGGGAGGTGGTGTCTGATCAACACTGCTGGGATGCCATGATAAAGAAATACTGTTTTGTTTTTAAAATCCCGAAACAGTTTTCATGGTAAACAACTGACGATCCCTTATATATAAAAACATATATAAAAATATATTTATATTAGAGTATATTCTTGGAAGTAAACTAAAATAGTGATTGCAATAGATTGATTGACTTACTAGACTAAAATCTTTCAACAAAAATTTTTTTTTTTTTTTTTTTTTTTTTTTTCCCCAGTTTTGAAGGTTAAAAGAACTTCCGAGACTATATATATATATATATATATATATATTTATTTTGGTACAGAAAAATTAGTACAACATTCGTACCGTCGGTTTCAAGCACAGAAGGACTTAGCCATCCGGCTTTCTTCAGATTATGTTGCCATCCGTTTCGGAAATGTTAAGTCACGTGTCACTCTCGTTTGGACGCGTTATTTGCTTAGAGTGTTATGTATGTTTGTTTAAATTTAGTGTAAGGAAAGTTTAAAAGGGGAGGGGGGAAGTAACAGTTGAGATTTAAAACTGGAGAATATTTAAAGAGATATAAAAAAATAAAAAATAAAAAATAAAAATATTTCTATATAAATCCCATGAGCCAATGTTTATAAGTAGCGTATATTTGGCCGTTACTGTTTTGGAGTTTAATAATGTCTTCTAAAGAAAAATAGGGAGAGAAAATTAAAAAATATTACGCTCTTAATTTAAAATTTTTAAATTTTAATTCTCAATTAATCGAGCACTCTGCTGGGATTTTTCCTGCTACATTACAAAAGAAGTTTATATATATATATATATATATATATATATATATATATATATATATATATAGAGAGAGAGAGAGAGAGAGAGAGAGAGAGAGAAAGAGATACAGGGTGATTGAGAAGTAATTGTCTATTATTAAGTTTTTGTAATTTATTACTGATATATAATGATTACATGAAATTAATATCAGAAAAAAATGTATAGCATGGGCTTTTATTTATAATTCAATATGGGTGCCAGCAATCGCCACCAGCTTTTCAAACAGCAATTCTTTCACCATCACTCATAGAATGTGAGGACTAAAGGACAAAATAGGGAGGAAGTGAGATTTACAAGGCTGCCTTCATATTATTTTCTTAAAAGAAAAAAAGAGTTATTTGTGAAATCAGCTGATGCGGTTTACAGGCAGCTTGAGAAGCTGATGGTGAATATATATTGAATTCTAAATAAACTCCCATGCTATGCAATTTCTTGTCATATTCATTTCGTGTAAGAATTATATTTCAGTAATAAATTACGAGCACTGAGTTTCTTTTTGTGTCTTAAAAATCTCCACATACCAACCATTCAAAGCAATAGCAAACCGAGAAAACAGCAAGTCCTCATATTCCATGGATGATGTTTCTGACAAAGGGGAAAGAATTGCTTTTTTCGACTATCAATCTATCTATCTCATTAACTCTTATCCTTGAGTGTTTTCTTTTCTTTTTTTTTTGGAAATCGCTCCCGTAAATGGGGAGGGCCTGTGGACGAGTGGTTATAGCACTTGTCTTTGGGCTGCACGACCCGGGTTCGATCCCACTCACGGCATGCGAATTTTCGGGTACCTGACTAAAACTCAGGGAAGGTTCAAGGCAGCGGAAGGAGAGGGATGGGCTCCGCCTTCTTAACAAATCACTGCCGCTACGGCCATGGGCAGTGTGCGATGTCGGCAACGACACTCGTGCGCGTCCAGGCTATGCGACCTTTACCTTTACCTTTTTACCCGTAAACGCATGAAGCAACTTGATGTAAGGAGCTAAAAAAAATACTACTTCAAGGTCAAAAACTAGCCAAGGATAAGTGTTAGATGAATAGAATCTGACCCAGAAACTTGGTCACTCATTAGTAAAAAATAAATAAATAAATTACTTGTGAAATCAGTTCATGTGATTCGCAGATGGCTTCAGAAGCTGGTGGCAATATTGGCACACATATTAAATTCTAAATGAAACCCCATTGAATTCTAAATGAAACCCCATTCTATACACTTTCTTATATTAATTTCTTGTAAGAATGATATTTTAGCAATAAATGATGAGCTCTTAATAATAGGGAATTACTTTTCAATCACCATGTATACATATTTAGTTCATCCTCAGACAGTTGTTTCGTCATATCATGGAACTTCAGTGTGTCGAGAAATGTGCTTACAACTGTGATTCAAAACCAAATGCATTTTCAGCAGTCAAGCATTGTAATGACTGAGTCGTCAACCACCACCAAGTGTAAGGAAAATATATGTGACTATATATATATATTTGCAATTATGAGGCTCCATATATATGAGAAAGGAAGGATGAGAGTAATCCGACGTAATGGGATATGAAAAAGGAAAAACCAAGAGATATTTTTTTATATATTCATCAACGTTTCGTCTTTATTGACTATTTCTTTCATACTCTTACCCCCCCACCCATTTTCAAGTTATCTTCATTTCTTCAAATCTTTTTTCTAAAACTATGATACCACCTACATACCAAACACACAGTTTCCCCCTTCCCTCCTCTTTCCCCAGCCCCTCAAAATCCATGCCACACCTCACCACAACAAAAACCTCAGCCCTCCCCCTCCTCTCTCTCTCACTCTAAGGCAAATTCACTAATACTCTCACCCCTCCCGTTTTTCACTGCTGCCTTAATGGTACTCACTCAAAGCTTTCCATATTCATTTCACTCTTTGCCACTACTGACTTCTTGCAGCCTCATCCAGCGCTCTTAGTAGCCACGGCTACTACTTTTCCTTATCAACCCATCATGTCAATCCAATATTTCGATGTACTTGCATGACATTTTTCTTAAAATTATCATCCTGAGGAAGTCTTACAATAAAGACGAAATGTTGATGAATATATGAAAAATATCTCTTGGTTTTTCCTTTTTCATTTCCCATATATATGATATAAATAACAAAAAAACTTTTTATATTAAATCAGCTTTAATCAAATAAATATGACGTTTTGCTAAAATGTATAAAAATAAAACACTATTAATACTCTGTAAGAGTTATTTCGGTGGATTTTTGGCTAATATCCATAATTTTAAACCAGATGTTGTCAGTCATTTTTCCAGTTTGAAAGAGTGTAGAATGAAGTTGTTAACTTAACCACAATGTATGCTACTTTAACTTTCAGTGTTGTCACTGCTTTCCCTTTTGGTATGTCAAGTTGTTGTGAGATTTATCAGAGGGTATACTTTCTACCTCTTCACCATCTGACCCCCACTGTCAATAGGCTCATCGATAGAACCTCAATATTAGTTAACAAAAACTAATACCCTATGAGGCATTACAGGTGCACACATAGTGATGAGAGTTTCACTTCACTGAACAATAACCATTTGTTCAATTTATATCCAACCAAAATAAAACTTTTCTAGAAATGGAAAAAAATGATTGATTAAATTCCTTCTCCATTTTTAGTAATGAGAAACTCCAATGCGCACAGCAAAATGTGGGTCTTTGGCAACTTAACCAAACTGGGAAAACCATAGAATCTTCACAGTAATCATCTTACCAACACATTCTTAATAACAAAACACACACATATCTACATCCAAGTTCTGGTACAACAGTCATTGACCTAACCATATGCTCCCCATCAATCTGTGCAGACCTCCACTAAGGAATCCATGATGATCAATGTGGAAGAAACAAATCACTGATTTTCCTCGACTTAAAAAAATCCATACGACAGAAAATAAAACTAAAATGGCAACTTTATAAAGATGACCAGACTATAGTCAGCAGTAATCAACTAAGAAATACTTAACAAAATAGACCCACAAACATACTTTCACAAACATACTGTCTGAATTAGCAAAACAATTTCTAAATCCTCTCCTAAATCACATTCCAAAACAAACCTTTGGTTCACAGTAGAATACAGAAAAGAAGTAAAAACCATTAAAAAAATTGCTCAATATATTTAAACTTAATGCAACCAGAAACAACTTACCAACAAGTTTAAGCAAAAAGCCTCTTACATAACAAAAAAAGACAAAAACGAAACTTGGGAAAAAATTACATTTCAAAACTAAATAGCAAAACAAATAAATAAAACCTGGAATACAATTGTAAAAATAAATGGGAACAAATCACAAATTATTAACTTTAACTAAACCAAATGGAGGGAAAATTACAGCTAAAAAAGAAACAGTCAATTAAATTTAGTCAAAACACATCTACTAACCACTATTCACTCAATTTTTTATTTTTTTTATCATAGTTCACCCCCCAAAAGGCAGGCCGCCACTGTAGATGTAAGGGGCTACTGAGAATTAGGGTGACAGCAGGATATTTGTTTACATTAGTTTTAAATTTCTGTATGTCGGTACAGTCGGGAAACAGGAAACAGGGAGGGAGTTCCAGAGGCTGGCAGCACGAGGAAAGAAGCTATTGGAGTAGAAGACTCTCCGGCATCTGGGGACCTCCACAATGAATGGATGGGACTTAGCAGATTGTCGGGTTGGTCTAGTGTATTTACGTCGAGGGGGCACCAGAGCAGCAAGTTCATTAGAGCACAATCCATTGAAGTACTTGTAAAACAGGCACAAGGATGCAACATTGCGGTGATGGGACAACGGCTGGAGCTTGGTGGATAGTGAGGGACCTATTGAATTAGCGACTCTTTTTTAACCTTGTCTAAGAGAGAGAGAGAGACTAGTGAATGGTGCACCAGTCCAGATGTGGCAGCAATACTCCATGCATGGTGGATCTGTAGAGATATAGGATAATGTCAGGTGTGAGAAGTTTACTAGCATGGTAGAGAGAGCCCAAATTGAAAGAATATACAAATATTGTAGAGAAAAAAAACAACTTAAATTCACATCAAGCAACGAAAAAGATTACAACATCACCTTCACTATCACAAAGTCAAAAAATGTCATAAATAAAAGCAAAATCACAGCCACTGGCTCAGATAGAATTCGTTATAAATTCCTGAAACATCTACAAAAAACATCCTTCAAAGTACTTCTAGAGATATTTAATGGAGTATGGTGTACAAACAAATTTCCAAAGTCAAGGCTCGAATCGATTACCATTCCAATTCCCAATAATATTAATGCAGTGGACTGTAGCAGTCATAAATATTGACATTTCTTTCCTCTTGCCGAGAGCAGACCTGGTGAGGTGGTTTAGTCACATGTTGACCAATCAGCCTCCAGGAAGTATTAATTTCGACCAAACATTTGAAGGACTACATCCAGACCTTTAGGAAATTGCACAGCAGTCAGAAAACTTCCAGGCACCTACAAGGAAAGATGTCAACTCTCCTGTTCCGGTCAACGTGACATCTGAGTGAGGCTATCTTCATGTGAAGATATACTGCTCCAAGAAGAATTCCGGCAGCCGACCTTTATTACTTTAATTCCTTCCTTCACTCTCTAAAGTTCTGGCAACCTACACCCAATGGTGTAGGTCATATAAAAAACTACACATTATTTGTTGTTTATAGAAGGGTTTTATTACAAATTATTATGGGAGTTGGTCTTACAGTTTATGTCAAGATTAGCTTCTTATAGGACAACGGTGAAACGGTGTGGCTTTTTAGCTTCAGGTTAGCCATTAACATTCGTCATACAGTTTATGAGTGAACTTTCTACATGATTCCCAATTACTTTGATTTACTTCAAGAAAAAAGAAGTTTAAATGAGAACCTCAGTATGAAAAGTATGGAAGACAATAAAAGATGTCCATTTTAAACACAAATTAAAATTAAAACCTTTACCTTTCGATTGATTTCCATTGTGTTCTCTTGGGCAGTTTTCAGTTGATGGTCCATCTTCTGGATTTTTGTGCAGTATTCTTTCAACAATTGGCTTGTCTATGCAAGAAATAAATACTGACACTTTATAGAAAGATGCACATAGAATAATTTAAGTTTCAATTTATGCAAATACTGGCAAAAAAAAAAAAAAGAAGCAAATGACAGCAAAAAGTCTATATTTTTGCTGTCATTTGCTTTTTTTATTTTACACATTTATTTCCTCCCACTATCTAAAACATCCATGTACAGATGAAAAGTGTGCATGGTGACAAACAAGATCATTAGAGTTTTAATAGTAAACTAGACCACTTGTAACCTGTTGGGACAGTATTTGTTATATATATTATAAAATATATAATCTCTTAACTTTGACATTGGTTGATAATCATGTCATCGATTTTCAAGTATATATATATATTTCCTTCTTGATAATAATTATTCGTTTTTAAATCGCTCTTCCTCCTTTCTCTCTTCCTTCTTTCTCTCTTTCTCTTCCCCCTTTCTCTCTTTCCTCTCTTTCTCTTCCCCCTTTCTATCTCTCTTCTCCCTTTCTCTCTCCCCCTTTCTCTCTTTTTATTATTTACATCATTTGCTTTCTTCCACTACTTCTTTTACAATCCACCCTTTATGACATCATCCAGTGTGACAAGTAAACAAGCAAGATCCACAGAGTTTTAGTAAAAGACTTCCAGGTTTCTAGATGGTTTGTCTAATAGAAGACCCGTGACTCTTTAGGTCATGGTTCGTCTAAATAAAACATCATAAAGGATTTCTTCTTTGGTTTGATGAATGACATTATCATTTTGTGACGTCATCCACTGTGCATGGTTATCCCCATATCTCAGTTTTAATGGATAACGTCACAAAATGATGACATTGTTTAGTGTGCACAAAGACAAACAAACAGGCAATCTTAGGAAAATCTCCATCATCCCAGTAATTATAGGAGCAACATGACTAATGAAAAAGAATTTCAAAAGCTATCTGGTGAGTATTCCCGGTGAACCGAGTGCAAGAGAAATACAAACAATTGCACTTAAAGGGACGGTTAGAATCTTATAAAGATCTCTAAGCTGGAGTGTCTGAAATAGCCGGTGAATGTCTGGCATCCGATATGATGCCCCATCCCCAGCAAAAACAGAAAGATAAGAAAAAAAAAAAAGAAATCAAGATACACAGAGTTTTAGTAGTATACGAGACCATCTGGATCTAGATGGTTTGCTTAGCATATATATACAGTCTATATCTGCAGTCTCTGTTCACATAAATGACCATGACACTTCGGGTCACGGGTCATCTATGGTCTCCGTTTTAATGGATGACAGATGACATCATCCTTTTGTTACGTTATGATTTAAGACGTCATAAAGGACTCCCCCCATAATGTATTCAACATGTTTTAGTGAATAAAGTAATTCCTTTGTGATGTCATCCAGTGTACACAGAGACAAACATACAAGATCCACAGTTTTAATAGTATAGATAAATTAGTTGTATATTCTATTCCTATACCACTATTGTCACTCCTGTTTAGTATTATGAGATTTGGCTAGTTTTCAAGAGAAATAGAGAAAATTTATAATTGGAGCAATGGCGATGCTGTGACTGTGTTCCTGCAACTATGCACCACTATTATTGCAAAAACAAATATGGCAGTATCTGTATTTGTGAAACAAGGGAAATAACTCTTATTTAAAATAAGGGTGCTTCTGCTGTTTCACAATGATATTAAAATATTTAAAGAAATAAAAGGAAGTTGTAGTTTGCTTGAAGCATTACTGGTAAATATAAATGTTAGTAATCCGAGGCAGGAGCAATGTGATATAGGTACCGGAAGGTGGAACAGGTGAACAAAAATAAACAAGAAGAGAGAATATGAAAGGAATCTCAAATCAATTTATTAATATTTCACGGTAAAGGTTTAAATAACAGAACAGTAAATACAAAAAAAAGTTCACTGTCAAGCAATTTAAAAGGTCCGGAAAAGATAACCTTCAATTTTCGAGAGTGATACCTCTCATTATCAAAATATAAAAATCAAAAATATGACCGAATAGTCGAAAAAACGAGATGGACACAACTGTTGACGAAATACCGCAGAGAATAGGTAGCAGATACGCAGAAAATTAGTTTAGGTAAGCTAATTTGATATTAATATTAATTAATTTCTATCATAATTTATTTAATTTATAGCATAATTATTCAGCTTAAAGCTTGTCATCTTATTAATATTTATTTATTTATATACTTGATTATTTATTATTATTTTATATTTTTTATTATTTTTTATATATTTTTTTTCTTATAATTCCGTTTTAATTTTGAATTATAGTTAGTGAAAGCCTTTACGATTTTACTAGAAAATGAACGGTCAAAGGGAGGCAACTGCAAGATTAAAATCTGGTTAGAATTAATTTAAATTCAAAACTAAAATCAATTGTGAAACAAAAGGTAACATTACAGTAGCATGAATTATAAAATTCAAAGAAGATCAAGACTCAGTTGAATGAAAAAGAGATGGTGCGGGGAATTAGAGATTATGAATATATATATATATATATATATATATATATATATATATATATATATATATATACATATAAATATACATATATACATACATATAAAGTGTATATTTCTAATTCTTATTTATTTTATTGATATGTAATGTTATATAGGGTATAATTATTCATAAAATTAATTTATTTAAAGATTATAAATATATATACATATATATATAACGTGCATATATATATATATATATATATATATATATACACACATATAAAGTGTATATTTCATAATTCTTACTTATTTATTTACTTATTTATATATATATATATATACACATATAAAGTGTATATTTCATAATTCTTACTTATCTATTTACTTATTTATTTATTTAAAGAAATGTATAAACTTTGTTATGTACTTACGTGTTAGCTGAAAATAAGATTGTACAGAAAAAATAACGCAAATTCATCCAGTATTTATTAAATTATAAGAAAAATTTAAAAAAAACGATTTTATGTATCGTTAGACATTTTGTAACCAGTTTAGGTAAAGGAAATAACTCAATGATAAAAGATACAATATGGCAACGACCAATCGAAATCGTTTTTTATTTTTAATTTAATAAATACTGGATGAATTTGTTTAATTTTTGGTGTACAGTCTTCTTTTCAGCTACCACGTAAGTACATAACAAAGTTTATACATTTCTTTAGCTATTTTTTTTAAAGGGCCGAACATGTCATTGTAAAACAGCAGAAGCACCAAAATAAGTTTCTTACTTTTTATTGCTTTTGTTTTTAACTTTTAATCTTTTTACATACATTAAAGAGAAAATAGGTGGTTTATTAATTTAAGCTCAGCAAAAAAAAAAAAAAAAATAGTAAGAGACTTTTATTCAACGCCATTTTTTTTTAATCAGATGATACTTTAAGTTGCTTATTCTATTTTTTTTATCAGATTAAATATTATTTTTTTTCTTCAGGATTTGTTCCATAATTTTTTCCTCTGCTTCATGAAAATGGTTAGAAATTCATCCCAGATTTGGGAGGGGGGAGGGCGGATGGGCGTGGCCGTCGTGATAGCAGGCCTGCTCCCTAGAAAATGACGTCATGCTCTAAAGTAACAAACGAGATCTGTCGAACAGTCAGACTATGGGCATTTTGACCCTTCCCTTTACTTAAAGATTCACCAAAATTCAGGAAATCAACCAATTTTAATGAAATTTTTGGTGCTTATAAATTAACGATCACTGAATATAATTAACCCATTACTTCATTAGAAATCTTAGTGCAAATGTGTTATTTCGTGTAATTTGTGTAGGCTAGACATCAAACATTAAATTAATACTTAATAATGAAATGGTGTTGTCCTAAATTTTTTAATTTTTAAAACATGAAAATCTTTATGAAAGAAAAACAATAAAGTTTATTTTCAATAAAGTAATAATTTGGCCAAAAGATTGTAATATAATATAGTTTCTGAAATTGACAGTGATTTTTTTATAATTGAAAATGATATAAAACGAACATAATAATAAAACTATATTTTATTACAATGTTATAATAAATGTTTTTTTTTTAACTTAAAAATAAATCAAACATGAAAAATTACGAATACATTAAAGTAATAGAAAATCAATAATTCAACTAATTAATAGAACATTTATTGAAATAAATTAAAATGTGTGTTTGTTTTTTTTTTTGCAAAACGAAGTTTTTATACAATATAGTAAAAATTTGTAATAAATTAAAACAGTCATTTTTTTTTGGGGGGGGAGAGGGGATTTGAATGAAACTTATTAATTAGTCTAAAATTGTATATTTTATCTCGAAATAAAAATTTAATTTGTTTTTTAAAACTTGAAATTCAAACTTTCATCACGGCCGTCGTAATATAATGCAATATCTTATCTTTGAATGCCATGATGGATTTAAAAAAATGTCTTTTGCTTAAAAAGGGAAATACGTTTGAAAAAATGAACAAGGTGTCAATGATTTCCAAGTGAATGAATAATCCTTAGGAAAGTAGCCGTGTTCTTGGTAGTGAATAATGTCAATATAGCAGGAACCATTTAAATATGATTTCCAAGTGAATGAATAATCCATGCTGTATATGAATCTTGATTAAAGATGCACACATACGCATTACTGTACAGCTAACTTCTGATCGTAGGTCTAAGAACCACAACCAATGACGCCATCAGAAAATCTTGTCTCAGTCGTTAGACCTTCTATAACGACGCCCACAGGATGGGAGTTTGGCTTTAAGTTAAACATACCAACTTTTGTATCATATACATGTGGGTGAATGTAGCATATATTTTGGAAGAGAAACTATATTTACTACATTCCAACAATTTCTACATTAATAACATTGTGATTACTTTGTATGAGTCTGTGTATGTGTATGCGTGTGTTTCTCACATGTACGTGACTTACACATATTTTTTTTTTATTTACTATTAATCAATTATTTATTGAAATAAAAAATGCAATAGTGTAAAGTGCTAAGACAAATATTTAAAAAATCCTATTTAATAATTTAATTACAAAATTAAATCCACCAGGATGCAGTTTCTTCATAATCAAGTCAGCCATTTTAATCTTTTGTTAATAGTTGAAAAAAAAAAATGAATTAATTCGTAATCCTTCAAAATAACGCAGAAAAGGGGGGTGGGTGGAGAGAAAGTAAAAAGTAGGAAAAACTATTTTAAGAAAAGAAATAAAGAAAAAAAGGAAAAATAGAATAAACAATTAAAAATTCGCAATGAAACCCTTTGCTATCGGATGCTTAGCAACAGCAGCAGTAACTGCTGATCTATATAATACTAAACGTCTGTGGACATGCATGTCTGTTTGAAAGCAGCAGCAGCCGCTACTGCTGGCTGCTGCTGATCAATCTATCGATCTACTAAAACTCTGTGGATCTTGTTTGCTTGTTTGTTTGTTTATTTCTGTGCACACTGGATGATGTCATCGTTTTGTGACATAATCGATTGAAACTGGGGTAGGGATAGCCGTGCACTGTGAATGATGTCATCATTTTGTAACATCATCCATCAAACCAGAGAGGGAGGAAGGAAGTGCTCCTTTATGAATGGTCACAGGCCATCTACTAGAGGAACCGTCTAGTATGATACTAAATGTCTGTGGACATGTATGTTTGTTTAAAATTCCAAAATATTTTCATAAATATTTGGAATTTCCAAATATTTAATATTAATTGACCCAACGTCTCACAGGTGGTCTAGTAATAAATAACATTACATGTTACAAATATTTAAATCAGTGTTTGTTATAGCGAATGAGAAACCCCTTCCTTTCCTATTGGGCTCCTGAAGGGTTTACTTTTTGGCTAGCCTGTTTGGAGTCCAGAGGATTGAATGCTTAAAGTGATTCTACCTTTCCCTCCCTTTTTATTATTATAATCAGCTTCTTACATCAAGTGGCTTCATGCCTTGTCTGAAGCGACTTCCATAAAAGAAAATAACTGCAGTTGTTTTCAATGCTTTTACTTATATTTCTGTATGTTTTACCTCAGACATTTTTGCTTGGTTTTCTCTTAAAAGTCCTTTTAGCTCAGAGTTGCGAGATTTGCAACGCGATAACTCTGACCGAAGTAGGGCCTGCTTTTCCTCAGATTTATTTGAAAGGGATGTGCATTCTTCTTTCCATCTAGAAATAAAAGTAAATAAAAAAAAAAAAAAAATATATATATATATATATATATATATATATATATATAGATAGATAGATAGATAGATAGATATAGATGTGTGAAAAATGACAAACGGAAAACAGGTTAAAGTGCAGGAGAAAAACAAAAACAAGAGATTTGACCGGTTTCGTTCGTGTTAGCGAACGTCTTCAGAAAAAGTGAAGATTTGGAAATAATTTTATTTTGAAATATGCATATAACTTTTGCTGATAATATATAACAGAAGTTCAAGGGAAAAGAGAGTTTTATTTAAAGAAACAACAAATACAAAGTATCATTATTATTATTTTCATTTTTCATCTTCATGTCTCTGCTGAGGTGAGACGTTTCATGAATGACTTCCAACTTTTCCTGTCTGTTGCCATTTTGCTTGTGACGGATCAGGTCATCATCAACTGATCCCTTCAATGTCTTAAGCAGCCTACCCTGCACGGACCATCAATATCAATGTGAGACACAGTTTGGAGCATTTCAGATGACTGATGGTGGTAATATGGTCGTACCAGTTGAGATGTTGTATATTTCTTCCCTGTGACCGTCCCGGTGGCATTAATTAATCCCATGTGTTAACTTGCAATCTTGGATTTCCTTCTTTGTAGTAACTGTGGCTGCCTTAGGATGAATTGATTACCACAAATGATGTAGAATATTTAAAATATTAATTTACTTGTTAGCTTTGTCGGCTTACTATCGATTAGCAAAGTTTGTTGTAACATTGCGTGGGGAGTTCTCTGATCCCCACCAGATAACCCATAATTCTCTTGCTGGCAGAAACAGCTGTTCTCTCGTTGACACATAAGGAGTTGGCTTGTTGGATAGTGATGTCTCTCAGCAGTGGTGGCAGTAGCAGTCGTAGAGATGAAATTCTTTTTTTCTTTATTCTCTTTGTGGCTAGAATAATAGAAGCAATTAAAAAGAACAACAAATAACTCCATTATTTGCTCTGAGATTTGCTTTACTTTTTACAGTATTTGAGAGAAAGTACATCTAGATGAACTACATCTTCCCCTTCCAACTTGAAAACTGGTGTCTGTTCATTTTGACACTCAACACCATCTAAGAAGTAGAATTGATCTTGCTTCTCTGCCGCATTAATTTCCTGTGATGACGCACCTTCCTGTACACGGAGCTCTAACCTCTAACTTACCAATGAAAAATTCCTTTTTCTTACTTAATCTAACCATACATAAAATATTACGTTTTTAACACTATTTTATATTACTACATTGCTACCTGACACAAACATTTTAAATGATAAGCATAATTCTGTTGTAAACACAAAACAAATCTTTCACATTAATTCATATAAACATTAAAATTTTGGTAATTTTGATACAAATTTATCTGTTAAATATGACTGTAAACAAAGGAAAAGAAAGAAGAAATCAATTTACCAAGGTGATGGTGTGTTTATGGTGAGGGGCGCTTTTTTAAATTTACAATTTAGAAATGGATTGCAACTTGTTGAAAATCAAGTCAGTCTCCCAAAGGCCAGAAAGGAACATTTGAACACAAATGCTAAACATTTGTCCATAAAATAAAACAATATTCCTAAACAGAACTATTTGTTGTATTAAAATTAATTTTCATTAAAAAAATAACTAGGAATAGTTCATTAATAAAATGTCCTTCTGTAAAGCAATATGCAAATTGGTTGACAGTACAACACAGATCATGTATGTGTTCTCATGCCTGTCAATTTTGAACTTTTGATCTCAATGACAACTTTAATCTTGTCTTCATTTTTTTCAATGCTGCCTCAAAATTTAACTATTGAATGTGAGGTTGAACTTACTTACCTTGCACTGACCAATTGCTGCGTATTGAGCAACTTTTTCATTTCCACCAACGTCCCTTGATTCACATCCTCAGAACTCTGTAACTTTACTTTGTAGTCTTGTGTGTGCGTATTTAGCTGTTCCTTCATTAAAGAAATCTGAAAAAAAAAAAATTCCATCAAATTAATAATTAACATAGATATCATGTATAACTTTTACTTATGTTTGAAATATATAAAAATGCATTACTGGCCTACAAGCATTTATTTATGAAAATCAGACTTTCATAGTTACAGATAGCTCATTATTTTTCTCCATCACCCCTGCAGGTTAAGTATCATTATTATTATATCAGCTCATACTATGAATCGCCTGCAAAGATGGAGAACTATTCTTTTAAACTATACATTTACAATGGAATTCCTTCCATCAAAGAAAATAGCACACGCAGACGGATTGTCAAGGCTTATTCCAAAACTAAGTGAACCTCTAGAACAGGGGTGGGCAAACTACGGCCCGCCGGTCGCATGCGGCCCGCCAAAGCAGTTTATGCGGCCCTCCAAAGTATTGAATATTAAACAGAGTTACTTTTCTTTTTTTTCAAATAAATGTTGTTTTTTTTCAAATGCGTTTCATGTGAATCCTCTAGAGTGCTTTAAAATGCTAATAAATGAAAAATGATTGCATTTTCGCTTTGAAATCCATTTATTTCGGCTATTTCAGATATCAATTATATTGAAAAATATACTATGTGGCCCAGTAAAATTTGATTTCTTCTTAATGTGGCCCATGCTCTGAAAAGTTTGCCCACCCCTGCTCTAGAAGAAACCCTGATTGCTCCATAAAGTACAGAAATGGAGATAAAAAACATATTTTGCAATACGGTAAAAGAATTGCCAGTTAACCTCAAAGAGATTAAACTTAAAGCTAAATTTGATAAATTTATTAGAGAAAAAGAAAGAAATCATATATTAGCAAAATAAGTCAAATCACAAAATTTCTTCTTGTGATGGTATTTTGTTATACAGTGAATGTGTGGTGATACCAACATCACTGAAGAAAAATTATTGATAGATTTTCATACAGAACATTCTGGAATCACTCCTTATCGGGAGTTATGTTTATTGGCCTGATATAGATAAAGAAATTGAAGATCTTGTGAAACTTTGTAAATGCTGTACAATGACAGCAAAAACACCACCAGTAAAAATGAACCGAACATCCCCTGTTGACTATGCAAGACTAATGAATGTGATTTATTATCTTATTGTGGTAGAGTTTTACAAAGTGGCCAAAAGTGGTCAAATGTAGGAAACGTAGGTGCAAAGCACTATAAACTTTTTACATGAAATCTTCACAAAATTTGGTATTCTTGATACAATTGTCTCTGATAATGGAACCCAATTTATGGCACAAGAATTTCCAATTATTCATGTGACAACTGTTCCATACCATCCAACATCTAATGGCTAAGCAGAACGTTTTGTAGATACATTTAAGCAAGCGTTAAGAAAATCAGACGAAAGTGAAACTAAACATGGATGGCAACAACAGTTTCTCAAAGTGTATCGGATAACTCAAAACTTGTGTACAAAATCAAGAATGTCACCAGCTGAAATTATGTTCACAAGAAAAATACAATTGGTATTCAATAAACTGATAAGAAAATCAAGAATTTTTAAAATACAGGGTGGACGCTAGAAAAGTGGGAAATTTGTCAAACGGTAATTTATTTTTACAAAGAATAACTTTT
Source organism: Sepiola atlantica (assembly GCA_963556195.1). Taxonomy (NCBI): domain Eukaryota; kingdom Metazoa; phylum Mollusca; class Cephalopoda; order Sepiida; family Sepiolidae; genus Sepiola; species Sepiola atlantica. Next base: position 77,749,506 of record OY744521.1, read on the forward strand.
ATAAAGTTTTTCAAAGACTAATATATAATACACTCACAGATACTCAAAATGTCGTTCGTCCAAATCAAAGTGAATAAGCCAGACACAATAAACTTTAAACAAAATAAAATTTAACCAATAAAATTTACAACCTCAAATTTTCCGCTTTTCTAACGACCACCTTGTAGAATACTGATACAAAACTTTTTAAGCCTAGTGAAAAAAATCTATTTTAAAGATTATATCAGTTTAAAAAGTGGTATACAGCTGAATCACATCATATTAGAGAATTACCTATGAAGATAATTTATCATTTATTTGATGTATTGAAACTTCAAGTATCTCCAGAACAAAAACACTCTCGCAAACGTAAAAGGCAACAATCTTCAATGTTGGGCATTAATCCAAAACGAAAAAAGTATGGCTGCAGAGAGAGTGAAATTTCAAAAGAGGGAGATGTTATAGAGTGCTAACACCCCTCACAACAACAATGTACTAAGTCCAAAAAAGACTATAATTGTATTTGTTATTTGTTATTTGTGTAATGTGAGAGTGAGACTAAATAGATATATAGTGTATTACCTAACGCATGTATTTGGTGTATGATACAATTCTCTTTTTTGGTTCATTTTACTTCAGTCGAAGTTCTCAGAAATCAAGGGTCCACTTCTTAGGGCTAACACTTCATCTATCTATGAGATACATAGATATTCGAATATTCTATTAAAGTCCTCGTCTACCTCTCAAACGTTGAGTTAGTAAAGAAGTTAGGAACATTAATTTCTCTCTCACCACTTGACCAGCTAACTATGTTATAGTATATCTTTCTTGTGGTCTCTTAGTCTTACCGGATTCCAGGACAAAAAATTCATCTAGTCTGGTGGAGCATCCAGCTTAGTGTTGTTACAAGAGGCAACATCACTTGGAGAAGGTGCACCATTCCTTGTATAAGCCAGTGCGGGTTAGCCATACTGGGGGGATCTTATTTGGTCTTCGAACACTATGTTATTTTGAATATTTAGTCAGGGTTTACTTGTAGAGGGAAGTATCCTCATGCCAGGTTGTCCTGACAAACTCCAGTACAGAGATACCTTAGACACTTGAGGACAGTGTCTAGTAGGCATTCAAGTTCTCTCCTCATATATGTGCATGTGTGTGTGTGTTTTAAAATTGTATGAGTTAGTAAAAAATATGTGTAAAATATGTCTAAAATTCACATTTTCTTAGATTTTATCTATTTTGGAATTAAAAAAAATATTTGAATATTATGTTTAACTATGAAAATAAAAGAAAAAACATTTATAGTAAAAACAATCAATAATCACTGAAGTTATTGACTGGACATTCAGTAAGATATACCCTTTAAAATACTCCAAAAGAAACTGAAATGTGGGTCTTATTTATTAATTAATGCATAATAACTATTGTTAAAATTTCACAAATATCTGAGGTATCTGAATTTTCATGAAGGGCTTCTACCCCCTTTTTAGAAAACTAAATATAGTCTACATTACAACCCCTTACGCCTAGCAGCTGTGTTCCAAAATTCATAATGATTGGTTAATTAGTTTCGGAGTGAATCAAGCATCTAAAATTATATAAACATATACCCATTCCTAACCTTATATCAATAGAGATTACAAAATAATAATCATGTGTCTAAAACATGTCTAAAATTCACACTTCCTAAATTTTATTTGTTTTTTTGGTATTTAACAAAAAACAACATATTTGAATATCACGTTTGAAACCCTAGTTAACTATGAAAATAAAAGAAAAAACATTTTATAGCAAAACTAGTCAATAATCGCTGAAGTTATTGACTTGACATCCAGTAAAATATGAACCAAACCTTTTTATTCATCGTCCGTTGTATTTCATCTCTTTCATTACTGGATTTCAGTACTTTGGATTTTAAGTCATTTATTTCTTGAATCAACTGCAGTTTACTGTCAGACAACTGATTGTTCATGTCGTTCAAGCTGTACACGTGATCCTTCAATTGAACTATCTGGGCATTCAGGAGTTCAACCTTCTGTTTATTACTAGATAAGAGACAAAATGACAAGGTAAGAATCACACAACATGCAGTGAGAGAGGGTGAAAGTGATAGACAGAAACTTAGTAAGAGATGGAACACTTGGTGAGTTAATTGCAAATTACGTCTAATTAGAACAATTAAAATGGGTGACTTGTTGAGTAAATTTCAAATTACGTCTAATTAGAACATTTAAAATGGATTTTTTTTTAAAAACATATCTCAATCCCAATACCAAGGAATATTTGAATATGTATTTTGTGTGATTAAGATAGATAAAATAATCCTTAAGGAAACAAACATTGATTAACTCAGCTTTAGTATAATAATAGATTTGGATTACTTTTTCTCATCTCGCTCCAACTGATGCTGCATCTTTTCTAGGTTTCTGATAGCCATGTCTCTTGATTGCTGGGCAGTGGTCAGCCTTTGGCCGAGCTGTTCTTTTATTTCATTGCATGACTTTGTCTCAGACACACAGTCCTTACGCACCTACAAAACAAAATAAAAGAATCTCATAAGTGCTACATTATGAATCAAATATAATAATTAGCAACTTGTATTTTTCTCTATATATATTTGAAAAAGCAACATTCAAAAATGGCAACATGTTTTAAATATTTATAAACCTTTGAGACCCTCATCACACAAGAATATGTCCAATAGCCAATAATAAACTCTGATTGATAATAGACAAAGTCAAAACATGGCGACCAGTGAAAAAAAAACAAAAATTAAACAAAACAAAAAACTTTTAACATACTCATAATACCGCAAAATTTATAAAGTCCACTATATCCAAGATTATGTCCCAAATTAATAAAGATCCTCTGATTCAGATATATATATATATGCTTCTTACCCATATTAAAACAGCCATTGATATGAATCATTGAATAGGTGTGAAAAAATAGTCCTGAAGATTATAGTTGTATGTCATATATTGTCAGATTCATGCAGACATGTGAACGAATAAATCAATAAACTCAAATCAGTTTTCCATTTCAAAGTTACATCGGCTATTTACATTTCCTGTCACCATCTTTGTTGAATTTTTGTTATTCTTTGAATTTTTTATGAACATTGCATGGATTTTATCAAATGTATAATTCTGCTGCAATCTTCAATACCACTACTCTTCTGTTGAATGTGAGTTGAAGAAAGACATTCTTAGGAGAGAATTTACTCAAATGAACCCACTTTTATTATACTAGCAAGAAGACCCGGCATTGCTCGGGAGTGAATGAGGAACCTTGTGTCCTTTTGTGTTCAGTGCATAACATAATATCCCCTTTGTTATTCTTATTTTTTACATTATATAATGCTCCATTTTGGTGTTAGGCCGAACGATAAAACCAGCATTGATTGGAATTTAATTTGTAGTCTTTAAACAAGGTTGGAGAGTTGGAATGTATAAGGTCCGACTACCGCTTTGATTCTTAGGATCCAATAATTCAGACTCAGACTCCTACAATTTCAAAATATCCGATTCTGACTTTGACTCCTTATTTTAAAGTTTTTCAATATTCAGACAGTTTTTTGATTTTTCAAAGATTAAAAATTCTGAGTCTGACTTCTTCCAAAACCTCTGACTTCACAATCCGGCTATAAACCCCTTAAGAGACATTCGGAATTTTTTGGGAGTCATTGAGAACCTCTGTGCACTTCTGCTCCAAACCCTGAACCTCTTATTAGCATTTCTATTTTTTTTTTTTAATAATTTTCAAGTTATAAATAAATCAAAATAAAGTAAAACGTATTTCCTTTTTATGGACGTTCAGCATGAATGTAAACCCCAATGTGCTTTCTTTGATCAAAATGAAATATACCTTGAGTAATGTAGCTTCAGAATATGTATGGCTATGCGGGTCTATCTTCAAAACCCTAGGAGGAGTTTGTGAATAGACAGACAGACAGACAGACAGAAACTACAACTTTATATATAGTAGGAAATAGATAACAAAAGCAAATTAATTACATATAACTGTAACTGACCGTTTTGTTTATTAAATCCGTTTGGTATTTTTTTTTACTTTTTAAGAAACATATATTGTTTAATATATAATTTTTCTTTGTTTTCTTTTCCCATTAAAGAGTGAGAATTTTTGGTGAGCCTATCACCTTTATCAACCAAATACGAAAATACAGTATATATATATATATATATATATACATGCACACACAAAATATCTTAATCTTATAAGGGAAACATAATGTTACAAGACAATCTAAACTCCTATGATCCTATGATGTAATGTATCGATTTAATAATCATTTATCAATATTTAGTGTTAGATAATGAAACATTAAAAATTACCAAAAAGGGGGACTCACTTTTTCTAATTCCATTTCTGCAGATTTTTTGTCTCTTAATAATCTTTCTAAAGTTGCATCTTTCTTTGAAGATTCCTGAAATATAATTCATGATAATTTCGGGCTTTATAGAACATTATTATATAATTATTATATAATGATCACGCTATTCAAACTTGTTCACATATTCTGCTTTTTAATATACTAAATAGCAAATGAAATAAATAACAATAATAGGAATAAATAACAATAATAGGAATATTTATAAAATAATTTTGAAGAGATATTTTCAAAAATGAAGCAAGGTAAATAAGAAAAGAAACAAATCTCTTTTTTATCATAGAATACTAGCAGGGCTATCCAGCGTTGCCCGGGGCATAAAAAAATAGAAGAGGTTAAAACGTGGGTGTAACATAATTATATTAAAACTCTTATCTATCTACCTACCTCTCTCAATCCATCTCTCTATCTTTCTCTCTTCCCCCCCCCCCATTCACCTCCTTTCAGCCCATTCCTCCCTCTTGTTTTAATGTATTGAAAATAATAATAATAATGTAAGTCATTCACCTGAGCTTTCAGTTTTAAAGTTATTACTCCCGGACAACACCAAGTGCCCCCCCCCCTCCTCAAAAATATAATGAAAAAGACTAAAACAAAAATTTCCATAAAATCTCAAAAAATCTACTCTTTAAATTTGTTTAATAATATCTTCCCTATATAATGCCCAAGCTCTGGGATTGTAACTTTGTATTTTTATACGGCAAAGATTATAAACACTATTGCAATGTTGAATGTCCTAAATGATAATAGAAGCATACTAAAACAAGTTTGATGAAACCATTCGATCAATATTTTATGAAATAGTTGAAGCTGATATAGTCGATGTTCACTTTATACTAATTGCTTAGAGAAAGGTATGACTCCACTCTTCTCTCCTAAACATGGGTAAATAACAAGGAACAGAACATTATTAAATTTTTGGATCGATTTATTACTGCTATTGCTGGTACCCACTAACTTAACACAAAGAGAATGTTGAATGTTATTTTAAGTTTAATTTTCTGGATTGTGAAATTGAAAAAAATAGTCACTCCTGCTTTCAAACTGTTTAAAAATGGGATTAATATTTTAGACATTGTCAAAGATCAGCAGAAAAGGATTAATTTCCTGGTGGAACTTGGATTAATTTCCATTAAAATTCTTTAAACTGATATTAATTTCCATTAAAATTCTTTAAACTGATATTAATTTCCATTAAAATTCTTTAAACTGATATTAATTTCCATTAAAATTCTTTAAACTGATATTAATTTCTCTCCTCTATAACACTATCCCTATTCAAACACTAAACCTACCTTTTAATATTAATTAATCCTAATACTAACTCTACCTTTTAACAAACATTACATATTAGGATATACGTTTAACATTTGAATTTCGGATAGTATATTACGTTGCTTTTTTTGTCGATGCTATGCTTTGCATGGGTAATATATCATTAAATAATGATAATTTAGTGATGGCTGGGAATAAACAAAGAATACCGCAAAGTGAAAAATGAGATTTGTACAGGATTTTAACCTGCGCCTCAGAAAAGGGACCACCTAATGCGAGTGTCATCTTAACTAGTGAGCGGAACGGTTAGAGAAAGTTGAAATTGTACAAATAACTCTTATTATTTACCAGGGGTAAGGTCTATGATAGCTGCGTAAGACGCATGATGTTGTATGGCAGTGAGTGTTGAGCCCTCACCCAGGCTTCACTTGCTGAACTCCAAAGAAATGACAGGGCAATGAGTAGGTGGATATGCAATGTAAAGCCGAACCAGATCCAGAACATTAGGTCAGACACTCTACTTGAGAAATTGGCCATTCCAAAACTTGTTGTCCTAATAAGGGCAAACCGTCTTCGCTGGTTCAGGCATGTTGAAAGAAGCAACAGATATATCAGCACTTGCAGAGACCTAAGACTGGACAGCAAAAAGAAAGCCGGGTGCCTTAGGAAGACATGGAAAGAAACCATCAGGCACAACCGTAAACTGGAGACTTAGCATAAGGACAGCCAGACAACGTCGAACCACTTGTCAAACCTAGTGAGTGAGTGAGTGAGTGAGTGAGCTCATCTCTCAAGCTTTGCAATAAATCATTATGTTTTTACTAACGTGGTAACCATAATCTCCTCGAAATTGCATCAAGCAAGTGAATACAGTGAACTTGTTATATATTTAGCATTCGAATTTATATCAATATTATACTTAAAAATTATCCATATTATACTTAAAACTATAAAATCGATTTAATCAAAAAGTAAAAAGTTAATATTTTAACAACAAATGACTTTAATAGTACAAAAAGGTGAACATTTTTACTTACCAATTCTAAGTAATGGACTTTTTCATTAAGTTTTGCTATTCTGCTGTTGAAGTTCAGCTTAACTTCATCAATCTGTTTATAATAAAAAAAAAACAAGTAATCGAATCAATCAAGTGAATGGTTACAAAACCAACCAACCATCTGCGAATGTAGAGCGGAGTACCATATGAAAAGAAAACACTCAGCAAGATCAGACTTCTTCATTTATAAGGACAAGAGAGAATATAATTTCTACCTCTTTTCTGGTGACCATTGCAACTTCCTTATTGAGTTCTTCAATCATCTCCTGCAAACGATTGACTTCATCTTGTTTTTGTTGGCATAACTCTTTGGCCTGAAAAAGAATCAAGAAGATTGAAATATAATTTTTAGGGCTTCTTTAGTTTCGCTATGACATGAAAACATTTAAAGAAATGTATAAACTTTGTTATGTACTTACGTGTTAGCTGGAAATAAGATTGTACAGAAAAAATTATGCAAATTCATCCAGTATTTATTAAATTATAATAATAAATTTAAAAAAATGATCTTACATATCGCTAGACATTTTTTACTCAGTTCAGCTTACTGATTAGGCAAGGGAGATAACTCAATTTTTTTCCGGGGAAAACTCCAAATTTAACAAAAATAGCAACCGATAGATAAACTCGTGTTTTATTTTCAATCTAATAAATACTGGATGAATTTGCGTCATTTTGGGTGTACAGTCTTCTGTTCAGCTACCATGTAAGTACATAACAACGTTTATACATTTCTTTAGCTATTTTTTTTTAAGAAAGGCCTAACATGTCGTAACAAAACTAAAGCACCTAATTTTTTTTAAACATTATGGCTGTGGCAAAAGTTGCCAGACAAACCGTAAGTATGTGTGAAAATGCCATTTGTATTTAGACTAGTGTACACCCTCTGTCAAAAATGATGGAAAAATAATTATGTTCGCACTCGCCATTTATCTAGAATATTTTAATATTCATATAAAATCATAAAATTACATCAGTAATTTCATTTTTCATATATAAATTATTATTATCATTTCTTCTAAAGTATGAATCTTCGTATGAATTTTAGGAGCCTTAAACCTATTCTTGTTTTTGATCTAACTACTTATCACTATAGATCACTACTTATCTATTATTTATAATTATAGGTTCCCATATTGTATTGAATTCTATACTAGGTCTGCTTAGTAAGTCATTGTCGCCTAACATATGTGCTACTTCTTTCCACCGTTCTTCTCTATCTATAATTTTTACTTCATCCCATAAGGGTTGATGGTTTTTCTTTTCCTTCCATATGTGGAATCTATAATTATAAATAATAGATAAGTAGTAATCTATAGTGATAAGGAAAATATGGGAAGAAGTGATAAGAATGGACTTGAGAGAAAGAGGGATAAACCTGGCAAGAGATAGGTTAGTTTTGAAGTCAATTTCTAAGAACTGTCCAATGCATGCTAGCATGTAAAATGGACATTAAACCAAATCTGATGATGATAATGATGATGATGAGTAGCAGAAACATAGTTAAAGCAGACAAAGAAAACCAATAAGTGTGTGTTCTTTTGAAAAGAAACATTTAATAACCAATTTTAGAAATAATGAAACACATTTCTGAAAGTGAGGTATTCACAATTTTAAATTGTTGTAGGAATAAAGCAAGCATAAAATATTGAATAGCCTTGTGCCAGACTAGACTGGTCTGAATATAGTATGTTTTAGGCAGAGTCAAAATTTGATCCCTATAAGTTGAGAAATGAACAGCTGATTTTCGGATGAGTAATTATCATGCCAGATAGAAGAGATGCATAGGGAACTTAGAAAATGATAAAGATAGTGATACAACAGAAAACAACTCAGAAGGACAGAAATAATGTAATTTATCATTATTATCATACGGCTCTATTTTAGAAATTATTTTTAAAATTAATTGAGTGCCTTTTTTATAAAAAAAACATAAACTAAATAGGTAATTTGTGAAATTCTTTCCTTATTGTGGCTTCCGGTTTCTGCGGAGCAGATTTGAGCGGATTGAAAAGTTCCTTCTGATTATAGTTTAAATAAATATTCAGAAAGTTTTCATTTTTAATAAAATATGATATAATAATAATAATAATACATTATTTCACAAGTAACCAATCAAATGTCTTCTTCTTATTTCTTAATAATCAACAGAATACCGAATACATTGTATAAATAATCTATTTGTTGTTTTTTTTTCTAATGTTTTCACAAATTGTTTTTTGTTTGAAACTCTTAATAAACACTATTTGCATAATTTTTTTTTTTAATTCTGAATAAACAAATACTAAACCTAATTTTGGTGTTTTTTCTTTTATTGTTTTCACAATAATAACAAAATAGTTCTGAAAAAAAAAGGCGTATTCGTTTAAGTATTTGAAAACAAAAAATTTTTTTTACATTTTCAAATGTAGAGATACTTGTAAAAAAAAAGTTCCGATTACAGTAAAGATTTTTTTACATATCATTATTCAGGAGAGACATTTTTAACAGTGCACCGGCTTTCAATCCGATCAAATCCGTTCTGCAGAAAACCAGAAGCCACAGTAAGGAAAGAATTTCACAAATTACCAACAAATATATATATATAAAAGATATTTTAAATAAAATCTTACCAAATCTTTTTCTAAAACAGCATTCTCTACAACACGCTGAGCAGTTTTATTGTCCTCACGGATGTCGCGAAAGTTGTCCTCTAACTTAGAACTGAAGGTAAAAAGAATAGAGGAAGATCATTTTTATAATATAACTTTCAGTTTATATATGAAATATTTATACAAGAAATAAATTTTTTAAAGATTTAAAAAATCTTATTTAAAGTTTTAATGTTATATATTAGGAGGGGGGGGGGGGCTGAGAGATACCGAAGGCTCTAATTGGTCAGTCAAGACCATGTTGCAGAAAAAAGGGTCATTTTGAAATAGTCACCAGTTAAGTATCAGTTGCTGCTTAGCAACAGTGGTCTGCAAATTTCACGTTAAGCCATATACAGGACTTTCTAGATACGGAAATGGTAATTGAAAGGTCCTAAGAATATATGACACAACTAACCACTTGTCTGAGAAAAATGGTTTGCAGAATTAAATAAATTAATATTATGAATATTTAGCATTGCCCGAATTCATTCATTCATCTCAAGCCAGCTTCCAGCTACAACAAGGAAAAAACAAGAGTCAAAACCACTGAAATGATGATGCAAGAGAATATTGAATATTTATATAGAAATATTGGATTAAATCTAATTATAAAAAAAAAACAAGAAAAATGAATATTTTTGCTGCCCATTTTTAAACTGGAATCAAATATGTTAAATAAATACTTCCTAAAATAGTTTCCAATTTTACTTTAAAGATGAATTCAAAATAACAGGCTATTTAACTTACAATTCTGATAAGATGTAAAATCTTTAATAAGTTGGAACAATTCTAGAGACAACACTGTATTGCACAGGTAACTAAGTGTTACATATTGGGGAATCCCCACTCCCCAAAAGACCACCTATAGAATCATGAATAAAATTTACAGCCCTTTCTGTAATCCAACCATATTTAGTAGAAATAAACCTCAATCTATCCCTGACTTGTCCACCAAGTTTCAGTTATGAATTTTACTGTTGTTCAATGATAAGCACACTTGGATATAATGTGTAAAATTGTCAATAACTCTGACAAATTTCTATATTGGCACTGCCCATAATTTGGCTCTGATGGCAATAGTCAGTTCAGAAATAATCTAGGAATTGTTTTGTGATAACCCCACACATAAAAATTTGTGGGAGGGAGGACTTAAGGTCCGGTGAGTGTAAACCCCATTCAGGATCACACCTCCTACTAATGAGATGATTGTCAAAGTGTGTTCGCATATCATTGAAGAGTGATAAAACAAAATCTGTTGAATATTCATGACTGAAATTTGGTGGACAAGTCAGACATACTAAAGTTTATTTGTACGAAATATGGTTGGATTGCAGAAAGGAGTGTGAATTTTAATAATGATTCCATGGGTCGCATTTCTCAGGGGTCACTCAGTATTGTATATTAGGTGGATTTGAATCCATAAGTCAAGTTTGACATGTGTGGGAATGAAGAAACTGAAGTAATGTGAGGTACATGACATCATCAAAAAAGTTAGGGGATGTTTCCAGAGGAAAAACCGATTAGAAGTAAATAGGTGTGGGTCGATAAAATGAAGACTTGAAATATTAGTTCGAGAAAACGGTGATGATTAATGAGGAATAAAAGAACAAGATGTCAGTTTCATAATTGTCCGTGTTAATTAATTGAAATTAATGCAACAATCAGTCGGTTCAGCCAAGAAGTCCTCATTCCTTCAGCTTCAAGAAATAGCCACTAGGTGGTCATCATCGACATGTACTGAAGACCTGGGGGTTCCAAGTTCGAATCCAGTCGTTTCCACAGTACCACTTTCATTTAGGGATGTTGGCAACCTTCTCGTGGTCCTTCCCGTAAGTACCCGATGCCTTTCCAGAAAGATTTCTAACTAGAAAAACATCGCGGAAACTAATGCCAACACCAGAATCATCTGATTCACACGAAAGAAGATCATTAGCGTCAAAGGAATGGCCCCACCTGAAGAAATGACAACTGAACATGCAGTTATACAACATAAGGAAGTGTATGTTGTTGAATTTTATTTTTAGTATTTATCAAGATATTGGGGTTTTTCACTACCATTATTAGAAATACAGATTGATACATTTTGGTTTGATTACTTTTTTTTTATGGAAGTCGCTCCAGGCAAGGTATGAAGCCACTTGATGTAAGGAGCTAAAAAAAAATACTACTTCAAGGTCAAAAACTAGCCAACGATAAGTTTAGATAGATAGATTCTGACCCAGAAAATTCTTCCCCCTTTGTCAGAAATATCGCTCATGGAATGTGAGGACTAAAGGAGAAAATAAGGGAAGCGAGAGTTATGAGGCTGCCGAAAGTAAACCTAAGGTCCCTTTTCTACTCTCCTTGACTTATCTTACCTCTATTCATGAAATAAAAATAGATTATGCATTAAAATTTTTTTACAGAGTGCACAGATACTACATTTTGATCCCAACCAGGAAGTGCTTTGTAATAAGATTTTGATTCCAAGAAGAATGTATGAAAACTGATCCTAAGCGGAATTTCTAATTCATTTGTAAATAAGCCTTCCATTTTTGACAAGTTTTATGTCAATACCTTTAAATATTTAAGAATGTAATTTGATAAGAAAACAAAGGAAAATATTTTTTTATTCGCACTGCATATGTGAAATCATTACAATGAACTGTCAAGACCCGAACATCAGCAATCTCTAATACGATCTCATATAAACATGTGAACAAACCTTTTTTCTTGCTGCATTAGAACCCATCTTTCCAGTTCTGACTTCTTCAAATTAATTTGCTCGCTTTCTTGATTCTTCATCTTCAGCCTAGAAAACAACATAAGATAAAACTGTCATATATATATATATATATATTTATATATATATGTGTGTGTGTAATAACACTGACGTAATTAAATGCATGTGTCTGTATATTAGCTATGCAAACTCAATTCCGTCACTCACTCACATATTCACACATTATGTAAAAACTACTGAAAAAATCTTCAAAGAATTTGGTGGAAAGGTGACACATGAGCCGCATTAGAATCCATTAACTTTCTGTGCAGATATCAATAACGCCTATTGATGCAGCAATTTTGTGCAAGTGTACATAAACAACTATCATGGTTTTGATTAAAAACTGAACAGTTTTAGACCAAATAACATTGAATTTTAAAGCTAAATAATTTATAAATTCTAAAGATCTTTTTAAAGATAAAAATAAATTCTATTGTTTAAATGAATAAATGCGAAAGTTTTTTAAACAGTTCATAATAAATTAACGTTTGGTGTTATTCATTTGTAATATTATTGCTCTATTTTTTCCATATATATGCAATAGTTTTGTAATTAATTAAAATGATTTAATAAAAAAAGGATAAATTATTAAACCTCTTTTCGAATATTTGCTGATTAATTTTCAGGAGAGGTAATTTAAATTAAACTAACTAGAAGGAAAGATATACAAGGCAAGATATACAAGGCATAAGCAAGAGTTCAAAAAGGAGAAAAGATGACTGACTGACCTCTCTCTCCCATTAGCGACGCCACATAAAGAAAAGGGGAGAGGATGACTGACAGCTCCCTCCTCTTTAACGACTAACGCACATATTTTTATTGTTTTTAAATTCAATGAAAAGAAAAAGCACACACACACCATCGCTCAGGCGAATTTATATCCTCTTTCTTCGGTCTTATTTCAAAGATAAATAAATTTGTATCAAAATTACCAAAATGTTAATATCTATTTACATGAATAAATGTTAACGAATAAATGCGAAAGCTTTTATCTTGTTGATTATAAATACGTGTAAGAACATTTTGTCTTATGTTCTCATCTTCTAAAAAACTAGAACATATTTTAACTTGTTCTTTGATGTTATCATTCTTATTTATGACCTTTTAACATATTTCAAGTAGAAAACTTTGCTAAGAGCTGGAAAGCCAGACAGTTTAACATTAATGCATACAACAGAAGTGGTGATATTTATTTGTTGATTTAAGCTTCTTAATTTTTGGTTAATATATACATATAATAATTTTTTTGATAAATAAACTTTTCAGGGTTTTTTTATTTATAAAACAATAATGTGAGAGAAAGAGAAGCAAAGAGACAGATTTCTGGTTTATGCTCTGTTATTCATTTTTTTTATTTCATTTTTTTTATCTTCATACACAAGCAATGTTTCTGTGGCAAAAGATGTTTTTTTTAAGTCGCCATGTTTTTAGAGAAAGAATGTAATTCTGCATTTTTAAAATTCAATCGTATTCGTAACTTAACCTTTAAATGCTTTATTTTTTATATGGGTATGAAAACAATTTTATCAAGTGAAAAACCGTTTAATGGGGTAATATAAAGTGGTATAAATGATTTTTGGAAAAAAAAAATTTATTAAACAAAAATAAATGATGTTGCAAATGTGCAACAAATGACATAATAGGTACAAAAAAATACAAAATAATATTATATAAAATATAGAACAAAAAGATATCAATTGCCTTTAGCCATAATATCACAGCATAAACAAAACAGAATCCATATTATACATGCACGAACAGAAAACAACTTATTATATCTATAATATCATACTCTCACTTGCTCGTGACATCGAAGATACTGATTACCTATTTAGCATCATACTAATACCTACTCACACTTGCAAACAGGCCCATTGCAGATGTGAATCAAGTTGCAGTTTGACACTTTTTTGTTGAATATTATATTAAATAGCCATTTCATCATATTTCAAACAAAAAGAATTTATGGGTTAAAAAAAAAACCTAATTAAATCTAAATAAAACAATAATTAAGTTTATTTTTTGCTTCTAATTTAAAAACAAATCTCAATTCAAGTAAATAAAAAAAATAACTTTGATAGATTTTCATAAGAGATTTTAATTTTTTTTATTGTAAGCCCATAATTAATCAAGTAGTTTTTATTTTATAAAAGAAAATCAAATTTCATTCATAAACAAATAAGGGTGAAATATCGGTGCCATATTGTCATATTCAAGGGAGATAATACAAACTTTTGCGAACTAGAGAAATAAAGTCTGGAATTTTTGGTGTTATCTCCTTAAGCTCCCTTAAATATGACTAATAACGATGCCGAGATATCAACATTACCAGTTTATCGGTAAAATTTGATTTTTTTTTATAAAATAAAAACTACTTGATTAATTTACGTGATTTTTGGTATACAATATATTCATTCCGTGATAGGTATGTACATCAAACAGATATTTCTCAGTTTGCTTTATCTTTTTTTCCGAATGTCTCTGTAATTCTAGATAAGCACTGAATAATCTGCTGAATTAATTACTATTTACAAATTTATTTAAACATAAGCAAATATTACTAAATTATTCAATTTTTGTTAATAACATAATACTGTCAATAGGACAGTGATTTAAAAAAAAATGCTCTGTGAGCTTTAATAAAGGATTTAGTGTCGAATAACAAAAATAGGCTTTATATGTTTCTAAGTGTAGGAACGTCCGGAGTTATCTCTCTTTGGGATAAATTATTATATGTCAGAGTTATGCCCCTTGGTAAAAAGAGTTAAGAGAAATACCGAAATTTCATTCCCGATACGAGATCTAGTAACAACTCTCATATAAACACATGGTCGAGAATTAAGATTATGATTGTCCTCAGTTACTGGCTGACCACTCTAAAGAGAGACCTCTTTTGGGTATGCCGCATAACAGAAAAGACGGCATAAGGAAAATGTAAGTAAATGCCTTTGTGCTTAAAACAGTTTTTACCTTTAATGAATAACCTTGTGCATTCTACTGTGATTGGGAACAACGTATTTAACTGTACATTTAATCAATGAACATATGTCTCATTTATGGTTTTTATAGTTTGTGTAGACAAACTATTGTTTTACGTTTTTGTTACGACAGGCTTTTTACTGTCTTTTCTTTTTTACACATGCATTACTGCTGTGATGAAAAGAGAACTCTTCTACCTCCTTCTATGCTTCGGAAGTGAATTACTTCCCTTGATCACTTTCTTTTTTAGTCAGCCATTGTTTCTCGTAGAGATTAGATCCCTGTGTAGATCTTTGTCGTATAAAGCTTCTTCAAACTCATTCTATTCTATCCTTTTGACTAACTCATTACAATTTATTCGACAAAGATCTAAGATGGAAAAATACCTCAAGCCTGAACGATTGGACTTAGACTATTGTCTTACGTTTTTGTTACGACAGGCTTTTTACTGTCTTTTCTTTTTTACACATGCATTACTGCAAAAGTAATGCACGGTCTTTTCTTGGAAAGATTAGATGTTCTTTTGTTTTGTTTTATTTTTTATTTACCCCAAATAAGGCATACTGTGATTAGGGGTCAGATCTATAGGGGGCATCCTAAATGGAAAGCAAGTTGTGCATTTTTGTTCACATTTGCAGAGAATTATTTTAAGTTCTCTACTCATGTGTTGCTAATTTTGATAAAATAGAATATTAAATATTCCTATTTTGGCACTCCAAAAGATGACACTACCGCGCTGACCTCCGGTTTACCCTGCAGGAAATATAAAGTACGGATGATCAGAAATGATAAAAAAAAATTTTTTTTTTTTATTCATATTAATTTGAGACTTCACAAATACATTTTATTAATAATCTAAGTGTTTGAAATAAATACAAAAATATAATTTTGTAACCTGTTCAAAATAACAACGGAAAAAATAAATAATCAAATATTTTTACGAGCCATGCGAGAGACTAGCGCTGACAACTTCAACAGTTACCTTCAAGAATTTCTCTGGCAGTGCCGAATAAAACAAAATTATTTCGACAATATTCTTTATTGTATACGCTTTTATTATTCTTTTTAAATACTTTAAATTATGTTGCCGTTTCACAAAATACAAAAGACATTT
The DNA here is from genome assembly GCA_963556195.1 of Sepiola atlantica. Lineage (NCBI taxonomy): Eukaryota > Metazoa > Mollusca > Cephalopoda > Sepiida > Sepiolidae > Sepiola > Sepiola atlantica. The sequence continues at coordinate 77,765,718 of OY744521.1, forward strand.
GAAAACTTTGTTTAAAACAATGTTTGTGTTAGGACAACTAACGAAACGATTTATCTCTCTTGTACCATTTTCGGAAAGTTAAGAGTTATCGCCCTTGTAAAAAAAGTCTTGCCGAGTGAAAAGTAAACAGACCGACGTCTTGAAACTGTGTATATTTCATCTCGCGTACAGCGGCAAAATAACTCATTATTTCATTGTGTTGAGTATTAATAAATCTGTTAGACACTTCTGTTGAAAGTTCATCCATTTTGTTTACGAGTTATTAATTATTATAACCTAAATTACAAGGTTACAAAAGTTTGCTTATTTATTTTTGTCACTAAATTGTTATAAAATATCTGCTTTAAAAATTACTATTAAAATACTAAGCTATTTTATTATATTTTCATAAAAAAATTAAAACACATATTATGTTGCCGTTTCACAAAATACAAGACATTGCAAAACTTTGTTTATATCAATAAAAAGAAGACATTTCAACATATTTGATTCATAAAAAATATTTGTTATTATTCATTAAAAAAAATCAAAACATATTTAATAATTTGTTTTGCTAACAACTTATTTTATTATAATAAAATACAATTCTAAATTTTCCGTTGTTATTTTTGAACAGGTTACAAAATTATATTTTTGTATTTATTTCAGACACTTACATTATTAATAAAATGTATTTGTGAAGTCTCAAATTAATATGAATTTTTTAAAAGTTTTTTTTTTTATCATTTCTGATCATCTGTACTTGATATTTACTGCAGGGTAAACCAGAAGTCAGTGCAGCAGTGTTATCTTCTGGAGTGCACCTACTTTTCATAAGGAATTAATCCAAGTAAAATATAACAATGTTAATTCTCCTTCCAGTTACATTAGAGAGGTTGGTTTTTTTTTTAGATTAAATACTTCATGTGTCCAGGGTTCATGACTGGCTCTAGTATTTAAATAATTTCTTCCTATATTTTACTTAATGCATTAATTAAAGTACTATTATAATGATAGATGTGTATTTTATTTTTTTATTTATTTGTTTTTGTTTTATTTATGATTAAAGGTTTTCTGAAGAGTTAAGTTATGAAGCTCCGGACTCTAAATATAGACATGGAAGATCAAAGTCCACCATAGTAGGGAATACACATAATACTATAGAGAAGGGCAGAGAATGGAGTAGAAGTCATAAATCCACAGAAGGCATGACACACATACAATTCCAGCAGATGTATTGTGATTGGCTTGGCTAATACAGTAATGTGCATAGCCGGGCTTTATCACCTATAAGCAGCCTGTATACAATAATCCGGAACCCTATTAGCATGTCTGCTAAGTGAACCATGTACTTTGAACATCATAACAATTTTAAAAAATTAAATTTAGTAATTTTTCAATTTAATTGTTGAGCCTTGGTGGAGATTTGCACTCTACCAAGTGCCATTCTAGTTTATATTGCAATATCCTTTGTTGGCCAATACTTACTCATGAGTTAGGGTTGCCACTTGGACTTTCATTTGGTCAATCTCTGCAGCAAAGATTGATTCTTTTTTGTTCAGTTCCGTCAATTCTTGTTCCTTAATAAATTAGAAAAAGAAAACTGGGTTGAACCTTTACAGATATTGCTATGTATTCATTGCAATGATTTTATTTTAATAATTATTGTGTGTGTGGATCATCAGAAACTTTGAAAATCTATATAAGTAATTAATACAAAATATTAAAGTTACATTAAATAATGGCAATATTTTTTTCAAAATATTTATAACAAACAATGCAATAGATAGTTACAAGTTTGGTAACTGGCTTGTAATGTATACGGGGAATGGCCCAGCTGCACTGGTACTCTGCCATACTCTTCAAGGTTAGCATTATCATCATTGATATGTTCATCGGAATAGTTCATTATATAAGGAAGAGGGTGTCAGTACTTTACAGGAAATGTAAGTTGATTTTAAAAGTTTTAAATGGAAAAGTGACCTTTACATAAACAAAAAGAATGTTAAAAATATTATTCTGGGATCAAGTTAATTTGAAATACAGCCAACAAGGTATAATTTCAAAACGAAATCCTTTTCAGTTTAGTGGTAAAATATTGTATAGGCCTATCTCTGGCCAGAGAGAGGCATATACAAGATCTTACGACTGAAGTCAATAAAACTGCCAGTCAATCGACTCTCACTGTCGTTTGTGATTGCATTTAAAGAATTTTCTTAGCCGATTGACAAAGATAATGAATTGAGAAGAAATTACTTATTTCAGAATTTGTCTGACAATGAATAAAGAAACCATTATATTTTATATAAGGCTGTATTAAATCTGTTCTTTTTTACTGAGCGTTACAGAGACAAAAAGAATGCTAAAATATATTAAGAGAGAATGGTAGTTTGCTAGAAGCATTGCTGGGAATTGTAATAAGGTAATAAGAAGGCTGAAGGCAATGCAGAGGGCCGGATTGATGAGAAGCTAGAAAGAATAAAAATACACAATCGAAGGTGAGATCTTACAATTATCTAAAAGTTTGACTGTCGGGAATTTGGCATCCATTTTGCCAAATTCCCGAAAGTTAAACTTTTCTTTTGTGTCTTTTTTGACAAGGGGAGGCGTCTCCCAAAATATCAAATGATTTTCAATCATTCGGACACGTTTATTATGTAAGATTGAAAAGAAAAATAAATAGATATTTGTAAGATCTCACCTTCGATTGTTTATTTTGTTCTTTCTAGCTTCTCATCAATCTGGCCTTGCAAAAATATATTATTTTGAGATCAAGTCAATTTGAAAATTTGCACACGGCAGGCCTTATTTGCCTACTGAGTGCATTGGACAGTGGTAGTAATGGGGAATCGACCACAACACCCAAGCCCTTTGACTGCCTCGTCTAAAATCAATTAGCAAAAATCAAAACCAAGTGGCGTGTTAGGTGAAGAACTGATTGGAAAGTAGTTAGCATTTGTTGACATTGAGAGACAACTCCCATAGTTTGACCATTTCCAGACTTGATAGAGACATCCTAGAAGTCACTTCTAAGAGCAATGATTTTGATGTCATCGGCAATAAGAAGAACCTTCTGGGAGATGCCTTCTCACAGCTGAAATTTGGGGAATATTTATTAATTGATGTCTAAACCTATTGTTAAAATTTCATAAAGGTCAGAGTATCTGAATTTTCACACAGAGCTTCAACCCCCTATTTGCCCCCTATGCATAAAACTAAATTAAATATAGCACAGTAGATGTGTTCCGAAATCCATAATGATAGGTTAATTAGTTTAGGAGTGATTCTTGTACATACAAATATATAAACATATACACATATTTAACTTTATATAAATACTAGCAAAAAAAAAAAAATACCCGCCCTCCGGGCAGCAATAAATCTAGCTGTAGCCTTCATTATAGAAAAACAAATAAACAATTTTCATTCCACATTTTGGTAATTTGGAGAAAAACAACAAAAAAAATGATTGTCGTGGTGTTATTTGATATATTATTAGAAATGTACTGTGTATGAACATAGTCAAATTTTATTAATTAGGAAAATAACAACAAAAATATATGGTCTTTTTGATATTCAAAGTCAAAGGATATGATTTTGTATAAGTATAAAATTGAAAATGAATTCTCCATTAAAAACTGGTCATATAATAAAATGAATAAATGAATAGGTGGAACGTTAATTGTTCAAATAAAACAATTATATATTCCTGAGTAATATTTTATTTTTATGGTTACTTTGTGTTTTTCACCTTTATTAAGACAGAAAAATAAAAATTAAAAAACTTAATAAAGATATATCAACAATATGAACCTATTTTTTTTTTTTTGTAATTTAGAAAGATGAGGAGGGGGGCGTTTTTCTGTATTTCTTTTTCATGGCAAATGTAATGGTTGTTATTATCATCATTATAAACCATCAACAACAACAATAAATTTAATTTTAAAAATATACATATCTATTTAATTATAAAAAGAAAAAAATTTGTTAGTCATTGTGTTCAATGTTATTTTTTAAAAGAAATTATTCCAAAGTAATCTAAGTTGTTATTTTTTAAAAGAAATTATTCCAAAGTAATCTAAGTTGTTATTTTTTAAAAGAAATTATTCCAAAGTAATCTAAGTTGTTATTTTTTAAAAGAAATTATTCCAAAGTAATCTAAGTTGTTGGTGTGTATAAATGTAAACGTGCATAAACGTAACCGGAACTTAACATTAGGAATGTCATTCTTTTTTTCATTAAATCGCTTAAATATTACTACTACTATTAATAATATAATATTTAAACAAACTATTGCATATATATAAAAAATAGGAGAATAAAATTACAAATGATCATATAGAATATTAATTTATTAGAAATTGCTTATAAAATAAGTATGCAAATGAAGCATCACCATAGCTGTGTTTGGGAGTTTTCCGATCACCATATATAAGGTATTTGAAAATATTTTGTTGTATCATTGAATTAATTAAGCCTAAGATGTTTTGATATAAATATAGTTTGGATAAATGGAAAAACTACTGCATATATATGTATATATATATATATATATCTTTTTCTAAAACTATGACACCACCTACACACCAAAAACACAGAGCCTCCCCCCCTCCCCTCCTCTTTCCCCAGCCCCATAAAAGCCATGCTACACCTCACCATAACAAAAACCTCAGCACCCCCTCCCCTCTCTCCCACCCTAAGACAAATTCACTAACACTCCCACCCCTCCCCCTTTTCACTCACAGCCATCCACATTCATTTCACTCCCTGCCACCGACTTCTCTCAGCCCGGACCTTGGTCCTGCGCTCCCAGTAATGGCTACTACTTCTTCTCATTCATGTCAACCCAATATTTCTATGAACTTGCATGACATTTTTCTTAAAATTATCATCCTGAGGAAGTCTTACAAATAAAGACGATACGTTGATAAATACATAAAAAAAAATTAAAAAACATCTTTTGGTTTTTTCCTTTTTCATTTCCCATTACATCGGATTACCCTCATCCTTCCTTTCTCATATATATATATATATAGTAAGTTATGAAAATATATTTATGCTAATTAAGCTACACAGAGGCTTCCGCGTTTCATCCCCATAGGGAATCGTCAGGCAAAAATGCATGGAGTTTGTGTTGCCGGTTGTTTTTATATATACACATGGTGTTTAGTCTAGCTAGTTAACCAATCAGATTCTTTGTTATTCACCCGCTCAAAATTATATATATATATATATGGGAATAGAAGGATGAAGGTAATCCGACGTGATGGTAAAATGAAAAAGGAAAACCAAAAACTGGATGTTTTTTTATGTGTACATCAACGTTTCGTCTTTATTTATAAGACTTCATCAGGATGATGATATAGGGAAAAGATATCATGCAAGCACGGATACATGTAGGGTAGACATGTTGGGAAGAAAAATAAAATAAAATGAAAAATAATGGCAGCGTCTAGCTGGACGTCCGTACTTGTTAGAGAATGAAAAATGAGTGGGAGAAAAAAGGGGAAGGGTGGAGGGAGCAAGGACTACTGTGGCTGGCGATGAGAGAAAGAGGTGGGGGATGAGCGGGGGTAAAATGGATGGCAGAGAGAGATTGGAGGAAAAGGGGGAGGGGGTGTTTGACCAGATGGCTGTGGTCGAGATTGAAGGGGAAGAGTGAGTTGGAATGTTTGTGTGTGTGGGGTGTATGCAGGGAAATGGGGATGGGTAGAGAGGGAGGGGGGGGGCTGTGATTTTGGTGGATGGGCGAAAGTTATAGTCTTAGAGAGCGTTTGAAGAAAATGAGGGAATTTAAGAAAAGGTATGGGAGAAAATGGATGAGAGGGGGAAGAGGGAGGATTTGTCGTGATAGGGTGTGAAATATTTGAAATATTTGGAAAATGATAGCAATGAGTGAGGGATTGGAGTGGGTGGGGGAGGGGGGTGATTGAAAGGGTGGGTGAGGAATATATTTGAAATATTTGGAACATGAGAAAGTTTATTTGGACTGTAGTATTAAAAATGTGAGGGAAAAAAATGAGGAAAAATAAGAGAAGATTCAGGGAGAAAAGGGAAGGGTGTGGGTGAATGGAAGAGTGTCATAAGGTTAGAGATGAAAATAAAAGTTAGCCATGATCAGGCAAAAGACTTTGTTCTGTGAGGATGATCTTGCTTATTAAGGGTGATAGGTTAAAGAAACCATTTCGCTGCTTGATAGTAGTGGAGGATGTGATGAGTGCAGTTTCCAATAATCTTCGCCGAGATTTGTTGTGGATGTGTTTAGTGATTTTGGCTTGTTCAAATTTGAATGCATGACCATATTCTAGAGCATGGGAGAAAAGTGCACTAAGAGGGTTGTTGTTTTTTATATCCCTTTTATGTTCATTTAATCGTTTCTTTAATTCACGTTGTGTTTCTCCCACACAAACATTCCAACTCACTCTTCCCCTTCAATCTCGACCACAGCCATCTGGTCAAACACCCCCTCCCCCTTTTCCTCCAATCTCTCTCTGCCATCCATTTTACCCCCGCTCATCCCCCACCTCTTTCTCTCATCGCCAGCCACAGTAGTCCTTGCTCCCTCCACCCTTCCCCTTTTTTCTCCCACTCATTTTTCATTCTCTAACAAGTACGGACGTCCAGCTAGACGCTGCCATTATTTTTCATTTTATTTTATTTTTCTTCCCAACATGTCTACCCTACATGTATCCGTGCTTGCATGATATCTTTTCCCTATATCATCATCCTGATGAAGTCTTATAAATAAAGACGAAACGTTGATGTACACATAAAAAAACATCCAGTTTTTGGTTTTCCTTTTTCATATATATATATATATATATATATATATATATATATATATATATATATATATATATAGTCTTGGAAGTTTCTCAACCATTAAAACTATATTTAAAAAAAAAAAAAAAAAAAAAACTTAAGTCCCAAGTCGTTCAGTGGAAAATCACTCATGTAAGTAAATTTAACTTTTTCAGTTATTATATTAGTTTGCTTCTAACATTATTTAAGGGATCATCAGTTGTTTACCATGAAAAACTGTTTTGACTAGCATAATTGGTGGTGCTGAAAATACATTTGGCAAATTTCACCTTAAACAGACAGGACATAGGTTAGACAAGCAATTATATTTTAACCTTTCACTTATTATAAGCAACATTAGTGATAACAGCAAACTAACAAATTCTTCACAAAATCAATTACTAACTTTCCATTTGCATTTTCGGCGCAATTCTTCAATGACGCTTTGTAAACTGTTGTTCTCCGCCCTGAGTTGATTTAATTCACTTTCTTTTTCTCTGCATAAATAGAAGAAGACATTTTAAAATCAATAGATGCAATAATAAGGATGGAAAAATTTATCTAAAATGTACTCAGACCCGGTTTTATGTAATCGTATGTGTGCGGAGACTTTCTCATTTACTTTGAGAAATGCAAAATGCTATCGTCCTCTTCTTCTTTGTTTAATGGGTCTTTTCCACATTAGATGTGGATTGTAAGTTGGCCACGTTGGTTTCGATGTGCCATTGCTTGATCGCATCTTCGACTGAATCATTCCAAGTTTTTCTGCCTTTTCCTCGCTTACTATCAATTGAAATGTGTGTACATCTTTTTATCCAACCAGAGCTTTGTTCAACACGTACATACCATCGTAGGCGGTTGCAATACAGAGCTGACTCTAATTAGGGTACCTTCATCCTTAATAGCACATAATCAGAGGTAACTCTGTCGTCAAGACACACTACAAATCCAGCGAACCCTAACCCTGTCATTCGTCTGTATCCTCAGAAAGACGGAGTTCGTGGGAGCTCAGCATTAACTTGCATGCGACATGGCACTACAGACATAGCTGTTGTAAACTATCCATAAAATAATGCACCGTAATGACAAGGCAATAGTCAATTGTTTGGTGAGGTCTGAACAAAGCATACCTTTTAGGTCTCTACTTGCACAAGTCAACTTGAAAAGCCCCGCGGATATCATGCAGAAGAGCAGACTGTGTTGGCTAGGGCATGTTGAGTGCAGCAATGGCTGGATTGCTAAAGTCCGACAGTTGAATATGACAGCAGAAAAGACCACCTCTGGCAGAACCAAGTTATCTTGGGAGAATGCGGTCAAACGTGATAGGAAAGATATGGGTATGGATTCCGTCTGACCCCACCAAAGACAAGAATTGAGGGAAAGACTTCGATCGAGACTAGACAATCAGGCCTAACCTTCATCAGAAGATTAATTGTGGCCTGATTCAAAAAATAAACCGGTTGATGATTATATCAGTGATTTATGTTAAACAAAGCACATCTCTAAAATTGTCCAGAAGGCCAAGGGTGTCTTGGCATCACTCAGCATGACTTTTGTTAGCCAGTCTCTAGTCATCTATTTAAAACTGTATACAGCCATGGTGTCATCATGCTTAGAATTTGCATCTCGAACTCCTAACATATTAATACAGGTGTAACACCGATTTTCTAGCGCCCTTACTTTCAGATGCTGGATTAACCATTTTTCCAGACCATCCTATTTTACCTTCATAATAATTCATCAACACATCCTTAACTTTCTAATTATACACTAGGGATTACTGAAGTCTTTTCAGCAGTTCAATTTTTTCTTGATGGAAAACTACCACTAGCAGGTGCAGTGTACACAAGCAAATTGATAGCACACTACACCTAGGGCCATCTGTTGGCCGCCCAGTAAACTAGTCGGATGGCAATCGGATTATCAAGTTTCCTTTCATGATTTTATTTGGATTAAAAAAAGGTGCCGGACCATCAGTATTATATTATAATATCGGTGTTAACCCTGTCCTACTAATAATATAGCCCCTAAAATTATTAGTTAGAATTGCAGCAAATTTGGCATAAAGCACGCTTGGGATGCTGTGTGTAATAAAATTAAGAATACTAACTACAATGTTTAAACAAGAACATAAGTCAGTTGTGACAACATAAGAATAGGCCTTACTTCTCCATGATGTATAAAGTATTTCCAAAGTTATACCATAGAAACATTGATAACTCAAAAATTATTTTATCTGAAAAGGCTGAAATTTTGCATGCTGATTACTGTTATCAAATTTGGAAAAATTGAAGTTTAAATTCCATCAAAATTTTGATTATGAGACTGAACGTTTCAAGGACAAAGTCATATAACTTCATTGGCTACAATATGGGCCAAATAGTGAGTCTCTATGATGAATAGAACTGAAGTTATCGTCAAAAGTGTGACTTTCACCTTTTCCATGACCTTGACCTTTGACCTAGATATCCCAAAATTGAATCAGTTCTAAGGTAGGCCATGACTGATATTTTGACTAAGCCTTGCGACAATTGGTCAAGTGATGTGGATACTCAGACATACATAAACAAACAAACTTGACTGAAAAATATATCCTTCGCCTTGACAGAGGTAATAAAGCACCAATAACCCTCTGCAAGAGGTAGAAATAATGTCGCTCTTTGGTAGCTTTTTGGTTGTTAGTAATAATAATAATAATAATAATAATAATAATAATAATAATAATAATAATACAAATGATAATTAAAAAAGAACGCACTTGAGATCATTTTGTAAAGGTTCCATTTCAGCCACAATATTTTGCATGGAGTTAAAATACTCATTCTTGACCTGAAATTTAAAAAAATTCATTCAAAATATTAATTTCAACAATCCTCGATAACAGGAGTACTTAATCATTTTCCTATTAAGTACATGCATAAATTATCATACAATTGACCCATTCCTCTGTTGGTTCCAGAATTATCAGAGTGATCTCCCTTGGATTATATCCAAGTTATCTCCCATGAACCATACAGGCTTTTAGAAACCCACAACAAAGAAAGTCATATTCACATATACAATGCTCATACATCTCTCTCTATTCTCTTACCCTGACAACACATGTGTTTTTCTATTGTATTTGGACTTTCATGTTTCACCTTTCTTGTTGTATATCACATTAAGTACTACCTTACATGTCTTGTATCCCCCTTATACCTTTGCCTTCAACAAGCTGTTTATGTAAGAATAAATGTGTATATAACACATCACTCAATAAGTCTTGGTCAAGTCACCCAAATTAAGGATTTGTCCTAAAAACCATAAAAAATGTCAACAAACTCATTTTGGTCGGTCGTAAATTGAAGTTGTGTGAAATAGCAGAGGAGTTGAAAATGTCAAAAGGCGAAAGTGTATTCGCCATCTTGCATGAACATTTGTCAATGAGACAGCTGTATTAAAAGTAGGTGCCGTATTTGCTCAGTCGATCAAAAACAACAAAGCATCGACGATACAGAGCGTTGTACGCAACTGTTTCAACGCAACAAAAGGGATTTATTGCATCAATATGTGACAATGGATGAAACATGGACCCATCACTTCACTTTGGAATCAAATTGGCAGTCAGCTGAGTGGACAGCAACAAGTCCAAAATGGTCAAAGATGCAAACATCAGCAAGCAAGGTTTCGGCCTCCATATTTTGGGAAATGCAAGGTATTTTGTCCATCAATTAGTCACTTACAGAAGATGTACCATTGTCGTTTTCGTCTCAACACAAAAAAGGCAGCATTCTCTGTCCGTGTTTCCGCCTCCTGGAACAGTCTGCCAGAGGAGGTTGTGATGATGCCTACCATATCCAGGTTTAAAGTCGCATTGGACAAACATTCAGACAGTATATAGATGCAATATCTTCTGTCTTTTACATGGCTTGCTTCACTTAGCTATTTTTTGCCAATAAAACTGATTGATTGATTGATTACCTCGAGAAAGGAAGAACCATTAATAGCAAATATATAGCATTATTATTGCGTTTGAAGGAAGAAATTGACAAAACGGCCAGATTGAAGAAGAAAAGTGCTCTTTCACCAAGACACTGCACCACATCACAAGTTGATAACAACAATGACAAAACTACATGAATTGCATGTCAAATTGCTTCCGCACCCACCCTATTCTACAGATCTGATCCCCAGCAACTAACTACTCGCTGTTTGCAAACCTCAAAAGAATGCTCCAGGGAGAGAGATTTGGCTTCAATGGAGAAGTGATATCGGAAAATAAGACATATTTTGAGGCCAAGGACAAATAGTTCTACAAAAAAGGCATTGGAGTGTTAGAAAAGCGTTAGAATCAGTGTATCACCCTATAAGGAGACTATGTTGATGAATAAAGTAAAATTTGACCTAAAATGTTGTTTTATTAGTTAGGTCTGGGACTTATTGAGTGATGTAGCTTATTTGTGAAATCTTGCTAATTTTTTTTTAACTTTATTCTCTAATTCACTGGATGTACTTTGAAAATATTTAATCACCTTCACAATCGGTTAATGGCATTAATGTATACACTAATGTACAGTGTACCAATGTTGACCCAACGGGTCACCGGTCATCTAATACAAATAAGTTTAAAACATAAAGCAGGCAAAATGAATGTTTAATATATGGAATAGTGGATAAGCATGTAAATAGACTAGTAGAAATAATAACACAGACACATCTCTAAGGTCAAGCAATATTTTGGTCATGTCCTTAATCTTTGACACAACTGAACTATCAAGCAATGAAGAAATCTGTCCAAGAATTTACCTGATTTGACTGCTGCTCAAGGATGTCCCATTGTTGGCTACTCTTGGCATTCTAGAAGGACAATGAAGATGAATTAGTGTCTATAAAACCGTAGAATTTACATAGTTACACACAACACACACTTGCAATACTTTTCTTCAGGTGATCAAAACTTGAAGAAGTTTTGTCCATCTAAAGAAATGTATTAATATAGAAAAGGTTTGCAAGATCATGATGGAGTGATGTTAATTCTTATTCATAAGTTCTCACACAAGTCATTACCAGTAATCTCTCTCACTGGTAAAAATAGGTGGTGTTGCCTGGAGTCTGAGTGACGACAAGCCCCCCTCCCTCAGATTTCCATTACTCTCTTCTTCTTTCCATCAAAAAATTCCTGTCATGAACCGTCCCCACAAGTATTCAAACTTGGTCCATTCCATCAATCAGTCTCAATCCTCTCATAAGGTTCTTCATCTTTCAACTGACAATCATTTCACCTCATTAACTCTTGTCCTCGAGTTACTTTTAGCCTTGATATCTCATTAGTAAAAAGGAAAAAAATGTTGACTATCAAATCCAAATTATACTATTACATCTATTAATGTACGATTGTATTATCTTTTAATGCTCAATTCAGTTTGCTATACTATTTTAGACTAATGTACTATCTTTCAATGCTCAATTTAGGTTGGGGATTAGAATCTGTTCTGTTGTCATGATACCATCCTCCCAGGTATACCTCTTCCTTTTTATAGGGGGAAGGTAGTGTAGCATCTGTTCTGTTGTCACCCAATGCATACAAATGTTATTTTGTTCAATTAAGGTCATATATATTTATTGTATAACAAAAGTTTCTTAAAATTTGAACTCAGCTAAAATTCTTTTTTCGACCATGGTAGTTAAGTCTGGTTCAAGGAATGTAATTTTATCTACCGGAATAAAAAACAAAAATGCTAGCATCTTTTATATTTACAGAAATTATTATATAGATAGATTTAATAAAAAGATATTTATATGTTTTTAGATTTAAACAATTGCAAACAAATAAGATCAACTTTGATGTTATAATTACTTCCATTTTCCAATATACTTACAAGTATCTGAGAGAGATTGATAAATATTGCTCACCTGTAGTTCACTTGTAAGATGTTTCACTTTTTGCATTGTCTCTCGATACATCTCCATCACATTCTCTTTTTCCTTTCAGATAAAAGCAAAGATCAATTATGAGATTCAATATTTGAAATATAAAATAAGGAAAGCTATCTGGTAGCATTATATTTCCTATTGGAAAAACAAACTGAAATGGTCAAATTTTCGTTTTGATTTTCACAATTTGCATAAATGTTTTTCTATTTTTCTTAACACAACATTTTCCTTTGGAAAAAAACTACCTAAAATGCATCTTTCCAAATTCTAATCCCGTGAGACTTCCCAAAACATTGTAATTAAGCTGTTAACTTTTTAAAAAGTTGTCAATAAAATATCACCCTTTTATTTCACAATTTATTCTTTCTCAGCTCATCTTTTCAACAATATCCAACTTCTTTTGGCTAAGAGCAAAGCATAGTATCTGTTCTGATACTACACTTCATCTTTTCTCTCCTCGCTCAGTGAAGAGAAATCTTTGTAGACTGAGGTAATTTTTATTTTTGTCCTAATCCAGAATACCCCTTTTTGAGAGCTGGATTTTCCTTATATTAAAAACTGACTTTGTGTCTAACTCTGCTCTTAATATGGGGAGGCAAGTAAATATGGGCTTTGCAATCAATTTGTGGTCAGATATTTTTGATGCATGCAAACAGTTTAAAATATACATTAAATTTAATTTGTTATCTCAGTGCAACCAGCACAGTTGGCATAATGGAGTGTTCGCTGATGGGCTGGGTTCAATCCTCAGTCGAGTCATACCAAAGACTCAAAAAATGATACTTGATGCCCCCTTGCTAAACACTCAGCATTATAAGGTGAGGATCAAGGGTAAGTAGAGTAATCCTGGGAAAGAAGTGGCGCCCTCCCCTACATCTTGGTGTAGAAGCTAATGAAAAGCGAGCTTTTGGATCACCCTCGTTTATGGTCGACCACATTACTTTTACTTTATTTGGTGCCAAATTCTGAAATACACTATTTCCATAAAAAATTCTACATCAAAATATTCATTCAAAATAAGAAACTAATAGCAAATAAAAAAAATATTAATACTAAATAAAAAATAATGTGTAAATTACGTAAAGTGAGAAACACACACATACACAGACATACGAGAAGCAGTCACACAATTTTATTAATATAGAGATTAAAATATGATATTTATTTTCCTTAGCATAATTCCTTTTAGAAAAACAAACGGAAATGATTATATTTACTTACTTGGGCTTAAGTGAAACTTAGGGTTAATTCTAAGTAATTGTAGGGGAAAAGAGAAGATATTCAATATACAGTACCATTTTTGTTTTAGGTCAGTGTTGACTTGACACAAGCTTTATGTCTGCCAGAGGGAAAGAAATCAGGATAGAAAGAAAGCAAGAAAGTTAAGAAGTCTAGAGTGATTGCAATAATTGAGAAATAAAGAAGTAGTCTTATATTGCCATTCTCAATATTTTGCTCCTTGCCTCACTTTCTTTTTTTCTTTTGTAAGAATTGGTGAGTACAAACAGTCCTTCCTTTTCTATTCATTTAAGTCACAATACAATTGTTATTTTCTTTAAATAATGATTTTAAACATTTATTAAGACAGAAATAATTTTTTTTATTAGTTACTAAAATTTTAGCTTTTCGAAAAAAACAACTTATTTTTCTAATAAAAAATAAAAAATAAAACATGTTTGAGAATTTTTGAGATATGGATTGGTAATTTTTATTATTTGAACTACTGTTCTCATCTTGGATGTTATTCTCATAACGTTTTGGCTGATGTAATCTCTGACCGTCTTTGGGTACATCTTTTCTTCTTCAATTTGACGAGGTGCATCTGAAAAAGATCGGAGGTTACAATCGGCCAAAACGTTTTGAGAATAGAAGTCGTAATAAGCTAAATAATATAAGCGTTTCTTATTTTTACTTTTAATGCGAATAAAAATCAGAATAATACAAAGTGAGTCAGAAGTAAGTGGGCCTTCATAGTCTGTGGAAATTTAATAATGTATTACGTAAATATCAATAAATTTCATTATTTGAACTGAAAATGTTTTGACTGCCCGGTTACTTCTGACTCAACCTGCATGAAAAAAGTGGAAAATGTTCACCTTAGTGACTAAAAGCAACTGCTTTTTCATGTTTTCTGCTGCGTTCAAATCATCATCGGCCTCTCTCAGAATAGTAGGCAAAGAGTTCAGTTCAAGTTCTTTGAATTCATGCAGCTTGTCTCTTAAGCTTTAAAAAAAGAAAAAAGAAAAAATTAGTAATCAAGAATCTAGACGTTTTTTTTTAATAATTAAACTTTTATTACACACAAAAAGCAAACTTTTTGATACAAAAAATTAACTTTCAACATTCTTTTTACACAAAAAGAAAAAAAGGTTTTAACAGAATTTAACAAAGTTAAAATGAAAAATTAAAAACATAATAGTCACTGATTTAATAATAACAAATAATCAAAAAGAAATTGCTGCAATACTTACAGAAATTGACATAAAAGTAAAATTTTTTACATGTTAAAAGTTAATGTAAATATAATACTGTGTTTCTGTCATATTCTAAATTATCTGTTTCAACTGCCAAATTTTAAAAGCCTTTGTAGATATATCAGAAACATCAAGAAGTTTGGTCAGAATCTATCCTATATTTCCAGTCTCTCTGTCTCTGTCTGTGGATGCAATTGAAAACAAAACCCTATACCAAGATCAAATTTTTCTCAAGCAAAATTTTGTGAGGACTCCAATGTTAGTATTAATTTTGTATGAGGCTTTTTTACAATAAAAAAGCCTCATACAAAATTAATACCATATAATATTGTATAAATTACAAACCCTGCCATAGCTCGAGATTAACGCATAAGAAAAAGAAGAAGAAGAAAATAATATTATATAATAAGGCATCTATAAAAAGCAAAGATGACGTCTTATTGTATCTTATGTTGGGACTGGGATTAGGATTTTTTTTTGTTTTAGGGCATATCAACCTTATAGGCCATTTTATGACATACAATGTATTTATAAAATAGTCATTTGAAAAATTCTACATAGTTATTTAATTGTATCTTTAGTTTCTCTTATTTAAAAAAACAAACAGATTTAAATTATTTTAACCCCTTCATTTCAAGAATGAAATATGTCTTATTATACCCATAATTTGAACTCAGTGACAACCTTTACAAATACAACACCTTGAAGGGGCGAATAAAAGAAAAAAAAAAAGAAAAAAACAGTTAGCTCTCAAGGCATTTAATTTTTTTTACATTTAAATTTTTAAGTACCATTTTTTTGAGGGGGAGCAGGATATTGTTATTATTTAGTCAAATAAAATTTGGCATTTTATTACTTATTAAACAAAATGACATTGGAGTTTAAAAATAGAATTTGATAAGTCAATAAATTTTAAAATATTAAAAATAATTTTATTTAACTAGTTTCAGCAGTTGAATGATGTGTACAAGCATTTTGATAAAAATATATATATATATATATATATATATAATTTACTTACTCATTATTTTCTTGTATTACTTTTAATAGTTCTTCTTTTAATTGAGGAAATTCTTCAGAAAGTGACTGAAAAAAATGAAAACTGATCATAAACATTTTCATAATGTATCACTTAGAAAACATTGGCTGATTTTAATCATATCCAATAATTAAATAATTCTAATGTTTGTTATCGATAATAAATTGCACTGATTGGTTGAAAAAGATCACATATTAAGAGAGAGGAGAATTTTTAAATAGTTAGCAGTTAAATCGGTCGGTGAAAGACACAGACATTTGTCTCTGAGGGAACACTATTCCCTTGTTGGGAACAGAATTATTTCCCTTTGGCAGAAATTGTTTTCTAGGCCAGAGTGATGCCCCTTGGAAAAAAAAAAGCTTAGACTTGCTGGGTGAAAAAGGTAAATCCAAATTTTGTGCTGAACACGAGATCTTGTTGGAATTCCCATACCAACACGTGGTTGAGAATTATGACCAGATTTCTGCCTCATTTGCTAGCCGGATGTACTACAGGCAACATCAACATTGGGGCACTTCCTCTAGTAGAAAAGGCGTCACAAGAAACTGGAAGTCTTCACATTACCTTTTTATATGAATAACTTGTGCGTTTTTATTGTATGGGAACAATGTATTTTTGTGTGTAATCTGATGCTTTACTTGTCTCGTTATACTGTCTTTATAGTTTGTCGTAGACAAACTATTAGTAAATGAAATGTTTTTGTCCACCACAGGCTTTTAAATCATCTTTACTTTCCACGTGTGTATGTAACTAATGTAACACACTGTGAATTTTAGCAACAGCTCACATTCTAAGAGAATTGATTTAAATTCCTTACCCATGCATTGTTAATCTTGATAAAATAGAATAATGTAGAATATTAAATATTCTAAATTTACACCCTCATGTAATTTACACCCTCTTGTAAAAAGATAATTAGTATGGCTAAGTTATAGTGTCTACTTAAGTACTCAAGTAGCAAAGCAAGATGAGAAACCAGTATGTGAGACTAGCGATTACTACTGGACTGTACACTTCAAAAATATTTTTAAAAGTTGTTTTTAGTCATAAATTATTTCCACATCAGCTTCTAGCTATGAAGAAGTAAAACCAAGATGGCGACGAAGATCCTGATCACACATGATGCCAAGACAAAATCATTAGATGATCATGAAAGAATATCCAAAATTTGTAATTTAAATTAGGAAAACTTTTTGAATAAAAATATTAAAAATGACTGACTGTACCTGGATTTGTGCATCTTTTTGTTTGATTTTGTTGTCGTATTCAACCATGAGAGGAGATAATAAACTTGAAGAGAAAAAAGAAGAATTCATAAATTTGTGCGTTTGCTTGAAACAATTAAAAAAATGGTTCTTTTAACTATAAAATACTTGCATTTTTGAGCTTGTTATATTTATTCAAATCGGAAATTCTTAATATTTCCGAGCATTGAGTCAAGACCACCTAAAATAAGTCCAGTTCTATGGATGTCACTATATAACATATAAATCTTTAAAAAAAAATACCTTTTGTATTAAAATAATTATCTAACGTTGAAGCAGCTTTACTGAGCTTGTTTTTTATTTTATTTTTATTTTTAATTTTTTTTAAAAAGCAAATTATTTTTTAAAAATGAACTAACTTTTACTGTTGTTTTGTTTCCAAAATATTTTTTTTTAGCGTGAACACTCAAAAAACATCTTTTGTAGAAATAATTATCTTACCTTGAAGCGGCTTGTTTTTTAAATTTATTTTAAAATTATTTTTTGTAAATATAACTGAAGCAATTCACAAAAAAAAACATGCCATGTGTTGTTCCAAATTGCAAAAGAAATTATTTAAAAGTCAACTAAATTTACTAGTTTTTTTTTTAATTTCCCAAATAACTTTTCAGCATAAACACTTGCAATTAAAAATGGAAAACTTTACTCCAAACAATACGAAGTGAGTATTCCTACATTATTTGTAAAAAAAACAATTTTATTGTGTGAATATTGATTTAATTCATAAGAAAAAAAAAGGAGAAAATTATAAAAGAAAAAAATTGAATTAGAATTGAGATAAAGAAATATGCTTTTTGACTTGAGTCATCTATCAATTGACGGTGAAGCAGGCACGCTTAGAATGTGTTTACTTTTCCAATTTAACAAAGTTTTGAAAGCTAATAATAATAATTTTAAAACTCACAGAATTCTTAATTTAACAAACTCATACATAACTGACACACAGGGGATGATAGTGACTAAGTGGTTAACGACACGGACTGAAAACCTGGGTGTGCCAAGTTCGAATCCAGTTCGTTCCACAGAAACACTTTCATCAAACCTACACCTGACGTTGTGCTTAACCTCTAGAGAGGAGGTAAATAAAATAACTTACACACACACACACACACACATGCATACAACATTTATACTCAAATTCGAATAAATTATTTGATCAGTTTTACACTTACATTCTGACAATAATATTTTCAACCAACAGTTACATACTGTAATAAAAACTCGAAGCCGAACATAACTTAAGGATAAGTTTTATTTAACTATTCGTTGCTTATTGCCACAAATAGTATTCAATATTCACTCTTAATATATATAGAACATTCCATATATATGTAGAACATTCCATCATTAATCAAAGGGGTGAGACGGGCATCAATTTAATTTGATACTACACATACATACTTAAAATAATTTGTAAACATGACTATATTTTGGATTATTTTTTCTAGGTCCTCCTCCCGGCAATATGTCTACACCCAAGCAACATGGGATAGCTACAACTAATAGAAAATATTACTTAATAAAAATAAAAATCGAACCTGGGTTTCTTTCTTTTTCCTTCTAAATACAGGGTGAGCCTCCCACCCCATTGAAAAAAAAAATATCACCCATGGAATTGTTAATAAAATTTAAAATTCTATTTGCTATCCAACTATATTTGGTACAAATAAATTAACTTCAGCCGATGCCTGACTTGTCCACCAAGTTTTAGTCGTGAATATCCAACAGTCTTTGTTTTATCACTGTGCAATGATAAACACACCTAGATATGATGTGCAAAACAGTCAATAACTCTGACATATTCCTCTTTTGGCGCTGTCCTGATTTTGGCTGTGATGACCCTTTTCAGTTCCGAAATAGTCTGGGGATTGTTTCGATAGACATTATTATTGAGATAACCCCACAAATAAAAATCTGAAGGGTTAAGATCTAGTGAGTGGGAATCCCATTAAGGAGCACACCTCCTACTGATGAGATGATCACCAAAGTGTCCCCACATGTCATTGAACAGCGATGAAACTAAGACTATTGGCCATTTATAGAATGAAACTTGATGGACAAGTCAGACATAGACTGAAGTTTATTTGTACCAAATATGGTTGGATTGCAGAGAAGACTGCAAATGTTATTAACGATTGCATAGGTGGCAATTTGGGAGATTACCATGTATTAAAATATTATTCTAATGTTAATATTATAATATTAATGCTACTGAATAATCATTAAAATATTATTCTAATGTTAATATTATAATATTAATGCTACTGAATAATCATTAAAATATTATTCTAATGTTAATATTATAACATTAATGCTACTGATTAATCATTAAAATATTATTCTAATGTTAATATTATAATATTAATGCTACTGATTAATCATTAAAATATTATTCTAATGTTAATATTATAATATTAATGCTACTGAATAATCATTAAAATATTATTCTAATGTTAATATTATAATATTAATGCTACTGATTAATCATTAAAATATTATTCTAATGTTAATATTATAATATTAATGCTACTGAATAATCATTAAAATATTATTCTAATGTTAATATTATAATATTAATGCTACTGAATAATCATTAAAATATTATTCTAATGTTAATATTATAATATTAATGCTACTGAATAATCATTAAAATATTATTCTAATGTTAATATTATAACATTAATGCTACTGAATAATCATTAAAATATTATTCTAATGTTAATATTATAACATTAATGCTACTGAATAATCATTAAAATATTATTCTAATGTTAATATTATAACATTAATGCTACTGAATAATCATTAAAATATTATTCTAATGTTAATATTATAACATTAATGCTACTGAATAATCATTAAAATATTATTCTAATGTTAATATTATAACATTAATGCTACTGAATAATCATTAAAATATTATTCTAATGTTAATATTATAATATTAATGCTATTGAATAATCATTAAAATATTATTCTAATGTTAATATTATAACATTAATGCTACTGAATAATCATTAAAATATTATTCTAATGTTAATATTATAATATTAATGCTACTGAATAATCATTAAAATATTATTCTAATGTTAATATTATAATATTAATGCTACTGAATAATCATTAAAATATTATTCTAATGTTAATATTATAACATTAATGCTACTGAATAATCATTAAAATATTATTCTAATGTTAATATTATAATATTAATGCTACTGAATAATCATTAAAATATTATTCTAATGTTAATATTATAACATTAATGCTACTGAATAATCATTAAAATATTATTCTAATGTTAATATTATAACATTAATGCTACTGAATAATCATTAAAATATTATTCTAATGTTAATATTATAATATTAATGCTACTGAATAATCATTAAAATAAAAAATTGTTTTTGTTTGTTCTTCAGTTATTTTCTTTTAATCAATATTAAATAACGTAAAAATTGAACATTCATTCATTATACTTGTGTTATGTCAAGTTCAAATGAGCAGACTTTTGATTTTAGGTGACAGGTCCTAAGTATGAAATTTAAGTGCATCCGGTACAACATCCCATCTGTGGAACAAGATACCACATATCTGCTTCCCAACCAACTACAACATAGTCGTCTTCAAGTGTAATGTAAAGAAGTACTTGCTGAGCCGTCCTGTTGGGTAATCAATTCCTTTTAAGTAATCTTTTGTCTTTTCCACTCATTGTTTCCGATCCTCTTGTGGCGGTGATCATTGTCCAACTGAAAATATCTTTAACCCTTATCCTCGAGTGGCCCCTGGGCCTTGATAAACAGTGACCCATTGGAATAATTAAAAAAATACCCCAATTTGAAAGTTTTGGGGGAGTTTAGATTCACCCCATAGTTATTATTATTCTCAGGTTGTCTCTGACCCAGAGAGTGATGGGACCTTGATAGGTACAATTTATGGGTTAAATAGAATTTGTCCTGACCATGACACTAAACTGCCTTGAGCAAGATCGTCTTATCTCACCTGATCACCCTGAAATCCATCTTTCTCTGCCCTTTTTACATTTTTTTTTCTACCTATCGTATTTCCCAACTTATCAACTACCGAAGACGACCCCCCCCCCTCACTCCCTGACTGTCTTAGCTATGATACAAACCTGTTTTTAATGGTCAGGCCCCCATTTGGGAGCATTTAAAGTATGGAGTCACATCTTAGTTACCACTACTTCCAGGTCCACTCTTATCCAGACTGGTAGTACTAGAAAAAATATGACACATGGTCCCATCTACTGTAGAATTACCTACTGAAGAGTTTGAATTACCTACAGGAGAGTTTGGATTACCTATTGGAGAGTTTGAATTACCTACTAGACACCATCCTCAACTGTCTTCAGTCTCTCTGTACAAGGGTTTGTCAGAACAACCTGACACAAAGATATTTCACCTTACAAGTAAACCCTGACCAAATATTCAAAATAACATAGTATTCAAAGCACAAATAAGATCCCCTCAACACAGCTATACACTGGCTCATACGAGAAATGGTGCACCCTCTGAAAGTAATGTTACATCAAGTAATAGCACTTAGCTGAATGCTCCACCAGACTAGATGAATTCTTATATTGGAATCTGGTGAGACCAAGAGACCACAAGAAAGATATACTATAATATAGTTAACTGGTCAATTGGGGAGAGGAAAATTAATTTTCTTCATTTTTTTACTAACTCAACGTTTGACAGGTAAAGGAGAACATTAATGAAATATCTGTATATCAATGTGTCTCATATAGAGATCAAGTGTTATCTCCAAGAATGGACCCCTTGATTTATGAGAACTTCGACTGAAGTAAAATGAAACAAAAAAGTTAAATAGAAACTATCGTTTACAAAATATCTACCTGCAAAACAAATTAATCTATATATCAATCATATGGAAAACATGGTTTCAGCATAAAATGACCTAACAATACTTGACATGCCGTAAAACCCAACAACAACAAGTCTATCTTTCCATGGCCTTTTGGTTTGGAACAAAGTGTATTATCTGTTCTGGTGCTACACTTAGTCTATTCTGTTCTCGGTCAGCAAAGGAGAAATCCTTCTAGATTGAGGCAATTTTTATTTCTGTTCCAATCCAGAGTGCTCCTTTTTGGGGAGCTGGATTTTCCCCATATTAAAAACTGACCTTGTGTCTAACTTTGTCTTTGTAGGGAGGCAAGTAAATAGGAACAACAGTCTAGATGATCTTAGTTGAGTTAGATCAAAGGAAAAAGACTCAGTAAAGGAGAGATAACTCTTACAAGATAACTTCCCTTTACTTCTTGAAAATAAACAACTAACTTTTTCTTTTTCAGAAGTCATTAAAATAAATTACCCAATTGGATTGCAAAATTCTTGAACATTTTAATATTTTTACACTTAAAATAATTTAAATAACAAAAATAATGAACATTATCTTTCTTTTATTAAACTTAATCTTTTGATATAGTAAATAGAGTTTACTTTTGGCTTCATAGATTTAAAGAACACATAGAAATTGGTTTAGTTAGAAATAATTAAAGATCAACATTTTAGTTTTAAAAAAGGGAGGGGATGAGATAGAAAAAGAAAAGAAAACAAACACATTTTTATGGCAAAAAAAACAACAGAGATAGACGAAGGAGAAGGAAAATATGCAGAGAGAGTGTAGAAAGAGAGAGGCAGAGTATGGATGAAGAGAGCCCATATTCTGTCATGCTTATTAGATCTATATAGAAGGTTTTGATATTGTTATTAATATATAGATGGATGAACATACATCTATCAGAAACAAAAAGTTGAATTATCATCATCATCATCATCATCTGTTTAACGTCCGTTTTACACGCTGGCATGTGTTGGACGTCTTTAAAAAATTGACTTCCAAACTAACCTATCTCTGGCCAGGTTTTTATTTATCCCTCAGGTCCATTTTTATCACTTTCTCCCATTGTTTGCCTTAGCCTTCCTCTGTGAACTGAACCTGCTACCTCAACTGTTTTACATCTACTAACCCAAAAACTCTCATCCATTCTTTCAATGTGGCCATACCATCAGAGTCTACGCTTCCGCACACATCTCCCTATACTGTCCAGATTCAATCTTCCTCTGAGGCCATCAGAACTAAGCTTGTCTTTTAAGACTCACATTACACATCCATGTCGTTCATTCTCATATCAATTAATGAATGCAAAATAAAAGCAAACTTACTTTTCTTCTGTCAACCAAGTTATAACTGGTAAATGAGGTTCCTGCAAGGAATTACATTAGAAATGTTAGACATGACAGAGAAATAAACATTATAAGTAGCAGTAGTAACAATATTAAAAGTATTATTATCATCATTTTTCTCACTAAGAGTTCTCACACGAGTGATCGCTCACTGGCAACAACAAGTGGTGTTCCCTGGAGTTTGAGGGACAACAAGTCTCCCCAAATTTTTAGCACTTTTCACTTTTTTCGGTAATCATTGCAAATCAATTTTACCATTGATTTCTTGTGATACCAGTCGTTGGTTTTCTCTGGAATGTGAGTGGTAATAAGCCTCCCCATGATTCCAGTACCCACCGTTCCTTTTCAGTGGAGGTCTGGATAGTGCTCTCCATCCTCTTTGACTCTCCATAACTATTTTCTTTGAACCCATCAATGCTAAAGCTATCACATATTTTGTTGGGGGGGGGGGGGAGGGGCAGATTATGTGATTTTTCTTATCTACTCTGGTAGTTTCTGTTACCTTGGTTTCGTGCAATGTTCCTTCTGTGTTTCTAGTTTTGTTTACACAGTGCTTTTCTATTTCAGTTTATGTGATCAGTGTGTTTCCAGACTCATGTTTTTTTTTTAATATTTCAGCTGTTGTTATCAGTGCCGTGCTTAGTATAGTGTCAATCTTCCTTTTGATTCCAATTTCTATTAGTCCTAGTGCTCTTACTATTATCGATACTACAGTGATGTTATTCATATTCCTTATAGTTCTTTGGCAAACTACATATATCTGCTTAGTATTTCTACCTCCGTGATCTGCTGGGACAGTGAAATGTAATATTTGGTATGTTTTTCCTTCTTGCTGACTATTATCATATCTGGTCTTCTTGCTTGAATATGTTCCTCTGTTTATATTTCCATGTCCTATATGATTTTATGCCTTTCATTTTGCAATACTGGCTCCGGTTTATGCTTGTTCGATTTGTCCGGATGGTGAAGGTGCATTTGTTTGCATAGTTCTCAGAGGACCACCTTCCCAACCCAGTCATGTCTGCTTTTGTATTCCTTTTGGGCTAATTATGCAGCATTCACTTATTATGTGATTTACTGATTCGTCGCTTTGTCCACAGAATCTACATTTACTGTTTTTTCTGGGTTTTATCTATCTTGACTTTTAGTTTGTTGTGATTGCTTGGTTTTGTGCGGCTGTCAGTAGCGATTCCATTTCTCTGTTCAAATGTTCTTTTCGTAGCCAGTTCATCTGTCTCCGTGTGTCACTTCTTTTGTCAGTTTTATAAATTGTTCATGTAGTTGGTTCTCTTCTTAGTTTGCTTTTCTTGCCTTTTTGTTTTCAGTTTTGCTGCTCTTGTTTTAGGTGTTTTTGTGGTGGTAATTAGCCTTTCTGTATTTGGTTGATGCATTTTCTAGTTCTTTTATAGCAGCATCCAAATAGTCTTCTATATCTACCAGTCCTCTTCCACTTTCTCTCCTTTTTACATAGAGTCGGCCAGTATCATCTTTTGGTGCAGTGCATGGTTATTAGTTTCCTTGTTTTTTTGGTCCAGGTGCCTGAGTTTATCCGTTGTCCAGCCAATGAAGGGTCCAGAGTATCTTACTAGAAATACTGGACAGGTATTTATCCATTTCATGATGTTTCTACTATATAATTTGGTTTCAAGGAGTTTTCTTGTTCTTCTTAGGCATTCTTTTCTGGTCTTTTCTTTCATCTCTGTTGCTTTGGTGGCGTCCCCTTCCAGAACTTCCAGATATCTTGGTTGGGCAGTTTAATTTCTTTTTGTTGTTTCAAGTTTTCTCTTTTTTCTCCTCTGTGTGTATGGGGGTGGGTGGGTGTTCTTTTACATCATTTATCTTTCCTTTTATTTCAATAAGTTTCAATGTTAGATAATGCTTACCTTTGCAGGTGTATACCCAGGTTTCGTCGCTGCTGGCTTGTGTCCCTTGGCCATTGATCAATAACCACATGGATGCCAGGTTAGGTTTTAAAGAGGTTTTATTAAACATAGAACAAAGAGACATAGACTAAAATAGTGTGTCTGAGAGAGAGAGAAAGAGAGAGAGAGAAAAAATAATTAACTGGAGGGAGAGATACCATAACATACAGAAGACAGGCCGACTTTTGGCCACCTGTGCCCACCGCCCCCCACTACCGGGGTTGGTGGAATGATCAGTTCTCGCGTCTGTTTAGTTCGAATGTCAGCAGCGAAGAGAATGACTGCTCTCCAAACGGAAGTGACATTCTTTTCCTGACTTCGGCTTTTAGCTTTCCCCATCTTTTTGGGCTATCTTCACCCAACACCCTTCACTCGCTATCTAACACCAACGCTTGCTTGATCTGTAATCCTGTGTTTCATTCCATTGTAATCAGTATACATGTCCCATAAATTCTTCATGCAATTCAGATAGCCTCTTTGTGTAGGGTTACTTTTGTTGTTGTTGTTGTTGTAGTAGTAGTAGTCTGAAATCTACTCTAGGAATGTCAATCAAAAACCTTGAAAATAATAGTTTCACTAATGTCTTTTTATTTATTTACAGATATGACGATCATTATAATTCAATGTCATTTATTAACTGTAACCCCCAAATAATAATGGTTGACACCCAAGAAGTAAGATCTTTTAAATGTGTTTTTTAATTTGGCCCCTTTTATCCCTTACGACACCAGAAAGATGCTCTTGTCCATCCGGTCCTTAAGCAGGACATTTTAAAAACTGTTTTTGTCTATGTACATGTAGCTGCTGATATAGTAATAAACTCACTACACAGGTAAACACCAACTTATCTTGCTTGTTGAAATGTAATGTGAGCAGTTTCTAAAACGATAATGATTCAATTCCTTAATTATCTAGCATTTTAAATTTGCAGGCATAAAGACAAAAACAATAGAGCATTACATTACCTTATTGAAATGTTGCTGGGTTTGGTACCAGAACAATTCATTGTTCAATCTTTGGACTAAAAAGAAAGAAAGAAATTTAAAATAGAATACACATTACGGTAACCATCAGAAGATCCATGAAAAACTTGTCTTCTGATAATAGATTAAAATAAAAAAAAATAAAAAATAAAAAATGAACAAAACTTTTAGGTTATGAAGTGAAGTCGCCATTAGTGAAAACCTCGAAATCTTGAGACCTCTGCAAGAACTTTCACCAGACAATATCAGAGATCAGAACCATCAAAACCATTGCGGTCAGGACGGGCTGCACAGTATTTGAGACAGTCTACCTGTATAACGTAACCCCAAAGGATAATGTTTCACCCTCTACAGCGCCGGCTGACACCTTGCACAGGTATCACGTCAGGGTGAAAGGCATAGAGACTAACCCGCTGCCCGAACTGGAAGTAACCAAAAGAGAAACTGAAAAAAGGGGATGTCGTCTGGATTAAGAACCCGCGCGGCAAGTGTACGACGAAATACGGAGTTGGACGCGTCACCGAGGTAATCAGCCCACAGGCAGTGCGAGTCGACGGTATGCCCCGTCACGTTAGAGACCTACGGTTAGTAACGCAACCATCACTGGACGACAAGAGCGAGTCGGAGTCAGAGAGCAGTGAGGCATCGCTCTGGCTTGCAGCAGCCCCATCGGACAGTGACTCAGATATCAGCAGTATCCCAGCGAACGCGATGTTTCTCGACCCTCAGACCGCGGACGAGAGCACAAGCGAAGATGAGGTTTGCGTTGTCCCCCTCCGAAGAAGCAACCGACGAAGGTGATCGATGCCTCCCTGCCATCTCTGTGATCATGAGATCAGGGGGTAGTGTAGGGAACATGAACATGAAGAGGGCTTACTTGCGAAATGTTCTCGAGTTTGCCTTTCCTGTGCGCTGTGGGTGAGAGAAAGAAATCCAACATGGCGTCCATGAATGTTTATTACATACAGTTCACGCAAAATCTCGTTGCACGTATGGAAATCAGGTGTGCCTCGATATAATAAAAGCGGGTCTCGTACCGTCTCAGAAGAAAACTTGGTGTGAAGCAGGTGCACGTAACGAACGGTGAGAGCTGCTTTGAAAGTTAACAGAGTGATTTGCGACCTTTGTTATTACTACATAAACAACCTGAAAAGTTGCCGGTAGCAAGAAATAAAACAAAAAAAACTCAATACTTTAGACGGTAGAGTAGGGGATCACTTTCGCATATAAATTTGACATAAAGTGATTACCTGCTTCTGGGCCACCAGGTGGTATTGATTACCCATTTCCGGACCAGATAGCGTTTTTAAGGATATGTAACCATTTTTTTTAAGCGCGATAAATACATGGCCGCCCGTTAATCCAGGATTGACCTTATAGAGAATAAAAAACAAAAACGTTAGTATAGAAAAGTTGGGATGATCCCACTACGTGAATAAATGAATAGATGGCCAACCCATGTAATTTGGGCTGGATGGACAATAATTCTGGTGAATCGTCAGAGTAGGGGTAGAGATATGACCACTATTCATTCATAATATTGAGCCTTAAGAAAAACACAAAAAGTAAGTTTCCCCCCTCCCCAAATCACAAAATTGATCTTCGAGATATTAAGAAAATGACCAAGATTAAAAAAAAAAAAAAATTGGTTACATGTCCTTAAAAACACTATCTGGTAGTATAGTAAGTGATTATTACCGTCTTCTGGCCCGAAAGTGGGTGGTCATTTTACGTTAAATTTATATGCGAAAATGATCCCCCAATCTAAAAACCAAAATATTTAGTTTTTTTTAATTTCATTTTTATTTCTTTTTATCGCCAACATTTTCAGGCTGCTCACATGTAATCGCTTAAAAAAAAGTAGAATCTCATGGGGGTGGGGATAAGATAGGTTCTAGGGCTTCAATAATACTTTTTTTAAGTTCGTTTTATTAAATAAAAATAGAAATTTTGTAGAGATCATGCAAGTTATAATGTCAATCGCTATCATCAAATTATGTCCCTATTTACTTGTCTCCCCACGAGTGCAGAGTTAGACACAAAGTCGGTTTTTAATGTGGGGAAAATCCAGCTCCCCGAAAAGGGGCATTCGGTTGAGTATTGGGACAAAAATTTGAATTGCCAAACTCTAGAAGGATTTCTCCTTTACTGACCGAGAACAGAATCAATAAGTGTAGTATCGGAACATATACTACACTTTGCTCCTAGCCAAAAGGCTGGTAAAAAAAAAAAAATCGAAATAAATATTAAACAAAAGTTTGTTAATGTTAAGCCGAAGCGGGAGCAACAAGTAAGATCTATTTCACGTGTAAACAGTGAAACAAATGTGTGTCACTGTCAAACAAAAAATCATCGAAGCAATCTAAACTATAACATCATTTAAATATTTACCTTGGCCCATAAGAAACTGGGCATTTCGTGATTCCATGTTTTCTTTAAAAGCGGGTTTTTTTTTTTCAAAATTGTTGTGTAGACAATATAAATTTAAAAAATAAAATACAAAATTATCCGACAAAATAAAGTGCGGCCATATTGTTAAACATTTTCACGTTGCCATGATACGGACAAAAAAGTTTTCATCAACTCTAAATTAAACATCGATCTTTTTTAAAATTATAATTTATTTATTCTTAGTCGTTACAGAATTTCTTTAAGTTTTAAAACGACAACAGCGGTTTTGTATTTTTACCGTAACTAACTGTGTTATTGGTTAAAGACAAGAGTTGACGGGTGGGGATGGGTGTATGGTGCTAAGGGAAGTAACTTTTGAATTCTTTAAAAGGTGAAATTAGTTGTTTTGTTTCCCAAATAATTAAGATCATTTCAAATGTAATACAAAATTTAAAAAAATAAAACCCGAAACGAATTGCATACACTCCTCGGAGAGCTTCGCCATATGATTGGGAACAGAACTTCCACCAGGAGGCGGTTGTTCCGTTGCGTTAACACATGTATTGATTAGCAAATTACGCTGAAGTACTTGATAAAAGAATCTTCAGTTTGTTTTTTTGTTTGATAATTCGAAAGAACAACCGAGACCTCAAAACAAAGCATTAAATTTGTACGTTTAGCTTTTGTAAGTATGGGTGTCCAAAAAGACAATAATCAGAAACAAAAACCAACATTTTCATTGTGCTTTCGATCAACATATAACCATTTTGATCGTGTTTTTTTTTAATAATTTTTATTAAATAATAAATTGTTATAACCCGCTCGGGCGCTATATTACATACCATTTTCTTAGAGCTTACATAAAGTTAACATCATGAAAATTTTTTTAAATACAATTTTTGTATTAATATTTATTAAAATTAATTTCTTTATTTAATATTAGTTTTTAAAAAAAAAGTGTAAACATAAATTTTCTTTAATAAATATCTATGTTACGTAAACATAAGAACAAATTCAAAGATTTTTATTTAATTTTTATTAATAGTAATAGAAAAAACTGTATGTAAAAAAAAATTCATGATGTTAACTTTATGTAATGTGTTCATTTCATATTACTTAAAAAAAAGTTATTGACCCTTGACCTAGATTTAGATTTTTACCGAGATTATTGTCTTTTCGGACATCCATACTTACAAAAGCTAACCGTACAAATTTTATTTTTGGAGGTCTCAGTTGTTCTTTCGAATTACCTTTTCGTTTCTTTTTGCAGGGATGTTTCATCGTCTTCCCACGTACAGCGCCTGGTATTCACAAATGGTCACCCATTTGGTACTGGCCAAGCTCAACGTTGCTTAAGGTATTTATCTACCTCCCACAGCGGTAAGATGTGACACAAGGTCGTAAAGTGGGGTTTGATAAGTCAACACCCTAGAGGAAGAGCACCTGTGACCGTTAAAAATTGCCTGGGCAGCCCTGTCGGCATTCCCCGGTAGGGGCGCCTGAGGCGATTAGCAATAAACTAACCCCTTCTCAAAGGGTGAGAAGGCAAAGCCTGGGAGGGTGGACCTATTAGACTCCTAGACCGGCGTAAATCAAGCCCCGAAGGCCAAGACAATATCGATCTATGGGGTGCAGTATCCATCGGAACAGATATTACACTTTGATCTTAGCCAAAGAGCCAATCTAACAAGAATCGGTGTGTAAAAAATCTTGACTATTTTTTAGTGAAGTCAACATAACAAAAAGGGGGTAAAAAATAAAACGCATATGCAACAAATAAATGTTACCAAAAGCCAAGATAAGTTACTCTTCTACCTACCTGGATAAGTTTATTTGCATTTTAACTTATTTCAAAGCGTTTTTTTTTTTAATTAAAAACAAATCTAGTGTCGATTCTGTTCAGTTAGAACGAAAAAAAAAAGAAGATGGCATCGATAAGGCCTGCACGAGGACCCCTGATAGTTGCTCAAGAATCGAAATTTAAACATGAAATTGTATTTATATGTAATCAAATGATTGTTTACAATGTGGTGGTTATTTTGCATGCTGATTGTTTAAAAGTAGCTTTCAATAAATAATGACTTTAAAATTATTTGGGTGTTATTTTTATAAATATGAGACACAATCCCATTGCGAAATCTTCTAAGAAAAGCATTAAAAATAAGTAACTAATTTTTCCCTTAAATTTCAGAATCTATCCATCTTACACTTATCGTTGGCTAGTTTTTGACCTTGAAGTAGTATTTTTTATTTTTAGCTCCTTACATTAAGTGACTTCATGCCTTGTCTGGAGCGATTTCTATTAAAAAATTGAAGTAAATTTAGGTGATGGTATTTTGGGCCACTTTTGATTATAAGCTGCTAATTTTGGGGCCTGATCTCACTACTTTTGGTTATAAGCTGCTAATTTTGGGGCCTGATCTCACTACTTTTGGTTATAAGCTGCTAATTTTGGGGCTGATCTCACTACTTTTGGTTATAAGCTGCTAATTTTGGGGCCTGATCTCACTACTTTTGGTTATAAGCTGCTAATTTTGGGGCCTGATCTCACTACTTTTGGTTATAAGCTGCTAATTTTGGGGCCTGATCTCACTACTTTTGGTTATAAGCTGCTAATTTTGGGGCCTGATCTCACTACTTTTGGTTATAAGCTGCTAATTTTGGGGCCTGATCTCACTACTTTTGGTTATAAGCTGCTAATTTTGGGGCTGATCTCACTACTTTTGGTTATAAGCTGCTAATTTGGGGCCTGATCTCACTACTTTTGGTTATAAGCTGCTAATTTTGGGGCTGACCTCACTACTTTTGGTTATATGCTGCTAATTTGGGGCCTGATCTCACTACTTTTGGTTATAAGCTGCTAATTTTGGGGCTGACCTCACTACTTTTGGTTATATGCTGCTAATTTTGGGGCTGATCTCACTACTTTTGGTTATAAGCTGCTAATTTGGGGCCTGATCTCACTACTTTTGGTTATAAGCTGCTAATTTTGGGGCTGACCTCACTACTTTTGGTTATATGCTGCTAAATTTGGGGCTGATCTCACTACTTTTGGTTATAAGCTGCTAATTTTGGGGCCTGATCTCACTACTTTTGGTTATAAGCTGCTGATTTTGGGGCTGACCTCACTACTTTTGGTTATATACTGCTAATTTTGGGGCTGATCTCACTACTTTTGGTTATAAGCTGCTAATTTTGGGGCCTGATCTTACTACTTTTGGTTATAAGCTGCTAATTTTGGGGCTGATCTCACTACTTTTGGTTATAAGCTGCTAATTTTGGGGCCTGATCTCACTACTTTTGTGTTATAAGCTGCTAATTTTGGGGCGGATCTCTCTACTTTTGGTTATAAGCTGCTAATATTGGGGCCTGATCTCACTACTTTTTGTTATAAGCTGCTAATTTTGGGGCCTGATCTCACTACTATGATTATAACCTGCTAATTTTGGGGCCTGATCTCACTACTTTTGGTTATAACCTGCTAATATTGGGGCCTGATCTCACTACTTTTACCAGCAGAAGTATCTCTATCTGGCAATCCTTGTCCCCCCCCCCTTTATCGCACATACAAAATGTGCATGACTAACGTGAAAACAACAAACAGACAATACTGTTTGTTCCTGCGTTTTCTCAGTTAACTCTTGTTTGTTCGTCTAGATGTAGTGGAACTGATGCGAACAATGAATTCCGCACCGTCCCTGATGATAACAACCGCCCATGCCAGTCGAAGCACCACTGACTTATGTACTGTATCTGCGGCAGAAAAGGGACAATCGCTGGTACAAACAAGCAGTACAACAAAGTTCGCTACGTCCGGTTATACAAATAATATTTTATGCTGCCCAATCAATGGCATTTTTGGCTCGATATAAGCAAGTTAATTTGATGACTATCCTGCGCATCAGTTCTAAATGGTTTCCATTATCAGCTCACTCCCTGTTGCAATAATCGGTATTATTGAAGGCCCCGTTTGTTGAAGGTGGTGTTCATTCAAGAATTGTACCAATTGGTCTATTTGTAGTAGTAGCGACTACAAACGACGACAACAAGAACAGCAGCATGCGACAACAGCAACACGGCTTTATCAAGCCACCATTACGATTTTTCATGCGAGCTGAGCATGTGATGAGAGATTACAAAAGGGATAGCACACTGTTTACTTCCTCCTCTTTTGCCACGAGACGGGACTGACAACATCATCCATGTTGCTCATCCAATCCCCAAGCTTCCTTCTAGGGACTCAACAGAAGCCCCACCCCACCCAGGCCACTGGCACTGGGTTCAACTTAGACAAGAAGACCCTAGAATTCAACAAGGCTACCGCTGTACACACATGAACTTAATGCAACGCACACATACCTACTGTGACATACGAACACACATTAGAAAAAGATAGCATAAAGAAAAGACA
This sequence comes from Sepiola atlantica, assembly GCA_963556195.1. Lineage (NCBI taxonomy): Eukaryota > Metazoa > Mollusca > Cephalopoda > Sepiida > Sepiolidae > Sepiola > Sepiola atlantica. The sequence continues at coordinate 77,799,123 of OY744521.1, forward strand.
AATATTTAAAACAAAACAAAAGCGCACATAAAAAACTCTCATCAGCATACAGCGTAACCCCCTTTCTCCAGTGATAAGCCTATACTGCGAACAGCAGCCCCCATTCAAAAAAAGGCAGGCAGCGTTTTGAGATAGACAGAGCGTAGCAAAAGATAACGGTAAAAAAATCGGAGGATGCTAGAATTGAAAAATAAACACAAACTTTAGTTATGCAGAAATCTCGCCAAAGGAAGGTGTAAAAATAAAATTCTCTAGAATAGGACCCTCAAGCTTTCACCCTATTTGTTGAAGATTAAAGCAAACGGCCCTATGACCAATAATTACAAAGAGATGATTAAACTTGAATATTATTTGGCATATTCGTTTTAACCCAATGTCGGTAAACAACGAAATTCCGAAGAGATTGATTCAGGCGAAAAGACCCAAGAACATTTCTGATATGAAACCCTCCTATAGGAGAATCTGAAACTGTGAATGTTTTACAGAGGGAGGGAGACCAGGTTGCATTACCTGTTGATTTTTATAGGTTTCTTTTGTCTTGAATGTTGCTTATGTTGAAGCGTGTTTTATTTTGTAGTGAGGTAACGTGATCATTGAAATAAACCAAGTGGCTGTTTCTGCCTCACTTATTTTATCAGCGTTTCGTTTCTTTTAAAATCCATTTTTACAGCACCATTTCTGGTTTCCATTAGCCTGTTTGGTAACTTAATATATGCCTAGTTTGTCCTGTGACCAGTCGTGGTAGAATGTGTGCGGTTTTGTCATATATCCTTTTTTTGTTTATCCAGTCTGTTCTAAATATAATCAGAGTTGATAAACCCTGGAGTTTTGATCTTCACAATTATGTTTGTTTTCATAATGCGGTTGTTTAATAGTTTAGCTGTGCCCCGAAGGTTGTGGCTGATGGGTGTTGCTCATAGATCTTTGTCCATTTGCTTTGCCTTGAGTTGTGTTCCTTTTGACAGTTTGGATATGTCTGTCCACAAAACCATTTGAATTGAAAAATCTTGGCGATGACATTGTTGAGTGTATTCTTTGAATGCTTTGTAGGAGTATTGGTTTGGTTGTTTTGTTTTATGGCATATCAACCCTTTTCGAGTTATTCAATGTCAAATCCGGTCATTTTGGTAAAAGTTTTTATACTTCAAGTTCTTTATATCTTCAAATATTTATTTATGGTGCTTAGTTTGGTTGTTTTGTAGAGGAAAATTGTTGTTTTTGTTTTTGGCTTTGCAGAACATGATTGAGTTTAGCAAGTGGAGAGAAAAAAACAATAACATCAATGTTTGGTGCATTTTTGGTCAGGAAGCCAGTATCTTCAGACAGCCTGATCTGGTAGCACCAGAATAGGAGTATTGTGGACCATTTTTAATGAACACCCTAGTTAGAATACCTTGTTTATAAAATATCTGTTTCATTGCTAAAATAATCATCGCCTGTACTCGGGAATTTTCTGCAGTAATCAGCAATTATCAAATTAATTGAAGTGAAACAAATCAATACCAACAATACGTTATGCTCGGCTATGGATATTGTGTGGTTATAGTGTTTCTTTTGATTGTGTAGAAAGATTTTCCTGGCATATTGGGCATTTCGTGATCAGATACTCAATATCAGCATTAATTCCTTTCCAGTATACTGCATCTTTGGTTTTTCCAATGCCTTGATGGCTATATTAGAGCTGGTCAAGAATAATTTTCTGTTGAATTTCTGGAACAGCAATTTTTGATCCTTTCAGGGTATTAGACAATCATTGAGAGTTATTAAATTTTTCTCCTTACATAAAACCCTGGTCCGAGTGAACAAAAGCAGCAGAAGCAGCAAACAACAACAAAAGCAGCAGAAGCAGAAGAAACGATTTCTGTAAAATACTCAATTTTGGTTTGTTAAATAATTAAATTTTGATTGGTTATCGAGATTCGATTACAACCAATCAGAAACAGTCACCTGTTGAGATCGCTACATAAGCAGGAACCCAAGCACACCCGAGGAGAAGAACTCCAGCTTGCCAAACGAACCCTTTGCCCGTCACAACTTTTATCTTTACCTCTGCAGACTGTAGTAGTTACATGACTGAGATCTACTTTCTTTTGTATTTACACGCAATCTCTTGCATAGTGATGGCTAAACTCACGTAGAAACAGAGCAGGCAATTCGAACACTTCTGCACATGCTCAACTTGTTGTTTCTACCCAGCCTGAATTGGCACGCAAATTGATTAATTCCGTCCGAGAATCCAATAAAGACAGACATGTCATTCCCCCTGGGTGACGAGTGGCAAGAATAAACCCAAGGCGAAGATACAAATTCACATTCACGACAAAAAGACCTGGACGCAATTAGATTTATATACTACGTGTCTGCCAAACCAACTTGCCTTGTTGTCTTATATTCCTATGTTCCTGTTTAACGAAACAGTTTCATCAGTAAAGAAGTTGCATAGTATTTTCTCATGAAACTTTAGACAACCATCACACAAAACTCTACAAGACTCATTTTCTTCCAATATGATTATATGTTATTGTACCTTACTGAGAGATCCCTGCTTCTCAGTGTTGGATCCACCCCAGTCTATACGGGCAGTCAAGACTGATGTACAACTACTCTTGTTCACTGAAGTATTATACTTTTTTCAATATATTTGTTTTCTCTAAACTCCGAGTTCGTGTTTTTCTTCCGGCCCTTTTACAGAGTCACAACAACTGGCGACGAGGTACAGTAAGGGATTCTTGAGAACCTTAAAATGGACGCCACAACTGGCGACGAAGTATATCAACGGTTTTTTTAGAACCTTAAAAAAGACAAACATGGAGAAATCAACGGCAAATTCACCCCGCAATGTCCTAGTACTAAAAACTGGCTTTACCGGCGAACCAAAAAGGAAAAAAACACGTAAAAAACAATTTATTTTCTCTCATTGAAGAAAGGTCAGTGATTTTTTTTATTGCTATTTCGGCACTGTTAATGTTTAACAAGAAGAGAATACATGATATTGTGTTTTCTCTCTAAAAGAGAAAAGTCCTGCCGCCGAAAGGAAAAAATTAAAACCTTATTTTTTTCTGTTGACCAAAATGCTGGCCGTAAATTCTACGATTACGTGAAAAGCGTACTAAAAAGAGGTGATTTGTTTTTGTTGGTCGAAGAAAACCAGGTTTTATACTCTCTTTCTCTTTTAATAACTAAGATTACATGTAGCAACACGATATAAAAGAAATAACTTCTAAAAAGCCGTACTCGATAAAGAGACATTTTAAACATGGAAGATTTTAAACCAATTATTACAGAACTTATCAAGTATCAAACGCAACAAAAGACTGAAGAAAGACAACTAAAAAATGAAGAAAGATTTCAAAAGTTTCTACTGGAATAACGACAAAAATTTGACAAAAAACTACTTGAACAAAATAAAAAAACTACTGGAACAAAAAAATAAGCCGATGAAATGTTACAATAAACGTCGGAAAGATTTCTAGAACAAAAAAAGAAACCGATCAAAAGATAGAAGCATTAATGCAAACAATATTGCATAGGGGTTAAAATACGGAGAACGAATATGCTTTTTCTCAGAATACCGTTTGGAGTGCAATTGACAACTTTACTTATTCCTCAGACTAGGAAAAAACCATCGCTTCATATTTCAGAAGATATGATAATCTATACAAAATAGATTGTGAGAATTGGGCAGACTCTAAACAAGTTTGCCTACTGCTCCGAAAATTAGGGACAACCAAACATACTAAATTTATAGACTTTATTTTACCCAAAAAAAGTAGCGACTTGACTTTTTCTGAAGCGGTTTAACTTTTAACAGTATTATTCAGCCCCAAAACGTCTCTGTTCCACAAACGGTGGAAGTGTTTGAATTTAGTCAAAAAAGATGGCGAAGACTACACAACGTTCATGTCAATCGTTAATAAACACTGCAACGATTTCAAATTAACTGAACTTAGCACTTTAAATGTTTAATTTTCATGCAATGACTTGTATCAGGAAAAGACGCAGAAATCAAACGTAGGGTTCTGAACAAGTTAGAAAGTGAACCAAATTTAACATTACAGAAATTAGCTGAAGACTGTCAGAGATTTGTAAGTGTTAAACAAGATTCGAAAGATGGATTGGCCATACCGTTTTAAAACATGTCTAACTTGTAATAAAGTCGGACACAAGAGTTCACATTGCAGAACGAATAGAGGAAATAAAATTCGAGTTAAATCCACAAAAACAAACGAATGGGAGGGCAGCATTATAAAAAAATATGTACACGTAAAAATCCTGGATAAAAATGTAAAATTACAATTAGATTCTGGTTCAAACGTGTTGATTCTCAACATGCATACATGGAGAAGGTTGCGAAACCCGACCATGCTAAAAACAAACAAAATAGCTAGAAAGGTGACTGGTGAAAAAATTAAATTTGAGGGTGAAATAATTACCGACATTACTTTAAACAGTACTACCAAAAAAGTAGAAATTGTTCATATTAAAAAATACTAATAATTTATTTGGCACAGACTTATTGCAGCAATTCAACCTATGGGGGTTACCAACCAACATTTTTTGCCAGAAAATAAAAAATCGGACGACCTAGTCAGAAAAACGAAAACAAGAATTTGTTTCAACCATTAAAAATCGTATGAAATGGACTCAAAATAAATTGTCTGCAGAAATTAAAGCACATAAAGACACAAAATTCACGCTGCAAATAGCTAACACTAAACTGAAAGAAAATAAGTCAAATTCTTTGGATAACCAGTTGAAAGTTAAAGATAGTGAACTCATGATTTCAGAGCTGGAATCGCTAAAGTTGCAACTCTAAGATGTCTTAGAAGAGCTAAAGACTATGAAAGATAAGGTGACTTGTCTTGAAGTTGAATGTCGAAGCAAAGGATATATTTTTTCAAAGTTTAAAGATGTGCTCCAAAATCAGAAGTCTAAAATAAAAAAAAATGGAGCATATCAAATCGGAATTTGATAGAGGCCCTCAGTCCTCTCATAAGAGACACCTAAATCAAATTAGGCAACAACTATCGAAAGATACCGACAGCACTCCCCAGGAAGAAGTTATGGTTACCAGATATGACACTTATGACATACAGCTACCCCAAGCAGTCTCAGAATAACGATAATCCAAAAAGGACTCCTGAGGAGGTAAGGCTTGGGAGGGTTATGGTACCTTACTTGAACTCTTTCACTCACCATAAATACTGGAAGCCCCTGCTTCTCAGTGTTGGATCCCCCCAGTCTATACTGGCAGTCAAGACTGATGTATAACCACTCTTGTGCTCTGTTGTATTATACTTTTTTCAATATATTTGTTTTCTCTAAACTTCAAATTTGTGTTTTCCTTCCGACTCTTTTACAGGGTCACAACATTATCAAAACAAGTTACTCAGGATTATCGAACCACTAATACTATTGCTACTACTTAATCAAAGATGTGACTCAAAACAAAGTTTTCATTAACAAAATCTCTTTGCCATTGAGCAGACGATCATTTCGGTCACATATCGGTTTCTTATAAAACAAGTAAAATACAAATATGAACTTGACCTGTCTTCAAACCACACCTACCTATGTATGGACTATTAAGAACATTCTCCTATTATGAACTTTTCTTCGTTCCCTACAAAGAAGACATTTATCTTCCATATTATGAACTCTCAAACCTGTGTCTTCATCCAGACTCATGGACTTATTCTATTACTAACACCTTCTCGATTATAACATGTTAACGAAGATGGCCAATAAAATTTGAAAGTTGACATAAATGTTAGAATGGCACTTTTTCTTTCTATTCTACACACACACACATATATTATTGTGAAAATATGTTTTAGCATATACTTCCAATACTTTATGTTTACCAACCTCTTCCAATTTAAGTTCGATGAATGTCAACCATTAACAACAGAGCATATATAAGTAAGCAAAGTTCATTTACATTTCTATAGCCAAGATTTAAAAAAAATATTTTACAAAACATTTTTCAAAACCGATATATTTCAGTGCAAAATGTGCATCTGTCTATTATGTCACAATACGTTGTATAATTTTTTCAAATTTGCACTGAAATGTATCTGTTTTTAAAAATGTTTTGTAAAAGAAATAAAAAAATCTTGGCTTTTGGAATGTAAATAAACTTTGCTTACTTTGTATATATATATATATATATATATATATATATATATATATATATATATATAAACAATATGGGTTGGTCGTTCATTTAAAAGCATTGCTGGATTTGTTAATAAAATTGAAAATATAAGCCATTAACAATGCAAGATTAATTAATTTTTTTTTTTTTTTTTACTATAATCTTATTAATTTCGGAATAAAATTCCATCATCAGAGGTGACCAGTATTGAGTCATTTTTTTTTTCATCAAAAAACAAAGAATATATATATATATATATATATATATATATATATATATATATATATATATATATATATATATATATATATATTGCACAGCAAAGTTTCTTTGAATTTGAACTCAGAAAAATCTTCTATCGATTTATGAAAGTTATTTATGTTGCAATATCAAAATACGAAAATGGAAAATCTGAAATAAAAATAAAGATTCGGCCAAGATAGGTAATTTTGTTTCAAGGTATGTAACTCACACTAGCTAGAAAAAATAAAAAAAATAAAACCGGGAATCTTTCATATTTACAGAAATGGCCATGGCAGATGGTAGTCATTGGAGACGGCGCTAGTCTCCTTGTCTGACCCACAAAATCACACATGTTCAAATTCATAAACATGTTTTTGTCAGTAAGAGATTTTTTTTCACACACGCATTCATATTCCTACAGAGACAATTTCTTCTCCGGAACATTTTATTTTCACGTACACAATTTCTTTATTGAACATATGTTCTTATGTGAGTTTCAATCATATGAACTATTTCAACTCCACACACATTATACATACATACATATATACACACAGCATTCATCATTCCACATACACACTATACATATTAATGTACTCTGTTTCATTGTCGTTATGCTTTATTTAAACAACCTATTGCCTGTGAATTATTATTTTGCCTTGCATGTGACATTGCTTTTATTATGAACATGGAACCGGGATTCCCCCTCGAACCCTGATATGTGCCTTACTAGATAGCAGTTATATTACTGGCACTAAGATTTTTTTCCAATTTACTATATGTTTTAAAAACTTGTCTTCCTTATAAAATATATAATCTTCCACTCTATAATAAAAACCAATGTGTATTTGTCTGTATATAAATTAATATAAATCCATCCTGTCATGCAAAAGTTAGTGAGTAAAATACATGCTTTTTCTAGCCCCCACACAAAACCATTTCAAGTGGTGGGGGAAACCAGAAAGCAAATAGCAAGTCAGAAAACCCTCACCACCTTAGATGACTTCAAAAAGAAATCCTTCACTAAATAAAAAGTCAATGGTGTGGGTGTTTTTTTAAGTCATCAGAAATGATAATAATTTATGTATTAAGAATTAAATTACTGACGTAATTCTATGATTTTATATGAATATTAGTGCGAACACTGACGATGCATAATTTATATTTTTTTGTCAATTTTTATTAAATAATTACTAAAAATTTCATTAAAATTTCATAATTCTCTGCTTTTTTGCTGATTAAACACATTGGTTTGTTTTACAATGATAGCTCCGTATCATATATTGGAAGCACTGTACATATGTCTGCTTCCTACACTTCAATAAACCTAAAGAATGAATCAAATTCTCTGAAATTGGCAACTGAATGACAATATTGTAGGTTCTGCATTGATAAGAAAGGGAGATAACTATTAAAAGCCAATTATCTTTGTTTCTCAAGTCCCACTCCACTTAACTGGTTGATATAGAGAGCAGATTAACAGAGAGTCTCATTTAGCTTAAAGGTTGGGGTTTCCCCACTAACCTTGACCTAACAGGTCAATCAGTCGTCTACTAATCTGATAAAGTTAATCTTATTATGAAACTTTTTTTTTTAAACTGGGTTATATCTGAAATTATTCAAACACAAGATGCTACTCATTAAACAAAAATCAATACACAGGGTGAGCATAGAAGCTGTTCTTGATTCAAGAACTAGCTGTTGAGTGTAATGACTACCGTTTTCACAAAATGGTGCACCACTACACAGCCTTCTCACTTTCTGCAGATTTCTCAACGATCACTTACCGAAAGGAGATAGATTGGTCGTGCTGGACAAAATGATCAGGTGGTCTGTAAGTAGGGGTCACCGGATTTAAGTGTTTGTGACTTTTCCATTTTAAAGGCAAAGTTTATGTACATCTACTATTCATAATCCTGGATGATCTGCAGGAATGGATCACACCAGATATGCTTCAAAGAGTCTGCCAAGTAATGAACAAGGTGCACATAAAATATCAATGATACAAACCAATACCGCATAAAAATTTCAAATCATGCAACTGTAGCTACCAATGTGTATGAATCATCCACTCTATAATAAAGAGTAATGTGTATTATTTGTAAATATATATCTGTCTCATCAGACAAACGTTAGCGAGTACAAAACTGGCAGATGAATATGGGAAGGGACGTCAGACCGCCCCTCCCCACCTTCACTCTATTTCCATTACACGTTTTCATTCTTTTTTTTTTTCTTTTTGCTTTCTATACAGAAAAGAATTACGAAAAAAAAAATTATGCTTCGCCAGTGTTCGCACTAATATTCATATCATTTTTTTTTCTTTTTTAAACTTTCTATTTTGAGACTTTTAAAAATTTTATATGAATATTAGTGCAAACAGTGGCAAAGCATTTTTTTTTTCAGCATTTTTGACGGAAGATGTACACTAGTATTATAATAAAGTGACATTCTATGTCTCTTGAAAAGAAGGGTGTTTTCGTGCACATCCTGTATATCGACAATGCATTCATTACAGATGAAGATGTTTGTCAAATTGAACCACTGTCACGCACGTGGCCTTGTTCTAATATCCGAAGCATCGTTGTTAATTATTTGAGTATTCTGTGACACTTCTTCATGTTGTGAAGTAAAGAAGTAAAAGAGAAACAAGAAGAAACAATGTAAACATGTTGAACAATGAAAGTAAATTTTATTAAAACTATAAACCTAATTGGTGCTTCTGCTGTTTTGCCCCGACATTAAAATATTTAAAGAAATGTATAAGCTTTGTTATGTACTTACGTGGTAGCTTCTTCTTCTTTCGTGTGAATCAGATGATTCTGGTGTTGGCATTAGTTCCCCCGGTGTTTTTCTAGAAGGGAAGGACCACGAGAAGGTTGCCAACATCCCTAAGTGAAACCGACTGGATTCGAACTTAGAACAGCCAGGTCTTCAGTCCGCGTCGTTATCCACTTAACCACCGTCACCTCCCACGTGTTAGCTGATAATAAGATTGTACAGAAAAAAATTACGCAAATTCATCCAGTATTTATTAAATTATAAGAAAAATAAAATAAAACGATCTTAAGTATCGTTAGACATTTTCACTTATGAAATAGGCAAGGGAGATAACTCAAAGTTTGTTTACTGGTTTAACAAAAATGGCTACTGAAAGATAAAATCGTTTTTTAATTTTTTATTTAATAAATACTGGATGAATTTGTGTAATTTTTTGGTGTACAGTCTTCTTTTAAGCTACCACATAAGTACATAACAAAGTTTATACATTTCTTTAGCTATTTTTAAAAAAGAGAGGCCTAACATGTTGGGGCGAAACAGCAGAAGTATCACCTAATCTTTCAGTGTACCACAACACTGCTAACAAACAAAAAATCGAATGAAATGAAAAAATAGATGTGTGATGAACACCAACAAAAAGGGAAGAAAAATGAACTCATGTGCGCAACCAAATATAACGATGGTATTTATTTAAAAAATAAATAAACCTGTTAAAAAAGAGTTCATGATTCAGTGAATTGACAGGAAAGGATGAGTCTTTAACGTAGGATGATGATGATGATGATGATGATTATTATCTTGGTCGAAATGTACTCTGACTTTTCACTAGGAGTGGTTGATATTTGATGTTGCTGCTGTCTTGTTCACCACTGTGCTAATTTTGGATGACAAAATGGGCTGACAGATACGGAACTGCTATCAGCTCCTTCGTTGCAATGATTGTAGATGAAGTCTAGTCGATTGTTGTCGTTGCAGTGAATGATGCTGAGTCATCTGGCAGAGATTTCTGTAAAAAGGAATGTTGGCGGAGACATTGTGTCATCAAGTGACAAGGCCTGGATATAGTGCCCCGAATGCTCTGAGTGAAGAAATGCAGCCTTTATATGCAGCCGGGTCAGCTGCTGCTGGTGAAAACGTTCTGATGAGATTTGATTGACACAGTTATCTCTGTATACGTGTAGAGCGTATGTAGAATTTCGTCTTCTTGCACTAATGTGCAAGAAGACGAAATTGTGTCAATTTTTTCCACACTAGCCGAGCTGTTAAAAGATCAAACATCCGACTTTGTTAGGAGTGTGAAGTAATAAACGGAGGGGGGTACAATATTTTCTTTTTGTAAGTTAACTGCAATATGGTGCACCTCCCTGCTACAGCACTGTCGTGCATTATTGGCTTCCTACACAGATAGATTGTCCTCCTCGCTCACCTGATCTTACATTTTTGGACTATTTTCTTTGGGGGGGTGCTGAAAAACTCAGTTTGCACTGAAAACTGAAGAAATCAGTGTTAAGATTATGAATTCTTGTAGAGAAATCAATGCCGACTAGTGTGCAACTCTGTCCTTCATCAAACTTGCTCTAATTGTGCTCTACAAAACCTTTGTTTCATCAAATACCTTTACTTTGTTTCATATACATGTACATTTAATAATGCATTACATAAATATCAGTAAATTTTATGATTTGAATTGAAAAAGTTTTCACTGACCGGTTACTTCTGACTGACCCCGTACATTAATGTTAAATTATTTAGTCTGTCTTGTCTCATGGTGCTCCGCTGTTAATTCTTGATTCTTTTCAACTTTGAAAAAGATCTTTCTCCACGACAAAATCGTTCACCATAAGTGAGTGATAAATATGTAGAGCAGCTTTTACATTTTGAAAAATTTATTCCAAACTATGATTTTCGTCTGATATTTGAATTCAAGGTATCTTTTATGGAATCTATCAGTTTTGGGCAATGCTGACATGAGCTAACAAATATTTTATATGCTAGCTTCCATGTCTTTTTGTGCCTATATGTTCAGGTATATCTTTCCAAGATATGAGACTGACAATTTGTGTGTTGTGTTACCTCCGATAACACGTGGGTGTCAGAAGACAGAGAAAATAGTGAAGAAACAGCTGGATTTACATAAATACACATTTATTCTCAGATAAGCAGCTTGTTGAAGACAAATGTAAAAGTGGTATACGAAACATGTAAGGTGGTGCTTAATATGATATAGAAAGGGGTAGCATCACAGATATAATTACTAAAGAGAGAATACATTACAGTTCCAATACAATAAAAAAAGAAACACATGTTGCTGGGTCATAGAGAGATAACATGCATGAGCAATGGATAAGTAAATATATTACTTACATTTGTGTTGTGTGTTTCTGAAAGTTTTTTAGTCGGGGGATGATTGGTCTGAAAGAACGTCAAGATGAAGAAAGTGTCTGGACGTATCTGACTGGGATTGAATATTGAATAAGAAAAAAGTCCCCATCTTTCATGAAAAACACCAACATCTCCACTAAAATATGAATCAACTTTATTCAAAGGGAACACTGGAATATAAAGAGAGTTGTTTAGCAGGTTGGCTTTTGTCAAAAACAGAATGTGGTATCCTGGATATCCAAAAATATGAATCAACTTTATTCAAAGAGAACACTGGAACATAAAGTGAGTTGTTCGACATAACGCAAGATATTGTGCATACAAATAAACAAAAAAATAACTCACGTTACTACTACATTACCCCCTGCTTAGGCTTTTAGCCGATAAAAACAAAGAAACTTTATTGATTGTAGCAGCACATAAGAATACATTTAAATTAACATGAAAATTGCAACAATAGAGAAAGTAACTGTTCAGTTTGCTAAAAAATGTCTTTGTTATGTTGCAAAAAGCAAAATGTCTTTTTTGCTTTAAAGAAACATGTTATTTTGCTGATAAGAGAAAAATGTTCTTTTGCTGAAAAGTGAAAAATGTTCTTTTATTGAAAAGTGATTAATGTTCTGAGTAGGCTTAACTGGCCAGGGTCCATCTGGATGTGGTCAATATTGATGGTTTCGAGTTGGGCTTATCTGTGTCTGTGCAATGTCAAGATCAAAATGGAAAGGTCCAGGCAGTGAATTCACATTTCATATTCAGCCAGAATATTCTAACTAAAATAAGTTTCACTATAGGTGAATTACGGAGTGAGCCAGTTCTTGCAAGGGATAATAGACAGTTTTGCAATGAGCTTCAGGAACTCAAGAGTGAGATGAATTCAAAGTAGTCTCGCAGATGATGTTTATCCGCTGTAGGAACAGGAATGTAGTTATTTGCAGGTAACAAATTCTGGAGCTGATAGATTAAAAAGATCTACTGGATGCTGGTCGAAATTTGACAAAGGTTATCATCCACAGATAGAGAAATAACACTGAAGTAACACTGAAATAACACTGAAATAATACTGAAATACATTCAAAAAGGTACATATCCCCACATGGCACCCCTGTAAATGCTGAGAGATAAGACAGAGATTAAAAGCTTAGAATGTGAATTTACCAGTTTGTGTCTACACCTAAGGAAGGGTAGAGAGTTTGGCAGAGTGGTTCAAAGACTGAGGCTGTAGTCAGTAGTGCGTGTGATTATGCACTATTGCGAATAAAAAGTGCATGTGATTAATGCATCGTAGCACATAAGAGGAAGTGCATGTGCATGTATGCACTGTTGTAAGAAGTGCATGTGTTTAATCCTCTGTAGCGTGCAAGATAAGTGAATGTAAGTAGTTATGTACTGTTGCACATGAATACTAATGCATGTAAGTGGATATACATTGTTGCACATGAATAGGAATGCATTGTAGTGTGTAAGAAGTGCATGTAAGTGGATATGCACTGTTGTGCATGAATAAGAAATGCATGTATGTGTATGCACTGTCGAGCATTAGGAAAAGTGAATGTGTGAATATGCACTGTTGCAAATAAGAAGTGCATGTGATTAATTCATTGTAGTGCGTGAAAGGAGTACATGTGTAAATATGCACTATCGTGCGTGACTCCAAAATTTGAACCACCAGAAATGTTTGAGTTTGTAGTTAAGATAATGGCACAGTATGGGAAATCGCCATTTTGAAAAGGGTTTCTAGTAAGGTTCACGATAAGTGAGGTATACGGAAGGATTAATTATGAAAATGATTATCACAGACAAAAATTTTCAGAATAAAAAAATGTCTAAACCTTCACAAAAGAACATTATGAAAATTAGTAGTGAAGATAAGGAATTTTATCATAGAAAAAATATGTATAAATTTTCAAAATATTTCCGATAAGCGATGCATGAAAAATGTTTAAATGACAGAAAGAAGGTTTAAAATGAGCTGCAAAATCATTTACGCGTCATCTTGCGTTTGAGCCTCAGTATGAAAAAGAATTATTTCCACGTAGTAGCCTCATATCACAGGAAATTATTTTGGCGCGCTTTATCATTTAGGCGCGAAGAATCAAAAATCGCCATTTTGGCTTGGACGCTGTGAGTACTACGGTTGAGAGCTGAGGTCGACCGACTGTCTATATTCGCTCGGAATAAATGTGCTTCTAATAAACAATCAACAAAAACGAATTTTGAAAAAGATAAGGAGTCTGTTGAATTTAGAAATTCAAAGTGCTTCGAAAAAAATACGAATTTCATATAAAGCAGATTCTCTTTACAAGTAAAAGAAATAAGTAAATATTATTCTGCGGAAATCATTCAATTGCCATCATATGGGGCAAAACAAAAAATTATTTTAATTAATTTCTCTGTATTTTGTTTAAAAATTAGCCGCTAGACTTAAGAGAAAATATTCATTCTGGCATCAAAAATTCGAAAGCTACCAAGTGTTCTTGATCTGGTGTGTGTGGGGGGGGGGGAGGTGGTAAAATAATTAATTTTGAATTGGGAAAAGTTACAGACTTATCGCTAGGCATAAATCTTTTTAGTTTTTTTTGTGACAATATTAACTGGCCCTACGAAGGTCGGCGCCCAGCATACACGGTTAGTATAAATTGGCCCAGTAGAATATAATATAATTTCTGCTTTGAAATAAGAGTATCAATTTATATTGTCAGAGTGACCTGTCGACCTCTTCTGTATCCATAAACGTTATCGAAGTTGAACTTTGTTGTTAGATTCACAAGCGATTTCCATATAAGTGAGTTGAAGTTGAGAGAGTTAGCCAGTCGGTGATAAGCATTGGGCGAGGACTAGTCAGTCGGCGATAAGCATTGGGTGAGGACTGGCCAGTCGGCGATAAGCATTGGGAGAGGACTAGCCAGTCGGTGATAAGCATTGGGCGAGGACTAGCCAGAGTTACACCAAGCAGACCGTGAATTAATCAATGAGAGAAACGGACATAAGAACCCTTCTCTATCCGTGAAAGATATCACACCTATCGGGATACGTGTGTCCTCGCCCAAGCTTAGAACAGCACGCCACTGATAGAAGGATAAATTGTCCATCGGTCCAATTACATATCAGAGTGAACTCAACATTATCTGGCCAACTGGCCTAGTGACTCAACAAGTGTATATTTTATTTCATTATTCATTATTAAGAATAATTATTTTCTAAGAAAACCACAACGGACTTGATTTCTTCCCTTCAGCAGTTCTGCATGAATGACCTTTCATTCCACAGGGATCCCGAGTTGCTGATTCCCCCTCAACGGTCACCAACTTATCTAAACAAACACAACGTGGGGGTGGGTGTGATCTTATGAGAGGCCTCTTCGACAACCGTGGCCTTCTTCGGAGCAGCAACTTTTGTACCAACAGGATCACGTGACTAACCAGCCCAGAAGCGGCCAACTGGTGACGTCACGGGTGGGTTAAAGGGCTTTTCATTTTTTCTTTGTTTTTTTAGAGTAGGCAAAAAATTTGAAAAATCCGATAATATACATATCTTACAGCAAATATGAAAATGTACGGTACTGGTTCGTCTTTTTCCATAGTCCGTTTTTCACAACTTTTTACTGACCATTTTTTTTTTCTTTTTTCGGTGTACACTTACCTATCAGGCTGCTAGAGAATTCCCGTAAGATCAAACAACACATGCAACATGGTCAAAACTGATCCCCCTCCTAAAATCTCCAATATTTGAAAAATATTCCCCAAAACCCGGAATTCTCTCGCGACATGATAGGTAATTGTAAACAGAAGAAGAATTTTAAAAATTTGAGATGGTCAAAAAGTTTATGTTGAATTTACATTGAAAAGTGATCCCCCGTCTTAAAATTTAAATATTTGAATTTTTTTCCAAAAACCCCGGAATTCTCTATCGACATGATAGGTCATTGTACACCGAAAAAGATTTTTTTTAAATTGAGATGGTCAAAAAGAGGGGGATCAGTCTACGTTGAATTTACATTGGAAACTGATCCCCTTCCTAAAATGTAAAATATTTGAAAATATTTTACAAAAACCCCGGAATTCTCTAGCAGTCTGATAGGTAAGTGTACACCGAAAAAAGAAAAAAAAATGGTCAGTAAAAAGTTGTGAAAAACGGACCACCCAACGAGGGAGAGAGAGAGAAAGGCTGAAGAGAGAGAGAGTATGAGTTGTACGTTTTTCGTTTTGTTGTGGAAACGAGAAGACAGAAAACCGTCAGTTAGAAATTGGAATTCGCCAAAGACGGACGTGCTCAAGACGGACGTGCCGGCCAGGGGGGGAGGTGTCGCGCGAAAGGCCCCTCATTTGAATGGCGTTGCCCGTGCTGTTCCCACACACACACCGTTTTCAGTAGACAAGTTACAACTTAATTAACAACTTGGAAATCGTAAAGGGAGTTTCACACACGCACACAGAGAGTCAAGATAGTTTAGTAAACAAAGCCATTATCGAAAAACAGACTTTGAGTTAAAGTTTAAAACCAATTGTCCATCTTGTTAAATAATTATTGCTTATGAAAAGACCTAACCGAGTTGTTGACTTATTTCTGTTGTCGATTTGTTTTTTGTGTAACATTGCCTTCACAGCGGACCAGCGAAGCGATCATCCCGACCTAGAGGAGATTCGACCGACACATCTTGGTTTTTACTGCCACTATAGACGATCATAGCCAGAAAGGGTGTTCACAGTCAGGAAGGATTCCTGCGCCGAGGACGGTTCTCATTACATTTGATGCCGTCGCAAGGAAGGAGCGTGTGGGGTAGTTTGTTCATAAGGCGACTTTGATAGTATGGATACATTGAAAAAATGAATAAGAGTTATTGAATAAGTAGATTTTTTTTTAATGGAAATCGCTCCAGACAATGCATGAAGCCACTTGATGTAAGGAGCTAACAAGAACGAAAGATGATTATTGCAAAGACAGGAGATGTCTATTGGCCTTAGTCTTGAAAAGACCAAGGCTATCGATAGGAGGAAAACATCAGCAGGAAGAGAGTTCCACAAGCCTGCAGTTCTTGGAAAAAAGCTACTGGAATAGGAAGCTGTATTAGATTTGAGGTATCAAAGCAGCGAATTGATGGCGACCACGAGACCAACGAGTCAAACGAGCTGGAACTAAAGAAGCAAGGAATAGATGAGACAATTCTGAAAAACACTTGCCATAATAGTACTTATAGAAAAGACTGAGACTAGCAACATCACATCTGTGTGGGAGAGAGAGGGTGCAGAGAAGAAGAAAGGGTGGGGCTAATCAAATTACAGATACGTTTCTGCACATTATCAAGAACAGTTGAGGTAGCAGGGTCAGTTCACATGTGAGGAAGTGATTAAAATGGACCTGAGGGAAAGAGGAATAAATAAAGACATGGCCAGGTTACTTTGGAAATCAATTTCTTAAAGCCATCCAATGCATGGCAGCATGTAAAACGGGCGTTAAACTGAATATGATGAGGATGATGATTCTTCCCTTAATTAGATGATTAGTTTGCTGATTACTTGGTGTTGTGAATCTAGGGTTGGGAACTCTGGTCTCGTAACTTACTCTGGAATCGGCACATGTGAACCATATCGCTGTCTACCATATTGTTATTTTCTTCTTCATGGCTGGAAATGAATTGATGACTACGAATGACAGAATAATTATTTAATATTAATTTGATAATTCAACAACCACCGGCCTGTTGAGTGTGTCATACATTCCTAGTATCTTAAATTATCATTTCCGTATGCAGGTGGCCATGGGGAAGACCATTCAACATGGCCACCTGTATGCTTTATGTATTTTACCAACTGTTTTAATTAATTTAACTCTCACAATTCCCAAATCCCTTTAGCTATCACATCTGCTTGGCCAATTATGGCTTAGTATCTCTTAGTATCCCTGTGGTGTAAAAATAAATACTGAGAGACTGATAAACTGTAAAGAAAGGTTTTAATAGCAAACAAATACAAGTTAAATATGGCAGCCTCGCTCATTTTCCACCTATTGAGAAGGGGAAATAACTAGGTGTGTTTTATTAATAGCAGTATAGTACAGTGTAGGACTGGTATAATTTACAACAACCCCCCCCCCCTCCTTAACTCTCTAACATTTCTAAGGTTTGTCTCAGCTGATTGGCCAAAACTGCTTTTAAGATTAGCTCTCTTTATCTGAGCCAATAACAAAAGTAGGCAAAACTAAAGCATTAGTATCAATATTAATATTGTTGGTATTCATTTATTTTTTGCTTAGTATAACTAACTGAGTGGTTCTCACCTCGAGAATGGGAAGTTAGATGAAGTGCACATGATTAACCTAACCACCTACAGATAATATTGACCAATCAAAAACGTGTGCACCAAATTCTTTCAAGTCTAGAACTTTCTACACAGATATCTATAAAAAGCATCGTTTTGGAGAGAAAGAGACACAGATCAACCTAAAATGTTTACATGGCCACACAAAGCTATGACACTCTTGACTTGGCATTTTCGCACCACCTAGATTAGCACTAGATATCTCCGAAGCCTTTGACAGAGTCTTAAATGAAGGTCTTCTCAGAAAAACCAACTCATACAGTATTACTGGATGAATACTTGATATAATAAGATCTTAGTTCAAAGAAGATCCAGGCCATTCTGATAGCTGTACATCCAAACAACATCTAATCAATGCAAGTGTGTCTCTGGGATCGATATTTGGGCATACTATTCCTGATCTTCATAAACGACCTCTCTAATGCAATCACATTTGAGATGAGTGTATTTGCTAATGACACCAACTTGAATGCTTACATATGCAAGGCAATGGCTGAATACTTAGAAAATGATCTTCAGTCTGTAGTAGAATTGGGTCAAAAATGGATGATCACATTTAAATGTTATCAAGACAAACCTCCTTTCCTTTAACAACTATAAGAAACCTTTCTAATTGTCGTGGCACCCTTCCTTTGAACTTTTCTACTAAAGAGTTTCAGCATGGAATAAATGGCTTCTGGGATTCGTCTCCATAACAGAACTAGACAACACAATTATCATCGGTTCCCCTATCAGCTCAAAAGGAGTAGTTGCAGATTTACATGTCAAACCCACTAAATTAGAGTCCATCAATCATAGATCATGATCAATGCTTACTCAGCATTTTTCCTTTTGTAAAACTGTTTTGCAATGCCTAAGCTTCTATTTACATAAAGAAGCCCACTGTGTTACTCTGAAGTCAAACTCCTGGAAAAACTCAACAAAAATTCTTCATCATTCTATCAGTGGAATCTGTAATATGGATTTCGATGATACCGGCTACTTCTTCTCTTCAACTTGGCTGCTTTAGTGTTGTCATTACTTGCCTCCCTTGCTAAGAGACTACCGGACATGCACATTGAGAGACACCAGAAATAATAAAGAGGCTCAGTGAAAACTAAGCAGTTTAACTCTGGCGCTGATTCAAACCACATGTATATCTCTTTGTCTTTGTTCTTTGTTTCCTTTTGTTTTAGGCTCACAAGCCGAGCCTACGACATTACAGCGGCCGTGGTTTGCGCTCTGCAACTGATACTGTGCTGCCGGCATTTGCTTCCTCGATCCATGCTTCAGCACGTCTTGTCAACGGAATTCTTTCCTCATGCCTCGAACTCCTGTCTTCAGACTCGTTAACAGCCATTCTATCAATTTAGACTACAACTGCTGATCTTCAGAAGCCGACCGATCTCAAGCAGCAGTCATCCGAAAGCAACATATGAAGGCAATCTCGATTCATCAAACTTGTCTGTAGTTGCAACTAGCGCAGTCGCTTGTCTGAGAGCAGCTGCTGCACCTCACAGTGGCATCTGGCTCAGTGCAATCCCTTTGACATAATCAGAGTTGCTGTCTCAAAAAAGCTAGGTCTCCGTTTATGTTATCTACATCGATGTCCCAATGGCCAAATTGTTTACGAGTTTTTCCTGCACCCATCTGCTGCCGATTCAGCGCCGATCGTCTGAAGACATATAAGTGTGTTGCATACCCTTTAATTTCTCGTACCTTTTCTTCTTCGTCGCGGAGGGGTGTCGTCTCGATGTCGTCTAGTGGTTGAGTTCTTTCTTCGCCGTTCGCTGTGTCTGCAACAAAAACCTTCATAACACAATTCAGGAGGCTTTTAGTTTTATTCAGGCGTCAGTTTACTGTCGCTCTTGGAGATGTTTCACTAACGTTGAGAGAGAGAGAGAGAGATCAAATTACTACTTTATCATAGTTAATTCCTAGCTTAAGTCTTTAGCCATTCGAGGAGGGGGAGGAGAAGAAGGAATCTCATGCCTGTATTCTCTTAGGGAAATAAATTCCCCTTTTCATTTCGGACTACATAGAGAAATACGTCTGTTCAGCTGGCTTCCAAAAACCAGACTGGCACAACTCAGTTTCCCACACAAAAGCCCGACTGTGTGAGAACAGCCCTATTTTGCACTCTGTTGTATGGGTTCACCCGCACTAAATCGCGCAAGCCAAACTAAACGATCTTCCACACATACGTCCACTCAACATGCGTCCGGCCTCACAGGGCCATTATCCAACAAGTGGTTTGTTTTGTATTTAAGATTTTCCAATTTTTTAATAGTAAGGATGGTAGACGCTAGTTTGATGTGTGCTTGACAAGAGTAGATAACTTAGCATTGACTATTCATGAGTAAGCTGCTAATACAGCTTTAAACCTGTGTTATGTTTCTTTAGATTTTAGGGTCATGTTTGTTTAGGGATAGGTGAGGGTTATATTGTTGATGAATACATGAAAAACCTTTTATAAGAATTTTGGAAAGTAACAACTGCTGTATATGGAATATTACCTTTGCATATAATATGACTGTATACTTCCAACCTCTGTATATCTCACTTATCTCTTTGAAATCCAACTTCAAAGTGAACGTCACGCCAAAACAACAAATCAACCCTCTTTTATCTCCAACCAGGAGCATCTCATTTACGTATCAGGTGGTCACATTGCTGGCATATAAAGAGACAAGGCAGCCATTTTTGTTTCTTTCTTCTTCATTCATTTACTTCCACGACCGACCCATTGAACTATGCACAATGCTAGTTAGGTAAGTCCCGCGTTTCCCTACACTCCCCCCTGATCTCATGATCACACACAGGGCAGGGGGGTAGCCGTCGTTGTCGAGTACTTCTTCGAAGAATCGGGGGCAGCACTTCCTCATTGCCATCTTCCTCATTACCACCGTTATTGCCACCAATCTGTTCCATTATCTCCTCTCGTGGTTCCCTATGCGGTGTTTCACAATCAGGGCATGGGGGCAGTATCCGTCTTTGTCGGGTACTCCTTCGAAGAACCGGAGGCATCACTTCCTCGGTCCCATCTTCCTCAGTATGTTCCATCATTCCCTCATCTGGTTCTGTAGGTAGTGTTTCTACGCTCACCGGTAGGGGTAGTAGGCAGTCAGGATCATCCTTGAACTGTATGTGATCTTCCTCGTTATCCTCAGAATCAGGAGAGGTATAACAGGGGCGGATATCTTTTACATGCCGTGGTACACCATCAATCAACATGGTCTGAGGACTTATGATTTTATCTATTTTTCCTCTGCAAAATTTTTCAGTGCACCTAGCATTTGGGGGTTTCACCCAAACACTGTCTCCCACTTGATATGGTGTATTGACAACACCAACCTCTGATGGCGTGACATCAATACCTTTTATACGCTGTTCATAGCGGTAAATCCCATTAGCTGGGGCAGTTTCTGGTGTTGCATCGTCCTTTGGTGTCATATTATACCAGTACACCGCTTCTGGAATAGAACACTGTGTCCTGGCCGCAATTCTTTTAATGGTGCGGTGACACCGCTCCGCTATACCGTTACCTTCGGGAAAATATGCGCATCGGTAACGCATTCTAATCCCCCATTCCTGCGTGAATTTCTGAAATTCTTGAAATCGAAATGTAGTGGCGTTATCAGTCAGAATTTCAAGCGGGGCACCACGTTCAAAAAAGACAGCTCTCAACTGTCGTATAATGCTAAATGCATCCTGTCGTGTCAACAGGCGCCATATTGTGAAACGTGTTGGTCCACAATCTGTCATGGTCAAAAAGTGCTTGCCCTCATAATGCGTTATGTCCATTCCTACTCGATACCAGTTGTCCTCCACCTCAAGCTTTCCTTTTTGCCATTGGGATGGTGCCGGATCAATTCGCTGACACTCTTCACACGAGCGTATAGCTGCCTTGATTGATGCTCTTGTAGTTGAAGGACACACTCTTCGGACAAAATATGTTGTCCTCCGAATTCCGGGATGTCCACTCTGCTGATGTATCGTACGGATCTGGTCAGGTGTCAATTGATCTGTTACGGTCGCGCATGTCTGTTGTGGAGGATCAGATCCCTGCCTCATTACATCAATCCACCTCTTTGGTACTCTCGTCAGGCTATCAGCCAAATTCTGCATTGACAAAACTAAAGTGATGTCCACCTGCAAGCTGTATTCGTCAACTAGACGCTTTATTATTTCCAGTCTCCTACGTACTAACATCTCACTTGCCGCTCTAGTCTTAACCCGGGCCTTCCCAGTTAAGGTGTCGGTCAACCAGTGGTAAACACACAATGAGTCAGTGTGAAGATGCACAACCTTGGCCTGCCATTGCAATGCAAGATTAAGCCCTTTTAATGTGGCATCGAGTTCTGCCAAATTTATATACTGGGCATCATTTTTCGGACGAAGCCAGCACGCATCTTCCACGACAGCTCCTAATTGTTCCAACACGACACCTGTAGCCAGTGAACTTGCGTCAACCCATGCATTCACTTCGTTTCCAGATACTTGCCACTCACCCTGGGCAGGATCGTTCCTATGTACTCTGGACAACGTTTCAGCCATCATTTGCCGGAGAGCATTATCATCCACCATGTCATCCCATCCTGTGGTTACTGCAGTTACTCGTCGTTTTAACACTCCTGTTGCCGATCGGAGCCATCCACAAACAGGTAGATGTCCTACTAATTTACCGCAAATAGAAAACACAATGCGTCTTGTCAATACACTGGGTAACTCTGGAATTGCGCTCCCTCGCTTCCATCGCAAAGTATTGCCCTTCTCATAGACCTCTAGCTCTAACACGGGCGCCCCATCCTTTAGGCGCTTAGGGTCTTTGCTTATTAACCCAAACGATTCCAGTTTTGTTCGAACCACATCTGCAGACATTATATCCTCATCAATGTAAATGTCATCAATATAAGCTGAAGCAGCTTTTGCTGTGGTCTCATCCTGCATCAAAACAGTTTTAATAATAGCTGTCATTATTAAGGGTGCTACATTCAGGCCAAAACCTAAACGTGTCAAACAATATCGTTTTCCCTTGATTATCACCGTCTGAAATGGCCATAATGACTCATGGACACGTATCTGCAGGTAGGCTCTCTTCAAATCCAACAGTGCTACATTACTCCCTTTCTGACGCCACTCTCGTAGTCTAGCAGCGCACACATCTGCATTTCCAGTGAAAGCATCAACGTGGTGATTCAATTCTCGGTAATCCATCACGGGTCGAATTTTGTCTTTAGTAGGTTGTTCAACAGCCATGAGCGGAATTAATCCTTTGGGTGGTCCCAGACGTTCCTGTGGGTACGGTATTAACCATCCGTTTTCAATCCATATCTGAAGTTCTTCTTCATATGCGGCCCTATTCTTTGTGGAAACTTCATACTCTGGAATGGTGTTGCACAGTCGATCTGGTGCCTGGCTCATAGTCCATTTCCACTTTGCAGTCCACGCCTTTTCGTTGTCGTCAAACGTAGCACAGAAGTCCTTTTCTTCAATAGACATGGCTGCACAGACTTCTTTCCCTTCTCCAAGCATTACACCTCCAGTCGCTGTGATTATGACGCCTCCTAGTGCTTGTATCGCATCAATTCCAAGCAACATGTCATAGCCAAGGGTTTTTTCTTGCATCACCAGAACATCAACTTTGGCTGTGTCACCCTTCTCAGTACAAATCGTGACTGTCCCTTTACCACAACATGCTCGGGATAAACCATTGATTGTCATAATACCGACTGGTTTCTCCCGCCACATCCGACAGTAATGTGCACTAACTATAGACCGGGAACACCCTGTGTCTATGAGT
Source organism: Sepiola atlantica (assembly GCA_963556195.1). NCBI lineage: Eukaryota > Metazoa > Mollusca > Cephalopoda > Sepiida > Sepiolidae > Sepiola > Sepiola atlantica. The sequence goes on from OY744521.1 coordinate 77,822,782, forward strand.
GCTGAACACTTCACATCGTCGATTTTAACGCCAATGACCGGTAATCCTGTGTTTATTGGTTGGCAAGGGGCAAGGGTGGCGATAGTACCTTGCCCCCAACCTCGTTTCCCGAACAGTTGCGAGATATGTGCCCAAACTTATTGCAGCGATAGCACTGTACCGTTCTCTGTGCTCGTGGATATACACACCTCCTATCACTTCGGCACTCCTTAGCAAAATGATTGATTTCCCCACATTTATAGCACACTGGGCCTACACGCTTATTACTATCTGGGAGAGAATCTACCTTGCCTCCATGTGGTTCGACTGCTGCATGTTGAATACTAGTTGCTGCTGCAATTGGCTCATGTTCCTTGCAGATGTTTCGAGCTCGGGCTAATAACTCGTCCGTTGTCAATTCATCAATTTGTGACGATGTCCGCAACAGTCTGCTGACCTCCTCAGGTAAGCCTACTAAAAATGCACATCTTAATATCTTATCGCTGACTCCACCAAATGGTACCGACAACTTTCGTAGGTCAGCTAGGTACACGTCAACCGTTTCCTTGGCCTGAAGTCGCCGGCTCGTAAACTGTTGCCATGCAACAAACGGATCTGTACCAAATGCTGTATACAGGCCATGTTTGATTGTATCCCAGTCTGGTTCATCCCCGAGTTGCTGGTAGACTGCATAGGCCCCTCCGATTAACCTCAGAGGAATGACTGTGGCTGGTTCTTTAATTCTGCACAGTGTACAGATCTTCTCAGCCTTTTCAACCCATTCAACAACAGACGGTCCAGCGGTAGATCCATCAAACTCAGGTATCAAGCAAAAATCGAATTTGTCCATTTTCTGTCTTTCGAGTCACCGCACACCAAGAGCCGAAATAGCTTATAACTTCCAACCTCTGTATATCTCACTTATCTCTTTGAAATCCAACTTCAAAGTGAACGTCACGCCAAAACAACAAATCAACCCTCTTTTATCTCCAACCAGGAGCATCTCATTTACATATCAGGTGGTCACATTGCAGGCATATAAAGAGACAAGGCAGCCATTTTTGTTTCTTTCTTCTTCATTCATTTACTTCCACGACCGACCCATTGAACTATGCACAATGCTAGTTAGGTAAGTCCCGCGTTTCCCTACAATAGTGATGGACATTATTGAAATGTCTAGATATTTTAACTTTTATTTCAGTTTGTTTCTTTAGAGATATCCGGATGATAATGACTAGGTTCTGACAATAAATCAACTTGCCTGCATTATTAAACTAAACAAACAATTTATTATTTACTAATTGTACATATCTGGCATTGGCCAGAAGTATTTTTACTTTCATTTCTGTTTGGCTTTTTAAAAACTATGTCTAGTTTTACCAAATTATTATTTTTATTTTTTAATAGGATTTTGAAAGTTAAATTTAATGATTACAGTATCGTAAACATTAGGTACACAAGAAGTGCAGTGGAATTACAGGTAGGTTGAGTGATGATAACCAATTTGTGCGCAAGACACTGAAGACAGATGAGAACTCAGATGTGGAGAAGTGTATTTGGATGGCTAGGCTTTTGAGTTTGTTCAGAAGTTTTGTTACTTTGGTGATACCATTGAATCAGAGGAAAAACTAGTGTTAGTGTATTTGGATGGCAAGGCTTTTGAGTTTGTTCAGAAGTTTTGTTACTTTGGTAATACCATTGGATCAGAGGAAAGAACTAGTGTTAGTGTATTTGGATGGCAAGGCTTTTGAGGTTGTTCAAAAGTTTTGTTACTTTGGTGATACCATTGAATCAGAGGAAAGAACTAGTGTTAGTGTATTTGGATGGTAAGGCTTTTGAGGTTGTTCAAGAGTTTTGTTACTTTGGTGATACCATTGAATCAGAGGTAAAAACTAGTGTTAGTGTATTTGGATGGCAAGGCTTTTGAGTTTGTTCAGAAGTTTTGTTACTTTGGTAATACCATTGGATCAGAGGAAAGAACTAGTGTTAGTGTATTTGGATGGCAAGGCTTTTGAGGTTGTTCAAAAGTTTTGTTACTTTGGTGATACCATTGAATCAGAGGAAAAAACTAGTGTTAGTGTATTTGGATGGCAAGGCTTTTGAGGTTGTTCAGAAGTTTTGTTACTTTGGTGATACCATTGAATCAGAGGAAAGAACTAGTGTTAGTGTATTTGGATGGTAAGGCTTTTGAGGTTGTTCAAGAGTTTTGTTACTTTGGTGATACCATTGAATCAGAGGAAAGAACTAGTGTTAGTGTATTTGCAAGAGTTAGGTGTGTATGGAGTTTACTCAGGGAACTTCTGCCATTACTAACAAGCAGAGCGTTATCATTGTCAACCATGGGAAAAGTCTATCAAGCGTGTGTATGCAGTGTGATGATGTATGAAAGTGAAATCTGACCAGTGAGGGTTGAGGGTATGTGTTGCATCGAGGGAAATGATATGAGAATGATACGATGGATGCGTAATGTAAGTCTTACAGATAGGCTTAGATCTGAAAACTTCAGATTAAATCTAGACAGTATAGGGAGATGTGTGCAGAACAGGAGACTTCGTTGGTATAGCCACGTTGAAGTAACAGGGTCAGTTGGTAAGAGAAGGCAAAGGAAAACATGGGAAGAAATGATAAGGATGGATTTGAGAGAAAGAAGAATAAATAAAAAATCTGACCAGAGATAGGTTAGTTTGGAATTCAATCCATACATACCAGCATGTAAAACGGGCGTTAACTCGAATATGATGATCGTTTGGTCATTAAATTATAAATTGAACCAAATTGCTATAAAACTGTAACTACCAAAATACATGTGCATTTGTAAGAATTTAAAAACCAGAAATTACTTTCTATTCGACACTTTAAATGCTCTAAAATCCCTTTCAAATTTCGTAAGGTCTCAAAGTAATTCATTCTTTTATTCGGCTATAGATAAAAGATAAAAATGCGTAAGAAACAGAAAGGCATTCTGGTGGATTTAATTTCCTGATTAAAATTATATTTTTAAATGGGAGTTTAAAAAGTTCGTTTTACTATTTTATGCTATTACATTTTTAGCTGCTTTTGTTGGAAATTTAAGACGGCCAGGGCCCGAAATCCCACAATAGGCACGAAAACTGAACCGTTGCAAACGCCAACAAAGCAACAAAACAGGGGAAAAATAAATAAATGAACGCTAGCGCGTGCTTACCTGCTTTTCAAAGTTGCGACGTTGCTCTTTTAGCGTCGCGGCTCGTTCTGCCTGGTAACATCTAACATAATAGGTAAACGAGACCCTTTTATAGGCCTAACAGAATAAGTAGTGTTCCCCTAAAATAATTATGGTTAGGAAAATAACCTCTCGGTGGGAGAAGACCTCCTCCAAAAAAAAACAAAACAAAAAACACTGACTTACCTGGACAGAACGTCCAGCTAAAAGTAAATAACTCTAAAAAAACAAAACAAATCTCGGTCGAGATTCACTCGTAAAGAATTAGAGAAATTAGACTCTCTGGCCTTCCTAAAAATTAATTTCAACGTTAGTCACGTTTGAAGAAATAGTTGGTAAATTATTAGGTTGGACTGAGGTAAACAGGGAAGAGATAGGGTATCCAAAAAAAAACATAATTTGTGTCCACCTGTATAGAATACAGACACGCATCAACCAGCCCCAACTGAGCCATTAAATAAAACGTAATATGTGTCCACCAGTATGGAATATAGACACGTGTAAACCATCCCCAACTGTGCCAGAAAAATAAAAGAATAATAAAAAAAAGTTTTGATTGTAATTCAACTTCCAACCGATTTTCGTGCAACCCACTTTCTCTCTGCAATCCAAAACGCTCATCGCTGTTTCCCAGCTGTCCTCTTCATTTATATCAGCTGATCTCCACATATGCAAATCAGACACCACTATAAAAACCTACACTTATGAAGAGAAGCCGTTCTTTAGCCTGCAGACATGACATGCGAAGCACCTCATTCTTTTTCCTGTTGGTGAGTGTTTCTCTTTATTGTCACACTCCTCCCTGATCGTATGATCACACAAGTGACAGATGGTGGCAGGTCGCTTTATCCTAGTACTTCTCCGTAGTGGGACAGTTATTTCTTCCTCTCTTACATCAGATGTGCCAGGACCTGAATTGGTAACGGAATAAGGCAGTTCAAACAAGGAACGTCTATCCTCTTCCTCACTTTCAGATGCAGAACCACTACTACTTGTATCAGAATCTGGTTCTCTCTATTCATTACTCTCTGATGATGTGTCGTAGTTCTTGGCGCATCTACAGTACTGCTTTCTTGCCGCCATCGCAGTCGGCCATGCTCTGCTTAAATTTCTAATCACAGCACTCGTGCACCATTTTCAGTTTTTCTCGGTCCTTACTAGTAAGTCCGTACAAGTCCAGATGCTTCCTTACGGATTCTGCCGATGCCACGTCCTCATTAATATATATGTCATTAATATACGCCGACGTTGCTCTCCTTATCTTCTCATCCTGGGCTAACACAGCCTCGAGCACAGCCCGCATTACAAGAGGCGCCACATTTAAGCCAAACCCTAACTTGGTTAGACAATATCTTTGTCCTTTAAATATGACTGTCTGGTACGGCCAGAGGGATCTGTCAACATGGATCTGTAGGTACGCCTTCCTGAGGTCCAGAATGGATACATTTGTTCCTTGCTGTCTCCATTCTCGCATTTTCTCTGCGCAAACATCTGCATCGCCAGTGAATGCATTAACATAGGTGTTTAATTCACGATAGTCCATCACAGGATGCACCTTATTTTTATTGGCCTGCAGCACAGCCATGAGTGGTATTAGTCCCTTGGGTGAGCCAAACTCCTCCTGATTATATGGCAACAACAAATCGTTGTTTATCCAGGTTTGCAACTCACATTCATAATCTTCCCTTAATTCATTAGACATTGGATATTCAGAAATCCGAGTTTCCAGTTTCTCTGGTGCACAACCCGCTGACCATTTCCATGCTGCAACCCACACTCTCTTCCGTTCGTCAAATTTTACAACAAAATCAGCTTTGTTAATACGAAGGGCTGCACAGATGGGTTGTGCCTTCCCAAACTCCACACTTCCAGATTGTGTGATGCAAACGCCACCGAGTGCCTTAACGGCGTCAATGCCAAGTAACATATCGAAATCAAGAGGTTTTCCTTGCATAATCAGCACGTTGATTATAGCAACGTTACCAGTCTCTGTATGAATCCTAATAGTGCCATTTCCACAGCAGGCCTGCGTAGCGCCGGTCAATGTAGTTACCACCATCTGCTTTGACCAAGACCGACATAGCTTTGCACTCAAGATAGAATGTTAGCACCCAGTGTCGAGGAGAGCCAAGCATGGTGTATTATCACCATAGATGGTAATGACAGGTAGCGCCGAGTTCACATTCTGACTGGGGAATAGACTGGCGCTGATGTTTCGTCCCCAACTTCGTTTCCCGGACAATCTTTTACCAGATGACTAGCCTTGTTGCACCGATAACATCGTTGACGGGTGGTCTGCCTCCTTAGCATGCAGTCTCTCGCAAAATGATTAGGGCCGTTGCATTTGTAACATGTATAATCAGATCATCCCATGCCCACAGGTGGTTTAGTGATTTGGAAAGCTGTGTCACAGCCACGACTAGTTCCTCCACTTCAGCATTGTCTTTCATCAATGCTCAAGCTCGAGCTAACAGCTTTTCTAAAGTCATATCGTCCACTCTAGAGGAGAACCGCAACAGCCTTTTCACAGGGTGGGAAAGCCCCCGTACAAACACACACACCGGCACATTATCTGGTATTCCTCCAAATAGCACTGACGGCTTCCGCAGATCTGCCAAATACATGTCTATAGTCTCACCCGGACGTAATACACATGTCTCAAACTTTTCATACGCTGTAAATCTGTCATCAGCAAAGGCAGTAAATAGAGCTCCCTTAATTCGTGCTGCATCTGATTTTTTTGTCTTGAGTTATGTGATAGACAAGCGTATGGTTGCAAGGAAACACGGACAACTTGAATAGGATTAATCAAATATATTTATTTACCCCAAAGCAAAGATCGTTCTTTTATTCTTAATTCCTTGATGACGACGGTTAAGTTGTTATCTTAATTCTTGATGACGGCGGCGACGGCGATGGTTAAGTTGTTATCTTAATTCTTGATGACGGCGGCGACGGCGACGGCGACGGAGTGACCTTTTTTCTACGTGTTCACTCGTTGGTCGCTAGCTGGGGAAAAGATGGCGGCTACCTCCAACTAGCGCCAAGCCCCTTTTCTTGTTTTCCTTTTGGTAGCTCTCCGGAAACGGTGAACGCTCAGCATGTCGCTGTCCAACATTAGTTCCGGATAGGGTGAGATCTGTTATATAACAAATGCCCCCTCAGATCTCAATCAGGTTTGTGAACTAGTCCGTGGGATATCCTCAGTTCATGACAAAGTCCTTGAAGCGTGCAGGTAGTCGTCCTCTCGTCATTCTCGCTGGTAGCGGAGTACTGTCTGTATTGCCCTCTTGTAATGTTGTAGGGTGTATGTCGTGAGTTGGATCTGGGTCCCTTGGTGACTGCGGTTCGACGTGATTTTTGTGGTTGGTACATGGTGAGAGGGGTAAGGGTGTGTTGCATAGGTGTGGTGGTCGAGGGGCCAGTTGTCTGATATGTGCGCGGTGGATCCAGGCTGTATCACCCTTTTCATCTTGCACCTGGCACATCACATCATTTGACTTTGTGACCGTGAAATTCCCCACCCAAGGTAGATGAGATGCTCGGGCCGGTCCTGATTGTGGCCGATGAAGTAAGACCCTGTCACCCACTTGTATTGAGTCTTTGCAAGTATGATTATGCGCATTCCTCTCAAGTTTGTGGTCAGCCTCGTCGTTGGCCAGAGTGACATGGTGGTGAACCTGCCTCAGCAGGGCATTGATCTCCATGCCATATGCCCCCGGATCGTCGCTTCTGATTTGTTTATTGTGAAGCATAGGCAAACCAATGTTGGGATGACGACCAGTGATTGCGTAATGGGGGGAGACACCGGTAGCGCTATTGACCGTGGCGTTCATGGACGAGACCACAGATCCCAGGACGTCAGTCCACTCGCAATTTCTGTCCTCGCATAGCATATATAGCGTATTTTTCATCGTTCGATGTTGTCGCTCGATGTTGCCTGAGCTTTGTGGTCTCCATGGACAGTGGAGTTCCTGCGTGATAGCCAACTGGTCGCAGAATCGTCTGTACACTTCTCCCGTGAAGTGTGTGCCACGGTCAGATGAAACAATCCGTGGAATCTCTCTGTGTCGAAGGAAGAATTGATACAACCCACGGGCTGCGTCAATGGCACGGTCCCTTGCGCATGGTATGGCCGTGAAGTACCGACTAAAGCTGTCCAAAATTGTCAGGATGTAACGTTTTCCTTTCGAGTTTGGCATTGTCACAAAGTCTATGAAGACCAACTCAAATGGTTTCTTTCCGCGTTTGCAGTGACCCATGGGCCAGTGGGTGCGTTTGCCATAGTTCCCTTTGCATTTTGCGCATGTTACGCAAGAGTCAACGTAGGCCTTGATGTCGCGGTTCTTGAACTCCCACCAATAACTGGACATGAGTTCTTGCATGCGCGTGATGCCCGAGTGATTGGTGCCTTCATGTGCTTGCGAGAGGTATCTGGCACAAAGTTTATACGGCACAACCAGTTTGGGGGAGTTGTTGCTGTCCCGAATCATCAAAACGGAGGTGCCTGGCTCCAGAAAAAATTGTTGGAAGTGTCTATTGAAGAGCGTAGCACGGTGATCGTCGGGATCAATATGTGGTTTATCCGGTGAGGGTGACTGGAGGGCACTGATGATCTTCGCTAATGTTTCATCCTTCTGTTGTTCTTCTGCAATGCCCAAGTGATTGCAGATTCTCTCTTGAAATTAGCCACTACGCGAACTGAACCGTTTTTCTTGCGCTTGTCTATCCCACTTCTGACACCAGTGTGATAGACAAGCGTATGGTTGCAAGGAAACACGGACAACTTGAATAGGATTAATCAAATATATTTATTTACCCCAAAGCAAAGATCGTTCTTTTATTCTTAATTCCTTGATGACGACGGCGACGGTTAAGTTGTTATCTTAATTCTTGATGACGGCGGCGACGGCGACGGTTAAGTTGTTATCTTAATTCTTGATGACGGCGGCGACGGCGACGGAGTGACCTTTTTTCTACGTGTTCACTCGTTGGTCGCTAGCTGGGGAAAAGATGGCGGCTACCTCCAACTAGCGCCAAGCCCCTTTTCTTGTTTTCCTTTTGGTAGCTCTCCGGAAACGGTGAACACTCAGCATGTCGCTGTCCAACATTAGTTCCGGATAGAGTGAGATCTGTTATATAACAAATAGTTGCTGGTAAACTGCGAATGCTCCCACAGTTAGCCGAAGTGGGATAACATTTTCAAGCCGTTTCACTCCAGATAAGTCACACACTAATTCCACCTTCTCAATCTATTCAATTACTGCTCCAGTCCCATAACTCAGGAATTATATTTAGGTCAAAACGGCTGCCATTTTAAGCCGAGATAGCTTGTTAACTAACTGTGCCAGAAAAAAAAGAAAGTTTTGATTGTAATTCAACTTCCAACCGATTTTCGTGCAACCCACTTTCTCTTTGCCTTTCTCTCTGCAATCCAAATCGCTTCTCCCTGCTTCCCAGCTGTCCTTTTCATTTATATCAGCTGATCTCCACATATGCAAATCAGACACCACCATAAAAACCTGCATTTATGAAGAGAAGCCCTTCTTTAGCCTGCAGACACGACATGCAAAGCACCTCATTCTTTTTCCTGCCGATAAGTGTTCCTCTTTATTGTCACAAGCCATTCCTTCACTGGTGCGAATCAATGTAAGAAAATAAAAATCATCAATAAAAAAAACAAAAAACAAAAAAAAACATTGACTTACCTGGACAGAACGTCCAGCTAAAAGTAAATAACGCTAAAAAATAAAACAAATCTCGGTCGAGATTCACTCGTAAATAACAAGAGAAATTATTTTCTCTGGCCTTCCCAAAAATAAATTTCAACATTAGTCACGTTTGAAGAAATAGTTGGTAAATTATTAGGTTGGCCTGAGGTAAACAGGGAAGAGACAGGATATCCAAAAAAAAAACATAATTTGTGTCCACCTGTATGGAATACAAACACTCGTCAACCAGCCCTAACTGGGTCCCAACTGAGCCATTAAATAAAAGAAAACGTAATGTGTGTCTACCAGTATGGAATACAGACACGCGTCAACCAGCCCCACCGGGCCCCAAGTGAACCATCAAATACCGAAACTCTTCTCCATCTCTCTGCCAACGTGATTCACGTGTGCTGATTACCGCTCTCCCCCCTTCCTCCAAGATGGGAAGATGATCCTAACACCACTTAGAGGTAAGGAAAATTCTTTCACATTCACAGATTATGACCCACGCTAACTTTCGTTAAGGTTAGGGTCAGGATGGGTGTTAGCGTTAGAATTAGGGTTAGGGTTTAGGGTCAAAGTTAACGTGGGTCCTAATCTGTGAAAGTACCCTTTTTAATTTCAATAAATAATCGATTAAAAGTAAATGAAAAAAATAATAATGTGTAAGTCACGTAGAGGCGAGAAACGCGCGCACACACAAGAAGTGGTCACGTAATTTTATTATCAAGAATTCTGTTCGTGCGATGTAGAGTTGTTTCCCTTGCAATGCGCCTGTGTCACGTGACCGTTGCTTGGCCTCACTTTGAGATTGTGTTTAAAACATGGCGTCGGCAAGCTCTCTTATACCAACGCCGATCATTCAGCTCTCTGTGAATTCGTCGCCGACACCTGCCTCCATTGTTGCAGTTTTATTGAAACACTTACCGCAATTGAAACCACTTCTGTCTCCTTTGGTTCTGCCAGTCGTTACCTGCTCTTCGTGTGATAACATTAACGCCACCAGTGTCCGCCGCCCTATCGCCGGCGGCCGTCTTTGACAACAGACCTGAAGAAGAAGAAAAAAAAAAATGCTACAAAGGGGATAACAACTATCACCCAGAAAGGAAAGAAAAGAAAAATAGCCCCTCCCCAAAGCAACTTCGTCTGGTATATACATTTGTTTCTATATACCCTATATATATATATATGTATATATATATGTTATGATTTATACATGAAACAACACCAGTAAAACGCAGTATACGCACGCTTAAAAACACTCGCTTGCAACTACTGATTTGTATTCGCTCTAAAATTCATGTTTTATTTTTAACTGTCTTCAAAATACGTATTACTTAGTAATAGCTTTTGTCAACATTGATAATTAAATTAATAAGAGTGACTCTAACAGAATAATAAATTTATTTATAATAATAAACAATTTCATATTTTTTATGCAACTAAAATGCGAAACACGGCATTAGTAAACTGATCCTCGCGTACGTTTTATATTTTCTTTATTTTTTGCCTTTTTTAAATTCTTTATTTTTTGCGTAGAAAAGATAATTCGGGCATTGATCGATGATATAGCCCTAGCTTAACCCTAAACAAACCCAATCCAAAAATATTAAAATTAAAAACAAAACACCTTTAAGCGAAGAATGTTTATCTACTGCACTAAAACAAATAAAAACGTGATTTGTTTATAAAAGAAAAACGCGCACAAAAATATACATTGCATAAAATAATTAAGGCGAGCATTTTAACTTCTTCGCACAAAATATTCCGAACTCTAAAATACGCGCTATTTAAATTTTTTTTTTTTTTAAAGGAAGGCTCATGCTTAATATTTAGATGTTCAAGTTTTAAGTGTTTCTTTTGTTTTCTTTTATAAGAGCCCCCCCCCCCCCTAACTTTTCCTCCAAATAAAGTTTTTTTTTTAAATTCTACTCGAGCACATGTTTACTTCTGATCCGGTATAAAAGATAATACTACTACTACTAATAATAATAATAAAAAGCAATAATAAAGCGAACGCTTTTTAATAAAGTATGTTTTAATAATAATAATAATAAAAGTAATTAGATCCACCATTTGAAGTAAAATATCTGCTGTTGTGTAAGATTCGACAAGCCTGAACACAAAAACTTTTACACACACCCTTGACATTTAAAGATAACACACTACTACAACACACTTCTTAAAATAGTCTTTCTCTAATCTTTCCCATCAACTCTCCCGGCTATAAAAAAACAAACAAACAAGACTAGCTATATTTACTCGGCGTTGCCCGGGTGGAGACATATTACAGTTAAATAATTCAAAATATAGTCATGTTTACAATTTAAAAAAAAAAAAAAACAAGATAAAAAATAAATTCGCTTCAGCTCTCTTTTTATTTTATTTTTGATTTCAATAAATATTCGATTAATAGTAATAAATAAAAAAGATTCAATGTATATTTATGAAAGTTACGTAAACGTTTAAAAATGGTTTTATTTTACTTGAAAAGATAGAAATTGGTTCTCAGACTTAATCTTTTTGACGTCAGAAATTGTAGCTTAAAAATAATTAACCTTTCCCCAATTCTGTAATTAAAATTCTTGATATTGTTTAATAATCACTTGTGTAGCGAATAATAATAAAAAAAATATGCTATTGTGAGGTATATTTGGTACATTTCCAAAAATAGATTGCAAAGCAATTACTTGACCCCCCCCCCAAAAAAAAAAACAAGAAAAAAGGCTGATATTATTGTCTTGTAAGTAAGTGAAAGTTAATCCTTATTTTCCAAAGTGTTTGCCCTTCCTCTCATCTTCCGTCTTTGTTTTTCTTATTTTCTTTTCAATTAATAAATTATACACTGCGGAAAATACCAAAATCTCTCATCTAATTTCAATTATAATTTTCAACTGACGAGGTCAATTTCACGTGCTTACAAAAAAGAAAAAACAAAGACACCAAGACAGTTTTGGTAACATTCTTTTTTGTTTGTAAATAGTCCTTGATGAAAACAATGCATTTTTATGACATCTTAAATAAGATTCAAGTTTTAAAAGTCGAATAAACTGGTGAGACTTTAAAAACTGATTTCAATTAGTCTTTTTATTAGTAATAAGTTACCACTAATTTGCTTGCTGTAGCTCTACCTATGAACACATTTGTACTTTAGTTTTTGCAAACACCTTAATGTTTCTAAAAACGGATAGACACACCTATGTGCATTTAAAGCAAAAATACAATCCTCTGGTTAAAAAGAAAAAGATAAAAACAAAGACCAGTGTTACTAAAAGTCGAGTAATTTTTTTTTCTTTTCTTAAAAAATCTTGAACTATATTTAAAAAATATATATATTGTGGGACCTACATTCATTTTGGATTATGGATGAACCACAATGTACAACAGCTGCATCTTCATCAGAACCTGAGAACTTTCAAGTGGATAACTCCAAGATCATTGAGGATGAGGCCCAGGTGAGCCAAACCGCTGTTGGTGGTCGTCCAACGGAACGATCTAATGTTCCTCCCCCTCCGCGGTTATTGTGCGATCCGGGAGATGAATATGGTCATCGGTACAGAGAATTTGTGCGATCGGGAGAGGTAAATGAACATTTTCCCTTATCTCAGGGCCGATTCGGTAACGATGAAGAGTATGGCGTTTACGGGTATCCCTCACAGTCGTTCCGATGTGGAGGCGGTGACGACGAATACAATGAAGAATATGATGAATGTGACATGATAAACATGTGCAACAAGTCTGAGATGACGGACAAGGGCAGCTATTACCCGCCATGCTTTGGTAATGAAATTGATTTCCTTAATGATGAGCCACTTTCGTCAGCGCTCATTTTCCGCCGGGTTGATTCTGATCAGATTGTATACCAGCGGCGGCGACGAAGGGCTAAACATGTCGGCAAATACTTGATGGGCGACGTTCTAGGTGAAGGCTCCTACGGCAAGGTGAAGGAGGTCTTAGACACAGAAACTTTGTGTCGAAGGGCTGTCAAGATTCTCAAGAAGAAGAAGCTGAGAAAAATCCCTAATGGGATCAAAAACGTTAAGAGGTAAGTATTAACCATTGGAGGTGGAGGGCGTTAATAATGAATTTATTCAAAGCAGACGAACATTGTTTCCAATTTTTATTTGGGAATTAGATTTGATAATATTTTGAATATAATTTGATTTACTTAAGAGTAAAGATTTAGGAGCATAGTATTCACAAATTTAACTTAATCTAATGCTAAGATTTGTGTAAAAATTAGGTACTTGTAATGAATGGGTATCCAGAGGATTTCAGTACTTTAATGGAGAATCATGAGTCACACGTGGAAATGGCCGTAGCAGTTTACGATTTAAAAGCCGCATAAAATGTTAAAAGGTAGACGACACTAAGCATTTGAAGGGTTAGGTTAGGGCTAAAAATATTTTAGCCCCTCAAAAAAAAAAAAGGTGGCTTTCAAATCGTAAACTGCTTTGGCCATTTCCAGTATATTACACGAATAGATCTTTCTAAATATTTTTTCTCAAATGTTTTCCTTGTGAATTGTCTTTAATAAATATGTATGTATCGTAAACAGAAAAAAAATTACAAGACTTTTTTATTTATTTTATTTAATTATTAATACTAATAAAAAAAATTACAAGACTTTTTTATTTATTTTATTTAATTATTAATACTAATAAAAAAAATTGTATCAAAAAACTCTTAACTTTATGTAATTAAAGAAGTTATTGACTTTAGTTGTTAGATTTTTATTGAGATTATTGCCTTTTCAGACATCCATAGTTATAAAAGTTAACCGTACAACTGCTCTGTTTTGAGGTCCTGGCTAAACTTCCGAATTACTGATTTGTTTTACTGTAAAAATAAAAACAGGATACAGATGATAATAGTAATACTACTACTAATAATAGTAAATTTGGAGATTAACATCCTCAGCTAAATCACCCGCCAAAAATGAGATTCTACTCTTTTAGGTGATTACATGTGAACACCTTGAAAAACTTAACAAAAGCAAAACAATTATTTTAAAGTGGGAGATCAGTTTCGTAGTTTAACATAAAATGATCATTTCTGGGCTATTCTAACATTTTAGAGATGGTCACTAAATCTTTTTACCACTAACCCTAAGCCTGATTGGCAAGGTCGTAAAACCGTGCGTGATCGCTTAAAAAAAAGTAGCCCCACCCCACCCCGAAAAAAATAAACGCACAGAATTTATCTCCCAGAGTAAAATAAAAGATTTTGGTCAACTGCTCAAAAACGCTCATTTTACGTTAAATTTATATGTGAAATTGATCCCCCACTCTAACATCTTAAATAAATGTTTTTGTTTTTTCAGGGTGTTCACCAAAAAAAAGTAGGATCTCATTTTTAAGGGGAGGGGGTGCGATTTTAGCGGTAACCGGACAAAAGCCCACCAAAATAATTCATACACGGACAAAACTCATGGCCGTCGTAAAGGAGGCCAGGGCACTGGCAAATGACGTCATACTCTAAAGTAACAACTGAGATCTGTAGACAGTCAGACTATGGGCATTTTGATCCCTCCCGTCATTTAGGAAATCAACCAATTTTAATGAATTTATTAATTAACGATCACGGAATATAATTAACCCATTACTTTATTAGAAATCTTGGTGCTGATATCGATCCTGAACCAGTTTTCGTGAGGTTCGACTCGGAAGCGTTCGGCTGTCCTACGCAAACGCCCGAGAGTTGACGAGCCGATTTGTACCAGACGACAATTTTGATACGGTGCTGCGTCCTATGATAATAATATTTTGCTTGTTTTTTTGTTGTTGTTAGAGTTAGGGTTAAAAATATTTATTTGATAACAGTAATTTTGCTCTGTTTTATTTGTTTTGTTGTTTAAAAAATTTCTTGCAACTATAACTAAAAATTATAGGACGCAGCAACGTATCAAAATAAAAAAAAAATTTATTTGATAACAGTAACTTCGCTATGTTTTGCTCGTTTTGTTTTTTTTGTTGTTTCTTTTAGAAAATTTCTTGAAAATATAACTTACAATCACAGGACGCAGCACTGTATCAAAATTGTCATCTGGTACCATTCGGCTCGTCAACACTCGGGCGTTTGCGTAGGACAGTCGAACGCTTCCGAGTTGAACCTCGCGAAAACTGGTTCAGGATCGATATCAGTACCAAAATCTTAGTGCCAATGTATTATTTCATGTAATTTGCATAGGCTAGACAGCAAATACTTAATAATAAAATGGTGTTGTCATAATTTTTTAATTTTTAAAACATGAACATTTTTCTTTGAAAAATAATTTGTCTGATTTAATATTCATTCTTAAAATAATTCATTCCTTCTGGATTTTTAATCTTGGAGTTGATTATGATAACCTGGTCTACATCAGATGAAAAGACTAGTATCAGTTATGCTGCATGGAAATATCTCTTGGTTTATAAACATAAAGAGAAGACAAATCCCTATTCTTAGGCAGTTTTATTCTTTATATGAACATTTCAGTATCATTAGTTTTAGCTGAATAATTTGATAAGAGTTGCTCTCATTTCTGAAAAATATAAATGATGTTTCTTGATTTTTTTTAACTTAAAAGTAAATCAAACATGAAAGATTACGAATTCAGTAAAGTAACTCAAAATCAATAATTCAAAATAATTAATTAATAGAACATTTATTGAAATAAATTTAAATGCGTTTTTTTTTGTTTTTGAATATTTTTTTTTTTGCAAGACGAACAGTTTATCTACAATATAGTAAAAAATTTTAATAAATTAAAACAGTCATGGGGGGATATTTTTTCCAAACCGACAGTTTGTTTACAATATAGTATTTGAATATCTCGCTTATTGGATTTTTGCACACATTTTGGGTGAAACTTTTATCCTGAAATAAAAATTTTAATTTATTTTCTTAATACTTGAAAATCGAACTTTAATGCAATGCCTTAATCGTTAGACGCCATGTTGTAATTTTCTTATTTTCTTTCGCGCTTGATATCTATAAAAAAGGAAATGTGTTTGAAAAAAAGGAACGAGTTAACAATGATTTCCAGGTGAATGTATAATCCTTAGGATGGTAGTTATGTTCTTGGCAGGGGAATGAAGTCACAATAACAGGAACAAGTTAATGATTTCTAAGTGAATGAATAATCCTGTGGGCGTGAGTCTGCTCGTTCTGATTACAGATGGATGCATGCGCGGTAGCACTTCCGGTCTCATCGATAGTGGTTCTTACTCCCACTATCAATGACGTCACCAGAAAAACTCAACTCAGTTAACAGGCCTTATGTTACAACGGCCGTGCAAAAGCTCACCAACAAAAACAAAATAATAATTTTATAAAATTAAAAAAAATCATTTTATATTTAATTTTTTTTATAATTATCAATAAATGTTTATCAGTAATCTTGACAAAAATGTTTTTCATTTTTAACCATTTTTCCGGTACTTTGTAAATATAAATATTCATATGAAGTTATCGTGCTTTTGTTTTTTGTCAATTTGCAATTATAATTTTTGTTGTGAAAGAAAAAATAAGGTATTATACAAGCTCTGCACCCTATGCTAATTCACACAAAAAGAAATGTGATTCTCAATTTTTATTTTTTATTTTTTTGTAGGTGATTACATGTTAATAACCTGAAAAACTTAGTGGCAAAAATAAATAAAACAACAAAAAATCAGTTTCACATATAAATTTAACGTAAAGTCATCATCCTTTTCGGACCAGACAGCGTTTTAAGGACATGTAACCAATTTTGTTTGTTTTAAATCTTCGCCATGTTGATGTTCCTGATCTAACTTTAGTATAAAATATGTCATTGTTAAGTCATAACAAACACGCCTCCTTCCACTAACCCTAAGTCCGGGTGGTAATATGAAAAATAAAGTGATTACGTGTGGTTTTATGACTTTGCTCGTCGGACTTAGAGTTAGTGGTAAAAAATTTAGTTAATGCCCTAAAATGTTGGAATGGCCTGGAAATTGGATTATTTTACATTGAATTTATATGTGCAACTAACTCTAGATTCTAA
>OY744521.1:77847181-78062181 GCA_963556195.1 Sepiola atlantica
ATTTTTATAAATAAAATAAGGTAAAACCGATTTCCTTTTTATAGATGTGAAAATAAACGCAGGCACCACAATTTTTTTATAAATAAAATTACGTCAAATTATTTCCTTTTTATAGATGTCAAGCACGAAAGAAAATAATAGGAAATTACAACATGGCCACCAGCAATTAAGACATTGCATTAAAATTCGATTTTCAAGTCTTTAAAAAATAAGTTAGAATTTCATTTCGGGATAAAAAATACAATTTAAGACTAATTAATAAATTTCATCTAAAATGTGTGAAAATCAAACGAAATAAACGAGATATTCAAATAATCCCTATAGTACAATTGAATGCCGAATGGAAACGTTTATTTAGTCCATTCAGTTTTTAATTTTAACTATTTAGTAATTTGAAAAGTTTTTAAGTTTTAAATATAAAGGAGGATTCCCCCACACTCCCTTAAAATGGAGGAGGTAATTCCAGGGAGGACGATCTTATGACAACAGAACCGATACTACACTTATAAATTCTGATTAAATCAGGGTTTTTTTTTTGTTTTTTTTCATTCATTTAAAAATGTCTCATCACAAAAGAATAATTTTTATTGCTCCTTGACCCTTTGGCTAAGATCAAAGTGTAGTATCTGTTCTCTTAATATCAGCGACGGAAGTTTTCATGTAATTTTCTCCCTTGAAACTGTTTTAAAATGTTTTTAAAAAGCTGTCATTTTTTAATAAAATCTCTTTAATTAATTGTATTAATAATTATATTATTATCGAGGAAAATATTATAAATATACAGTAAAATTTGACAATACCAATTATAAATGTATATTACAGAATATAAATTTATTAGAAACTTAAAAAGAAAATATGCAAATGTGGGTTTTGTTTGACGGAGTTTAAAGATTACTATATATATATATACTGTATCATTATATTTAAGCCTGAAAGGTTTTGATGTTAATATACTTAGGAAAGATTCACATTTATTCAAAATTAGATTAACTAAATGCAGTATTCTCTATTTCGCAATGTATTTATTACGTTTCAAAAATTGTGACTGACGGACAGACAGGTGAAATCCCTATTTATGTAAGATCTACATAATTTACAGAAATTAGGACCCTAGGCAATGATGAGTTGCCCTGCTAGTAAATATAAAATAGTATATAAAAAATGATTACTGGAAGATTTTCAGAAGTTGACTTTTAGTATTTGGGCTGACTTCACAGTTTTGTCAACAACAATTGTTTAATTTCAGTTGTCAGTTTGTTAATTCAATTACAGCATGATTAATAATCTTTGTATAAATTGATAACATTGGTAAATCATGTCTAAAAATCCAATCAAAATGGTTGAAACAACAACAATATGATCTTTATGAGATCGAGCAAATTCAGGAAACTTCTGCCATTACTAACCAGCAGAGCGTTATCCCTGTTGACCAAGGGAAGAGTCTATCAGGCATGTGTATGGAAGTGAAATCTGGCCAATAAGGGTTGAGGTCTTGCGTTGCATAGAGAGAAATGATATGAGAATGATACAATGGATGTATAATGTGAGTTTTAAAAGACAGGCGTAGTTCTGATGACCTCAGAGGAAGGTAAAATCTGGACAGTATAGACATTGATGGTATGGCCAGGTTGAAAGAATGGATGAGAGTTCTTGGGTTAGTAGATGTAGAACAGTTAAAGTAGCAGGTCTTGTTCACAGGGAAAGGAAAACATAGGCGGAAGTGATAATGGACTTGAGAGAAAGAGGGATAAATAAAGACCTGGCCAAAGATAAGTTAGTTTGGAAGTCAATTTCTTAAAGCCGTCCAATGTATGTTAAAACAGACGTTAAACCAATGATGATGATGAGATTGGGCTCTTTTGAGAAATATTTTAACAAATAAGAAAATAATGTTTTGCTTGATCTGACTTTTATCATTCCATTTCGTTTTTCACATTCTTTTTAGAGAATCCTTACAAATGAAAAGGTTAAATACACATGATTTGTATTGAAACTTTCTGAAATTTCAATAAAACTGATCTAAAATCTTGTGCTACATATTTGTTGGAAGTGGGGCATTTTGTACAACAATTTCAGTTAAAAAGTTATATTTTTAAATTTATTTAAATTTCTCTTTTATTATTGTTTCAAACTCAATATCTCTGGATGGATATTGATCTTGTTTCATCTTTCTGTATCATTCCTGTGAAAAATTAAAAAAGGTTTTGTTTGATGTGTGTCAACTAATGTAATAAATCTACCCTATCTATATTATAATAATACTCTAAAGCAATTTCATGTTTGTACGTATGTTATCACCCTCCATTTTTTTTGAAAAGATAGGATTGTCCGATCACAGAAAAGTTGCATCTAATGTCGCTAAAGTTGAACGTGAAACTCTGAGATACATTTTCTTATCTTCGGGCTAAAATCAAAGTGTAATATCTTTTCTGTCGAAAGGAGGTATAATAATATTGTGGGATCTGCGTTCGTGCTGGATGTCCATAGAATGGAAATATTTTTAAGCATGGCGGCAATATACAACAGATGAAGGATATAACTGTAGAATTTCTATAGGTTCCACTAGTATATCTTAATATACTGAAAACTTCCTGTTAAAATAAAAATCTTGTAACATTTTGTTTTAGTTAGCAGGTGCATTTTCTGTTTTGATCATTTTCAAGATTATTAATCATGTTTGTCTGTGACTATTTTTATAATTTGTCTTCTCTCTCTCTATTAAAACTGCTGTTTTTTTGATTCACAACATTGATATTCTTACACATTTCATGTGAGAGAATGCTACTTTATAGGTCAAGTTTGGAAGTTGGTGTTAGGTGAAAAGAAGTGTATCATCTATATATTAATACAAAAAAATACATGGATTACATGGTTTGAATCAGGAAAAAGTGAGTTGGCAAAGCCAGTTAAATTTTAAGCCAAATTTCAATATTAGTCTCTTTCTGCTCGCTATATCTCAGAGTTCAGTAGTTTTATTACCTTTGTTAATAAATGGAAAGATAGGGTGAAGAAAGCTAGAGTTTTAGACACCATATAAAATAAGAGGGGAGGACATACAGACAGTGAGAGGGGGTGGGAGTAATACAGAAATGTAAGAAATCGTCACTTGGTGAGTTCATTGTGAATTACGACTAATTGAAACGATTAAAATGGAAGTTTTTTTTTTTTTTTTTTTTTTTCAAACAAATTGAGAATTGCAAAATATTTTAACATTTATTTTGTGTGATTATCAAAATATTAGGACTTCATTTGTCTACACTGTAAATTTATGAACAAAATGAAAGAAAATTATTACCATATATTGGTTTATTGGCGTTTTTGTTTTTTTTCTTTTATTCAGTTTTCCTGGTGCACACGTCTCCTGCATTGTCACAACCTTCTAAAATATAAAAATCTCAATGTTTAGTAATAGTTTTAATTTCTTCTGTGAATTGATAGTCATAGTAATGTGATGTAGTTTTTAATTTCACATTTTTTTCTTGCTTTTTGAATAACATTCTTCGAAAGTTTTAGGCATAAATCTACGGTTATTGAATTGGTTTCTACAAATTTCTAACTGTGCCATGAATGGTTGAATGGGCATATATTTTTAAACTAGCAAGGCACATGAAAATTCCATGGTTAATAAAAGAAAGTAGATTTTAATTTCATCTACTAAAAGACAAAAGTCGATATAACCGTACTTTAATTTAATCTGTAAATAAATAAAAATTAATTGTGTAGATTACTTTCCAAACACCCAAATATTGTCTTTCTGTTATCCTGTGATTCGATGACTACATGCATTCCGACTGGTTGCTCTGTCTATAGTTCTGTGCCCACACTTTGTTGAATAGATCCACAGAAATTTGGAGTTGACACAACTTAGTCTTGGGTAACGGGTTGGTTTGATCGGCAACTCAAAAACAAGGAAAACTCACCGTGAACAATAACAAATAATAATAAAAAAAATGAGATTGGGATAGATAATTTGTATTATTCATACTTCTATTCTCATCTTGGTGGTTATTTTCGCAATGTTTTGGCCGATGTAACTTCTGGATCCATGGTGCAACGGATAAAGGTGTTGATTAATAATCAGTTTTAACTGAGTCTTCTGGAGCTTGAAGGTTCAATCCTTACTACAGGCGATATTAACTAAGAATAACATAAGAATTAACACTTTTATCCAGTCATGGCTGATAGAATGAGAAAAATCTGCTCTGTGGATTACATAATTGGTTCAGTTCAAAATTCTGTATAAGTTATCAAATTTGACAAAGATTCTCAAGTTCGAAAATATGCACCCGAAGAAGGTTACATTGTCCAGAACATTATGAAAATAACAACCCAGATGAGAATAGTAGTCCGAACAATCCAAATAATGCATCTCTCTTCTCTCACTCCCCTTGTTTCTCTCTGTCCTCTCACTGCCCTTGTTTCTCTCTGTCCTCTCACTCCCCTTGTTTCTCTCTGTCCTCTCACTCCCCTTGTTTCTCTCTGTCCTCTCACTCCCCTTGTTTCTCTCTGTCCTCTCACTTCCCTTGTTTCTCTCTGTCCTCTCACTCCCCTTGTTTCTCTCTGTCCTCTCACTCCCCTTGTTTCTCTCTGTCCTCTCACTCCCCTTGTTTCTCTCTGTCCTCTCACTCCCCTTGTTTCTCTCTGTCCTCTCACTCCCCTTGTTTCTCTCTGTCCTCTCACTCCCCTTGTTTCTCTCTGTCCTCTCACTCCCCTTGTTTCTCTCTGTCCTCTCACTCCCCTTGTTTCTCTCTGTCCTCTCACTCCCCTTGTTTCTCTCTGTCCTCTCACTCCCCTTGTTTCTCTCTGTCCTCTCACTCCCCTTGTTTCTCTCTGTCCTCTCACTCCCCTTGTTTCTCTCTGTCCTCTCACTCCCCTTGTTTCTCTCTGTCCTCTCACTCTCGAAGATTCCTGTGCAGCGCTTACTTTATTGTTGGCACTCTGATGTCCATTTCTCTTGCCACGGTCTTTGCCTGGATCTTGGCGCACCTATTTTTGTAGCTTCTCAATGAATTTTGTAGTGCGAACACCGGTAGAACGCCTTCTATGATCTTCCCTGCTAGCCATTTCTTTCGCATCTCTGTCGCAATTCTTCAGCACACATCTCATGGCTTTCAAGATATTCAAGGAACACTGAGCTGCAGTTAAGATTTCAGAATTTTTTAATCTAGTGTGAATCATGCTGCAAGCCACTCTCTTCCAATATTTCGATGCTTTCTACTCGTCCATGGTCTCCAGCTCTCAAACTTACGTATTGTACACAGAAAGAACTAGCCGCTGCACTTTACCACTATTAAATACTTAAAATTGTTCTTAAATTAAATAAATATTAAAAAATTATCAAATTTATCCTGACCACCCTTTATTATCTGCGTAAACATTGGCGACACAGTTGCTATGACAACAAATTTCTAACTTCTCTCTTTCCATTAAGTTATTCCACTCCTCCCACTACTTCTCTTCCTATTCCCTCTTCATTCGCTTTTTGTGACGTCATCCATGTGCACGGTAAAGTAAATTTGTATGAATCGGTATGGAACGACTTTTTTTTTATCGGCTTAATTCTGCTGTTGGCATTGGTATATCAGCTGGAGCAACAGCAGCCACATCATTTGTGACGTCATCGAGTGTGCATGGTGACAAAATAAGATGCAATCAAGCGAGATGCACAGAGTTTTAGTGTATAGATTTTTTTTCTCCCCCTAATGAGATTTGCAATAGACATAATAAAACATGTCTTTATTTAATGTTTCAGAACTTTTGAGTTGAGGATTGATAATTTATATTATTTGGATCATTCTGACTACTATTCACATCTTAAATGATATTCTTACAACATTTCGGACGATGTAACCTCCGATCTTCAAATGCATCGAGAATCTATATATAATTTCAAACTGAATCCTTTATTTAATCCATGGGAGTTTCATTCCATCAGCCATGACTGGGTAGAAGTGTTAAATAATTTTTATTTCATTCTTAGTATCGACCGTGTTCAGAATTGAACCTTCAACCTTTGAAAGACAGTCACTTAGAACTGATTTTTTTTTTTCTTTACTAAATAAAATTTCTCTTAAATGCTTCAACTTTTTTTTGATATCATCTGAATTAGTGCATGAATAATCTAAAGAATTTTTGAAAGAAAATCTTTAAGGATAAAAAAACGCTTTGCTTCATGCATACATTTTATTAAAACTAAATACTTACAGTTCACAACATTTTAAAAACACTGATAGAATAGTCAGATTTTCGTTTATTTATTTATTTTTAATTTAAAGGTATTGCATCATATGTTTTTGCATACTTTGCTGACTCATTATCATTGCATCAGTCACTTTCAGTCATTTTTTTTTGTCCTTGTCAATTTAGGATGATGATTAATGTGTACCCCCATAAGCATATCGTTTTTCTCCATATCTCCTGAATACTCAGTCTGATAATAGTAAACCAGCAGTGACAATGGGGATATATGCATAGAATATAAAATATTTACTTAAACTGCTGTTTGTAAATGCGTTCAATAGAAAAAGCAGAAAAAAACTGAGTGTTGAGAAGCCAGTAGAAGAAGGAACACAGAAAAAAAAGTTGGAAAAATCCCAGGATATAACATTGAGAATATATACGTATATGTCATTGTTGGTTTAGTATTATTAGACTGGTATAGTGTTCAGCAGAGACGGAGTAACGTACAAGATTGTGTTATTAGGAGCTTCCATAACTAGAAACTTCAGATTTTTCAAAGATATAAATGGCTCAAATTGCAGCTCTATACAATCAATGAATGTTTAATCACCATAACGTTGTAGTAAAACCGCTATACACACAGCCATTGTGATAAAAAAACAAACATGATGCTAAAACTTTTGAAGAGAAAAAGTAGTCACTCTTGAAAACCAAATGTTAGATAACCTTTTTGATCAAGTAAATCTCCTGACAAGTTCTTACATGTGGTTCTACTTCAGAAAGGTACAAATGTTAGTGGTATAAGTTTCATGCCATCTAAGCTTAGTTTGATATTTAATGATTCAAACACACCGTAGCTAATAACTATTATGAAATGCATTAACATTTGCTAAACAGCTCGATGTCTGAATACGTGAAAATTAAGATAGACTTTTCATTGGATGAATCTACTCTGTCACAATGTGCACTGCATGAAATAAGCCCCAGAAGGTTTTCTGACAAGATATTTGATGAAAAGTATACAATTCTGACCTCAAGGAAATCTCCATCAGTGATATTGAAGTGCCATATTCAAAT
Organism: Sepiola atlantica; assembly: GCA_963556195.1. Lineage (NCBI taxonomy): Eukaryota > Metazoa > Mollusca > Cephalopoda > Sepiida > Sepiolidae > Sepiola > Sepiola atlantica. The sequence goes on from OY744521.1 coordinate 77,854,439, forward strand.
CTAGAACTGTTTCACTTTATTTTTTGTCTATTGAAACAAATGGTTTTAACATGTGGGTGAACCTTTGCAAGAGAAAGTAAAAATACGTAAATATCAGTGCTCCATTCTAATGCAAAACTGCATTTCATGCTAACGCTTAGGTTGTGCATAAGTTTTTGTCTAGCTTGCTTGGCCTTTTTGCTAGGAGCAAAGTGGTTGTGTCTGTTCTGATGCTACACTTCCTCTTTTTGATCCTTGGTCAGTGAATGAGAAATCCTTCTAGACTGAGGCAATTTCAATTTGTGTCCCAATCCAGAGTGCCCCTTGGGGAGGCAAGTAAATAGGGACAACACTAGAATGGCATGAATGAGCACATATCTTAATTCCATAGAAAATCTATGAGAACTTGTCCAGAATAAGGTTGCAGAAAAACAACCGTCAACTGCTGAAGTATTGAGAAAGGTCATTAAATAAATTGATATTATTGCAATAACGTTATTTTTCAACTCCCCGGGTATTCTAGCACTAAGTGAAACAAACCTTCAATCCTCAATCTCCTCACCACTTTGACATGACTGATTACCTTCCACTCTACAGTAAGGACTCTGACAAACCTATGCACAGGCTAGGAGTTGATGTTCGGAACACCCTCCCCTTGACTACAGAACATAGGTTAGAATCAGATGACCAAGCCTACATGTGCTTTAGATTGACCTTACATCACAGAGTTAGTTACTTATATTTCTTATATCGTTCTCCTTCGACCCAGCACTGTACCCTGCTTGACTCTGTCTCTGAAAGCTTAGATAGAGCGCTCTGACTTGACTCGAATGCCCAAATACATGTATTTGGGGATTTTAATGCACACCACCGTGACTGGTTGGGATTCTCCAGCATTACTGATGCAGCTGGGAACTCTACGTTTAATTTCTCCTCGGCTCATGACCTCTCACAGACTGTCACTTTTCCGACCCACCTTTCTGATCGTGCGGACCAGCAAGCCTCACTTCTTGACCTCACTACCTGAGGCTTATGTGGCGAATGCCCATAGCCCGCTCGGAAACTCTGATCACGTTGTGGTAATGATACTTATCACCTTAAAAACTTCCAAAAGCTGAAGAGCCGTTGCTCAAAACGACGGGAAACAATGAGCAGGCTGATTTTGAGTCCCTCAGGGATCACATCAGCGACACCACATGGGGTGAAACCTTCTCACTCCCTGCTGATCAGTGTGTAAATGAGCTAACCGAATGGGTCAAAGCAGGCATTGATGCTCATGTCCCCACGCGAAAATTCTTCAGCAAACCCCACTCTCCTCAATGGTTCACCTCAGAATGTGCAGCTGCCAATGCTGAGAGACAGCAAGCATTCCGTAATTTCGGCCACCATAAGTCAACTGCGAACAGACAAAAATTTGTAGAGGCAAGAAATGATTGCAAAGTAGTGATAGATGAAGCCAAGAGAAGGTATACAGAGATAACCAAAAAACGCATTCAGTCACAGAAACTAGGTACTCGTGATTTCTGAAAAATCTACAGTCGTATGATAAACAATGGACATTCGACAATTCCCCCGCTATCAAATCACAACAATGTTGTTTACACGGCAACTGATAAGGCTGAACTACTTGCCCAGCGTTTTGCCTTAAACTCCACTTTGGACTCGGCAAACCACCCCCTCCCTAAATTCCCATTGCGGACTGAAGCCACACTTGAAAACCTGGTCATCACCCCATCTCATGTCGGAGACATCATAAAAAAACCTTGACACCTCCAAAACCTGTGGGCCTGATCTTATACTAGTAATAGTAATAAAGAAATGCTCTGCTGAGCTGGCCCCTGTCCTCTCCAAACTATACAACAAATGCCTTGCTGAATCTTGTTTCCCTGATAGTTGGAAAATTGCCTCTGTGGTACCAGTTTTCAAGAATTCTGGAGATAGAACTGATCCTCTAAACTACCGCCCAATCAGTCTACTCCAAATCTTTGCTAAAATCTTTGAATCATTAATCAATCTAGCGATAGTCTGGCACCTAGTTAATGCTAAACTTCTTTCTGATCATCAATATGGATTTAGACAAGCACAATCTACTGCAGATATCCTAACGGTCATCTCTGAACGCATATACCATACACTGGACTAGGCAGGTGAAGCTAGGGCGGTAGCGCTCGATATATCCAAGGCCTTTGACAAGGTCTGGCATGAAGGGCTTCTCATAAAACTGCACTAATATGGTACTACTGGACAAATATTTAATATAATTAAATCCTTCCTAACAAAAAGAAAGATCCAGGTTGTCCTCGATGGCCGTTCTTCTAAGCAACATGACATAAATGCTGGTGTACTCCAGGGATCCATCCTTGAACCTCTACTGTTCCTGATTTTCATAAATGACCTTCCTGATGTCATTGAGACTGAGATAGGAATATTTACTGACAACACTACGCTCTACTCTCGTCATGTGGGGCAAAAACCGACGCACATGTATCTGAGGCAATGGCTGAATCCTTAGAAAATGACCTCCAGTCTGTAGTGGAATGGGGTCAAAAATGGATGGTAACTTTTAATGCCGCAACGACAAAGCTACTTTCCTTCAATAAGTACAAGAAACTTCTTCAACCACCGATTGTCATGGCAAATAACACCCTACCTGAGAGTTCATCATTCAAACTCCTCGGCCTAACTTTCACAGATAACATGAATTGGAATAAATCCATTGAAGACATTGCCAGGACTCCTGCAAAGAAGGTGGGCTCCCTCTACCGTGCTAGTAAACTTCTCACACCTGACATTATCCTATATCTCTACAAAGCCACCATCCGCTCATGCATGGAGTATTGTTGCCACATCTGGGCTGGGGCATCATCCACTAGTCTCTCCCTCTTAGACAAGGTCCAAAAAAGAGTCACCAACTTGATAGGTCCCTCACTATCCACCAAGCTCCAGCCGCAATGTTGCTTCCTTGTGCCTGTTTTACAAGTACTTCAATGGATTGTGCTCTAATGAGCTTGCTGCTCTGGTACCCCCACAACGTAAATTCACTAGACCAACCTGACAATCTGCCAAATCCCATCCATTCACTATGGAGGTCTCCAGATGCCGAAGAGCTTTCTACTCCAAAAGCTTCTTTCCTCGTGCTGCTGGACTCTGGAACTCCCTCCCTGTTTTCCTGACGGTACTGACATGCAGAAATTTAAAACTAATGTAAACAGACATCTCGCGGCGCAGTTTAGGTTGACTCCCCCCTAAACTTTCACCTTTTTTCTCAGTAGCCCCTTACGTCTACAGTGGTGGCCTGCCTTGTTTGGGGTGAACTATGTTAAAAAACCAAGCAAACATGCCCCATTGCATGTAGGAGGGGCTTATACAAAATGTTGACATTTTCACTCGTTAACTAATTAGTATTAAAACGCTTGTGAATCAAATTAAATCAATTTTGTTTAAAAACTTTAGTTGGATATTTAACTCTAAGATTGAAATGTTGCAAAATGGTCTTAAAGTTTTATTAATGACTACAGTTGACAATTTGATAGATTTCAAAAACTTTTACTCTATTTTTAGATTGCAAGAGACTTTTGAAAAGGATCTATCTCTCTTTCTATAGAATTTCTCGAAAGAAGTTCTGTATCAATATTTGAAAATCTTTTTTGTTTATATGTATAACACACCAAATATATCAATAAAATAAAATTTCATGTAAGAGAAATCTTTTAAAATCTATTCACTTAGTCTAGAAACAAATGATAGTTTGTCTTGACAACAACTGTTAGCTGTTTACATTCCCCAATCAATATTTGCTTTTAAAATCTTTTTTATAAATCACTGTCCTCGACTAACTTCTGCTTCTATTTATCTTCCTCCCACAAGGTAAGATGTGACACAAGGTTGGGAAAGTGGGAAAGAACCAGCGCTCGAGAATTTGAGCACTCTGGTTGTTTAAAAATTGCCTGGGCAGCTCCGTCGGCATTCCCCGATAGAGGCGCCTCAGACAGTAAGCAATAAACTTACTCCTCCCCAAAGAGGGGAGGCAAAGCCTGGGAGGGTGCACCTCCTAGAACTGCACAGGACCGACAACCTCCAATAGACCGGTGTAAATCCAGACCCAAAGTAGCAATACACATGAAAAAATTTAAATTGCTTAAAATATCTCAATAATGGCATATATAGAAAGAGCTTGATGATCTAAGAAAGAATCTTTTTAAATTTTTTAAATCTGACTAAAAATAAGGAAGTTATGACTATTTTTGTGCCTCACACGATTGGATATTTTCCCCTCTTTAAGACCATATGCGTTTCGTCACATTTTTTACACTAATTTTTCAGTAAAAATGTTATCTTTGTTAAAATACAAGATTAAGCAATGAAATTTACCATATAAATGTATTTTTGTACAAGGAATCAGAATGTGCCACTGAAAATCTCCAGAAATTAATGGTTTCCAAGTAATCTGCACTAAGTGCACATAAATATGCTGCAATACTTTAAAAATACCATGTATCCATTAAAAGAAAGAAGTTAGAAAACTCAAAGTTGAATTGTAATACATTTTATGTACAAGAAACTAAAATCTAATACTAGGACTGTTTAAAAATGAATACATTGCAAGATTTCTTTAGCATTATTGTAGATTAACACCTTCCGCTAACTCACCCCTTACCTCCCCAAAATATGAGATTCTACTTTTTTTATTTAGGCAATTACATGTTAACACCCTGAAAAACTTGGCAGAAAGAAGGAAACAAAATAATTATTTTAGAATTTAGAGTGGGGATCAGTTTCACATAAAATAATCCCCCATTTCAAGGCCATTCTAGCGTTTTAGGACAGTTAATTGTTTTTTCTATGGGAGATAAATCCTGTGCCTTTTCTTGTTTTTTTTCTTTTTTTTTTTTAGACGATTATGAGGGTCTTTGTGGGAGGAGGGGGGGGGCTTACCACTTGAACTTCAGGTTAGTGGTAGGGCTAGGGGCGATTAAGTGTGAACACCCTGAAAACTAAGCAGAAAGAAAAAAACCCAATTCATTTAGAATTTCGAGTGGGGGATTAGTTTCACATATATTTAATGTAGAATAATTCACCATTTCCGGGCCATTCTAGCGTTTTAGGGCATTAATGAATTTTTTTCTATGGCAAATAAATCCTGTGCGTTTTTTTTTTATGGGGGTCTGCTTTTTTATTTTTTTATTTTTTTCTAGACGATTATGTTTGGTTTTAATGGGCTTTTTTGTAGGATTAGGGCTTCCTACTCGGACTTAGGGTTATTGATAAGGTTTAGGAAGGGGTTTTGTTTTGGATGGAGGTTGCCATTCGGACTTAGTGTTAGGGTTAAGGGAGTTTTTTAGGGGGTGGCTTGCCACTCATATTTAAGGTTAATGGTACGATACGTTCAAGAAGGCATTTTTAGGAGGTGGGCTTGTTAGTCGTACCTAGAGTTAATGGTAGAGTAATTATTTATTGTATAAATTTCACTAAAAGGCAAGAATGGCCGGGAAATCGGAGATCATTTTACATTAAATTTATATGCGAAACTGATCCCCCACTCTAAATTCTAAATTATTATTTTTTTTTTTTCGCCAAGACTTTAAGGGTGTTTACACGTAATCGCCTAAAAAAGTAGAATCTTAATTTTTTTTTTTAAATTGGCGACTAGAAAGGCATTACTACTAGAAGTTCGAAAGTTGAGTGAAAACCAGTATTTTTTAAAGTATCTTTTATAAAAGAACCAAATAGGATTAACTTTTTTAAGCACAAAAATATTTTTTTCTTATTTTTACAAAGCTTTACAAGACTAGTTAGCTGCTGCTGATGTTATATCAGCAATACTAGCAGCCATTGTTGACTTTCGCTCAAAAAATGGACACTATTTTTTCGGATAAGGTAATTTAAAATTACTACTACGGAAAGACAAAACAACATACAATTATAATTTTAATGCATAAAAAAAGATAAAAGATTAATTTATTTACTAGTTGGGTACGAAAAATGTAACAACATTTTTTATATTCATATTTTCAAATTTTTCAAATTCGTTCTAGAATGAAAATAAACAAAAATCGCCTCATGTTTATAACTGCTATTACTGCAGCTACTACAATGTTTTTCAAACTATAAATAAAAAACGCCTTTTTTTTTCCGGATAGAGTCATGAAATATCAGGACTACCAAAAGAGAACACATATATACAATTATAATTTTAATGCATAAAAAAGTAAAATGATTGATTTACTTACTAATTGGGCGACGGAAATGTATTTTTCAAAAATGTTCGACCGACGGCGAGTTGAAGTCTTATTTTTAAAATTTCAAAAGAATGAATGAGCCGAATTACTTCGTACACTGACAAACATTAAAAGTGATACTTTACCTGATTAGTCTCCAAATTTTAGGACGAAATTCCAAATACAGCAATGGTACGAGACTTTTAAACGAAGGGGGGGTTAAAAAAAAATTGACGTAAATTGCCGAAAATAGCGTTAACATTTTTTTGCCTTTATTTGCTCAAAACTCTTAAAAATATATAATGTATATTATTATTCATGAATGCACCTGAAAGGATATTCATTTCCTAACAAAATGATGGTATTTTGAGCACTTAAAGTGCTTTAGTTTTTTAGATATGACTATTTTAATAGAACTACCCTCAAATCTGCGATTATCCAAACAGTTTATGTATTGCTACCCAAAGGCCCGGACGATACCGGTATATTAGGCGGGGTAAAACCCCCTATCTGCAGAAGATATAACATAAAAAAAAACAGAAAGAAAGAAAGAATCTGTATTGAAGTAGACAGTCAAGAAGGAAATAAGAAACTGCTTTATTTTATGGTAATAGTCATGGCACTATTTGTCAGAACAGATTGAGAAAATTCTGATAAGAAAAAGACTATTTTCTGTGACCTCTGTTGACCCTGACTGGCCTTTGATCTCGAACTAACATGGCTTATGACAACAGACTGTTGTTTTACTTTGAAAACATGAACATACAAACAGGAGGTTTATGTATTTGTGTTGATACACTATGCATGTGTATATGTATCTTTTTAAAGCCTTTTTTCAGTCTTGAAAGACAATGGATAACCTCTGCAAAGGTAGTCTATAATGAAGCAAGGGTTGCACCACTATCAACTGCCCCTTCCTTGAATCGGCATTGTTTGAGTCCAGTGGCAAAAAATCCAGGTTGACTGGTATAAGCAGATGGAGTGGTGTTATTTGGAAAATTTCCCTCTCCAGGACTAGTTACACAACCAAGGATTAAGTCTAATCTATCCTACTATTGAATCCATAGTTGAAGATAGCATATCTAGATTCATACCTTTCCCAAGGGTATTAGTGTAAGTGATGCAGCACTACCCATGTAAGCACTACACATGCCACTTTCTATGTATAATTATACTAAAGCTGAGTGAATCAACGTTTATTTCCTTAAAGCCTTTTTTCTTGTCTACTTTAATGACACAAAATACATGCTAAAATATTCCTTAGTTTTTGAATTCAGTTATGTTTGAAAAAAAAAATCAATTTTAATACTTCTAATTAGGGGCGCATGTAAAGTTTTTTTTATGAACCGATCATTATGAATTTTGGAATATATATTTTTGGCAACCCAGTGAGTAACATGGGCACATTATTATTATTATTTTTGTAAACTTTACCAGTTAAATGATTCAATGCTGAAATTAACCTAATATTTCTTTTAACTAACAATGTAGTGGAAAATTTAGCCACAATTTTTTTACTTGCTAAATACAGATTTTTGTTCTTTTATTAGTCAGAATATGTTTCTACTTTTAGGATAAAGTACATATTCCATATTTAGGGTCTATTCTTGAAACATTTTCAACACAGATGCTGTCTATTTAAGGAGATTCTCAAATCATATAACGGTAAACATGTGTTGATTGGTCAGGGTGTCATGCAAGTGAGATAAGTATTAAAGCATTAAAAGTGGCCTCTATCTATACAGGCAGTTTATAAAGTCTGCATATAACCTAGAATTTATTTGTAAAAGGATAAGAAAAATAATCCTGTATACAACAGGAATACGATTCTGTAGTTAACAATTCTGAAAAAGGATGCTACCATTAAAATGCTAGTATATTTGTTTCTTTCTTCCTTTTGTGTCACGATTTCATTGGTAGAGGGAGATGTATGAAAGAAAAGATGTAAAAGGAACACATTTCTGGTCAGGGAATTTGTGGGGGGGGGGTATAAAGAAGAAAAGGAAGTAGGAGCAGGTGGAAGAACTGAAAAAATACAAGCTCATTATTAACAAATATTTCCCTTCATTAAAATCTTTAAAACATGCAACAGTTTTCTAAACTATATTAAAGACATTTTCATTTTTCTTTAGATTTATAGCTCATATTTATTTCATGGAAGAGAGGTTAACTTTATATCAGATATAGTTTTATGTTATAAATAATTAAAAGTAAAGTGTACAGGTTTTATCAGCTTTATATATATATATATATATATATATATATATATATATATATATATATAAGTACAGGATAATCTAAACTAATGAATGGATCATTATGAATTTTGGAATATATATATTCTAAGAAAAAATATGTTGAGTTACATGAGCATAATTTTTTGTAAATGTTGGCATTTTGTACAGCCATAATCATGTATATTCTAACACTACATTAGCCAGCATACTTGGATCAGTATATATCAGTTCGATGAATGGGGGTACAAACAACATTATCGTGAGGTATGTATTTGTGCTTGACCTCCATAAAAAGGAAATACGTTTTACTTTTATTTTATTTATAACTTAAATATTATAAAAATTAAAAATCAAAAATAGAATGTTATTATGGGGTTCAGAGCTTGGTGGGAGGGTGTCCTCATTGATTCTCAAGGAATGCCAGGTAAAGATGATATATTTACCAATATTTATTTCAATAAACGTCACGTTACTTACATACAATCAGTGCTGAGTACATTCTTTGTCCCCACCTCAAAAATTGAATATATTAAATGTGCAATAATAATAATGAAAATATAGTGGGTGCAAAAAGACATAGGGTTCCTCATTCAGTCCCAAATGATGTTGGGTATTCCTGCTAATATTTAATATAAAACTAAACAAAATTTGCCAAAACTCATTTAAAAGGCAAGTATGCTTATATATGAAGAAAATAATGTATACAAGAAATCTGGCAAGATAAAGTCTAGTCTATACTATAATGAGGGATGTCTCTGTCTGCTAATTACTTTTAAGTTTTAAGACATAGCACCAGTGTAAATTTTTGATATTCACAAATTGTATCACCCAATTTATTGGACCATTTTGTGCGACATGACCAAATTCCATCTTAATCTGATGTGGCAATTTCTTATTTCTGATCTTTAAAATTTGTATATGGTTTGGAATCTTCATAAAATAGTGCCCTCTTCACAATTGGAGGTTGGCAATCATGTCTCTAAGCAATTATGGCTTTTGTCACCCCCCCCCCCTGCATCAAACTTTCACATCATCTAATCACATTCTCCTATGATGATCTCTGCTCTTATTGCCTTCAGTATATCTGTCCAAAAACACCTGCAAATTTGAACTTACAGCAATGATGAGGATGACTCTTTCTTGACCATTCTTCTTTCCACTTCCTGGTTTGTGACCATTACTATCCAACTAATTAGTTTGGTTGCGCCACAATTCAAATGCCCCGAGTCTACTGATATTTTTGTTGAAGGTTCAGGTTTTGCTAGCATAACTCCCAATAAAAAAGATATTGCAATTGAGTAGTCATGTTTTCAGGCTGAGATTTGTATAATTCCTTAGAAATTCTTTGCAATTCCAAAATCTACTCTTTGTGCTACCTATTCTGTTCTTCACCTTTTTATCACATCTTACATTCTTTATGATCCAATTACCAAGATAATTGCATTTTGTTACTTACTCCAGCTTTAAAACTTTCACAAAGATCTTACAGTGAATTTCTTTCGATTTGTTAATTATCATTACCAAAGTTTTTGACATTGAGTGACATTCCATTGTTTTTGAAAGCGAATAAAATAAGCTTTCCAAATATCCAATTCTTGTGATTTCTTTTCATTGAATTATTTTTTACACCGAGTTCTTTTTATAAAGTTAAAACTACACAAGAAATTCCTTCAACCGTTTCTCCCAAATTTCTTACTCAAGTGTCAATGAACTACTACTTGTAAGTTTAACAAAATGACTTTAATGATATGTGAAGTGAAAGCTTTGTTTATCGTTTTTATTTAAAAAAAATTTATTTATTTATTTATTTTTTTAAACAATTGCCCATACTTGTTAAAATCTTACTGTTGATAATGCTTTGAAGGATCGTTCAAGATAATTGTTTGAGGAGCTAAATCTTAGTTTAGGTTTCACACAATAATAGCCTCATATTTTATAATCATAGCAGAGAATATTTCATTTTAAAATCAGTTTTTTTTCTTCTTCCTAATAATTATGTAATAATGAATTATTATGGAGATGGAATTTCAAATTTTTATGGTCCTGAGTTTAATGATAAAGTGCTACATCCAGTGGTGAGACCCTAATTTGGAAGTTTGGGCGAGTGTTACTATTACTCTCTGGCCCACTCTAACCTGGAGTAGTAATCCCTGACAGGGTCCCATCAACTGGTTAAATAAAATTTGTCTAGGGCATGAGACTAAACTCTCTGACACATTTGGACCAGATGTTTGCCTCTACCTCACTGAACCAGTCCAAAATCCATTTTCCCATCTCTTTCTACCTTTTTTTTCTGTCTGCCCTATTTCCTAACTCTATCAACTACTAAAGCTCTTCCCCTTCCTCCAACCTTCCTGTGTATGATACAAAAATGCCTAAAATTGTGATGCCCTAATTTTGAAGCTTTAAGAAGTGTGGAGTCACCCCTTAGTTTCAACTATGTTCAAGTCCACTCTGACCCGGAGTGATAGTACCTGTTAGGGTCCCATCTATTGATTAAATAGGATTTGTCATATGTCCGAGACTAAATTGATTCGGACATCCTTGAGTAAAGTGTTTCCTTCTACCCCAACCTATCACCTTTAAACCTATCTTTTCATACCCGTTCTACTATTTTCCCTACCTACCCTATGAACTTACTCAAACTCTCTCTCCAACCGGCCTGGATATGACAAAATTGCATCCAGTGGTAAGGCCTCAATTTGGGAGCTTTGTAGAGTGTGGAATCATCCCTTAGTAACTACTACTCCCAGGTCCACTCTGACCTGGAGTGGTAGTATGTCGGAGACCCATCTATGGGTTAAACACAAACTATTTGTTTACAAAACAAATGTACGGTTTCAGCATAAAATAACTTGACGACAATTGACATGCTGTAAAACCATCAAATCTCTCTGCTGCACAGGTCGGGAGTCAGTGAGGTTTTTTAAACTTCTCACTTTGGAAGTTGAAAGTCAGGGTTGTTTTACATAAGTCGAGATGTGAATTTTTTTCACCTGATTCCCCACTTCTGCTCTGCCGTCTGCTCAATGAATAAATCTAACTCGCAAATACAGAACACTTCTGCAAAAACACAACTGATTCTGTAATAGTATAGATTAAATAAAGAATTGGCACAACTGTTTAAAACAAATTGTAGACGCATATTTAGATACTGATTTTAAGAATTCTGTTCATGTTTAAATGTATTTTTCAATATAAATTTCTCTAAATCCATAGAGAAATGTACTACAATAAGTTTATATTTTAGGCACAATGACATTTAAATTTATTGATACCTCTTCCTCTTTTACTTCTTTCCTTCCACTGATGGTGTGCTTTGATAGAAGAGAATGCCAAAATGTCTTGGTTGTAACTGACATTAGCACATAACTACTTCTAGAAAGGTCTTTCTCGCTTCCTGTAACTATCAGTTAATGTTTGGACTTGTGCTAAATCACTTTTAAGAACGTTTTGTATAGATGATTTAAAAATAGATACCGGTAGAAAAGATATTGTTAGAATGTGAAAACTGCAGCTTTTGATGGTCTATTCAAGTGCATTTTCTGACTTCTAATTTTAGCAGATCAACTTCAAATGATCTGGAAAGTGTTTTTTAAATCTTTATAATCTTGTTAGGAATGGTGCATTATAAATAACATTGAATGACCTTCAGTAAAAAAGGTTACTTCATGCAATTTTGCTGAAAAATAATTCAAAGTAAAATCAGTTTTTTTTTTTTTTTTTCATATTTTGGACAGGGCTGTGGATTCTGTAGCACAAATGCTTGACTCCAACCACGAGTAATAATATATACTATATATTATTTATAGTGTTTTGATTTTAAAGATGACCTGAATTTAAAAAAAAAAAGAAGGACCACCATCACTTAATAAGAGCACAAAGATTTGGGCATTTTTTTATTTGGAGCATTTTTCATCGTGTATCACTTTTATTTTTATTTTTTTGTCAGCCAATTTTTAACAGACTTCTGAAATTAGAAAAAAAAAGACTGACTCTTTAACCCTATTTTCTGAAATAAGGTATTATTGTTATTTACATGTTTCCGACTGTTATCCCCATCTTGGTTGTTGTCATATTCACAATGTTTCGAAGGCCATCTGTTGTAGTTGGTAACTTTTGGGGAATTTCAAACCCGCTCTTGTTCTGCATTCTATACATTTTTTTCTTTTCTTTTTTTTTTTCTTAGATGTTTCATAAGTTTCTTCTTCAGAAATTGAATTTGCAACGTCTTGGTAAAAGTCACTTTAGAATATATATTAACCAGCACCTTTATCAATAAGGCTATGTGTCCAGAAGAAGGCAGGCTGTAGAGTACAATGGACAAAATGTTGTGAACCTGGCAACAAACAAGAAGAAAATAATAGTCCGGAACATGTAAATAAAAACATCAGTTAACATTTAAGTTATTTGATTTGATTGTTTGGTTTAACGGCATGTCAACCCTTCTTAGGTCATTTTATGCCAATAAAATTTTGATTGAACAGTGGTGTTAAGATGCCTTCACAAAGTTTAGAGATTTTATTCAAATTTTTTTTTTTTTTTTTTCTTTTTTTAACTATATTTTGGTGTATATCTTAATTTCTTTAAGAAATTTAATTATTTTATTTGGATTGTTCTTGCTAAATAATTTGTTTACATTGCCTATTTGATAGTATTTTTTATGGATTAGGTCAAAATCCATACATTTCACTAGTATATGTTCTACTGTAATTCTTGTATCACATGTGCAGCACATAGGTGGGTCTTCCCCCTTTAATATGTATCCGTGTGTGATGTGTGTGGCCAAGTCTGAGCCGGGCCAGCACCGATTCCTCTTTCCTCACTTTTCTGTACCCATTTTGCCATTCTTTGATGTCTGGCTGGATATTATGGAGTTTATTGTTTGTCTGCCTGCTCCATTCCTTTTGCCATTTGTCCATGATCAATTTCTTTATAGTTGGTCTGAAATCGGTGTGTGGTATTAATACAGTTATTATTAAAGAAAGCAATCATATGTGAAGATTATGCTTTGTTTGATGATAGAATATAGTGAAACATATTGTTATTTGAAATAGATTCTATTTATGTATCAAGTCCAAATTTTAATATTTTTATTTTTGCTCATGGTGTTCAGTATGTTTTATTATTACTATACCAGATCCATTAATGACTATTTTGTGATGTCATTTCTTATAGAGCATTAGTAGTATTTTAATAGAATTAAAAATGACATTTTAAATCTGTATATGATATCATAATGTATATTAACATTCTGTCAAAATTGTGATATTTTTGTTTTGATCTAACAGTGAAAAATGAAGAAAAAGAATAGCATCTTTAATTTTTTTTCCAAGAGGTAAAAATGTGACCAAAATGCAAAAACGAAATATTTGTATGTATGAAAAAAAATATTGTGCATAATTGTACAGCGTAAAGTAGTGTTGAATACTGGTTTTGTTTTGGTGAAGGAATTTCTGAAACTCACATTTGCGAATATGAATTGCTATAATTTTTTTATTACCTTGAAGTCTATCTTCATTGGTTGGTGTCCGAGCTTACGTGTAACTGAGTGTGCATGGATATTGATGCCTGATCTTTCTATTGGTTGTCGAGAAAAGAGACAGATTCTAGATTTTTGCTCTTTGCATCATGTGAAATCTAACTTTATTCTTTGACGTTTAAATCCATATAATATTCCACTTGTGTACTCTGTGACTTTATATTCCTATCCCATTTTAAAGGTTGTTTTCATTTTCACCTGCAGTTATTTGAGACAAGACTCTTGTGTGCTCTCCTTGATACATAGCGTATATATATATGGAACATTTATTAATTTTTTTGATTTTAATACAAAAATAAAAATTGAAAAAAATAAAAGATATAATTAAACAGACGAATTCTGTTATTTTTAACAATGTTTGCGTATGTGTGTGTGTGTGCGTGTTATTTATAAACTTTCGTACAGAGATTTTATTTAGTGCAAGATGCCTAAACATCAAAGATGGTTGAAAATAATTATAAATACTCCTAATCTGGTGAAATCCGTCTTTACCCATAATTCTTTTTCTACTGGTAAAATGATGGCTACTTGATTGTTTCTTTATTTCCTGCACTTATTAATATACATATTCTTTGATGGAAATGTTTTAAGGAATAACAGATTAAATTGGAATTTGGAAAAAGTAGTGTGATTGTCGTCCGAGAAATTCACTGGTATTTCATAACAGTGTAATCTAAAATAACTTTCCTTTTTCATTTGTTAGAAGAAAAAAAGGTAGTTTTAAAAATTTGATGACACAAATGATTGATATTGATTAATGATCTTAAGTATATCTACATACTTTTGTTCGTTTGTATTGTCTTTAGTCAATATGAGCACTCTCTTCTATCACAGTAGTACATTGCCATTTCTGTCTGCCCCCTACCCCCCCCCCCCCCAAAATGTGTTGGAGAAAGGAAGGTGGAAAAATAAAAAAAGCAACTAAATAATCAATATAAATATAATTGAGACAACTTTGTGTGTGTGTGTTACTCGCATCAATGTTACACATTGAATTATTTTTTTATTTACTGTAAATCTGATATTTATTGAAATAAAAATGCAAAAATTAAATTTTAAAACGCCTATTTAAAAAAAACAATTTAATTATGAAATCCACCATAATGCATTTCGTATTTAAAATTTTTTTTACTGATGAGTCACTGCTTATCAAGGTCTGAGGGCCACTTGAGGTTAAAGAGATTGTGAATTGAACGATGATCACCACCACAAAAGGACCGGAGATTGTAGGTGAAATGGTCAGAAGATTACTTAAAAGGAATTGATTATCCAAGACGAAAGCTCAGCAAGTATTTGTTTACATTAGACTTGATGACAACCATGCTGTAGTCGTTTAGGAAGCAGACTCATGGTATCTTGTTTCACGGATGGGATGTTCTAGAAAAGAAACTTTGTTCATGGAAGTTTCATTTGGTTTTTGATACTGAGAGAGAAAAGGGAAAGTTCTTTGCTGTGGTTGTAGCTAGGCGGGTTTTTGCTGTAGATATTTTACAGGGGGGGGGCATGGATTAAATCTCAGTTGAGCACCTACCATGAACATAATGATGCAGTAGAGAGAGAGGCTAGCAACATCTCTTCTGTGTGGAAGAGGCTGTAGGGACGAGAAGAGATCATCCCCCACTAGATTGCGAAGTTGATTTTGTACTTTGTCAAGATGAGAAAGAATGCTCCGAGCGGCACCTTCCAAGATGTGACAACAGTACTCCATCTTAGGGTGTATCTGGCTCTTATACAGGTAGAGAATTGAGTCACGGGTGAGGTACTTTCTGGAGCAGTAAAATGATCCAACCATTTTTCCAGCAACCATAGTAACAGATTTGATTTAAGGCTTCCATTTTAAGTCTGGGGTGAAAGTCAGTCCTAGAAGCTTATCAAAGAAGGGAGCTTCCTCAAGGAGAGACCCATTCATTTTGATTGGGGAGAAGTGAGGATCCGGGCGTTGGTAGTGAAAAGAGAGAAGCTTGATTTTAGAGGTGTGAAAAGTAACAAGCTACTTTTCCCCCCATTGCACCATGTGCTCAAAGCGGAAGAGAGTCAGAAAGATCTTGATCATCAATGCTCTTCGAAGTG
The DNA here is from genome assembly GCA_963556195.1 of Sepiola atlantica. Classification (NCBI taxonomy): domain Eukaryota; kingdom Metazoa; phylum Mollusca; class Cephalopoda; order Sepiida; family Sepiolidae; genus Sepiola; species Sepiola atlantica. The sequence goes on from OY744521.1 coordinate 77,870,485, forward strand.
CTGCCATAAATAGTTGTATCATCTTCATAGAGATGTCAATAAATAATCTCAGAATATGAATTGGAAGATCATTTATGAAGATCGTGAAGAGGGTTAGGCCTAGAATGGATCTTTGAGGAATGCTCTAATTGATACTATGTACTTCGGATTTTGCCCATCAATAACTACTTTTATAAACCTATCGGAGAGAAAGGATTTGATGTTTGGGAGGACATTTTCAGATATCCCATAGCTAACAATCTTGTGGAACAGACCTTTGTGTCAAACCCTGTCGAAAGCCTTTGATATATTAAGAGCTATCATCCTAGAAACGAAGCCTCTGTTTCTTCGTAAACAAGTCAACCATTTTAATCTTTTGTTAATAGTTGAAAAAAGAATGAATTATTTCCTTACTCTTCGAAATTTGAAAGGAATTTGGAAGCATTTAAAGTGTCGAATAAAAAGTCGTTTCTGGTGTTAAAATTCTTAGCAAATCTTTATGTAGAAAAGATTTAAAGTTTTGGATGTTATTTACATCCAATAATTTTATAAATGGAATTTAAAATAAGATTATGTTAACAAAATTATAGTTTTATAACAATTTGGTTCAATTAATAATTTACTGACCAAACGATACCGTAATAATTAAATTTAACTCTCAAAATCCTATTAAAAATACTTTTGTAAAAAAACAAACAGCATAGTTAGAAAAGAAATAAAACAACAAAAAAAGTGGAATGTTTCCCGGCAACGCCCGATAGATACAAATAAAATGAAGAAACAAAAAAGAGGGGTGAGGAAAAAGATTAAATAGGTTGAATAGTATAAATAAATAGTATTATTTATGAATGCTGACCCCCACCCCACCTCCGTCAAAAAGTAGATTCTTTTATTTTCTGCCATCCTTCAAAAAATTCTTACACACTGGTGTATGTTCAATTATAATCTACAGCCAACCATAAGAATGTGTGTTGCAAGCCAATCAGTTTTAGATTCCAATAATTCTCTTTTGAACTTTCTCCTAATGCAGTAAGAATAAGTTTGTCATTCAAACTTATTTCCAACCAATAATTTCCAATGTGTGATTCGTTATTTGTATTGACTTTAATGCTATACGTTATATTTTTGTTACTTTTCTTTACTTTAATGACATTTAAACATGAAAGCTTCATCTCTCTGTTTATCTGCAGATAAGTTTACTTAGCCATTTTGCCAAGTCTTCTACGCATTTTAGACAAATCCTCTTAAACTTGCAGACCAAACTTTCTTTTCTCTATTTTTAATTATTTACTAGAATACTTAGCCATATTATGAAAAAAAAAAGTTACAATTTAAAAAAAAAAAAAAATCTATATAATAAAATTTATGGCCAACATATCGTCTGTCTGATAAATTATCATAAATAATTCATGTTCAAACATAAATTTATAAATTAACTCTTAAAGTATGTTATAATTTTAAACGATTTTATTCAGTTAATGTAATAACCAAGCAGTGCCATAAGTAATTTAATTAAACTTTACAAAAATCTGATAAAAAAAGAAAAAGAAAAAGATCGGCATGCAACAGTTGTTTTAAAAATCTATTAATAATGGAGATTATGTATCTGTCTGTCCGTCTGAAGCCGAAACTCCATCAGAGTAATATTACTATTTACTTAGTCTGCCAGCTTCTATATATAGTACTACAAAAACCGCCATAAACATATAAATAAAGTAGAAAGAAATTTCAAGACGAGACTGCGATTCGAACAGAAAACGCGTTAAGAATCTTACTTAAACTAATACTGTTTCAACTTCCTTATATACTGTTACAAAAAGTCGCTCAGACACTAGACGGGTTTTACAATTTACATAATTCATTTCTTTTAAACTTCTAATAAATTCATATTCACAAATATACACTTATAACTGCTATTATCAAATTTAAATATGTATTTACAATATTTTCCGATAAGGTGATACGATAAAAATTATTCATACAATTAATTAAACACATTTCATTAAGAAACTGGCATGTTTTTTAAACCATACTTTGAATGGCAAGTACTGTTAAAATTGCCAAGTCATCCTTTCGGAAGTGACGTCATTGTGAGAGGATTTTTTCACATTATCATACTTTATTTTCATTACGTTGTTAAGACAAGGTGTTTTGTTGTAAATTGAAGTTAAGCAACAAATATTTCGGCCATTACTAAATGGGTAACCATTTTGGAAGAATAACAAAACTGGTTCTTTGATATGACGTAGGCGCCTTAAATAGCATATTTAAACATGAGTTCTTTGATATGACCGAGGCGCCTACTAAATTTTTTTTTCTTTTCTTAACTATGTATGGGGGAGGGTAAAAATTTTTTTTTAGGGGGAGGGGTCAAATTTTTATTTTTATTTTTTTTAACTAAAAATATTCTTGGTCGGAAACAAAGAAAATCAATGTCTAACCACCCAAGAAATATGACTGGGGCTCCATCGGTTTACGGGTGAGCGTTCATTTCTGATGCGGCAGCCTAGCAAAAATATGCGACCGGAGGTAGCATATATTTGCTAGTATATATAATTTCATATGATGTCTATTTCATCGTTAAAATAAAAATAAACACAAAACTAATTATGAGATTTAGATTTAAACATTTTGTAAGACGTCCTATCGATCGTTTAAATTCCAGGTGTTATTAAAAAGCACCAGTTCCCAAAAAGTAATGAAACGAAAATGACTGAAAGAACTTTATTTACATTACAAATGATTGCCGACTAAGGCTAAAGAGCGCTTCACCTGCTCTTTTGTTTTTTACATTACAAATTTTTGTGGCAGAATAATGCATTTCAAATAGTAAAAAAAAAAAGAACAAAAAAAACATCTGTGTTTTTTTTTGTTTTTTTTTTATAACTGCAATTCAGTTGAGGGGCATTATTTGTATTTACATATTTATTTAAAGAGTTTGTTAAATAGTCAACAAAAAATCTTTATAGTTGAATATTAACATAGTTTTGAAAACTATAAACTTGTTCGAATTTGGTTTGGAAACAGATGCTAACTATGAATATTGCTAAAGCAGAGAATATTTGTCCCAGCATTTTTCATAAAATTCTGGCTATTGTACTTTGGGGTTATGTTCAAGTTATAATTATTAATATTAAAACCATGTTTTACTAGCATTGTTAAAAATATATAATGAATAATAACAATGTTACAGAGATTTACGAAAGTGTTAAAAATGTATGTGACTCCATTAAATATTTAATATTTGATCAATAAGCATTTTATGGAGATTTACAAAAGTTTTAAAAGAATATATCTTTTAAAAAATTATTTTAAAAATTCAATTTTTTTTGAATATATCGGACACATAAATGTATTTTATATCTATCTATGAATTTCACATACTCAGATGTATTTGTTTATAAATCTTTAAGTTTTAACACTGTCATTTCATTCTAACCATAGTTATACATTTTAATTGATTATATCTACCCTCTAGTTTTATAGTTTTGTTTAAAACATTTGATATTTGTTGGTTCGGACGAAGACAACATTTATTGAGAATATCCTTTGCACCAATCACTATTCAGACAATTTTGTTCGTGGTAATCATTTTTAAACCGTATCGTCTTTAAAGATGTTGTAATCAATATACAGAACACTATTACTAGTACATTTTTCTGAATACTTGATTGATTTCACAGTTTATTATGATTGGAAATTGAATTAAAATAAAGAAAAAATGTGCGATCTTTTTTCTTCAGAATAATTTTAAGTGTTAAAGTTCAGATATTTTTTATTGGCAACTTTCAATCATTGTGTAGATAGAATGTTTTGTTTTTTTTTCCACTGAATAATTTATTGATATTCTGTAAAGACTTAATTAATTTCTTATTTCATTCAATGATTTCATCCGATCAATTAGATTCTGACCAGGGTTGGAGTCAGAAGGTATAAGGTCCGACTCCGAGAATTCCTAAATATCCGACTCCTTTAAAGTCTTCCAATATTCTATGATTCTTTGGAGATTAAAAAAATTTGACTATTTTTAAGAATTCGACTCCGACTTCTTCCAAAACCTCCGACTCTGATTTTGATTATACTCGTTACGTAAATGTCAAAAGATGAAACTAAGCTGAGCGATACATGTTCATACCGACATGTTCTCTAGCTTTATTCTGAACATTCTAAAACATTTCTCGTGTTTATTTAAAAAATAAATGTATTTTATGCTGAATTTCCTATTGCATGTCTGAAAATCATAGGTGGGATGTCTGAATTGGAAGTAGGCAATTTTTATAGGATTATGATTTGAGGTTTTCAAAAAACTAATCCAGAGATTATATTTTTCACCCATCTGTGTGGTTGGAGTTGGATATTTTAAAACCGATTCAAGAGTTGTCTTTGTTTTCAGCAGGCTCTCTAGTGAAAAACCAAACGTAGACGTGCAAACTTATATTTATACCACATTGGTTGTCTGAATGAACTATTTTCACTCTCTGGCGTTGCTTATAATAAAACTACTTGTTGTTGTCATGCACACCTGCTGCATCTGAAGCTGTTGCAATAAATTTCCTGTGTAAATCCCAACTGAACAGTTCTTTTTTCTTTTTATACTCATCCTTGCTATCTTCCACTGGAAAAAAAAATCAATGCACTTCCTTAAACTTTGTATTCTCTCTTCACATTTACTGCAGTTGTTTCGTTTCATTCACTGCTTTTATTTACTTCATCATTGGAAATCCTTGCTTTCTCTGATTGACCTCTACATTGACACAGATTTAAGTTAGTGAATTAATTAAGCTCTTCATTTGGAAATGAAAATCATGTTTGGGTTTCTAATATTTGCTGAGATTGAAAAGAACAAAGCCGTTTTTCATTCTCACATTAGTATTAGAATCAAATTTATTTACCTTAAATAAATGGTAAGATTTTGTGAAGCCTAAAAAGGTGTTCTACAAATCTGCCAATGATTTATACTAAATACATTCAAAGAAGGCTGAAGAACTTGTATAAACAGCAAAATGGGGATATTAAAATCCTGCGTCTGTAATAAAGATCAATGTGTACTTATTTGTATATAAATATATTTGTTCACTTCTGTCACGTGAGTAAAAAAAAAAAACGTGCAGGACAAAACTATTTCAAGTGTTTAGGAAAAGGAAGAAAGTAAATAGCAAGTCAGACATCTCTTCTCCCATCCGAAATAAATTCGGAAAGAAATCTTCCACTCTATTTCCATAATGAGATGTTTTCTTTTTTCCCTCTCTTTCTATATTGATTGATACATTTTTCTTTTTTTCTTTTGATTTTTTTAAACTTTGCAGTTTAAGGCGTTTTCTTATTTTTAACTTCGATTGAGACATTATTTTATATGAATATTGGTGCGAAGCATAATTTTTTTTGTTTGTCATTTTTGACGGGTGTACACTCGTAGTTCATAATGGTGTTCTGTCTAATCTTTTCGTATTTCAAGCTTATTTGTGCAGGTTATGAGGAGAATGCCCTCTTGATGCATAGTTTGAAAAGACTAGGCCTTCACTCCTAAATATTTTCAGATAATTTTCTAAAAAGATTTATTACAATCTGAGAAATATGCTACTTTTACATTTTTAAACAAACCCAATTAAAAAGAATAAACTTTAATCTTAATTCATAATTTTCAAGAAAAATAAAGAAATCTAAAATGAAACCATCTAAAACATTTGGTCAAAACGGTTTAATCAAATGCAGAAGAGTATTTAATTAAATATTTCAAATTTGTGGACTTTATTTTTAAATACATTTTACTTGAAAAATATACACTTTTTAGTGAATGAGAAAAATCTCATTCTAACTATTAACAAATTACCTTTACTTAATGGTAACAAGAACAAAATAGATGCATATACATTGAAGGCTATATATTCTCTCTTAACCATATATATATATATATATATATATATATATATATATATATATATATATGTGTGTGTGTGTTTCCTAGATGTTAATCCAATGAAACTCTAGTGTTTATAAGATAGTGCTCAATAACAGGTAGAGCTGTATTATAGTATCATCTTTTTTATTTATACTAACATTATTAGCTACATATGTACATACATGTTTCAGCTGTGATATTATTCAAAGTCCAGTTTCTTTGGGTAAGTAAGGAATAGATAAATTACATTCTTGCATATCATTTTGGTTGAAGGGAATAGTTGAGGAGGCAAGTTATGTATCCGCTTAGACACGGTTTCTTATCTATATACCCACACATCACTTCATATCCACATACATATGCATTCGTACACTTGTGCATATATGCATACATATTCTCTCATCCACTACCACCTGCATTATTTTCTGTGATAGTTCTTATCTTTTTATCTTTATGACCCATCTTCATGTATTTCTTCATCCCAGTCGGCCTTTCAGTCATGCTGTCTTTTTTTAATCCTTTGAACACTAGTTGGACCTCACACAATCGTTTGTGAACCCACACATATATAAATAAATATCGGCAAACATATACGCACACACACACACACACATATATATATAACTCACACACTAACAAGACACCTTTAGGAAACGTTTTTTTCCACTAACATCAAGAAACAAAATATACACAAAGAATATATATCAAAAAAATATATATAAACAAATATCTAAAAAAAACCTAAACAATTAGATATTACCCCCACCCACTTTTTACATATACATATTTTACATATATGTGTGTGTGTGTATGTATATATATATATATACACACACACATCTGTACATATACAGACACACATACATGCACATATACACAAACACTCTTTCAAGTAGATCGGTGGCGGTTATTGGTGTAATTTATCTATTCCTCTCAGTTTAGTTAATATGGCACGAAGAAGATGAACTTTGAATAAAGTCGCAGCTGAAACATGTATGCACATATGTAGCCAATGTTTTAATAAATAAAAAAAATTATACTATATATATATATATATATATATGTGTGTGTGTGTAATGTGTTTTTTTAGTATAGGAGAAATGACTTGAGTGCTCAATTACATATGTAAGAGCATATATATTTTTTTCAAATAAGACTATACATTAGTTTGATCATCGTTCAGTTTTATGGAAACACTGAAAACTCAACCTGCAGGGCTAAAGATACCAAGTGTATCAGTTCTTCAGTTGATGTCATCGTGACCTAACACATTCTTTTTTGTAACTCTCTGCTGGGAGGGAAGGAAATATATGACGATGATGAGACAGACAAAGTAGGAAAACTTTTCTTTCAAAATGTTTCCTGTGCCGTTTTATAAAGTTCTGAGCGGAACAACACGTATATACAAGTTTTTCTACTTTATCTCGTTTTCATTGTTTTGTCTTTCAGCTATATTCATTAATATCTTATTTTTAGTGTGTATGTGTCAAACAGTATAACATAAAATGCTAACCAATTCCAGCAATATGGAGTAGACAGATGATAACCATTCACTTGTAAGTTAAATGATACTAATTTATGCATAGAAGTGCACCTTGATTCCTCAGCTGATCAAAGAAAACCCAGAGTATTTAAGGAATGTAAGACTTATGTAAAAGGGAAGCAATCAGGTATTGCACTCCATAGCTGCAGGGAGGGGGAGAGAGAGATATGATCAGTTTTAGATACTTAATCCAGAACATTGTTTGATAGTAAAGAGAATTGAAAGAGATGACATACATTAGTCCGTTACCAAATTGCATATGTCAGGCCAGTATAGATTTCAATGAGTTCTGTTTTTCTCTTATTAAGTAGTGATAGGGTCGAGGTAGACTTCCTTGTGTATAAATTGAACTCACTTGTGTTACATTGGTGATTTCTTTTTATATGATATCTATATGTATCTTGTATCATGAAAGTAAACTAATCTAAATTGGTTTTAACATGTGTGATTGCTCATACTATAGCCTGTCCTCCTCAGCTGCTAACCAAGGGTGTTGACAATGTTTCGATGGCTAAGACGGTATTACTGCCAGACAGGATATAAAAACCTGCGCTTATCTTTGCAGGTTCATAATGTCTTACTGAAACGCATTTACATTCGCCCATTGATCACATTACGCATCATCAGTGTTCGATGTTATGTAAACACAGGAAATAGTAATTTGTCACGCATGTCTCATCTTTGCATATGTTTTTACCAAATCCAGCTTGGTGCCTGTTGAGCTGTGGTTTTTAAGACCTGTGGTCAGTAGTGTATTGTATAATGAACACATCGTTACCATATTTTAAAATTCATTTTTTTTAATACAAATTATACACTTATAACATTCCACTCTTTCTTTAGTAACAGCATCAATGAAGGAATCCAATCATCTAAAAAAATCTTAGTATGTGGAATTTCTTTCTTCTTTGAAAAACTTAGTGACAACACATTTTTACGACCATTTTCATGTTATCTTCTGATAGCAGATATTTTAAGTTTGGATGTGGCTATAAACGACTCAAAGTTTGGATGAAACTATTAAAAAATAGCGCTTAATCTAGATTACAACAAAGTTGCTTCTGACATTTTTAGTGCTCGGTTATAAACCGAATTGATTTTGAGCTCCGCGTTCTTTGCACACTATAGTGTCTCAGAATATACTCAAATGTTTGTAAAGAATTTGGTATTTTGTTTGTGGGGTTTTAAAATTCCTTGCAAAATGTATATTTTTATATAATTTTAGAGTAGTGTTGGTTATTGAAATAAGTTAAAAAAAAAAAAAAATGATATTATTATTAACCATTTTTAGTGCTTTAATTCATTAAAAAAATTTTTTATTTAAATTATATTGAAATACTTTGTTTATAAAAAGATCTTTTAATGTAATGCATCTTATATAGTGCAATGCAAACAGTTCAGTCTTAGGATACTTAAGTTTATTTTTAACTGGCGGAATCCGTCCACGGGTGTTGAACAGGAAACCAACTGCAAGAGGCAGACACGACAAAAGATGAAAATGGAATAAGGGAATGTATTCCATTAAGCGGAGAATATAAAAAGCTGTTGTCAGTTTTAATTGAATATCGCATGGTAAACCATGATGTTTTTAATTTTTTTTTTTTTTAAATTTTTTTTATTTCTGTGTTCGTTAGCATAGGGACGAGGCATTCTTCCAAATGCCAGACCATCACATGCTATTTAGAGGCTCCAACCGAGTGCTCTTTTAAGGATTTTGGCCGTTCCCTTAAGTGCAATTATTTGGATTTCTTTTGCACTTGGTTTTCCGCTTTTTGAAAATCAAAATGAATCGTTAAATATAACTGGTGTTGACCGGAAATCAAAATGTCATTATGCATAATAATTGGTCTACGTCGATGCTGAAGTAGATTTGCATATGTAGCTTTTGAATAGAAGCTATACTCATCAATGAAACAGGGAAGATCACTTTACTTTATACATAAGTTGTTTTAATATAGATGCTTAAGATTTATTTTAAGAGAGGTCAATAATGTAGTAATATAACATATTAGTTTATAATTTTAAGAAATAATTTCCTTCATATTCAGTAGATTAACTGTAGATTGCTAAGACACATTTACCAGTTAGGCCTGAATTAATTGACAAGTAATCGTGTTTAAAATACAATCTAATTTTGTCTTAATTAAACCTTTTGGAAAGTTAATTTTAGTTATATTCAAGAAGATAGGTTAATTACTTTACTTTAACAATAATGTTTTATTTTTGCTATAAAGAGTTAATTGCTATACAATGAATGAGTCTTCTGTGTTGACAATATACTTTTAACTTTGATCTGATAGTCTAAAGTTTGTTTTTGATCATTCAATCATCTGATTATGTCAAATAACAAGAAAATTAGTTTTTCTTTTCTGTATGATTATTAATTACTGAAATGCATATATTTTAATATCTGTATTTGTTTAAACTGAATAATGCACAAAAATATTTTTTGAAAGCTAGAAAATTATGAGTAATTGTTATTTGCGTCTTCCCGTCTGTGGAACACATTACCATGGGACTGCTTACCTGCCGATTATAACATGATTTTATTCAAATCTAATGTCATAAACAACCCCCATAAGTAATCAAACTTAGTTTCTTCCATTAATCATTTTCAATCCGCTCATAATATTCTTTCAACTGATAGTTATTCCATTTCAATAACCCTTATCCTCTAGTAGCTTTTAACCTTGATAAGTGAGGACTCATTACTTTAAGAAATTTTGGTTATAATAAACTTAATTAACTCTTAGGATAGCTGTAATTTCTTTAAGAACTAGCTGACATACCTGGTGTTGTTCAGGTTTCTATTTATTAATTTGGTACTTTTATAGAGAACGCACCGCGTTTATGTGACTTTGCGTCGTCAGTGTTTGAGCAGGTCTCAGAAGCGCCCGAGAGTTGACGAAACTATTAACCAACAAAGTTGCATCTCCCGATAGAATCATTGAGTTCTGTCAGCAACGGTCACTTGTAGCAAAAGAGAAAAAATACTGTGAATGTATGTGCCATTAATATTGCCTAGTTTTATTTTCTGTACAGGATTACTATTAGAAACTTTCAAATAAAAAAACCCAAAATAGCCTAACAGAACCAGTACCTAAAAACCTGGTCCAGTTGCAACCCTAACCCTAAACCAGAAAATGTAAAAAAAAAAAAAAAAAAAAAAAGATTGAAAAACAAAACATTTGCTTAAAAACAGTTTTTTCGTTGTAAAAAAAAAAAATAATAATAATTGGCTTAAAAACGGTTGTTTATGTTAACAAGAAAAAAAAAATTGAAAAAAAGTATATAAAAAAATGTGGTTAAAAACCGTTGTTTTGTAAGAAAAAGAAGAAAAAACAAAAATTCTGCATAAAAAAAACAGTGGTTTTGTTTGTTATATAAAAAGAAATCATCTTTTGAAACTTTTCGGTGCACAAAAATTTTTTTTTTTAATTTAAAAACATTTGCTTAACAATGGTTCCTTTGACCAAAAATTAATTAATAACAGTTGTTTAGCTATGGTTTGTTCGTTCTTTATTTTATATATGTATTTTACTTTGATTTTCTTCATCTGAATTTATTATCTGCCAGTCTTCAATTCATCGTTTGGCAGTTTTCGCCTCGTCAACTCGGGCGTTTCCGTAACCTGCCAGAACGCTGACGACGTAAACTCACAGAAACATGGTGCGTTCTCTATAAGAGTACCATTAATTCAAGATGTATTTTTTATTTTAAGATATAATACATTTTTTAAATAATAAAACATTTGATTTCTGGAGCTAAAATTTCTGGATGAACACTATGCTTTGTTTTTCCATATGGAGCATTGTTGCATATCCCCCTGCTTGAGGCCGCGGCTTTTCTCGTTTTGTATACTCGCCCCGGAACGGGCCGTGGTAGTTCCCGTTTAAAAACTCGTCATTTTTTTTAACACCAAAAATCATATAGTTTGCATACCTTTAAATTTCTCATACCCTCTCCTCTTTCCTTGTCGCGTGGAGGGGTGTGTCGTCTCGTCGTCTAGTGGTTGAATTCTTTCTTCTGTACTGCCGTGAACATCGCCGCTACAACAAAAGCTTCATAAACGGGTCGGAAGACAATCTTTTAACTTTAATTTCTGTTGTATTTCAAGCGTTAGTTATCCGTCAGCTAGGAGATATTCACTAACGTCGAGAGAGAGAGCAAATTACTACTCTATCTTATTTACTTATCAATTAAGTCTTAACCATTCGTGGAGGGGGGAAAAGAGATCTTTTGCCTGTATTTTCTTAGGGAAATAATTCCCTTAATTAAATTACGGACTACATCAAAATCACGTCTGATAGGTTCACCTCCAAAACTCAGACTGCTAAAACTCGCTTCTCATGATGTCACGGATCCCTCTTCTTCCCACGCAAAGGCCTGTGACGTCACAGAGCCTCTCGCAGGTGCACATTGACCCTTGATCTGAGTTCTCATCACGTGGTGACCCTGTCACGTCTGTTAGCTCCGACTGTGAGAACAGCCCTTATTCTGCACGGGTCCACCTGCGCTAATTCGCGCAAGTCAAACCAACGATTTCCAACAGATACGTCCATTCCCATAGGGCCATTATGCAACGGCATAACATGGACCCAATGGTGACTGACATTCTTGTAGCATTCATAATGTGTGAAAAAAATACTGATGGAGGGAGGTAAAAAGCATCCCTGTTTTCATAATAGTGTTTCTTGTGTGTGTGTATTTGTTTTAAGTTCTTGTTTTCAAATTTCAACTGTAATTAAAATTAATCTTGTGGCCGTTTTTAAATTTAACTTATATTTAAAATCAGTTGTTGCTGTTTTAAAAGAAATATATTTTGTATTTAATACCTAGTCTTTTTTTTTTATTTAAAATAATATTTTATCTTGATTTTTAATTTAATTAAAAATCATTGTTTAAAAATTTGTTAGTTATTTTAATTTAAAAAAAAAAAGAAGTTTTTTTTGTTCTGTTCTCCTCCACCCTGTTTATTCTGAATTCCTTAAAACATGTAGTAGCATTATGGCTACGGTACCAGTGGCTGCAACAACTTCTAAGCTGGGCTCTGATTGGTGCAAACATTTAACTTCGTTTCTGGTTTGCCCAATCAGGGTCCATCTCTCATGCAAGCTGAGTACCTGACCCGGAGTTTGTAGAAAACAGTGCCCACTACGATTCTTTCTCTTTCTAGCCACAAGACGGCACTGCTACCTACTCATCAATGTCGCTCGAATCAACAACAAAACCTTCTTTCTTGGGATGCAAACCGAATGATTTTATGCTAATTAATTACATGCTCATGATCGCCTTCATTGTACAGATACAACATTTTGAATTCTTTGTGTCTTTGAAACTGATTTTTTTTTTACCTATTTTCTAAACTTCACTCACTGTCCATCAACAGTCACAATTTTTCCTAAATTGACCATTGATTTTAAAAGCATGTGTTCATAATAGTTGATGCAGCAGAAATGAGTTGTTGCATTGTATAAAGGCACATGATGCAATAGTTTCAAAAAACCGAAAATAACACTATTTTAAAAGAGTGGTCTTAAACATTTGTTAATAATGACTGTTCAATGTAAATTCTGATTTGAATTTTTGTCAGATTCTATGACACTTGTTACCAATTGCAAAACTTGAATAATTGATTGACTTGCTTTTTCATTATCAAAAATAAACTCACATCTACTTTTCAGAAAAAAAAAATTGGGTGGGTGGGGCGAACTTCTTGCACTTATTAAAGTGTCCAAGAATGTCCTATTTCGAACATCTTGTGACGGGTATTTCTGCTAGTGCACATCAATATATTTATAGTTGTTTCTGTTGAGTGCTCAATTATTCTCTAAAAGCATATTTATTAAGGATTTTAGAGAAGTTTAGACAGTCTTATCAAAACTAGTATCATAAGACAAAGCTTCTATAAAATCCTTAATAAATATGACAAAACAAAACTGAACAAATAATACATTGTTTTAGGATTTTCAGATTTTCTAACCAATTATTGTGCAATTAGGGTTTGCCTAGTTGCTAAACAATCGAATTCTTTGGAGGTAAATCAGTATGGGCTGACTGGGATAGAAAAATATCACAAAGGTGATCTTTTCCAAGGACTTTGAAGATCACTTGAGGTTAATATTAGATCAAATTAGTTTGTTTGCCAAATAAAAGAACTTAAAGGGCTATTAAATAAAAATAGTTGTATTTGTAAAATTTTATGCAACATAAATTGTCACCAAGAATTAAGAAAATGAGAAATTCAAAGATTTCTTCAAACAAAAATTAGAAAACAGAATTTTTTTTCCTGAGTTATAAGAAAAAAAAAGGCTGTGCTCGACCACCATATGTGTATGGCTCTAAAATAGAAGAATTATACTAATAACATGGCAATAATAACTCTTAAACTTCCATGTACAGACTACAAAACTAAGATCATACAATACATGAAGAGAAAGTGGAAAACAATATGGGATGTGTTTCCAAATAACAAAGTATACAAACAGAAAATGTGGAACTGCTACCTGAAATAACATTGTATTAAGCATTCAAAATTGGATATACATATCTAACACATACCTACTCGAAGTAAAGCTTCATCTGTGTGCCTTCTGCAATAAACTACTCTCAAATATAGGAATAGCTGCATGAAATACTATCATGTACAATACTTCACCATATTGTTAAAAAATGTGTGCCTACCTTTCAATTAATAGACTGTGAAAAAAATAAATCACTTCTAGTTTCTATAGAAGACACCAAAGATACAATTAAATAACTTTCTTGAACTTATCGAATGACTATTTTATAAATACATTATATGACACAAATGACAATGTTGATGTGCTGTAAAAAAAAAAATCCCAATTCTAATGATAGACATTTCTGATTATTTCATATCACTGTGAACAAAGGAGTAATTTAAAAATATTTTTTCCAGCACATGATTTTTGTTAATATGATTTTTAAACAAAATATATTTTGTTAATATTCTTAAATAAACATAAAATATTAGAATGCCTATCCTGCATCATTATTTTTAAAAAGGTGTTTGTTATAGCTTTTTTGGGCATCTCCCTTTAGTTCTCTTAAATGTCTTTAATTGTTATTATCATTTCTGAATTCATATGATTTAATCTCAATTTTTCTATGCAATGGCTTCATGTGATCTGACAATTTCCAGAAATATATTAGCCAAAAAATCCAATTGGTTAATAGATTGAGTTTTTGAAATCTGCCTTGAGAGTAGATTTCAAGATCGATGGAAAATATTTAAAAAATGTTCACCATAGTTAAAAATTCTATTAATTATTTTGAAGGTTTCTATCACCATATGTAGAATGAATAGAAACCGATAATTTTATAATTTGTATAAAAATGGTGTGAATTTTTTAATTAAAATTAGGTTAGGATTTGAGTTGAAGCCTTAGGTTGGGGTTGTTAATACCTTTTGTATTATTCCAGTTGAATACCAGATTTCCATACTTTTCATACACAACCGTGGGTGATTGTTTCATGATAAACTTACATAATAAACTGAACCCACTTTGTAAAAATTAAACAATTCATCTTTAGGATTTTATTTTTGCTAATCTGAAACTTTTAATGTTTAAACAATAATAACCTGAAGAAGTTAAAAAAAAAATAATAATCTCGTAACAAAGGTTTAGAGGTGGGAGTTTATGATCAGAAATTCAATGTTTTAACATCAATTTGAATAATTGAGATCGATTTACGATAAACAAAACATTTTGTAAAATTTAAATTTTAGAAATTTTTTTTCCCCATTTCTATTTTTTATGTAGTATATAAAAACTGTATCCCTTACAATTTATTTTATGAAAGGAACGTTTTATTTTTTCTAGAAACA
Organism: Sepiola atlantica; assembly: GCA_963556195.1. Classification (NCBI taxonomy): domain Eukaryota; kingdom Metazoa; phylum Mollusca; class Cephalopoda; order Sepiida; family Sepiolidae; genus Sepiola; species Sepiola atlantica. The sequence goes on from OY744521.1 coordinate 77,885,758, forward strand.
TATTTTTTGACGTAAATATAAGGTAATTGTAATAATAAAAAAAATAAAAAAAAGGTAATTGTTTCCGAATGAAAAGTATAAATAAAAATAGAAAAATCTATTTTTAATTGGAGGATAAAAATCCTCCAATTAAAAATAGATCTTTCTAACAAAATCAATGAAATAATTGTGCATTTGAATAAACTATTTCCATATATTTTTTTCAGTTTATTATTTCTAAACAAAAGTTAAATTGAACATTGTTAATTAATTCTGTTATCTTTATTAATTAAATGACTAAATCTGTTGATGATTAATTTATACTGCAGACTCTAGTGTTTGTAAACATTAATAGCTGCTTCTCAGTCAATTGTTGTATTGATCACACAGAAACATGAACATACCAATTTTGTTTCTACTTGTTGACTTGATACCGTTTCCATTCTTAGGTTAATCTAGAGGAGTCTTATAGCAATGTTAATGCTAAAATGCCCCATCCCCTCCATATTTTGGTTTCATACAGACTCAGAGATTCAATTACGTAGATATAAAATTTCTTAGCAATTAGCAATACACACCTATATATTGTTGATCATTTTTTTAATAACTAAAAATTCTTAAAGAAGAACTCATTTTCATACCACACAAAATGTAATGTCATAGATATGTTGTTGCAATGGCGTTCACTCTGGTTGGGTTGAGCCAGCTTCTTCTTTGGCCAGCACTACATCTCGAATAATGGCGGCTCGAGATGTCAGATATCTTGACTGGTTGCCATTGTTTACTATACTGAAGTTATTCATATTGACTATTCATTCCATTTTATTAATATTTTTGAAAATCTATTATATTAATTTAAACTTTTTATTATCCATGAAGTTGAATACTATTTTAATATTTATTTGTTATGCCACTATAGGCATCTCCATTTTTAACTATCTTAATTCAACTAAAAAAAAATTGTTTCACAAACATTTACTGTAGCAATCAACATACGGATCAATTCTGATAGTTCCCTAAAATGTCCACTTGATTCCTCTTTTTTATCATTATTTCTGCATTCATCTAATTCCATCTTAAAATCTTTTAAACTATTGCTGTTCTAAATATAATCTGGCAACTTATTCAAAAAATATTACTCTATTAGCAAATAAAAAAAAATTACTCTATTAGCAAGAAAAAAAATTAGTTAATATATCTTGTTTTTGAAACTTTCATTTACAATAACCTAGAAATTTGTCATGACAATAAATAAATCTAGGAGAATTATAAAACAAATGTTCAGCATAGTTAGAAATTCCATTAATTATTTTGAAAGTTTCAATTAAATCATCTCCATTTTTTTTCTAGTAAAGTAGTTTATCCTAATTTTTCTCTGTAACTCATCTTGTACTCCTTACATTGTTCTCGCTGTTCTTTGTGTGCCTTCCAATCTCAATACTACATTCCGATTACTGTGTTTATACAGGACAGTTAAATGTTCTATATGAGGTCTTAAAATGATGTTTGTCTCCTTTGATATATTTTTAATTATCTAACCATTCCATTTTCCCTCGATACAATAAACAAAAAAAGATTATTAACTTTAACTGCTGGCACCAACTCCAAATCACATCCTCCCCGTACTTATTTTTTTTTTAAATCTCTGTTTAATATATATTCAACAGATATTAAGTTATTTTTCATACTAGAGTGTTCAGTTATCTATGAAATAAATCCCATTTTTAAGTTATTAACATCATTGTCTGGGTTTTGTTATGTGGGGAAAATGGGATAGGCATTGCAATGCATTAGTCCAGATAATCTACTTGAAAAATAAGAGTATTCTATTCCAAGACATAACTTAGATAAATATTGCATTTATAAAGGTTAGTTCTTAACTGGCTCAAGATATTTTGGAATAAATCCAAGATTCTCTGAATTTCTTTTTATTATCTTGGTAAACCGAATTAGACGCTTTTCTCTACAAAATATTTTACTTGGAATCTCTTGAGGTTTTTATTTTAACTAGTTCCACTTGCCTGGGAGTATTTTTACGTTTATTTTTATTTCATTCATTGTCCTCTCCCCTTTGTTTTTTTTCTTCATTAATTTATTGTAACAAAATGTTTACATCTTTTGAAAATAAGTCAATGAAGGAATATGTTATTTAAAAAAAAATCGGTTTTGCTATAAATCCAATAAATACTTAATATTTTAAATTTTAAAAATTTTTTTTAATATTCCATTTTTTTTTTAATTGGAAATTATAACGACATTATATGGTCATTAAATTATTAATTAAACCAATTGTTATAAAGCTATAAATAAAATCAAGAAAAAATAGGTTTTCCTGTTTAGAAAGATCAAGTGAGCGACACAAAAACAAAGTTGTTTACCGTATCAACAGGCAGGCTTGTAGGAGTGAGTGAATATTTACATGAAGAATGCAGGGAAAGGGGGAACTGACTGAAGTCTGGTGTGCGAGCGATGGGAAGAGCATTTAAGAAGCCAAAATGCATTCTGGTAAATTTAATTTTATAATTATTTTTTTCAATAGGATTTTTATAATTTCATTTTAATTTACACTACTCAATTTTTGATGTTAATAAATATTCGATTAATAGTAAATAAAAAAAATAATTCAATATGTAATTATCAAAATTAAATTGACATGAGACACACACACACACACGCATGAATTTTTCTCATAATTTTATTCATATAGATGCGTTAGAATAGAAATATGACAGATGAACATTTGAACCTGACTACCATACTCGTATCTGTTGATGTCCTCATCTTTTATAGTTTCTCAATCTATTATTTTATCATTTTAACCCATTTTGGGGAAGTATACAGAGTTTATCTATTATTGTCTTTTATTTTAATCGCTTATTTTACAAATCTCCTGCTATGGATTAAGTAGGGTATGTTACCTAACTGCCAGAAAAATAAAACAAAAAATTTTGACGGTAATTCAACTTCACCGATTTTTAATACCACCACTTTTTCTCTGCCTTTCTCTCTGCAATCCAAATCGCTTCTGTTGCTTCCCAGCTGTCCTCTTCATTCATATCAGCTGATCTCTACATATGCAAATGAGACTCCACTATGAAAATTTACACTCATAAAGAGAAGCCCTTCTTTACCCTGCAGACACGACATGCGAAGCACCTCATCCTCTTTCCTGCTGGCAAGTGTTCCTCTTCATTGTCACAGGGTAAAACCAGACTCTCAAGCCTTGATTGTGTAACTAGTCTAGGAAAAAGAAACATCTCCCAAATAACAGCAGTCTTTCTTGTTTCCAGTCGTTTTGGAATTCTCCTTACCATTGGACTCCAGCAATGCTGGTTCAACAAAATTGCAGTTGAGGATTGTGCAATCTTGTTTTTATTATAGACTTTCCATGCAGGCACCCTTACATGGGATATCCATTGTTTCTTGAGTCTGAATGGAAGCCTTTTTTTATTTTACAAATACAAAATTAATGATTGAAACGTTTTTCACCTTGGTTTTAATTGTTTTTTTGTTGTTTTCTTTGCCAATTATCCTGGTTTCAATTACAAGCATATCACGGCTTTATTGTATTTTATTTGCATGTAATTATGTATCGCTTAGAATTAGTGTCTTGAGTTTTCATTAAATAAATTTTTATTTCTCAAAATCTAACACATCATTCAATAAGTCCCGGGTCTGACATATAGATGGCACCAATAATAAAAAAAATCCATGATTTTTATAAAGTACTAACCTTCAAATGACACATCAAAATTTGAGCCCAATCGGTTTACAAATTAGGTAACAATGAAAACGTATGAATTTCGTGTGTTGCTAAAACATTGTTTTTTGATGGCAAAAATGGTGTTCAAGCAATGGCTTGGTAAGTGTTTTTTTTTTTTTTTTTTTTTTTAATTCAATTAATTTGACAAAAAATAAAACAAGCATGTTTCAGTTGCCATGTAGGAAAAGGGTGGTAGAAATTTACACAGAAGAGGATACAGTAGCCCAACACCTGTCTAAATTCACCTTGAATTTGGATTCTGCTGTGTCGGAAACAACAGTTCAGAGCTGATATGTTGACTTTAAACAGCAGTTGTAGCGGAATTAAAAAAATAAAGTCCACAAAGCTCATTTTGGCCAATCATAAATTGGAAGTTGCGTGAGATAGCAGAGGAGTTAAAGATATCAGAAGATGAAAGAGTATTCATCATTTTGCATGAACATTTGTTATTGAAAAAACTGTGTTCAAAGTGAGGGCCATGTTTGCTCAGAGTTGATCAAAAACATGTCAACGATTCAGTGTTATTTCTAACAGTTTCAACGCAACAAAGTTTTGCATCAGTGTGATAATGGATGAAACCTGGACCCATCACTTCACACCGGTGTCAAATCGGCAGTCAACTGAGTGGGCAGCAGCATATAAAAGCCGACCAAAGACGCAAACGTCAGCAAGCAGTGTTTTGGCTTCAGTATTTTGGGATGCGCAAGGTATTTTGTTCATCGATTACAAAAAACCGTTGCAAATGAAGAAAAAAAAAAGAAGTGCCCTTTCACCAAGACAATGCACTATGTCACAAGTCGATCACAACAATAGCAAAACTACATGAACATTCACTGAAAGAGATTTGGCTCCAACGAAGAAGTGATATCGGAAACTGAAGTGTATTATGAAGCCAAAGGCAAATCGTTCTACAAAAAAGGTATTGAATTGTTAGAAAAACATTAGAATCGGTGTATCACCCTATGAGGAGACTATGTTGATGAATAAAGTCGAATTTTGTCTATAAGTTGTTTTATTGGTTAGGTCCGGGACTTATTTGAGTGATGTGTTATTATATAAAAGAAAGTTGTATTTCTGTGTTTATCTATGTCTGGCTAAAACTCAGAAACGACCAATGATACACTTACAAATTTTACATATTCCGATTCAGTATGATACAGCTGGTGTCACAGATTGTCTCGAGTTATTTGTCACTAGGTTTACAGTTTACATTGCGTAATGTTCTTGTGAAGTATCTCTGTAAATCCCTTTGTAAATGTTATTGAAACACAAAAAAATAACTACAGCTTGGTTTCCTGAAATAGATGTAGATTTGATCAAAGTTGCTTCCTTGCTGGTAGAACTGAAATACCTTTTGTCTTTGCCCTTCTCTCTCTACCCCCTTCATATACCACTACATCTCTTTATATACCTCTACTGTCTTTCTCTCTCTCTCTCTCTACATTCTCTCTCTCTCTACATTCTCTCTCTCTCTCTACATTCTCTCTCTCTCTCTACATTCTCCCTCTCTACCTCTACCTCCTCTTTCTGTCTACACTTTCTACCTCTGCCATCATACCTCTTTCTTTCTCTACCTCTCTTTTTTCAAACGATAGGAAGTGAAGATAACTTTCTACCCTTTCATTTGCTTTTTGGTTTGTGATAATGACGGGTAGCTCAACATAAGTTATAAGTTGGTTCTATTTTCTATATAGAAGTTGCTGTTAACTTTGTGTAGAGGGGGGGGGGGATATTTGGCATATCTACAAGAAGTAATGGTACATCTTACCCAATGGTTTCATATCCTATTGTCAGGATGTTTGTTATTCTGTTAGCTGCTTAAACTTTTATTCCTGTAATTACTCAACACAGCCATTTTAATGATATGTTAATAAAGGAAAATGCTATAAACATTATACAACTGCTTATATTTGGATATTTGGATTGTGTGCTCCCTTTTAACAAAATAAGCTATTTGTTTGAATGTGTTTTTCGTATCTTAAAAATAACAAAAGAAATTTACAAATCTTAACTATGTGATTTAAAAAGTTATCTTGTGTAAAATTAAATGCACGCTTTTTATTTGTTATGGCTGTAATGTTGAACACGACTTACAAGAAAGGGTTAATTATTTAAAAAATGATTTTTCGATTACTATTGAATCCATTTCTCAATTTAGTTTTTTTTTTTTCCCTTTGGCTTTTACCTATCTATGTTCAGTTTTGGATGTTTTTTTGTTTTTTTTTAATAATTAAATCTACTTAATAGTTTCAGTTTTGGATGTTTTTTTGTTTTTTTAAATAATTAAATCTACTTAATAGTTTCAGTATTTATTTTTTTTGTTTAAACACATCTACTTTAAACTCCTTTAACATTGTGTATCCAAGGGATTTTCTGTGAGTGGAAAGTGGTAATTGGTGGTGTCTGCTGTACTTATGGGGTTGATCTGCTTAAAATCCTAAACCTACACAATGTTTACAGCTCTTAAAATCAAACCTCTGGTCCAGATCCTGAGAGGTGGTAACAGTTAAGAAGTAGAAGAACTGCGTGTCTGGAGATAGGATGTGACTTTTAATATATTTTGAATTATTTTTCTCTGGCAATATGTCTCCACCCGGGCATCACCAGGTCAATATAGCTAGTCTTGTTATAAAACCCAAGACAAATTATCTCATTAATTTTTATGTAGAGTCTGCATAAGCTTTAGAGATTGCTTCTGCGGGAAGCTACTGGGTTCTTCGTTTAGAATAATAAAAAGGGAATTAATTTTAATGAGTAGGAAAGAATTGGAGAAAAGCTATAAAATATAACTATCACATAATATATTATAAGTTTTGTAAGTTAATAGACATTCTTGTATGTGGTGAGATAGCTCAGTGGCAGAGTACTCGTCTAGCATGCAAATGACTCTAGTTTCGAATCCTGAGTTCAGATGTGTTCTACTGATGAGCCCAAAGGAGGTCGAAACTCGAGTCTAGGACTTCCGGTTTGTTTCTTTCATAGGTTGTGGGCTGCAGCATTGTCTGATTGTGTAAATAATTATATATATCATTTCACATTCAAAAAATCTAATATATTATAAGTGTCTCAAATTGATAGTGTCTATTTACTTGCCTCCCTACGAGGGCAAAGTCATCAAATTAGAACATAGAATGAAGTTTTATTTATTTTTTATAGTATTTCATTTAAGTCAATGTGGATGTAACCTTCGTCACTTAGACACTGCTAATATAGTGTCAATCTCTGTTATCATGGTCTCAATCATAATCAACCAATGTTATATTCACCACTGTTTAACATTCTTTTGAACAGACATTTTCTTTTATCTGTAAAGATTATAAAACTTATTTCGAACATTCATTTTAGGGTCCATGTTATTGATTGTTCATTCTGTTATGTCGGGTGATCATTTAAGGAATAGTTTACTCGTAAAACTGTGCTTATTTCAAGACTATTTTTTTCACTTGCTAATTTGCATATTCTCCTTTTTTTTTTAAAACTTTTTTTATTCAATTGGCACAATTTACTGATAAAAAATTGGCTTATTCTCTATTCTTTTATAAAAGTTTCTGAAATATTTCTCATGTTTATTTAAAAATTGTATTTTGTTAGATTATTTTTCATTCTTTTTTGTTGAACTCCTATTGCCTCGCTGTGCAAACCATGCAAACTTATATTTATACCACATTGGTTGTCTGAATGAACTATTTATAAGCAACTTATAATAAATCTACTTGTTGTTGTCACGCACACCTGCTGCATCTGAAGCTGTTGCAATAAATTTCCTCTGGACAGTTCTGTTTTCTGTATATACTCATCGTACACTGCAAAAAAATCAATGCACCTCCTTAAACTTTGTATTCTCTCTTCACATTTACTGCAGTTGTCATTTCAATAGTTCCACTTAATGCTTTCCTTTACCATCGGACGTTTATTTTATCTTCTGTCTAATAATTGCTTTTAGTTATTACTTTGGAGACATATTGAATTTTAATGAAACGATTTTATTTTTAAAAAAAAAGGCTTTACTGTAGTAATTATTGAATTATGTATTTTTTGTATATGTATTACTGTCTTGGAGACATCAGTCAAAGATCAAAGGTTAGTATGGAATCCAGTGCTTTCTCTTTTATTTTAATAAATTACTAAGCACATGAAAATGATTATTTTGAAGGAATTTTAATATTTTCTCAAAAATAAATACAAATTAAGGTTTATATAGATCATTGTTTTAATTCTATTTTGGAATGAAATATATTTACACAAGTATAATAAAAGATGGGGGGGGGGAGTCTGAAAAAATGTGACCCTTGCAAAAATTCGGAGGTAAAGAAAAAAAAAATTTGACTACTAACTCCAGAGTTGGTTTTAAGAAACCGATTCCTGTAAAATGCGCTGACTCCAAATTCTCAATTCCTGATTTTTTGTTTTATGGAAATCGCTCCAGACAAGGCATGAAGCCACTTGATGTAAGGAGCTAAAAATAAAAAATACTACTTCAAGGTTAAAAACTAGCCAACGATAAGTGTTAGGTGGATAGATTTCGACCCAGAAAACAGCAATTCTTCCCCCTTTGGCAGAAACATCGCTCATGGAATGTAAGGACAAAATAAGGGAAGCAAGAGTTACGAGGCTTCCGAAAGTAAACCCAAGGTCAATGTCGCTTCATAGAATGCACGGATACTGTTGTTTCATTTAAATAAAGACTAACAAAAGAAACTTCACATATGAAGTTTTTAGTTAAATATTGAAAGTATTAGAAAGTAAAAAATTCTGTTTTGTTTCTGAATTGATTATTTGAGATCTAAAAGTTTTTTTCTGACGTTGACCACGGTTAAATAATATATCATTTTATACTTGCTAAACTTAGTGCAATGAATGCAGAACGTGTTTCCATGACTTTTTATAACCTTGTGTGGCACGTGCATGACTAATATAGCACTCATTTGTATTCCTTCCTTAGTATTTGTTGTCTCAACTTTAAGGTAATTCATAGATATTGCAGATTAAAACTAGAAAACTTAAATCTGTTTGGTTGAAAATTAAAAAAGAAAGGAAAGAAGTTTTACTTTTATCTTTGTGACTATAACAAATAATAACATTTGGCAACTTACCATATGAAGCAGGGAAGCGTTTTGAAAGTTCACCTTTTAATGTTTACATATCTACATTTCTCTTGATGCTATATTTTATCATTTAATCTTTAAAAGTAAAAATATTTATGAAATAAAAATGCTCCCTCTCAATATTGACTTCTGAATAAAAATTATCTATTTTTAAAATCCACTGTTTTGTTTGGAGGGGGGGGGGACGTTAGCATATGTATCTAATGAAACTTGATCCAAGAATGTTTTGAATTCTCAACGAAGCCAAAAGATGTAAGATCTTTAAATTCTTTGACTTCTAATTTAAGCAATATCCAACTTGCCTGTATACACAAAGCACAATTTTGAATACGTTAATCTGGGATATCTGATTTTAGGATATCATTGGTAAGCTTTACTTTTTAGTAGGTGATGAAGAAAAACAGCGAAAATGTTTGTGTTGCCAAATTGCATTTTATTTTTATGGAATGATTTTCTTTTATTTTGATGTAGTATTTTTTATATAAATGTAAGCTATTATTCTAGGAACTACTTGTTTATACTGTTATGCCGACATAATTTTAGTTTAGTTTTAAGTGTTGAGAGGTTTATACTGTGTCTGGTAATTATTTAGAATGATGGTAATAAAACTAGTGTGAATGAGAACACAAGTCGTAAAAACACACAGTTCTACATATGATCTTAAAGTTCATCCAATGGTGAAGCCCCAATTTGGGAGTTTTGGGGAGTGTGAAGTCACCCCATAGTTACCATGACTCCCATCTAGATTATTTATTTACAAAATATATACTTACAAAACATTAATTGTCAAATGCAAAATAAAATCTATTAAATATTTGAAGATATTAAGTAGTTTAAGCATAATTCTTTTTCTTTTACCAAAATAACAAAATTGTTATAAAACCGTAACTAATTTTGTTAACGTTGTTATTTTAGTGTATTTATAAAATTATTGGATGTAAATAACTTCTAAAACTTTCAATCTTTTAATACATGAAAATTTGCTAAGAATTTTGAAAAACAAAAATGTCTTTCTATTCGACAATTAAAATGCTGCCAAAGTCCTTTCAAATTTTTAAGGGTCACAAAGTAATTCATTTTTTTCTTTTTGTCAACTATTAACAAGATAAAAATGGCTGACTTGTTTATGAAAAAACAAATGCATTGCAATAGTATAAAAAAATATTTTTATACTATTGCAATGATCGGTTAATATAAAACAACAGAACATATACTACATTACCCCCTCCCCAAAGGAGGATGTAATATTTGGGAAGATTACCTTAAAAAGGAGGAGGTAATTCTTGGGAGGATGTTCTCATGACAACCGAACTGATACGACACAACCCACCCCCAATAAAATATAATACAATAATCGATTAAATCATTTTTTCTTTTTTTTTTTTAAATTCATTTAAAAATGCCAAGCCATAAAAACATATTCCTTGGCCTTTTGACTAAAATCAAAGTGTATCGTGAAGTTTATTCACTTGCTACATCTCGCTACACTGATGAGTCGTCGTAAAATGACGAAACAGCTCTCTGTTAATTACATACATACATATAGGTATTTATATTATAAAATGTGTTTGTATGTCTGAGAAGATTTAACATGAATTGTGTTTATGAATCTTCTGGTCTGAGAGATAAAAGCTCCTTTTTTTTTTAATCTCATCAGCTCCAAAACAGTTTTGCTTTAATTGAATTTATTTGAAGCAAGGAAGACAATGATTATTTTAAGGAAGCGTTTCTGTATATATTGTATCTCTTTTAGAGTGAGGAGTTACATATCGAGCTGGATTTATTTTCACTCTGTTTTTCTCCTAAACGTGATCACCATACTTTAAGTGTTATAGGATGAGACGAGTCAGCGTAGATTAAATCACTCCATAGAAATTCTGTTGCTATAAAGATTCAGGATTGACATACATGAAACGTTTTGGCTTTATTCAGCTGTACCTTTGGCACTCGACTAATCTGATTTGTGATTGTGGATAGCGTGTTTAACAAGTGGAATAATTGTGGGTTTGTTTTCTTCTTCTTTTCTGTCTTCTATTTTGAGCTACCATTTGTTTCTAATGTATGCAACAATATAATAACAGCGACGTCAAGTAAATTAAACAATTAGATTGAGACAATAAGATTCATAAGAAACATCGTTTGGCTACATTGAAGAGAATTGTCCTGTTGATAGCTGTCTCTTTAGCATGAATGCCCTCCTTTCAGGAGCTTTTATGTATTCAACATTATTCTCTAGAATAACTAAGTCAAACAAGATCGATTAGAATTTTATTATTGACTTCCTCTCTCAAGAAACAATGGATACCCTGAGTGCTTGTAATATATATATAGTGATGCAAAGGTTGTGTAAGCCCAACCACATTTCTTTTGACACAACATTACTTGTGTCCAGTGGCAAGGAGAAATTCAAGATGAGTGAAGAGACTGATATCATTTAAGACTTTTCCTTCTAGATTAGTTTCCCTATCAAGGCTACTATTTAATCAATAGATAGGTGGGTAACAATTATTCTGAATCACAGTACATACCCGCCGGTGTTCCACAGGGTTCAGTATTGGGTCCTTTGTTGCTTTTGATATTCATAAATGACTTACCTAATAATATAAATTCAGAAATAGAACTGTTTGCTGATGATGTTAAACTACTTGTGAGACATTTATCAAAGGAAATAACACAGATGAATCTAAATAAATTATCATATTGGGAGGACATTTGGAAATTGGGATTTAACCTAGACAAATGTAAAGTACTACATGTAGGATCCAGGAATGCGGGAGTTGAATATGTACTAAACAACAGAGAAATCAAAGAAGTAGATGGAGTGTGGGGTTTGATAATACATTTAGGGCAAATAATCATTTTTTGACCATTGTATCGAGGGCAAATAGAATGATCGGGTGGATGGTTCAGAATATTATTTCAAGGGAGACAAATGTTGTGTTAAGGATACATAAAGCTCTAATAAGACCTCATATAGAATACTGCACCCAGGCCTGGGCTCCAGCAACTAGATATGGAAATTGGAATGTAATATTGAAACTGGAAGGCGTACAAAGAAGAGTGACAAAACTAATAAGTAAAGTAAAGGAGTGCAGTTACAGATTGGACAAATTGGGATTGACTACTTTACTGGAGAGAAGAATGAGAAGTGATATGATTGAGACTTTCAAGATAATTAATGGCATTTCTAACAATGGTGGACATTTTTTTTTTTTTAGTATTTCTCATAGATCTGGAAGGTTATTGTTAAGGCAGTTTTCAAAAATAAGATCTGTTAACCTGTTAAGTATTTTTTGTCCCCAGAGTAATGTGTTTTTGGAATAAGTTGCGAGATTGGATTAAGAACAGCAATAACATGGATCAGTTTAAGATGAGGTTGGATAAATCCAGAGAAATTGGTAGGAGGGAGAAATTGAGGGGGCACTTTTTGGAGTTGTCAAATGAAATATTTGACAGAATTTGATCTGGATATCGATACTGTACTAAGTTTAATTTTTAAAATTTTATTTTTATTTTTAACAGTTGAATTGAGAAGGTAGTTAAAGGGAAGATGCCCAAGGAGGCATAACAAACAAATAATAATAATAAAGAGTATTAGAGAAAGTGACTTTACAGTTACTTCCACTTCTTGCATTTCATATTCCCAAATAGTCACCTAAATACTGACGAGGATCAACATTGTTTAACATTGGTTCTCTGACTAGAACCAATGTTTCAGTATGATTATAGTTTTAATATATATATATATATATATATATGGAGGAAGAAGACAGATTAAAAAATTTTTTTTGTTGCTTTTTTTTTTTACTAAAGAGTCACTACTTATCAAAGTCAGAAGGCCACTCAAGAACAAGGATTAATGAGTGTCACGTGGACGGTGAGACAACACCGTGATAATTGGTAATGAAGTTTGGCGCAGAATTTGATTATTTAGGAGAACAGCTTAACAAGAATTTGTCGGTTTCAAGTCCAATGTAAACAATGTTGAAGCAGTCTTACAGACGGGTAGTTCTAGGAAACAAACTTTGCTCATGGAAGTTTTGTTTAGTTTTAGGCACAGAAAGAGAACGGGAAATTATTGATAGTGGTTGTAGCTAGACGAGTTTTTGTTGTGAATATTTTACAGGGCCGACCATAGATTGAAGCTATGCCGAGCACCTGCCATGAAAATAATGACAGAGTAGAGAAAGACTAGCAACATCTGTTCTGTGGGAAAGAGGTAGTAGGGAGAAAAAAGGACATCACCCACTAGATTTCAAAGTCTGTTTTGCACTATGTCAAGGCTCGAAAGAGTGCTCTGGGCATCCCCTCCCCAAATGTGGCAACAGTACTCCATCTTAGGATGTATTTGACTCTTCTACAGGTAGAGGATTGCGTCAGGAGTGAGATACCTTCTGGAGCGGTAGAATGATCCAACCATTTTTTCCAGCGACCTTGACAATGGATTTGTTTCAGGTGGGAAGTAAAGGTCAGTCCCAGAAGCTTCCTCAAGACGAGAGCAATTCATTTTAATTGGAGCCAAGTGGGGGATCAGAGCGTTGGTGGTGAAAAGAGAGAAGCTTGGTTTGGGACGCATTAAAAGTAACCAACCACTTTTTTACCCACCTTTTTATCCATTGCACCACATGCTCAAGGTTGGAAGAGAGAGAATCAGAAAGATCTTGATCATTGCTGCTCTTCAAAGTGTTGCCATAGATGGTTGTTGTCTGCATAAATGTCGACGAATGATCTTAGAATGTGATTTGTGAGAGTGTTGATGATCAGGAAGAGGGTTTGGCCTTGAATAGATCCTTGTGGCACGCTAGCATTGATACTATGAGCTTCTGACTTCTGCCCATTAATGACTACTTTTATGAACTTATCAAAGAGAAAGGATTTTATGGTTGCGAGCACATTTCCAGATATTCCATGGCTAGAAATCTTGTGAAATAGACCTTTATGCCAAACCTTATCAAAAGCCTTTGGTATGTCAAGAACTATTGCTCTAGAAATGAAGCCCCTGTCAATAGATTCACTGATCTTGTGTGATATTACAGTCAGCACATCAGCTGTTGATCTTGCAGGACGAAAATCATATTGCTTGTCACTGAGTAGCTTGTTTTTGCTGAGGTGATTGACAATTTCTCGGTTTATCACAGATTCAAGCAACTTATTCATGACGCATATGAGACTAATTAGTCTGTACTGAGATGCAGAAGACCGATCTTCAGTATTTTTAAATACTGGGCAGACTGAGACAATGTTTTCCAAGGTGTTAGGTAGCATTTCTCCTTTAAGCAACATTTGAGCAGCTTAATAAGAATGGGAGCTAGTTTTGGTTGCAGCTTTTTAAGCACTTTGATTGGAATGTTATCAGGGCCAGTTGCTTTGCTGGCATCCAAGGTTCTTGATGAGTTTGGCAACATCTTGAACTGATATACGGAAGTCACCCAGTCTTGTGGGGAGATTCAGGAAGAAGATGGCCCTGATCGCAAAGGGTGGAGTTTGATGCAAAGTTCTTAGCAAAAAGTTTGATTTTAGAGAAAAGAAAATGAAACTAAAAGAGGCAGCATGCTATTTCACTCGAGTTAATTTGCGTGACTGAAATAGAATTTAGGTAACAAAACGTATAGAAGAAAAAAAAACTTGAGAGAAGAAGAAACTGACAGCAAAGCCAGCATGAGAGAAAAGGAGATAGGGGAGGGGGACATGAAGCCATTCTAAGAGAAAGGAGACAAAGGAAAAGGTGCCATATGAACCGTGCATAAAATCAGTTATGCTATGTTTGCCACCGAAACTTGACATACGCATGCAGGAGCAAGGTGTAGTATCTGTCCTGGTGTTGTACTTAATCTTTTCTGTCTTCAGTCGGTAAAGGAGAGGTCTTTCTGGACCAGCATTTTTTATTTTGTCCCAATCCACAGTACCCTTTATTGGGGGGCTGGATTTTCCCCACATTAAAAACCGAAATTGTCTAACTCTGTCCTCGTGGGGAGCAAGTAAATAGAGACATACACATGAGTTGGGATTTTGTTCCTCACCAAGAACTGACATATGCATAAATCCTGATGAGAACTGAATGCGCCAAGAAAATGACTCGGCTATATGAGAATGAAAGATTCATATGGACAAAATACGATCAGCTATGGAAACCAGCAATTATTACCTTGTCGACAAGATGAGTACATTAAAATATCCCATCTTTTCTGAACTCACATACATCTTCCCAAATGAAAAAAGTGAAGGCGAAAAGAAAAAACATATATTTGCCAACATGCACTCACACAAAAACATAAACCTATCTTCAGACTTTTTTCACATACAGATTACGGCTTGATAATGTTTCATGGGACTGATGTATTCATGTAATTCTATCTCTCCTCAACAACTACTTAATTATTCAAATTTTCCCTAATCCTTCTGTGAACTTATGATACTGTTATATGTTGGGTTTTTTTTCTCAATGTTAATAAAACTTATTAGTTTGCTCCACACTTTATTACTGTTATGTTGTCATGTGAATTATGGCTGGTTTGAAAAGAAGCCTGACTAAATGTTTATCTTTTCTTTACTGTATCATGCTAAAAGTTGTCATGATTTTCACCAAATCTCGTGATGACTAGATGGCACCAGTCTATCATGACATATGTTTTATGAATGTATAGAATAGAAACAAATTTGCATATTTCTTCACTAGCTAAATTCCTTGTTTCGGTTGAATGACAGATTAAACATTATAATCTTAAAAATGACAAACTCTGTTATTTCCTTATAAAGCTTCAATCTGAATATTAGCTGTGCTTAAAAAGGGAGTCTTTTTTTAATTATTAAAGAATTCTTCTTTACACCATTCTACTCCCTTCCCTCTTATCTGCCCTCTTTCCTCTACGCTGGAGGTTTGTGTGAATGGCCTAATGAAAAAGGTTGTGACTATAGAAGTGTTTGTACTAAGTTCATATTCTATCCGATATATGATGCTCACTTATGCATTAATAACTTTGGGTAAGATATAAAAAAAAACAAATTCCTCTCAACTGTGGGTAGAATAACATCTTGTATTCAATGAATCACATACACTGAATTGATTACAATCTTTACTGTGTATCAATATTAAATGACCAAAATAGGATTGATATGCTATAAAATAAACCAGACTTTTATTCTGGGCAAAACAAAAAAAATATGAAAAAAGTACCCTACCTGTATTTGACATGCTTAAACCTATGAACATGTTAAATCTGACAGTAGTTTTGAACGTTTCAGTAATTTTTCAAGTTTATAAATCAAATAATCCACTGAATTCCAAGACTTCTTTTTAATCTTATTTTGTATATATGTACAAGTACGATATTCATGTAGTTCCATTATTCTGGGTGCCAACAAAGGATTAGTCTGTTTCAAATATCAAGGTTTTTCTCTAAATTTGTATTTTTTAAAGTTTTGTTTTCCTTTTGTTCTCTTCTTTTCTATCTCTTATGAATGTTACATATACTATTGGAGTTTAGTGTAGATATGTTTTGCGAGGTGCAAAAGGTTATTAGGTATGAGTGACAGGGTTTTGTCCCAATGATCAGCTGTGAACCTATATATGGGAAATGCATCTGATTGGTTAGTTTAATCATGTGACATATGAAGGATTTGAAGTTTATCAATTGCAGTCTGAATTTTAGTGACAAAACATGTATTGCAAGATCTTGGTAAATAAGGACGCTTTGACCCCTGGTGTCTCCTCTAATGATAGAAGCAAATCCTAGTTAAGGAATGAGATATCACAATAGTTAAGTTATATAAAATATAGTAAATGAATATAATCATCTCCTTCAAGAACATGTCTCAGCTATCTGAGAAAGAATCCGTCAGCCCTGGCAATGAGAAGCGAATACCCCCCCCCCTCACACACACACACCTGGAGTATGCAACATGAAAATCAAGCAGAAATATTTTCTATGGCTAGTTGAAAATCGTCACTTTTTTTTTTTTGGTCAGTCTAGAATTGAATAACTTAATTTAGTACTTGATAATTGAAATTGAATGCTGGTGTGCAACCATATCGATATCAATTCCTTATTTTTTATCTATATACTACTAACACTGATATTGCTTGCTTGTCACCGTGCACACTTATCTGTACATGAATGTTTTAGATGGTGGGATGAAAAGCGAATGACGTAAATAAAGGGAAAATGATAAGAGAAATAGTGGGAGGAATCTAATGGCATAAATAATTGGCTGAGATCAAAGTGTAATATCTGTTCCGATGGATGCTCACTATGTAGACCGGTACTGTCTTGGCCTTCAGGTCTTGATTTTGCCGAGGTACTGTCCTGTGCAGTTCTAGGAGGTCCACCCTTATTGCTAATTGCCTGTGGCACTTCTATCTGGGAATGCCGACGGGGCTGCCCAGGCATTTTTTTGTAGCCCAGAGTGCTCATCCTCTTGAGCACTAGCTTTTTAATCCCACTTTCTGACCTTGTCACATCTTACCGCTGTGGGAGGGAGAAAATAAAAAAAATAAATAAATAAATATATACTTGAAAATGGATGATATAACAAAATGAGTTTTATTTTTTCGAAAGTTGCCATTCATTCTTTATAACGTCATTATACATGTTATGCTGTCTTAGGGCTGCTTGTAACCGTCAGACAGCTAGCCTAAACTCTTATCGACAAACAAGACTCTGAGGCATAGTGTAGTTTAAACCCAGGTTTTATTATTTGACTGAAAAAGGTAAAAATTCAAAAGGAATAAAAAAAAAAACATTGTCTCAGCAAAATGTGAATACAAAAATGACGATGAGGCAGGAAACGAGGAGTTTACTAAATCTAAAGGACTGCCGTGAGTTAATTGATTGCAGAATAGAAAATATAGGAAGTTACGAGCGGGTAAAAGTGGTGAAAAAGAGTGAATAAAGTTTGCTTAGATAAAAGAAATGTACAAATGAAATAATACTCATGCTATTTAATTCTATTTTGAGGGAGAAAAAAAGTAACGTTTCTTACTGGAGATGCCTAAAATATTGGGATATTTAAGTGGATAAAACTTCCTCCATGTAGGTCCGAGACTAAGCAGCTAAGAGATAGGGGACAGAACACCGGAAAGACGCTCGCCTGGTATCGAGGCTAAAAAATCCCCTACAAGAAGGAGGGCTGACAAAGGGAGATAAATCTAAGGGACTTATTCTAGGCTAGACAGAACACATGTCCCTAGCACTGTTAGTATTATATAGATCACTGCTGTAACATGGAATTTTCAAATATTTAATTTATTTTATAGTATATATATATATATATATATATGACTCAATGGGTCACAGGTGGTCTAGTTTTATTGTATTGGTGAGCATTTTGTATATTTGATATTTATAATGTATGTAATTATCAATCTGATAAGTATAAAAATTGTTTGAAGAAAACATTTTCATTTCTGACAAAGTACAGTTTTAACTTACTATTCCTAGTCTACTTACATATATACGTCCATTCATTTCTCTCTCTCCCAGATAGAACAGGTGTTGGGTAGACACCTGGGAATTTCTGTTTCTGTTTTGTGATAAAAAGTTCATTGTTTTTAACAAGACTTCACTAAAAGAAAGAAAGAATGAAAGAAAATAAGCTAAGCGAATTACTTAAATTGAAATGTGTGTTGTTATCCAGGTTTTAAGACTGGTTTTGTAATTGTAGTATGAATATGTACAATAATCTGTCTCTGTTTCGGAAGACAAAGATATTAGAAATCATTTTTTGTTTGTTTTAAGCTAAATTATTTGTTTCTCTTTGACTGGTTTTGACTTAAAATTAAGTTTAGTAAACACAATTTTACTCTATTTAACTTTATTCTCACTTATCTTAATTATTGCTACCTATTTTATTTTTATTTTGCTTGGAATTAATTAATAATTGGCTTTTAATAACACCAGAATTGACCATCATTCATCAAATGAAAATGTAATAGTTAGGTACCTCCAAATTGAACTCCAGACAAATAATTTGAAATATTAACAAAATTACCAAATTTACAAAAATACTAAAATCCTAAAAATGAAAAAGTTATGATTTCAATCAATTTCTAGTACTTAGTCATTAATTATTTTTATAATGAGTTTTTTTGTTTGTTTAAAACAATTTTGAGGAAAATTTTTGGTCACTTATACTTTCTGTTTTTAGATAATCATAAAGTTATTTTTTTTTAATATTTAAGCTAAGGATTTCTACATAAGTTTTTTAAGCATTTGGAGAGAATTGAACTTATTTTAGTTTTGTTTGCATAATATAATAATTTTAACTAGTTGAAGTATCCATCCCAGAATGAGTTTATAATAATGTAACATCTTAAGTTTTGGTGTTGGCTCCGAAAATTTATGGGAAAACTCTGAAAATAGAACTTGCGTGGCCATATTTTTAGACTTTTTTCTTTTTTCTTATTTCTCTCTGGTTATAAAACATCTGGTGGAAATTGACAAACATGGCTTTGAATAAAGAGGGACAAGACTTTTGAAGACAATTTTGTTCACTCAATCAATTTAGTCTTTTACATGGCAAATTTCTTAAGGGTAAAAGAAAAGAAATATAAATGTCTATTTCGGGCATTATTATGTGTTTTTATTTTTTGTAAATTTACTTGATTTGCTTTCTTTCTTTTTTAAAAAATATAAATGAGTTTCCCTTTTATAAAATAGAAATTTACTATAAAATCTTTGGGAAAAAGTTATTAAACATGGGTTCATCTTGTTGTGGGACTGTTGTTTCTATAGAACTACCTACTACATTTCGTACAGTGTGTGTGTATGTGTTGGGGTTTATGCAAGGGGGGATACTACTAAACACATTAATAAATAGATCTTTTATATAAATAATTTAACCAGGTTTGGTTGCATATGTTGGTAGACGTAGTGAAGATGTTTTTCAAGTTGTACATGCAGTGTGCAAAATATTTTGCTTATGTTTTAACTTTCTAATAAATAATATGAAGTGTCTTGTTAATATTTGTTCTAAAACTATTGATTTGATTTCAACCAGACTTGGCATACAGATAAGGTCATGGCAGGTCAAGAAAAAAATCATTTCTTATGGTAGTGGCCTTCTAATAAAAATTGCTTGAGATAGATGCAATATGATCATAAAAATGGAACATCTCTAATCAGATCAGAATTGCCCCTGGTTTATGATAGTGTAGGGGATTTTGCTCATGCCAAATGATATGACTGATAGCTATTTCTATTTACTATTGGTGGGTTTGAGAGCTGGAGACCATGGATGCCGGGAAAGCACTAGAATATTGGAAGAGAGTGACTTGCATCATGATGGTTCGCACTAGATTAAAATATTCAGAAATCTTAGCTGCAGCTCAGTGCTTGAAAGCTGTGAGTTGGAAAATTGTGACGGATATGTGGAAGCAATGGTTAGTAGGAAGGATCATAGCAGGCATTCTGACTGTCTGCACAATGAAATTCGCCGAAGCTGATTTAAAAAAAAAAAAAAAGGGGTGGGGCAAGATCCAGTGAAGGCAATGTGGACCTTGTTGAGAGAGATGGGTGTCAGAGTGGCAATTATAAAAGAAAGCGCTGAACAAGGATCTTCATTACTCCTCATACAAGAGTTGCAAAAGCCAACTACTCACCGCCAAGGCCCAAGAGAACCAAACGCCAAGAAACTCCTTAACAAGGTCAAACACAGTTGGGCCGGAGATGCTCTGGTTCTTCTAAGACGAGAACTTCTACCAGGGCCAGTTTACATTTTATATATATACCTAGCTATGGGCAAATAGCGTCGCCAACCCGCAGTGCCTAGCGTGAATGACAGTCACTAATAAGGTGTCGGAAACTAGAGAGAGGTTCCTCCTCTAGGAGTGATAAAAAAAAAAAAAACCCTGATGGTGATATATATAGTAATCCAGGTAAAGTAGACATCCACGGGATAAAAATCCACAGAAATTCAACCAGGCTTATAAAAAGTGCTCAATAGTAAATAGAGCTATATATATATATATATATATATATATATATATATATGATTATTTTTATTTATACAGACATGTACAAAAAATGCTACACTGACATGTCGATAGTTATTAGAAACTAATATCTCATCAGGTGGGGGAAAAAGTCTAAACTTTCATTCAGATGTTCATATTGGGAAAGAATTCTTTCCCAATATGAACATCTGAATATCTATATAATTAGCTGTACCTATTCGGCATTCATTTTTTACTTTAATTTTTGTTACACTTTTTTAAAACTGTTATTTATTTTTGTTTTAATTATTACTCGAACCAAATTGTTATACAACTATACTTAATTATTTTAAGATAATCTTATTTTAATCTCTATTCATAAAATTACTAAAAGAATACCCATCCCAGGATGGGTAAAATTAATTCCCCGAACAGAACAATTTTGTGTGCAGAATGAGAGACTTTGATGGTATGGCCATGTTGAAAGAATGGATGAGAGTTCTTGGGTTAATAGATGTAGAACAGTTGAGGTAGCAGGTTCAGTTCACAGAGGAAGGCCAAGGAAAACATGGGAGGGAGTGATAAGAATGAAATTCAAGTAAAGAGGAATAAATAAAGACTTTGCCAGGGATAGGTTAGTCTGGAAGTCAATTTCTAAGAGCGCGTCCAATGCATGCTAGCATGTAAAATGGATGTTAAACCGAATATGATGATGATTTTGTCTTCCTAAGAATATTAAAATGACAATATAATAATACTAAACCTTATGTCTAGAATTCTTATTTCAATTTTGATCAAAATATTTGAATTTTCAAATGGGAAATTGTACCCATATTATGCCCCTAAAAACCTTTTAAAATACTTGAAAGAAACTGAAATTTGGGGAATATTTATTATTTCATGTCTAATACCTAGTATTAAAATTTCACAAAAATCGGAGGTATCTGAATTTTCACGAAGGGCTTCCACCCCCCCCCCCCTTTCTTTTCCTTCTGGATAAAACTAAATTAAACTAAATATAGCCTACATTATGACCTTATGCCTAGCAGCTGTGTTTTAAAATTCATAATGATTGGATAATTGTTTCGGAGTGAATCCTGTACATACAAATATATAAACGTATACACTTACCTAACTTTATATAAAAAGAGATTGGATGTAAATAGCTTCCAAAACTTTCAATCTTTTAATTAAATGGGGATTGGCTAAGAATTTTAAAGCCAGAATTTACTTTCTTTCTGACAGTTTAAATGCTTCCAAATTCCTTAAAAATTTTAAAGGATCACAAAGTAATTCATTCTTTTTCTTTCAACTATTAGTAAAAGATTAAACTGGCTGACTTGTTCTTGAATAAACAGAAATGCATGCTTGTGTATTTAATTTCATAATTAAATTATTTAAAAATAAAAAAAATGATTTTAAGAAATAAAAAAAGGTTGCATTAGTACTTTATGCTTTTGTAGTTTTGATTTCAATAAATCAATTGACAGTAAAAATGTAAATCATGTAGTCGTGAGAAACGCATACAGACACGCAAGTGGTTACAATATTTTATTAATATAGATAACATTTTATATATTCGTTATAGAAAAGCAAACGCTTGATGTAAGAAATTTAAAGTATTCTTGGGTCTTTAAGTGTTTTTTGCCATAATCGACAAAAGGCATAAACAACGTTTCATCTGAGAAATATGTGATACAAAATTGCCTCATATTTTCAAATTTGTCGCTAATATGGGATGTGACCTTCTAAATAGATTTGTATTCCAACTAACCGCCACGGAGATGAGTGGGACTTCCTGAATCACCTGGATCTATTAATGATATGCCACATCGGAGACCATCGTGAATTGACTTGGCTCTATGAGCACCTCTCCATTGCCATTATTCGAAGGGGGGGGGGGAAACACTTTGAGCCTGCTCTCAGCCTGCTAAGCCAGCAAGACATCTGATGAAACTTCCTGATGTTTTGAATATATCCACAAAGGCTATTTTAGATTTGGAAGTTGAAAAAGATTATTTCGAATAGTGTGGCTACAAAATAAATGTTATAAATTAAATGCAAAAAGAAGAAAGAAAAAAATTGCCGTTAATGTTTCTGGCCAATGTTGGGTTTCTTTGCTAGTTATATAACAATAATAAATAAAAATGTAAGGATTTTTATTTTAATTTCATTTTTTACTTAAAATCTTTCAATTTCTTTATTTTTCTGCACATCCCAAGTTGCATATACATATTTTCTCGTTCTCTTAATAATTTTTTCATTACAAATTTCATTATTTTGTGTACATTATAGTGAATTACATTTTCTTAATATAATGTTCATTCTGATTTGCAATCATAAAGTTTTCTTTTCAATAAAGACATTCATCCTTTGCAGTTATTTAGTGTGATAAATCAAATGAATTTAAAATGAATGGCCTTATTGACCGTATTTTTAAATGAAAAACAGGTTATCCGTCTCATATGATTTCATATGAGTTTTAGAGCTGGTGAAATTGTATCTTTTGGAAAGGAGATAAATAGGTGAGATACTTCTACAAGTTATTGGATTCTTTCTATTAGATCAGGAACTGTAACCTAATAACTCGGCTCTTTCCATTTTTTAAATTTTAATATTTTAATTTTTTATATTTTCAGCGGAGGAAAAATATTAAATCTTATATTGGTGTATGTAAATAAAATTGATTCTTTGTTAATCGATGAAATTAAGCACTTCATATTATTATGCCAACACTGGGTGAATGACTGCTTAAGAAAACCTGAATGTAAGCATTGAAGCAAGCGCAGTTTTGATTGATTTTAGATCAGCTAATACCAGCTTTTTTAACATCTAGCTATTGATGATGATTCAGTACAATTTGATTTTCTTATTTTTCTTACTCTTCCTCTTTTCTGTTTTCGAAAGGAAAAAACAAAACTCTTCTCTGCTCCCCCTTTTTTGTTCTCTGCTCCCCCCTTTTTTGTTCTCTGCTCCCCCTTTTTTGTTCTCTGCTCCCCCTTTTTTGTTCGCTGCTCCCCCTTTTTTGTTCGCTGCTCCCCCTTTTTTGTTCGCTGCTCCCCCTTTTTTGTTCTCTGCTCCCCCTTTTTTGTTCGCTGCTCCCCCTTTTCTCGTTGTTCTCTGCTCCCCCTTTTTTGTTCTCTGCTCCCCCTTTTCTCGTTGTTCTCTGCTCCCCCTTTTTTGTTCTCTGCTCCCCCTTTTTTGTTCTCTGCTCCCCCTTTTTTGTTCTCTGCTCCCCCTTTTTTGTTCTCTGCTCCCCCTTTTTTGTTCTCTGCTCCCCCTTTTTTGTTCTCTGCTCCCCCTTTTTTGTTCGCTGCTCCCCCTTTTCTCGTTGTTCTCTGCTCCCCTTTTCTCGTTGTTCTCTGCTCCCCTTTTCTTGTTGTTCTCTGCTCCCCTTTTCTCGTTGTTCTCCGCTCCCCTTTTCTCGTTGTTCTCCGCTCCCCTTTTCTCGTTGTTCTCCGCTCCCCTTTTCTCGTTGTTCTCCGCTCCCCTTTTCTCGTCGTTCTCCGCTCCCCTTTTCTCGTCGTTCTCCGCTCCCCTTTTCTCGTCGTTCTCCGCTCCCCTTTTCTCGTCGTTCTCCGCTCCCCTTTTCTCGTCGTTCTCCGCTCCCCTTTTCTCGTCGTTCTCCGCTCCCCTTTTCTCGTCGTTCTCCGCTCCCCTTTTCTCGTCGTTCTCCGCTCCCCTTTTCTCGTCGTTCTCCGCTCCCCTTTTCTCGTCGTTCTCCGCTCCCCTTTTCTCGTCGTTCTCCGCTCCCCTTTTCTCGTCGTTCTCCGCTCCCCTTTTCTCGTCGTTCTCCGCTCCCCTTTTCTCGTCGTTCTCCGCTCCCCTTTTCTCTGCGTTCTCTGCTCCCCTTTTCTCGTCGTTCTCTGCTCCCCTTTTCTCGTCGTTCTCTGCTCCCCTTTTCTCGTCGTTCTCTGCTCCCCTTTTCTCGTCGTTCTCTGCTCCCCTTTTCTCGTCCTTCTCTGCTCCCCTTTTCTCGTCCTTCTCTGCTCCCCTTTTCTCGTCCTTCTCTGCTCCCCTTTTCTCGTTCTTCTCTGCTCCCCTTTTCTCGTTCTTCTCCGCTCCCCTTTTCTCGTTCTTCTCTGCTCCATTTTACTTCTCTTTTCCCTTTCGTTTTCTGTCTCCCTTTCATGTGATTTAAGAATGTTAATGTCACGCTTCAGGTGATTATTTATGCATGAGTGATCATTAATTTAAAAATAAACACCCAAATCATCAGTTCAACATAAGTACATACGAAACATCAAAGTAATTATGCAAATAATCCACAACAATCTTATTCAGATACAGGAAAATCATCACTAAAGGAACAATACACTTTAAAGAGGCAGGAGAGCCCATCGGCCGAAATGTAAAAATATAAATATCAATGTTAATGAGGGCAGTAGATCAAACAAAAGCCTTGTGTAAACAGTTTTAATAATAAAAAAAAAACTATTAAAACTTTAAGATTATTACTCTAATCTGTAAATAGTTATCAAGTTGAATACGAATATACATGCTTTTTCTCTGACCGAAAAACACAAATTTGTACCGAATCACTTCTCTGTTTATATCTGTAAGAATTAGGCTTTATTCATTAAATTCTTTTTGGAGAGCAGTTCTTTACATTGTAGAATTGTTTGTTTGTTTGAGGAGTACCTGGTCACATAGTAAATGGAATCTTTCCAACGGCTTCAAAAGCCAGGTATCTTCTTTCATGTGGGTTGTAAATTCCTTACTTACATTATTGTTGGAGCATGTTTGATATCTATAGCATTGACATTAAAGGCTCTCTTAGTTGGTAATTGAATAAACAGCTCTATGTACTAAATTGTATGTGTTGTTTATAGGAGTGGGGGCATAAATTAGCTCTGGTTTAAAACACTGATAATGTAAAAAGGTCTGGAAGTGAATGAATGAAATCCTTAGGCTTGAGGTAGATGGGGGGGGGGTGATTGGTAGAGCAACTTTGTACTGTCAATTTGTGAGTGAATGTGTAGCTCACCTCGATGAAGACGGATGTTTGCAACAAGAGATGCTGTTTGTAACAAAGGTCAGCCGTTTGTGGTAGGCAGTAGTCACGTTTACACTTGCAACTTAACTCCGATGAAAGGAAAAATAAAAAATGGCAGGACTTTCTTCCAGACATGCACCCCATCCTTTTCCTCATATGCATAGCTAGTTCTATTTACTTTCTTCTAAAGTTTCTATTTTCAGCGCATTTAAGTAGTATATTTGGCAAAATAGGGGGGAGCAGAGAACAAAAAAAGGGGGAGCAGAGAACAAAAGAAAGGGGAGCAGAGAACAGTTTTGTTTTTCCTTTTGAAAACAGAAAAGAGAAAGAGTAAGAAAAATATTTGGCATGCATGTAAATATAAAGAAAATTGACTGATAAAACGAATAACAAATGAGCTCAGTTACAAGAATAGGTTAGAATCCTTAGGTTAAATTACTTTACTAAAGAGAAGAATGAGGGGGATTTAATTGAGAACATCAAAATAATTGAGTGTCAATATCGGGTGTGGTCCTCTGCTATAACTGCATGCGCTCTCACTAGCTGCTCTGTTCCTATTTACTTGCTTCTTCACGAGGGAAAAGTTAAACACAACGTCCGTTTTTTATGTGGGGGGGGGGTATCCCCCCACATAAAAACCGACTCGTTCCCCCCCCAAAAAAAAAGTCTCTGAAAATTGTTCCGGTCAAGAAGGATCTCTACTCTCCTGACCGAAGGCAGAACAGATACTACACTTTGATTCCAACCTGAAGACTAGTTGCCCTGTCAATAGTTCTGTGTCCAT
This sequence comes from Sepiola atlantica, assembly GCA_963556195.1. Classification (NCBI taxonomy): domain Eukaryota; kingdom Metazoa; phylum Mollusca; class Cephalopoda; order Sepiida; family Sepiolidae; genus Sepiola; species Sepiola atlantica. The sequence goes on from OY744521.1 coordinate 77,912,314, forward strand.
GCTGTGTTAAAAAAGATCCACCGAACTTTGGAGTTGATGCAACTGGGTTTAAAGCCTTGGGTAATTAATCTGTTTGCTTGGCAACCCCAAAACAAGAAAATCTCTTTGTTAACGATAACAAGTATTGAATGAAACACAATTGTGGAACAATAATATATACAAAAAATGTTATATTGGTCTTGTTTGGGGAGAAAAGACAAGTTGAGAAATCTGATTTGATTTCTTGTTTGAGAAACTTAAGAGTGTTCTTGTGTTTATTCTGGAGGGGAGGTTCATTTGGAGAGATTACCTTCTTAGTCTATTTTACCTTCCTGTTTTCCACTGATCACCGATTTCCTTCTGACTTGAACTCCTAATTCTTTCTTTTTTGTTTTAGAAAGAATTTTAATTTGAAGTAACAACTTCTGATTGATAAACCAGTCACAGATAGTTTTTGCTAATACGAAAATAAAGGACTGTTAATGTGACAAGAAGAATGTTAACATGACTTAAATAATGGATATGGAGAGAATATTTTATTCTTGCTCCTCTCCAAACTACAGTGTAAACAATAATGTCGACCTCACGACTTCTGGCGGGAAGCCACCTCGCAGCCAGGGAGAGTATTCAGAGGAGATCACTCGCTTGATTAACAGTTTTATATTTTTCTACTATTTTACAATTTGTCAGTTAATCAAAGCCTCTGATCCACATCTGTGGGTGGATCATCCAGTCAAGTCACAATATAGAGGTTTGGTTGATTAGGGATTCCAGTATATACCACTAATTTTGACAGATATCCTGCTTATTTGATATAGAACAAGCTACCTGTTTTTTATATTTATTAATTTTTTCAATTTCAAAATCCATTTTGTTTTCGCAATTTCAACTTTATCTGGTTCAATACCTTTCCAAAATTATTAATCCGCTGACACACTTACTGACTTGGCCATTTAAGTTCAAAACATGTTCTGAAAATCCAGTACGTACAAAGTCATGACCTTTTAAATTGCAACTCCTGTAACTTTGAATTTAATCGGTTGCATTGAAAAAAAAAAACAGAAATACCATGCTATTTTCATTTTGTCAAACCAGCATGTTTATATTATAAATATTTTCCGGATTTAAAAAAAAAAAAAAAAAAATACTAGTTTTAACAAGTTTTTAGCACCAGCAAAATATCTCATTGTGTCACAATGAAATAGTTTTTAATATTTCTCCTCACGCTGGAAGTTTATTGGCAAGAAAGATTTCAAACCCTAAATCTACCACACAATTAGATATTTTTTTCTTTCTCATAGAGTAATATATTTTTGGAACAAATTAATCAAGTTAAAAAATAGCACTAGGGTACAATGTTTTATGAATAAACTGGATGAATTCAGAAATAATGGTAAAAGAATAAACTTAGGAGCAGGATTCTGGCTCTTTAAATTTTAAAAGGTCCACCTATGACGTGTTTTTGAAGACTGAATTTAACATTTTCTGTTTGTTTCTTTTTAATGAAAGAAATATAAAGAATTTGATTAAAAAAAAAAAAGAATAAAAGTGATACATGATGACAAATGGAGCTGCGGCGTCTGCAGTCCAAATGCTCGACTCCAACCCGATTCCAATTCTGAATCCTGAAGTTTTCAAAGGTCTGGCGCTGAATGCAATGAATTTTCACCGATCAATTCCACATTTTTTATCTATCTGATGATGAAATTTAATTTGTATATTTCTATTATACATTCTATAGAATAGTAGGTATTTGTGTGTGTATATATATATATATATATATATATATAGTAAGCTATGAAAATATATTTATGGCAATTAAGCTACACAGAGGTTCCCGCGTTTTATCCTCGGGAGGAATCTTCAGGCTAAAACTCAGGAGTCTCTGTGTAGCTTAATTGCCATAAATATATTTTCATAGCTTACTACCTAGCTCTACTTACGTATCGAGCACTGTTGAAGTAAATACTGAAAATTGATACATAAAAAATTATATCTTCTTATAAAATTTTATGTGGATACATGAAATACAATTATATATATATATATATATATGTGTGTGTGTGTGTGCCATAAAAATTGTCAGCATATTTTTTCATCGCTTCATAACTTACCTACAACTATTATAATTTAAAAAAAACACAATTATCTTGTTTGAAAATAATACTAATACTTTAAGTTAGCTTCTTATGATTCTTGGTATGATGTCACTTGGCGAATAAATAGATAGAGAAAGCAGCATAAACATATTTTGACACTGCAAATTACACATATTTAAATAGAGAATGTACTCTATTTACAAAAGATTTCTTTTATAAACATTATGAAATAAAACCAAAATCAGGTTTGCGCTACAAATTTTGGTTTCCGACTTACAAGTTTTATAATTAAATTCACTTGGGAACAAACCATACCAATACTTCAATCAGATGCTGCTGTCGCTTGCATTCATACTGAACCAGAAGAATCCCAGGTAAAATTAATTACATGAACAGAACAGTTTCCAACTACTTACGTCCCCTGCGAAGATTAAAATGAAGATATAATGATACTACACCTTATGTCTAGAATCATTATTCTATTTTTAATCAAAATTGATTATATGGTTTTGACTCTAGAAAATGTCTAAAATGTTTAAGGCATAAGCTTAAAGGATCTTAAGAAGAAATTGAAATTCAGGGAATCTTGCTTAATTGGTGTCTAATGACTATGGATCAAATTCAATACAAATCTGATATATTTGAATTCTCAAATAGGATGTTGTGCCCACATTATGCCCCCTAAACACCCTTTAAAATATATTCCAAAGAAACTGAAATTTGGGGAATATTTATTAATCGAAGTCTAATACCTATTGTTAAAATCTCACAAAAATCGGAGATATCTGAATTTTCATGAAGGACTTCTACACTCTTTATCTTCTTTGCATGGAACTAAATACACATACACACTACGATCCTTTACACTTAGCAGCTGTGTTCTAAAATTCATAATGATCGGTTGATTAATTTAGGAGTGAATCCTGTATATACAAATATATAACTTTATATAGATAGAGATTACTTCTTTTGTGTTACATGCAAATGGAATAACTATACGTATAGATATTGAAACACACACATATTATATTACTGCCTTGGTATAAGTTGCAACCTATTTTATATTTTCAAAACCAGGAGAGATTAAAATACCTCGCTGCTATAACATGTAAAACCGAAATCCGTGACAATTATTGGTTGACTGTTTGCTTACTGATTGCTTATAAGTACTCAAGAAAGAACCTGTTTAGGTAGCGAAATAAGTAACTCTAATTACTTTCATTCAGGGGATTTCTTTTAATTAATATCAGTTTGGTTAGCTTACCCACTTAATCTATATTATGACTGGAAGTAGCTGTTCATAGGTAAATAAAACTATTGAATTATCTTTCAAGCCAGTGCTAATTTAATTAAAAATGTAAATATTTTAATGTGTCTGGTCAGGCTCCACTTGCTACTGATAACATGTAATCCTGTATTACCTATTTCATGGTCGACTAAACTAACCCGCTATTTCCACTGTGCTTTCTTAGTGAGGAGAGCTAACCCACTTTCTAGATTATTAAATATAAAACCTGTGAAAGGCTGAAGGAGATCCTTTATGAACCAACAGCCTAGTCAGGTTTTCAGTAGGATGACACCTGTTGGACCAACAAGCCCCAGTTTGGGAAGCAGCTAACTCCATACTGAAGCCTGCTGCTATCAGATTAGGCTGTCTGAAGATAGTGACTTCTTGACCAAAAATGCACCAAACATTGATATTATTGTTTTTTTCCTTTCCCTTTGCAAAATTCAATCATGTTTTGCAAAGCCAAAAACAATTTTCTTCTACAAAACAACCAAACCAAACACCATGAATATATACTTGACGATATATAGAACTTGAAGCAAATGATCGAATTCAGCATTAAATAGCCCCAAAAGGGTTGATATGCTATAAAACAACCAAACCATACTGAAACAAATGCAAGTACCTTTCTCTTGGTCAACAGTGACCTCAGACTCAGCAGAAGGCAGGCCAATGACTGTTTTTTCACTTCTGTATTAGATCTTGGGGCCTAATACAACTATTAATTAGCCTCTTCTTAGTATATATCATGGTTCAAATGGACTTCGTCTTGATAAAATATTTTGATCATACATGAAGTGGTTCAATATGTTTAGAGTGAGATTCAAACTTGTGATCGTTTTATGAAGATCAATTAATCTTTATACTTACTGTATTGTTTCAGACATAAGTCGATATAAAATAGCCTTAGAAATCTTGCTTGAATACTTGCCTTAATGGACACATTCACTAAGAAATTCATCTTAATTCAGCCGCCATTTGGGATTGGCACATTTGCTTATTATGAAATCTACATGCACACAATTATCAACATACACAATCTTACACAATCATCATTAATCCTATTGATTAATTCCAATATTGTTCTATTGTCCACCTTTAATTGCATTACTTAAACTCATTCTTTTTGTGTTGGTAGACAAAATGTTTACAGTTTGATGATATGTAAACACGACGACCGACATCAAAAGTGCAGTAGACTTCTCCTGACACCATTTACTTCACTTCCTTACATATTCATTACACAATGTACTTAAATGTTATAGAAAAAAAAATTAATAAAGGAAGATAACAGGTTGACCAATAGAAATTTATTTTATCCATCCTTTTTTCTTATTGGTCGACCATAATTTATCAGAATAAAGAGGGGCGGGTTTAATTGTCATATTTAAAAACAACTAAAACAATATTGTTGTCTAATCAAACAATATTTATTACTAGTATACAGCATTTTCTTTTTATAGTTAATTGGTAATTAACTATCTATAAAAAATAATGCCAAAGAGAAAATCTATAGGTGAAGGCAATGCCTTTAAGCCCAGAGTTATTGAGTATTCTGAGTTTTTCATGATTTGGTTAAACCTAGCTTCATACCAAAAATATAGGTTGACTTATCAACGAGTCTATGTATAATCATTCTAACCTTAAAATACTCTTAACTTATGGTAATTATAAATATGTCCATAGTTCAAATATTTAAATTTGTTTTTGTACTATGAAGCATCTTATCTAAGAAAATATTGATGAAATGGCAATTATTGAATGGATATTTTTGCAGTTTCTTTTTTGCATACATAATTTTTGTATAACATAATTGTCAGTGTCAGATATTGATTATTCTCTGCCTAAGCATGACACACACGGTCCTTCAAATTTAAAAAAACAAACCGTAGCTAGTAAAGTAAATGAGTCCTGAGCCCGTTTTGTTTTTGTATTAAAGATCTTCCAAAGATGCCCACCCCCCACATTTATTTGCCCCCCCCCCCCCCCCCCCCGGCCACCTCTAAACTGTTGTTTTATATCTTGGAGGACTCCATCCATTCCCATATTCCACCCCAATTTGTTTTATTTTTTGACATCCCATTTAGCTCCCATTCCCATTTAGAGATGGACCTGCTTGTTTTCTGATCAACCGGAAAACAGTGGGTGGCCTAACACTTAGCTGAGGGTTGGGAGGACTTTACTAACCTGCATTATTATCATTTTATTTTATTCATTAATTTTCTTTCTTTTTTGGGTGTTTGATAATGTTGTCCCACAACCCATCATGACTCCTTGTACAATTTCTTTTTGTAAATAAAATTTAATTGAAACCATCTGGGTATTTTGTAAGTTGGATCAAGCCACAGTGAATGCAGTATTTTGGTGAGTGTCTAGCATAGGGTAAGTCCAAAAGCTTTTAGAAAAAAATTGCCTGATATCCCCCCCCCCTCTCCCAAAATGATTCGGGCTTTATGCTTTATCATTGTTTTTATTAAAACTTTTGTTATGAATGTAAATTCTTTGCTTAAGTAAAATTGCTTCACAATTTAATTCCTATTCACTACTTGAAATCATGAAAATGAAACTAATCAATAAGAAAAAGAGGACAAAACTAATGCTATTGCGACCACAAACTTGAGTGTTCTTTTTCTTCTTCTAATACCATGAAGCGAGTTGGACACACGTAGATTCTACTTTGTTTATATAAATTTTTGAACTGGTTTCTTTATCTTAGTTGTTATCATCGCCATGTTTCAGCCATTTTGTTTTCCAACCTTCTTCAGATCCCTTGTCGAACTCTGGAACTGTCTTGGAGTTTTGAACTCAACAATTTATTAAGAGTCCTGAAGGTACAGTCTTCGAAAGGCATAACGGCCGAAACGTGATAACAACCAAGATAGAGAAATCAATCTGAAAGCGATAACTAATACTATTTTGTGTGACAAATTTTTTTCTCTTTCATTTGACATTTGATGCTTAATATTGTAAGAATCTTTAATCACTTTAAAAATAAAAATATTTTTCTTTTATGTCTGTTGCCAATACACATAACAAATCAATATGTGTATATAAATAGAATAAATGTCTGCACCTTGCCAAAATAGTGAATGGTCAGAATAATAATGTATCACATTGAATGGATTAATCATTTAAATTCTTTTTCTTGGCACATTTTCTAGCTATAACTTTAATCTTCACTCAAACTAAAACCTTAACGAATTATAAAAAAACGATTTCTGGTATGTCTTTTCATTTTTAACTTTATTAGGCTTTAAAGGATTTTTTTTTTTTTCATTTTGAAAATTTCTCATTGTTTTCAAAGTTTGCATTTATTACGATGTTGATTTAATCCTGTTGCTCTATAATGTCGAAGATGATTGCTTTATGCATCTGATACCAGAGGTAGGGGATGTGCTGAAAACAAAGTTAATCCCTTTCTCCAGAATAGGATTTTAAAAAAAATTAATTAAATAAAATTTAAAAAATGACTCCGACTTTGTATTTTAAAACCGACTCTCACTTCCCACCTCTAGGCTTGATATGCTGAAATGTTTTTGGCTTCATTATTCACTCCTTTGTTAAATTGTTATAGGAATAGTTGAAGTGTGTACATTAAGATTTGAACGGCTATAATAAAATAGAACAATCAAATGTGTCTACCATATGATTTTTTTGCAAAGAAAACCATGAATTAAAAAAAAAAAAAATGGTTAAAATAATTAGAATCTGCTTACTGCTCAGACTTATCCTATCTATAAATGTGCCTCTTTATGTGAAGATTGTTCCTATTTACTTGCCTTCCTAGGAGGACAAAGTTAGACACAGAATTGGTTTTTAATGAAGGGAAAATCCAGCTCACCAAAAAGGGGCACTCTGGATTGGAACAAAAATAAAGATTGCCTCAGTCTCGAAGGATTTCTCCTTATCTGACTGATTACAGAAAAGATAAAGTGTAGTATCAGAATTGTTGAGTTGGATATTAATCATGTTAAATTCTTGTTGTGTAACATTGTATGTTTTTCTATTTGCAGGGAAATCAGCCTTTTGAAACAGCTGAACCATAGGAATATTATCAAGTTGATTGATGTCCTTTATAATGAAGAGAAGCAGAAAATGTATCCTTTTCTTATTACTCAAAACTATTTTAGGAATCCATTCCTTTTCTCATTTTTATTTCTTAAACTAGTATTTAGGATTGTCACATAAAACAAATGATACTCTATATACCGTTTCCGTTGCCACGAAAAAAGGTCCTACACCACTCTTTACACCAGTCGAGCATACATCCTCGATAATCAGTCTGACAGTGGCCTTGCTTCTGTTGGGCTGAGGTATGGTTCTTTTCATTTCTAGGAGGTCCACCCTCCCAGGTGTTACCTTCTCTCTTTGAGAATACTTAGTTTATTGCTAATCTCTGAGGAGCCTCTACCAGGGAATGCAGAGAGAGCTTCTCAGGCATTTTCCTAGGCCAGAGTGCACTTCCTCTCGTGTGCTGGCTTTTCCAAACCCTAACACCTGACCTTGTGTTTAACCTCCTGGCGAGGAGGTAAATAAAAACACTCATCACATGATGGAATAGCGAGAGAGGGAGAAAGAGAATCTAAGCACAAATGACTCAAAATACATTTCCTTAACTGAACTTCTCAGGTATATGATAATGGAGTTTTGTGTTGCTGAACTTCAAGAAATGCTAGAAAATACTCCAGAGAAGAAGTTTCCTGTATGGCAGGCCCATGGGTATGTAAAACATTTCTTTTGAATTTATTTTCAATCTCCTGATAATATTCTCAGTTTTAAGTATACAAGAAGAAAATTGTTTATGCTTGAAGGTTGATAATTACTTGAAATATCCAGTTTGTTGAAAAGAAAATTTTTTACATCCTCAGCTTCTGTTGGATATCCACTAAAATCAAGAAGAATTACAAATATGTTTGTAAGAAATTGTATGTCTTATAGATATTTCTGTTTAATCAAAGAAAATAAACAATTAGTTATTGTAGCTAGTTATTAGAAGGCTCTAACAATGTGGGAATATACAGGGAGTTGTGAGAAAGAAAACCTAATAAGGCGATTTTTAATTTAAAAAAAAAAATTATTTTATATTTTTTAAATTAAATTTTACTGGCTTCTAGCTTTTCTCCTCAATCACTAGTCTTATGTGATGCCGGAATATCATGATATTTCGGGGACATTGCCCCTTGAAGTGTTTCTATTATTTTATTATAGAATTTTTAATTTTTTTATGGAAATCGCTCCAGACAAGGCATGAAGCCACTTGATGTAAGGAGCTAAAAAGAAAAATACTACTTCAAAGTCAAAAACTAGTCAACGATAAGTGTTAGATGGATAGATGCCGACCCAGAAACAGCAATTCTTCCCCCTTTGTCAGAAACATCACTCATGGAATGTGAGGACTAAAGGACAAAATAAGGGAAGCAAGAGTTTTTACATAAAAATAAAAGCCATTATCTAAAAAAACACCAAAACACTGGTCTATCAAATATTTGTCAAATCATAGGATTTTCTTTTGGTTTAAAATATTATTTTACTGGCATCAATCTCCTATTACTACTAAGTGTAATGAGTAGAGCCTATCCCCCATCATAAGCAGCATAAGATAACCTGTGCTACTCATGGAAGCCTTGAATGTCATAAGATGCGATGGTAATTTGCATAGCAGCTATGGCAACTGCCATAAAAGCAGTCAGTTGTTTGCACCAGGGCAGAAGGAATGAGACAGTGAAAAGATTGATGCCAGTGACAATGACTGAAAAAGGAAATTTTGCCTACGTTTTCTGGAAAGCCTGAAACTTTGTTTGTTTACACTAAGTTGTTATTATTATTAGTAGTAGTAGTAGTAGAGTAATCATTTCGTCAAAAGTTATGGAGAGAAATATTTCTTTTTTCTTTTTCTTTTTTTTTTTTTTGTACAAATCAAGAATTGAAAAAAAAAAAAAGGCAACATTTTTATATCGCATTGCAATTTATTTGCATTCAAAAATCAACTATTTACATCATCAGTTTCTTCTTGGATATTGTTTAATGAATTTATTTTGGAGTGTGATTGAAGTTAAAAATGAAAATCTACAGGGTGATTCATAAGTCACTTCACTTAGCTATTTAAAATGATTACCATATGAAGCACAAACATACTATGAACTTTTGATAATTGTTATCTTACTCTCTAATTACTGCTATTTGTTCGTTTATATATTTGTCTCTATATATATTTATTTCATAATCAATCAAATATCCTACAAAGAGTTGTAAATTCCTTGCAAAAAAGAATGGAGCTAGGCATGCAGAACGAAGGTGGAAATTTTTAAAATTTGCTGTAATTTTAAACTCCCATAAATGAATTTGTTGAATAAACTTTGTTTTGTATTACCGTATTTTTTAACTTTAGAATTTCAAAAATAAATAGCTAAGTAACTTATGAATCACCCTGTACTACTCTGTACAAGGATTGAACTCGCTGCCTTCAGATTATAAAACTTTTGCGTTTAATACACACTCTTTCCTCTCCACTAACCACTTCACTTCTCATTCGGCCATACTTGTCATCTAGTGACCAGATTGACGGAAAGACTCATAGACACATATGTCAATATTATAGTGATTGAGTACTCGTTTTATTAAAAATGACAGAGAAATGATACATTTTATGAAAAAATAAACCGAGCATTGAAAAAATAGGCAAATATGTTTTTTATTTAAAGATGAAATTTATTTACATTCAAATAATGAACAGTTTGTCATACTCATCAAAATTACCTTTAGCATAATAGTCGGTTATTGTATATTGAACGAACATAAATTCTCAATTAATGGAAGTGGCATGGTGTAGTGGTTATATGTGTGAGCTCAGCGTGCAGGGTTAGAGTTCTGTCATGGCTACTGCATCACTTTTACTTATGCCCTGTAAAAAGGTATGAATCCAACTATGGATTAAATGGTAGGGTAGACTAAACTCTGAAGCCTTGGTTGTGTAACTAGTCTAGGAGAAGAAAAACACAAAAATAACACCAGTCTTTCTCCGCTTATCCCGGTATTGTTTCCAACCATCTTGGACTTATCCTTGCCATTGAAGCCAAGCAATGCTGGTTCAGGAGAGGTGCTGTTGAGGATTGTATAGCCCTTGCTTCACTATGGATTTTCTGCGCAGGCATCCTTACAGTACAGTGGGTATCCATTGTTTTGAGACTGAAAGTAATCTTTTATACATATATATATATATATATATTGATTAGTTTTAGAAAAAAAAAATAGGAGCTTTACTGTTCCCTTTTCACTTACCAATTAAGACAATTAGTGAGTGGGAGCGGGCGGGGGGGGTGTAGGAGTGAGCAGGAAAGGTTTCTTTGATGTTAGCAGAAATTATGAATATAAACAAATATACAACCGATATTATTTTATAATTTGGAGGATTATGCATGGGGGGGGTGTAATGGCTATAGAACTGGCAAACTAAGTTCAAATTCAGCCAGATTTATGATGTTCACAGGGGTAAGTTATGAACCCTCATTTCTCTCCATGGCAGATCTTTCAATTACTTGTTTATGTATTGTTTTGACATTAAATAATCTACAAAGAAGTTGACAAACAAATCGATCAATTAATCTTGCTCTTATACAATTTATTAAATAGTGAAAGAGAGGAAAGCTGAGAGATACCAAAGGCTTCGATTTTAATAAGATCACATGTTAAGAAGGGAGGGGTATTTTGAAATAGTTGAATTACCCACTGCCTCCGTACGGTCAAGTGAAATGTTGCCTTGTGTTTTTTGTCTGTGGTGATAAAGAAACAGTGGCTTTCCCAAAATGAGCAAAGTCACCATGAACCTGGGAACGCTTGGATGTGAACAAATAGTCAAATAATCTTTGTTGCCGGTTGTGCAAATGAATCACGTCACTGACTATCCAAATGAGTTGTTTCACTAGCCAATCACTGACAGTAGTTGAGTGGAATAAATATTAGGCGCAATTTAGCGAAAACAGTGGTGTCGTAGATGTCGAATTGTCTTGATGTCTCTATTGTCTTGCCATTTCACATTACCAGTGATGCTGCTATTTTTGTCCCTCGTGAAAGTTGTTCTTACTGGCGAGTATTTCGCGTATGCTTATCTCTTGTGCTACCGGTGATCCTGCAATTTTCGTCTCTCATTTCCGTTGTTCCTGAAGATCTAAAAGTCCCTGGTTTGTTTCTGAATCTTTGTGTAACCTGACCCTTGAAGTGACCTGATCAGAAGGTGCCGATTTTATTGAAACAAACCAGTGTTCATGAAGAAACTCTCTTCCCTGATGGGTAACTCCTTGGGAAAGAGGAATGAACATTCATCGAAATTTATGATGCAAACGTGATGCTGTTGGATTAAATAAATTATTATATTCTACTTCATATGTGGTCATCAACGCATCCATTCAGCAAATTTAGAAGAATGAAATCTTAGATGATGATGCAGACTTGGATCACCATATGGAAGGTTCAGATAAAACCATTGAGATGATCATGAAAGGAATATGCAACAATTGATTGATTTTTTAAAAAAATCAATCTAGCGCGGCACAGTTTCCTGGTGTACAAACCAATTATATCTTTTTTTAATCTTGAAGATCTAATGTTTTCTTCTATAATTATTCAGTTGGTATATAAAAAAAATGTGAATGCAGTTCATGTGCTGAACTCTGCTCGGTGGCGGGTTTCATGGTCATCACAGCTCTTGTGCTTTCAAGGAACTTGCGTTTAAGTGAATAATTATCGATAAAATCATATTAACACCCTGGTTCCTATCATCAAAATTAAGTGATGTTAAGCCTGGTTAGACATAAATGAGTGACTATTTTGAAATACCAGGTGCTGTAAACCTTGCTGGGAAGCATAACTGACAACAGAATAGCTTCCTGCTATTACTACTACTACTACTACTACTACTACTACTACTACTACATTGAATAAATATGTTAATTTTTTTAATTTTGTTTCATATTAAGACTAAAGTTGTCTTTCAGAGGAGCTTCATTCTGACGAGGAGCGACAGGCCTTACGCTAATCTAATTTACCTCTGCTTGAAAGTTGACCTTTTAAGAACCCCCCTCCCCCCTGAGTCAATGTACCAATAGCCCCAGCAGATTCATCAATGTGTATGGAAGCTCTCAAATAATGAGATGACATTTCTCACTGGATAACTGCCTTCAGCATTATTCACTATTCCAGAAACTTTTCATAGGAGAGGCTGGTCAAATATGGCTATAGATGGAATGTTGTGCTTTGCTGCAAGCTTGGAAAGGAACTTCAGAGTGGACAACATGGGTAATTCCATGTTAAATCGTCCAGACCATGTCACCCATACCTATAAAATGTGGTACTACCACTGGGAAAAAGTTTGAAGAAAATCTGAGAGGTATAGGTGACATTTTAAAATTTTTCTGGATGATTTGATATGGAATTACTCATATGTATGTCTTGTTTCCAGGGTAGAATTGGCAGAAACGGCACATATGATTGACCTGGGTGGCAATGCATACTATTCAGTTAATCTTATATCCCAAAACTAAACCTAGAAAAGAATTACTCACCCTCTAAAACCTTAAAAATGGTATTACATAACCCCCTACGTTAGCAACTTGAAAAGTTGGAGATTAGTCAATAGTTAATGACAGAAACCACCATCTTTGATTCTAACCATCTCTGATGTTATTCCTTTGATTAAATACAAGAAAATGCTATAAAATAATTTCTTACAATTTGGGGGAGGGATGTTATTGAGTAATTTTATACGACTTGTGAACAATGATAATATATTAAAAATTCTTAGTCTGACATTTGACCTCTTATTTCATCGTAAAGTTAACCCTATATCCATAAATAACCTCACAAATTAATTCTCCACCCTCTAAAACCCCTAAAAATCGTATTACAGGATCTATGCTATCAACTTAAAAAATTGGAGATTATTCAATATGGTGGAAGCTGTTCTCTTGAATCTCAACCATTTCTAATGCTTGTATATTGAGCTTATTTTGATATGACGATATACTGCAAAAAAAAAAAATGCAATAAAACAATTTCTTGCAATTTGAGGATGGGTGGATGCACTTTTATTTAATGGTGACTCTACTATTACTAACTGAATCTCTTTGCCTGTTAATAGATTATTTCTATAAACATTCCATTCAGATGATCTATAAAATTGACACCCATTAATCAGGTTAAATGAAAAGAACTAGTTTAGCATATCACCATATGTGAAATCACTCAAACATACCTTTCCAAATGTAAATAAAGCATCAAGACATAGTTACATGGTCACAAAATAACATTGTTTTTTTCACTCAAAAATAATGTTGACTTATAAATAAAACAAAGTATGTATTCATATTTATCTCTTAGGAAAATTACAAATATTTATTTCTTGTAAGTTGAAAAATTAAAAGTACAAACGTTACTTTATGCAAATTTATTAACAAGTTATCCCCTTGAGATTGAATGTATAAATAAATTCATTATCTAATTTCAAAATGTCTGATTTCTTTAGAGTAAATACGGTTGAAATGTAAATAATAATTTTTAAAAAAACCCACTTCCACAGAAAATAAGGCATTTTTTTCTAATATTTGGACAATATTTTATTCTTGTAGTGATTAACTACACTTTTCATCCTATGGAAAATGTGAAAAAGTACTAATTAGGTCAATGTATCAGTTTTTAAAAATATTACCTTTGGAAGAAAAAAATACTTTTGTTTTAATTGAACAGATTCCTGATTATTCTGAGACATTTTTCTGCATTTTTTAATAATTTTGTGTAAAAATAGTTATTCGTCTTTTGATTAAATTTACTCTGTCAAATTAAAATATTTCTATTTGTTTTGTAACAAATAAATATTCTAAAAATTAAGCCAAAATATTTCTGAATTCAATAATGAAAATTATCACAACAATCTGTGATCAGAACTATTTTTTTTAAGACTTACTTTGACAGCTTTCTGGTACCATCTTGCAATCCATATTATTCAGTTTAGTTCAACCTAAGGTTCTAGACATTTCTTTCTTTTAAAAGAAATGATATGTTTATCGTGTTTCTCTTTTGTTCTTGTAGATACTTCAACCAGTTGATTAATGGCCTTGAATACCTCCACAGTCAACGTATTGCTCACAAAGATATCAAGCCAGGCAACTTGTTACTTACAACAGATGAAACACTTAAAATTTCTGACTTGGGTGTTGCTGAGGTAGTCAATTTTTTTTCTTCTGATTTATAACACTAGACTATGTGTCTATCTACTTTGAAAACTTGTTTAATTATTTTTTCATAAATAAAAAAATAGAAGAATATCCGTCCCAGGACAGATATAAGCAATATGTATAGCATCTTGAACTACACATTTTCATACTTAGAGATAGATAAAGTACACATGTATATTTTATATATCTCGTCAGTGACAAAATTAAATTTATTTTTGACAGCTTAAGTAACTAAATGTTATTTATTTGGTAGAAAATCATATCACGCTTATTTAAATATTTTTGAGGGGTAGGGTACGGTTTCGGGGGCACATTCCCCTAAGTGGTAAAGTTTACAAAAAAAATAATAATGTGCCTACATTACTCGCTGTGTTGCCTAGAATATGTACCCCATAATTCATAAGTTCATTAGTTTAGGAGTTTATCCCACACATACACATTATTGACACTCACGTGCGCACCGGTCCAGTTAAAATTTTATTACGTAATATAACTCAAAATTTGCTGTAGAGCAATTCTTTTCTTTATTAAATTTTTTGTATCTAGCTTATTTAAAAAAATTGAGAGGAAGATTAAGGGAACACCCGCTAAATGGTAAAGTTTACAAAAAAAAATAATGTGCCCATATTACTCACCGTGTTGCCTAAAATATATATTCCATAATTCATAATGATCAGTTCATTAGTTTTGGAGTGAATTATATTCATAGAAATCATCTCTCTCTCTCTCTCTATATATATATATATATATATATATATATATGCATTTTTGCTTTATTTATAAGCAAGTCAGCCATTTTAATTTTTTTTAAAGGAATAAATTACTTTGTGACCCTTTAAAATTTTAAAGGAATTTAAAAGCATTTAAACTGTTGGATAGAAAGTCATTTCTGGCTTTAAATTTTTTAGCAAATATTTGTATTAAAAGATTGAAAGTTTTAGAAGCTATTTACATCCAATAATTTTATAGATTAAAGGTATCATAGCAATTAGATATAGTTTTAGAACAATTTGGTTCAATTAATAATTAAATGACCAAACTATACTATAATACTTAAATTTAACTTATAAAATTCTATTTAAAAAAAAAAATTGGTTAAAAAAATAAAGATAGTTTAAAAAACTGGGAAAAAAAAAAAACTGAAACAAAATTTAAAGTTAAGACTCCTGGGTAATGCCGGGTAGATAGTTAGTTAGATAATATCGCCTTTTTCTTTTTTGTATGTTTGTAGATGTTGATAGTTATTTTTGTTTAATGTTTTTTTTTTTGTTGTGCCCCTTAGGCTGTTGGCTTATTTGCTAAAGATGACACGTGCCATGCAAGCCAAGGATCTCCTGCCTTCCAGCCACCTGAAATTGCTAATGGATTAGAGAGCTATGCTGGCTTCAAGGTGGATGTCTGGTCAGCTGGGGTGACTTTGTATGTGATCCTAATTTTATCCTTTCAATCTTCATATGTTCTTTATCTTTACAAGCTTTCTATTTATTTTTCTCACCCACTTTTTGTGTGTAGGTCATTGTGAACCGTTGATCCAAGAGTAATGTTTTCATTAATGGGTAATTTATTTCATTACAAATGGAAAAATAACTAGTTACAGCAGAGAGCCGCAAGCGGTCAAAATATGCCGATCTTCTCGACAGATTTGTATTTCAACCGATCGCTGTGGAGTGATAGGCTCTGCCACACGCGACTTCCTCGGCAGCCTTGGTCTATTAATGACGCGCAACACCGGAGACAATCGCAAATTGTCCTAGCTTTACGAGCGTCTCTCTATCGTCATTATTTGTGGAAACACCCTTAGTTTGCTCTCGCCCTGCCAAGCCAGCCATTCAAAGAAAACTATTGACTGTGATACGATTATATATAAGGAATTGGGATTTCTTGAAATTGAACTAAACAATGTCCAAGTGACGAATAAGGGATTTATTAATTATTTATTGAATTATCAATCTTATAGTTTACTCTTTCACAGCTTGTGTAAATTACACCTTATTTCCCTTTCATCTGTGTCCAAGTTGTCTTTATTTTTTTTTATCAACTTATTACTGATATCTTATCTTGTTGTAAATCTAGTTATATTTTATGGAAAAGAAGTTAGGCATCTTGTATATTAATATTGAGACCATATTTTATGTTGGAACTTTTTAATTTTTACATTAAAACAAAAAAAAAGAAACTTTAATGACATCAGCCATAAATTACTTAAATGAATCGCTGTTTCTAAATATGGAGTAACTGGTGACAATGATTGTACTAACATAGTAACAAGCCTATTTTTATGGCGATAATAAACTAGATGAAAGTTAAACAAATTTAAAAAGATAAAAAATATTTTGCATGAGATAATATATACATATGTATGTATATATATATATATATATATATATATATAAAGGGATCCCATTGTATGCAAGAGTAGCAGCATACAACACTCATGTCCGACCTGTACTCTTGTATGGCTGTGAAACATGGTCAACGATGAAACATCAGAATGACACAATCCTGGTTGCAGTGAATCTAATGGAGAAAATTGCCGATCTTACTCTACTGGCCTTCATGAGAAAATACGTTGCACAACGTCTCAACTGATTCGGCCACATCGCCCACATCGCCCACATCAACGTCGATAGCCCAAAGCCATATAGAGGAGATCAATTGATGATGCCATGATCCTGGCGGGCGGTACAAGCAAAATGGTAACAGACAGAAAAAGTTGGAAGTCATTCACAAAACGTCTAACTTCGAACTTGAGACAAGATGAAAAATGAAATAATATATATTTTTTATATCCTTTTGAATTTTACTTTTTTATCAAAGTTTTTTTATTTGCCTGCTGAAAAAAATGAATCCAAACAAAATTAATATTTTCTACTTTTATTTGATTTAAACCAAGAATGCTTGAATGTTTACATTCTGTTTTCTCTCAACAAAATATTTTTAATATTATTTTTATTCACTTTCAATGTCTATTTTTTCATTTAGTTGGAATATTTGGTAATATTTTTGAAAATGGATCCATCTATTACTACTACTATTACTTAATTTTAAATATTAAGTAATAGTAGTAATAACAGATGGATACACATTTCATAAGAAAAAGTATTTTTCATTCACATGTATGACTAAACAACTTCATAACTCAACCGTAATTGAAGTTTTTCTCTTCTAGTTTTTTTATAAAACAAATGTAAAAAAAAAATGCTAATTGTTTTTAACATCTACATTATCTTTTTTTTTTTTTTTTTAAACTTTTGATAAACTTTTTTTATATAAAATCAAACATGAATCTTTATGTAGTGATATTAAATAATAAAAAAAGAAATGTATTTGAATTATTTTAAATATTGTCCTCATTTTGGTTATAATTACGTTTTGTCCGATGTAACCTTCAGGTCCATCTTTTCGAACTCTGAAACTGGCACGGAATTTCAAACTGAACCCTTTATTTAGTCCACAGGAATAGATTGTTATTCTGTCAGCCATAGCCAGGTAGAAGTGTTAATTATTGTTATTCTTAGTTATTATCACCTGTAGTAAGAATTGAATCTTTAACCTCCAGAAGACTCTCACTTTGAATTGATTGTTAACGAACCCTGTTACCTGTTATGCCACATGCCCATGTGGACAATTCTAGTTCAAATTTTGGAATCCTTAAATCTAATCTTGTCTATACGTGTGGTATTACTATTTTATATTTACTGGTTCAAGCCTTACTACGAATGATAACAAAGAAAAACAATAACAATTCATGGGTGACAGAACAAGAACAATCTGTGTGGATGAAATAAAGGGTTCAGATCGAAATTCCATATAGGTTCCCAAGTTCAAAAAAGGTGAACCTGGAGGTTACATTAGCCAAAATGTGAATGTAACAAATCAAGATGAGAATAGTAGTCTGAATAATTCAAATACAAATTATCAATCCTCATCTAAAAAATTCTGAAATAAATGAATTGTAAAAAAAAAAAAACATAGTAAGGCATTCATATATTTTTAAGTTGTGACATTTAATTTAATTTACTTTCGGTGAGACCTACAAATTTGCAAGTTACAGATTTATATAGAATAAAGTACTGAGTTAACATCTGCTTTATGTATGAAATTTAAAACAATCATTTTATACCAGTTAATTTCGTGCTTTTAAAATCAATAATTCCTAAATAATTCACTTTTAACCATCAATTATTTATCACTATGCATGTCACAGATCGTATTCATATTTTTACTTATAGATTAATCTAATTTGAATGCAGCCCAACAATCTTAAAATAATGTTTACTGTCTCTATATTTTCCAGGTATAATATTACGACAGGGCTGTATCCTTTTGAGGGAGACAATATCTATAAACTATTTGAAAATATTGGGAAAGGAAAATATGTGATACCAGATACTCTTTGTTCTAACTTAACAGACTTAATACATGGTAAGTAATCTATAACCATTTTTTATTTGCAGATATAATTTTTGTTTGAAGGTCATTTTTTAACTGGAAAAAAAATGTCATATAAAATATTTGTTTGGTTTATAAAAAATATATTTTGAAAATTATTTAATTAAGCTTCCACTGCTTTGTCACATCTGTCATCTGTCAGCTAAGTTCATTATTTCTTTCTCTTAGGTGTTCTTATCTCTTTCTGTGAAACTGTCAGCTGAGCATGTAGAATACACTCACTGCATCTTTGCAGAGGAGTAAGACTTCTCCCTCCCCAATGGGGTCATCTGTTGGCTGTGGGTGGCAAGCAGCTGATGGCAATGGAACCAACAGGGCCATTAGCTACAACACTCCATTTTGGACTAGATGGGTGGTTGGAGAAGCCCGAACCAATTAATCGGCTGATCACAACAAGACCTCATCATATATAATCTATAACAGCTATCCCCCCCAGCTCATTACTAATACTACTAACACCCACTCCCAAATATATGATGGAAAACGGTGTCGGAGTATCAATTAATGTGGAAGAAAGGAACTCTACATAGCTGCCAAGCCCAGACAATCTGATATACTTGGATAGCAGAAATGATGGAATATAGATGCTTAAGGATCCCTCCCAAAACAAAGTTGCATTCCTCATAACAAGGTGAAGGGTTTTCCCTTTCTATGTCCAAATTTTGAGCTCTGAGGTTAATAGTGAGCAGGGTTGAAGAAACAAATTAAAAACTATCCATGGCCCAAACGCTGAGTAACATACTTGCTGGGAATTAAATCTTTTAAAGATAATTCTGTAAATATCTGAAGATGCATGATACTAAAAATGCAAGAATTTGCCAGAAGGTAAAAGCAAAATGATCTTGAATTGTTAAAGAGGTTTTAATTACTATTTTGTAATACTATTTCTTTTAACTTGGAGTCTATTTTGTAAATTTATCTTACACTGATATGTTTATTATTTAGAAACTGGTATAATTAATGATTTTATGCTTTTTTCCCCAGGTATGTTAGAATATGATCCTGATCGGAGATTATCCATTCAACAAATTAGAAAACATAGGTAAGTAAAATTTTCACTTTTCTGTAGCATGATATAGATATTAGATTTAGTTTGGATTATTTGGACTAATATTCTCTTCTTGATTGTTATTTTCACAACATTAACTCTTGTGTGGGCTTGTAGATGCCTTTTCAAAGCTGAAAGACAGAAATCTTTCATAGCAAAGACTGTGTATAGTTATACTCTCAGCCAGAGATATCATTTAAATCTGTGATTTTATGAGTTCGATGATGTTTCTTTAAATCGGGTACAGATGTGCATGAATGGTATTTAATTGAAGTATGAGATGGGTAATTAATAACTGAAACATTTGAACAAAAGTACATTGGCTAAGAGCAAAGTGTAGTATCTGTTCTGATACTACACTTCATCTTTTTCTGTCCTCGTTCAGTGAAGGAGAAATCCTTCTAGACGAAGGCAATTTTAATTTTTGTCTTAATCCAGAGTGCCTCTTTTTGAGGAGTTGGAATTTCCCCCCACATTAAAAACTGACCTTATATCTAACTCTTCCTTTGTGGGAGTCAAGTAAATAGGCATATGTGAGACATCAGTCCAGCTTTGCTCTTGTGTACACATTGGCAGACATTGTATTTGTAAAGATCTGCTGTGAAGTTTTTACGTTGAAGTAGAAGCTCTTTTCACAATTTTTTTTATTGTATAAATTAATAAAAAAGCAACAAAAAATGGAACCTCTCTAATTTTACAGAAACAGGGATGTGAGCTCTGTTTTTTTTTTGTACTTATATCGATCTTGACCCAGTTTTCTGGTCGGAAGCATTCAGCTGTGCTACGCAAACGCCCGAGAGATGACGAGCCGATTTGTACCAGACGACAATTTTGATACGGTGCTGCGTCCTATGATTTTAAGTTATATTTTCAAGAAATTTTCTAAAAGAAACAACAAAAAAAACAAAAGAAGCAAAACATAGCGAAGTTACTGTTATCAAATTAATATTTTTTGTTATTTTGATATGTTGCTGCATCCTATAATTTTTAGTTATATTTGCAAGAAATTTTTTGAACAACAAAACAAATAAAACAAGCAAAACAGTGAAATTACTGTTGTCAAATAAATATTTTTAACCCTAAACCCTAACCCTAAACCCTAACAACAAAAAAAATAAAACAAGCAAAATATTAAAATCATAGGACGCAGCACCGTATCAAAATTGTCGTCTGGTACAAATCAGCTCGTCATCTCTCGGGCGTTTGCGTAGGATAGTCGAACGCTTCCGACCAGAAACTCGCGAAAACTGGGTCAAGATCGATATAAGTACCGTTTTTTTTTTGTAATTCAGAAAAGGCAGAATTCCCCTTTTTTTTTTCTTTTAAATTCAGGAAAATCGTTTTTTTCTTTCTTTTTCTCGTTTTTTTTTCTGATTTCTGCCTTGACTTGGTTTTATTTCTCTTTCTTCCTCTCTCTCTTTCTTTCAATTTTCCTTTTTCTCTCTACGATTCAGGATGAGGAGGGGAGGTAGAAGACTTGTTTTAGCAAAGAATACCCCCCCCCCCCCCCAATCACACACATGCAAACTCAGTGTCTTTGTCTTAATGTTTTTTCCTGGTTTATGTCTAGGAACAAATGTTTTTCATGTTTTAAACTTTTATTACAAACAAATTTTGTAACATTCTTTATAAAAAGCGGAATTTAACGAATTTAAAAGCAGTAATAAAGTTAAAACATCAGTCGATACTTTCAGTATGAAAAAAAATATTGTAAATTAACACCCTTTGCTAAATCCCCGCCCCCCCAAAAAAAAATGAGATTCTACTTTTTTTTTAGGTGATTATGTGTGAAAATTCTGAATAGCTTGAGAAAAATCAAAGCAATTAATTTAGAATTTAGAGGGGAGATCAGTTCCACATATGAATTTGATGTAAAATGATCCCTCATTTCCACTCGTGTTTTAGGGTAATTAACGATTTTTTTTTTTTGCTATGGGAGATAAACTCTGCTTTTTTTTTTGGTGGGGGGTATATTTGTTTAGACAATTATGTGTGGTTTTACGATTTTTTTTTTTTTTTAGACAATTATGTGTGGTTTTACGAGTTTTTTTTTTGTTTGCCACTTGAACTTAGGATTAGGAAATTGAGAGGGGTGCCCCCCCCCCTCCTCCGTTGAGGAATTAATCGTGATTTCAGATTTTTTTGCCATTGACCAACTCACATCCCTGAGAAACTGTGTCATTTGTAATAACATTTTTATAAATCTTAACAATTCCCTTTCAAAAAGATTGTTTCATGCATGTTATTGCAAGCTTAGTATTCTCTCTTGACCCACCTTCATTGAGGTCAGTACTGAGTTGATTCAAAGTGCTGTTGACCCATTTCACCTGTACCTTTGAGTGACTATTTAGTTTTTATTGTAGAGTTGTACTTGTTCATTTAATCATTCATGTTCATTTTAATGACGCCCTTTAGAAGCTCATACTTTATTACTATTTGTTAATTGCTTTACATGTTTTTCATACTCTTAAAAGACAAATTTAATAATAAAAGCAATCTTTCTTAAAAAAAGAAAACAGATTTCTAATTGCTGATTTTTACTAACTGTTAATCTCTAAGAAGACAATACTTAGATTTTCATGGTAGATATTTACAAGATTAAGTCAGCTATTGTATAGTGGGCACAATTAAAAAAACATGCTGGTCACTTATGAGAGAGATCTTCTAAATTCTTGAAGTAGAATATTCATGTTAAGAATAAAGATCTGTACTTTCGTTTGGTATCATCGTCCACACTCATTTTAACAAATAAAATCGTACGATCCCCAAAGATGAAATGCAAAAGAAATAGTGAAATATATGATGTCACTGATGCCAATTTCAATTTTTTCCAAATCGAATATAACATCATAAATAAAATTCTGTTGGTGTTGAATTCCTTTTTTTAAAGGATATTTAGCTGACAATTATTTTTATGGTAAAAACAGATTTAAATTGTTACAATAAATGAAATAATTATTTTTACTGATGAAGAAACATTTTTTTCTTAATAGTATTAACTTTAAGTGATGATTAATTATTTCAAGATAAATCTCATTATTAACAGTAAATTATAGAGAGATGAAGAAAGCAACTGTGAAATTTCCACAAGGTCCCGCTAGTAAATCTATATTACGTTAATCTTGTTCCTCATATTTTCAGATGTAACTGTTTCTTTTTCAGTTGGGTACAAAAGAACCATCCTCGTTCATGTGAACGTGTATCATTGCCGCCTTCTTCAAATGGTGACACCTTGCGTAATATGAGTGTCCTTCTTTATCTTGATGTTTTGCATAATGAGCATGCGAATAGTGACGAGGAGGAGGAGGAAGAGGAAGAAGTTGATTTCATGGTTGATGCTGAAGGTACACATTCTTTTCTTTTTTTAAATATTTCAAACAATTTTATTTTTTCATCCACACATGAAGAATTAAACAAACTCCTCGCTGACTAAGGTTTTGTGCTTGGTGTTTTTAAAATAGTGTTCTATCTTCTTGGACTGCATTGCTTTTGTTTTCATCTCCGTAGATCTAGTTTTCATGCAGTTGTATGAGATTGTCGAAACAGGCAAGTTACTGATTTGGCAAGCGTCCTCGGTTTGAACAAACAAAACAAAAAAAAAGTGAAAGTGTGCGGGCATCCTCTTGTGTTCAGTAAGACAGGCCCCTGCTAGGGGTTAACTATAACTAGCAAACCCATTGATGCGTCTGACCAGTATTTGGCCATAGCCACTGCGTCTGATGGGCAACCAACGGCAAGCTACGGTTTACATAGTATCTCTCATGGGTTTCATGGGATGCCAGATGTTAAGCATGGCGTTTTATCATGTAGCATTGCTCCGTACTGCGGCAAAGGGCGTATGAGGTTGAAGATAACTACCCAATGGCCACTGAAAGTGTCAGAGTTGGTGATAGGAAGGGCATCCAGCTGTAAAATACGCTGCTCCAGAATCACATGGAAGTCAATGAAAAGTTTGACTGAGGCTGAAAACAACAGTCAAAGGTGTTGTGAGCGGTAGGGCCAGACGTGAGCCGGCCAGATCGGTATCAAGCAAAATCCCTCAACAGAGATTCAGATTTGCTATTCTTAATGTTGGCACGATGAGGGGAAGGACGGAAGAGGTGGTGGAAACACTAACATGCAGGAAAGTCGACCTGTGTTGCTTACAAGAGACTAGGTGGAGAGGGGCATCAGCTCGCATGATTCAAGGCAAAGACACGCAGTACAAGCTCTTTTAGACTGGTAAGAGACAGGGAATGGCAGGTGTGGGAATTCTGGTTGAAAAATGGGTTGACAAGATGCTTGCCAAACTGATAGGAAGATGAGAACAGTACTTCCTACTAAGTATCTACGCTCCACAGGTAGGACGCAGTGATGATGAAAAAGACGACTTCTATGAGCATTTGAGGAAGATTATCTGTAAGATACCTGGAAAAAAGCCTCTCATTCCCTGTGATGACTGGAATGGACACATTGGTTTCGAGAAGGTGCATGGTGGATACGGCATTGGTGAACGAAACCCCGAAGATGATAGAATTTTGGAGTTTGCGATGGCCAACAACCTGGTAGTAGGAAACTCCTAGACAAAAGTACAAGAAACCTTTGCTGCAAGTACAGAGAACTACCAAGATGGTGTGGAGGGTTGCTGGCATCAGCTGAAGGATGGGCTCCTGAACAGTGCCAATACTGTATGTGGCCAATGGAAGAGAGAGACTTGGTAGGGAGGAGGGGGGTGACAGTGTGATACAGGAAGAGGAGAGGGGATGCTACAGGACATGTTAGAAGGAGGGTGGTTGGGATAGGTACATGCAAGCTAGAAGATCTCAAAAAAAGGCTGTGTGCTCGGCTGGGCAAGCTGTTGCTGAAGCCAAATTTGGACAGTTGGGTCCCAAGAACAATAACATTCGGGGTTGTTGGGCAGGTAGAGCCACAATATTGTGGGAGAGGAATGCATGAAAGATGATGGTGGGAGGCTCTCGCTGGATAACGGGACCAAACGGGATGCCTGGAAACCGCACTACGAAAGGCTGCTAAACATTGAATTTGAATGGAATCCAGAGGAGTTGTCAAAGGAAACACCAGTTCAAGGCCCACCAATTGAGATCAGTCCTAATATTATTGAAAAGGCTCTGGGAACGATGGAGAATGGAAAGGATCTGGAGAGATGGGCATCCATATCATGTCGGACCTGGCAAACTCAATCATAAGGGAAGAGAGTTTCCCAGAGAGCTGGGAAGAGAGCTACATCATAAACTGCTGCAAGAACCCAGCTATCAAGAGGGGACTATGGAGGCCTGAATCTCTTGGAACGGGTGATGAGGGTGGTAGAGAGAATGACAGACAGCATCATTGGACAGCAAGTTGACATCGATGCAGTTCGGGTTTGTGCCAGGTCGAAGCACAACAGATGCGATCTTCATTCTGTGTCAAATGTAGGAGAGGTGCATTGGGGAAGATAGTGGACTATACGTGGCATTTGTTGACCTAGAAAATGCTTTTGACAGGGTTCCCCGAGAAGTGCTATGGTGGGTAATGCGCAAGCTTAAAGTGAAGGAGTAGCTTATGAGACTAGTACAATGCGTGTACAGGAAGGCCAGAAGCAAGGCATGGATAGATGACATTTGCAGTGACGAGTTCAGTGTAAATGTTGGAGTACATCAAGGATTAGTCCTTCGTCCCTTGTTGTTCATGAGGCCCTCTCCAATGAGTTCTGAGTGGGGTGCCTATGGGAACTACTGTATGCGCCCTGGGGATGGTGGGTGCTGGAGGTGGCTGCGAACTGGGTTCGACCATCGGGGTCGGGACAGCTTGGGGAGAGTTTGGGGGGGATTCTTCCGGTCCTGGCGTTCCGGGCCATCCTAGTTGTTACTGGGGATGAGGTTTGTGAAAGTTGCGTGGGAAGCGTGATGTTTTATGGCAGTGAATTCGGCTTGTTCGACTCCAGAGAAATGACAATGCAATGTGGAGCTGGACCAGATCTGGAGCATTAGGTTGGACCTTCTACTTGGGAAATTGGCTATTCCAGGACTCTGCTGGTTTGGTCATGTTGAAAGAAGCAAGGCGTATATCAGCATATGCAGAGACCTAACGCTGGACAGCAAAAAGAAAGCTGGGCACCCTAGGAAGACATGGAAAGAAACCATAAGACTGTAAGCAATGGCAAATGGACACTGTCAATCCCCACAATCGTGAGCACTGGAGACTTAGCATACGAACAGCCAGACAATGTCGAACCTCTTGTTAAAGGGAACATAGACGATAAACCTTGATAGTGAGTGAATAAAAAGTGAAAGTCAGGGTTGCGGAGTCAGAAGGTATAAGATTTAACTCCAATTCTTAGGATTGCAAAAATTATGACTTTGACTCTAACAATTCCAAAATATGTAATTCCGACTCATCATTTTAAAGATTGTCTGTTGATTCATTGGAGATTAAAACTTCCGACTTTAACTCCGAGCATTCTTACGAGTCGGACTCTTTCAAAAATCTCCAACTCTACAACCCTGGTAAATAATCTAAAAAATTTTAGACTTAACTTTAAAATTAGATTTCAATCAAGATTAACAATGTGAAAATATGTATTTTTGGTCCCAATCTTAATCAGAAAGGACTTGTTTTTGTCTATTATTCCATTAGTTTTCTGATTTTCTCAAAATTGGTTCATTAGTTATTCATGAAGTTATATGATCATGAACGTAGAAAACTGACTGAGCCAGATTGGAGGGTGGCGACTCTGGTTTGTTCACAGGAGAGGGAGGGATTTAGGGAGGAAGAGAGAGGGGGTAAAATGCTCCCAAATGACAAAAAATGTTAATTCTTTGCAGATATCTAAAATTTCCATGAACTAAATTTTGTTCAACATTTACCAAAATTACACTCCAGGAAACTCTGATTTACTTCCAAGGAGAACTGAAAAATGCTTTCCCCAAAATTGGCAAAAATTTCACTTTTTCACAAATACCCAAATGTCCACTCATTAGTTTTTCCTCCAAAATCCAACAAATTGTTTACATTATTCAAGTAGTAGTAATCACAGAGGGAGACAACTCATGCTTTACATTATTCAAGTAGTAGTAATCACAGAGGGAGACAACTCATGCTTTACATTATTCAAGTAGTAGTGATTGCAGGGTGAGACAATCCAGGCTTACTTGTTTTTGTAAATCATAGTGTAACAAAATAAAAGGGTGATTTTAGCAATTCAGGAAATAGTTTTATTCTTTATCCATAAAATTTTATAACAAGATTAAAAAAACACTTGTTTATTTGAATTATTAATTCTTGGTAAATCACTGACTAAAAAAAAATGAAATTGATACAGTCCAAATTAAGAGAATTATAATTGTTTTCAATAATTAATACAAGATATGCCCATTTGACATAATGGTTAGGGTGTTCACTGATGGGTTTAAGGATCAGGGTTCAATCCTCACTTGAGTCATACCAAAGACTAAAAAAAATGATACTTGATGCCCCTTTTTTTAAACACTCAGCATTATAAGGTGACGATCAAAAAACACCTTTGCCTCCGCCCTTGAGGCTCGCATTCACAAATATCCGGAGACTTAGAACCAACATCAACGACGTAGAAACCTTTCTTCTGACAAACTCCCCGGACATCCTAGC
The DNA here is from genome assembly GCA_963556195.1 of Sepiola atlantica. NCBI lineage: Eukaryota > Metazoa > Mollusca > Cephalopoda > Sepiida > Sepiolidae > Sepiola > Sepiola atlantica. Next base: position 77,940,010 of record OY744521.1, read on the forward strand.
ACTAAGTGAAACACACCTTCAATCCTCAATCTCCTCTCACCACTTTAACATGACTGACTACCTCCGATTCTACCGTAAAGACTCTGACAGACATATGAACGGGCTAGGAGTTTATGTTCGGAACACCCTCCCCTTGACTAGAAAACATAGGTTAGAATCGGATGACCAAGGCTACATGTGCTTTAGATTGACTTTATATCACAGCGTTAGTTACTTATATTTCTTATACCGTTCCCCTTCGACCCAGGACTGTACTCTGCTAAACTCTGTCTCTGAAAGCATAGATAAAGCACTCTGACTTGACTCGAATGCCCAGATACATGTATTTAGGGATTTTAATGCACACTACTGTGACAGGCTGGAGAACCCCAACCATACTGACGCAGCCGGCAACTCTACGTATAATTTCTCCTTAGCTCACTCCCTCTCTCAGACTATCGATTTCTCGACCCACATCCCCGATCGAGTAGACCAGCAAGCCTCACTTCTAGACCTTTTCTTGACCTCAATGTCTGAGGCTTGTGTGACGAAAACTCATAGCCCACTCAGTAATGCTGATCACATTGTGGTAATGATTCATATCACCCTAAAAAGTCATCCAAAAGCTGATGAACCGTTGCTCAAAATAACGATATACTATGAGCAGGCTGATTTTGAGTCAATCAGAGATCGCATCAGCGATGCCCCATGGGGAGACACCTTCTCACTCCCTGCTGACCAGTGTGCAAATGAGTTAACTCAATGGGTCAAAGCAGGCATTGAAGCCTATGTCCCCATGCGAAAATTCTTTAGCAAGCCCCACTCTCGTCAATAGTTCATCTCGGAATGTGCAGCTGCCATTGCTGAGAGGGAGCAAGCATTCCGTAAATTCGGCCGCCATAAGTCGGCTACTAATAGACAGAAATTTATAGAGTCAAGAAATAATTGTAAGGTCATGATAGGCGAAGCAAAGAGAAGGTATACCGAGTTAACAAAAAAACGCATTCAGTCACAGAAACTAGGTACTCACGATTTCTAGAAAATCTACAATTGTGTGGTAAACAATGGTCAATCAATGATTTCCCCACTATCAAACCACAATGATGTCGTTTGCATGGCAACTGATAAGGCTGGACTACATGCCCAGCGTTTCGCCTCTAACTCCACTTTGGACTCAGAAAACCACCCCCTCCCTGGATTCCCATTGCGGACCAAGCCACACTTGATAACCTGGTCATCACCCCATCCCAGGTTAGAGACATCATAAAAAACATTGACACCTCCAAAGCTTGTGGGCCTGATCTTATACCTGTAATTGTAATAAAGAAATGCTCTGCTGAACTGGCCCCTGTCCTCTCCAAACTCTACAATAAATGCCTAGCTGAATCTTGCTTCCTTGATAGCTGCAAATTGCCTCTGTGGTACCAGTCTACAAGAATTCTGGGAATAGAACTGATCCTCAGAACTACTGTCCAATCAGTCTACTCCCGATCTTTGCTAAAATCTTTGAATCCTTAATCAATCTAGTGATAGTCCGGCACTTAGTTAATGCTAAACTTCTTTCTGACCGCCAGTATGGATTTAGACAAGCACGATCTACTGCAGACATCCTAACGGTCATCTCTGAACACATGTATCATACACTCGACAAGGCAGGAGAAACTAGGGCAGTAGCGCTTGATATATCCAAGGCCTTTGACAAGGTATTGCATAAAGTGATTCTCCTGAAAATACGCTCATACGGTATTACTGGGTAATTACTTAATATAATTAGATCCTTCCTAACCAAAAGAAAGATCCAGGTTGTCCTCGATGGCCGTTCATCTAAGCAACATGACATAAATGCTGGTGTACCTCAGGGATCTATTCTTGGACCTTTATTGTTCCTGATCTTCATAAATGATCTCCCTGATGACATTGAGTCTGAGATTGGTTTATTTGCTGATGATACCACGCTTTACTTTCGTCATGTTGGCAAAACGGACGCGATCATATCTGAGGCAATCGCTGAATCCTTAGAAAATGACCTCTAGGCTGTAGTGGATTGGGGTCATAAATGGTTGGTAACTTTTAATGCTACAAAGACAAAGCTCATTTCCTTCAATAACTACAAGAAACCTCTCCAACCACCGATTGTCATTGCAAATAACACCCTACCTGAGAGTTCATCATTCAAACTCCTCAGCCTAACCTTCACAGGTAACATGAATTGGAACAAATAGATGGAAGACATTTCCAAGGCTGCAGCAAAGAAGGTGGGCTCCCTCTATCGTGCTAGTAAACTCCTCACACCTTACATTATCCTGTATCTCTACAAAGCCATCATCCGCTCATGCATGGAGTATTGTTGCCACATCTGGGCTGGTGCATCATCTACTAGTCTCTCCCTCCTTGACAAGGTCCAAAAAAGAGTCGCCAACTTAATAGATCCTTCACTGTCAACCAAGCTCCAGCCCCTGTCCCATCGCTGCAATGTAGCATCCTTGTGCTTGTTTTAAAAATGCTTCAATGGATTGTGCTCCGATGAATTGGCTACTCTGGTGCCCCCTCAACATAAATTCACTAGACCAACTCGACAATCAGCTAAATCCCATTCATTCACTGTAGAGGTCCCCAGATGCCGGAGAGCCTTCTACTCCAATAGCTTCTTTCCTCATGCTGCTGGCCTCTGGAACTCCCTCGCTGCTCCCTGTTTTCCCGACATGCAGAGGTTTAAAACTAATGTAAACAGACATCTCTCTGCACAGCTCCTAACTTAGAATGACACCCTAAACCTACTCCCTAATTCTCAGTAGCCCCTTACGTCTACAGTGGCGTCCTGCCTTGTTTGGGGTGAAATATCATGAAAAAAAAAAAAGAGGAGTAATCCTGAGAAAGGAGTGGCGCTATGTCTAACATCTGTGTAGTCACCTGCGACAATAGTCAACCATTTAACTTCTAAGATATAGCATCTATGCATCTTTTAATTCGACGAATTGCTAGTTAACATGTATTTGATTTACCTTGACAGGGATCTGAGAAGATAGTGGGAGGGGTATGATTTAATTTCTTTTTTAAATTTAAGTAACATTTATTTATTTGTAGAATTATTTTTATACATTCCAAGAATGTTATATATCAAATCAGAATTTATTAAGTTTTATGAAAAAAGTTTTGTGCTGTATCATAATTATTTCCATCACCACCGATTTTTAAAAACTTTTCATACAAATTCTAGATTCTTGAACATTTTTTTATAAAACAATTTGTTTGTGTACTTTCCATGAACTTATATTATTTTCACTGTCATCATCGTCATGATGATGATGATATAAGTTCACCACCACCGTTCTACATGCTGGCATGCGTTGGACAGCTTTCAGAAGTCGACTTCCAAAGTAACTTATCTCTGCCTTCTTCAAATGCTGACACCTTGCGTAATATAAACATTGGTACTATTACTTTTTATTTGGTTACAAAGAAATATGGTTTTTGCAGAAAAACAAATTTAGATAAAAAAATTCAAAACTATTTTCTTCACCGCTAAAAATGTAAAAAGATTTTTTATTAAAATCAAGATTTTCGGTTATTTGGTAAATCTAAGAATTATTGACTAACATAAATTTGCATTTATGTAAATCTATAAAGAAAGAACAAATCTACAATATGATGAATGGTAAATGCATAGAAATCACCTTAGTAAACACAAATTACAAACATTTTTAGATGATACAAGCAAGAGCCAGAGAGTTTTAATAGTATAGAGATGGATAGATTTAAATATTTTAACATGGCTGTCTTTTATTTTGAAAATCCATGTTCTAGAGAGTCATCTCCTTCAAATTAAAAGTAGTGCATGGAGACAAGCAAGATCCACACCGTTTTAGTAGTATATAGATGGTAATGTCTGTTTATTATACTGTTTGAAAATATAATAATCAGTGAAAATATAATAACCAGAAATGAGTTTGACATTTTACAAAATCGTCTATCTACAAAATCTGAAAATACTTTAAAAGAAAATCTCTGAAAAAATAATAATTTTGATAATGTTTGCAAATTTTATTTTTATTTTTGTCGTATGGTTGGGTGTTTTTTTTTTAACCTCTTTTTTTCACTTTTTTAATTACCCATAAAAAAAAGTTTTTTTTTTATTTGCTTAATTATCCTTTTTATATTTGATTCGGTTAATTTGAGAATATTTGAAATGTATCCTGTTACTAGTATCCTGAGTATAGACATTACACATACATACATCTATACAGAATTGAAGAGAAAAGTCTAAGTTTATTTGTTTTATTTGTAATTATGCCCAGAACTTTAATTTATGTTTTTCACAGCATTAGTTTTGCAAAGTGACATTTTACTTTCAAATGAAACCATTTACATTCATTAGAAAAAGTGTTATCTTTTTCTTGGTATCTCTTTCAATTTGGAATTTGGAATACAGAAATAAATTAGAACAGAATAACTAGAAATAAATTAGTGAAAAAGTATTTTTATATTTTGAAAATACTAACTAAAACCCACCACAATTGCTTAAAAAATGACTTTATTTAAAAATAAACAAAGAAATAGAGTGAGACTTATCACACAGCACAAAGAATTAAGAGTTCTCTAGTCTCATAGAAAACGGAAAATTATCTGCAAATGAAGTGCTTTGAGTTAGTAAATTTAGTTTCGGTGATAGCGCGCAAATACTTGGGATTGTAAAAAAAAAAAAATGTTAAGAATATGTATCTCGTGAATACTCAGGATAATCAGTGAAGAGGTTAACAATGAAGAAAATTTATATTTCAGTGATAACCATTACCCTCCCCCCTCTCTAGTTGTATGGCTGTCAGGCCTGTTATAGGTATCCTTTTGGTTTATAGTAATTTATATTAAAATATTTTATAAGCAAAGTTATGTTTTGTTTATTTACTAAAACGTTACTTTGCTCTTCAAAGCAGGAATAAAAGTAATTTTTAAACTAGCTATGCAAATGCAGTTTATTTATTGATAAGCACTCGTTCAGAATAACCACCTTTCCATTATGTAACTGAATGTAGTTATGTGTTATTGGGTTTATGTGTGTTTGAGTTAACATCTCAAACCGATGATCATTTATTTATTTTTTCATCCTGTTTTATTAACAGATGTCCCAGAGAAGGAGGAAGTAGTGAAGGAAGATGTTGGCAAGGGCTCCAAAAAGAAACAGAAGGGCAAAGTGCGCCGTTTTACATTTAGTTCTTGTAAACAGTCATGACACTCGATGGATATTGTTATGGGAACAGTATCATCCAACTTTGATAAGCCGACCATCTTGGGGATCAATACTACCCTGAAACTTGGTGGCTAGCTGGGATCAGCTTTGAAAAAAAATGTTGGTAAAAAGGGACAAGCCTTAAACTTGACAACAATCTGATGACTGTACATCAAAGGCAATTGGTCTGTTCTATAATGTGGGAGCTCTCTTTGAAAAAAAACGTTTGGTTTTGTTTTCAGCTGTGTTTATACCTTACGGGAGAGTTTAACATACTAATAAGTGTGTGTTTGTGTATATCTAAATGAATAAATGCAAAAGTTTTTTTAATTTATCGCTCCTATATTACCATCAAAACGGGTTAGTGCTATTTAAATCAATAATACAACATAGCATTTTAAAATACTGTGTATGTATATATATATATATATATATATATATTATATATAATCGTAGAGACGGAAAGCACAAAGCTCTCTTTCCATACCTAATTTGCATAACTATTTTTTAAACACTTCATAATTAATTGATGTTTGGTATTATTCATTCATAATTTTATTGTTGTGTGTATTCCATATATATGCAACATTTTTGTCGACATTAACAGTAATTAATTAAAGTAATTTAATACAAAAAGGATAAATTATTAAACCTTTCTTAATATTTGCAGTAATTTAAGCTAGAGAGAAAGAGACACGGGCAAAAGAAATAGTTCTGAGAGGGAAAAGTATGACTGATTGAACTCCCCCTCTCTCTCGTTAGCAACACTATTAGAAGAAGAGGAAAACACACACACAAAGCGAATTGATTTCCTCTTTCTGTTCATGTCTTTGCGGTTTTATTAAAAAAATCAAAATTACAAAAACGTAAATATGTGTAGTTACAAAAAAATTAAATTGTAATTACACATATTTACGTTTAAAATGTTTAAAATCTAACACTTTGGTTTCAAGCATTTCAAGTAACAAACTTTGCAAAACGATAGCGAACTGGCAAAGACAGCTAGTATATATATATATATATATAGTTGGTTGCTATATTTATAAGGAGAGAGAGAGTGCTCAATATCTGTGATAGAGCGTATGTATATCTAAGTTTGAAGAGCATAAACGTAAAATCAACTGTCAATCACCATGCACTGATGATTCTTTGTCTACACTCTTGAAACTTTATATATACACACACACACTCAAACACAAAACACTCTGTCATTGGTTTATGTCTGCATATAGATCTATGCTTGCATACCACCAGTAACACCATGTTTGGTTACTAAAAGAAGAAACCCTACTCAGCATTTATGAATAAACCTACACGTATGCATCAATATATATTCTGTCATTTGCACTTGCATAATTGTGAATCTGCTTGCAACTAGTCACAAGTTTCACTTTATGCACAGACACTCGGGAATATCGTTTCTTTAAACCTGTAATAAATATATAAAGGCACACATATATTCAGTTTACACAGTCATGTCACTTAAACGAAACTCCCTGGAACGTATTTAGGCTCTCTTACTTGATCAGATTTTCAAGTAAAACCAAGAAAAATGTTAATGCATTTTGTCTGTGTTTTAGATGTTACCATTCTTTTGCAATTTTATAGTGTTTGTTCCTCGGCTTACTGGCATCCTGTAAAATAAATGTGCAGTCTAAAATCGAATTTGATTTTTTTAGCCATTCAAGAAACTAACTTGAAGGTTCCATGATATTTATACAAGCAGATGTGAAGGTGGTATTATTAGCTGCTATCAACCAAACTGTTTCAAACTACAATGTTTCAAACAAGTTTTTATTATTAAACATATAAATGCTATTTATTTCTTACAATGCTGACAAGCCTAAGAATACAACATTTTTAATATTTTCTGCAATTTGATAATATCTCAAATAAATTATTTTTTATATTGGATATAAAACTAATGTTTAACTTGCTCCCCTCGATGTATTGCCTGGGATTTCAATTTCTTGCTGATTCTCTCGATCAAAGAATTCTGTTTTGTCTGAAACCAATTGTGATTACTCAGCTCTCTTGTCACTGTGGTAGCTAATGACACTAACCAATGTTTGTAGCTGTCACCACGTCTCTTTTTTGGATTGCCTACCAACTCGACTATAATAACACTTATCTACCCTGCTGATTTTCAGGGAATCTTTGTAAAAAAAAAAATGGAAGCACCATTTTGCAATTGATATTTTAAAGAATTACAAGTTAACACAAAGAAAAAAATATGAATAGATTGAAATGGCCAACTGTAGAATCTGATTGGACTGTTGGGGATGCATACTTTTCTTTTTCTACCATGACAACAGTCACCAAAGCATTTTTAAATGCTCCCCTCCCCAAACTGTATATTGATATTTTTTATCTTATTCAAATGATAGCTTTTGTTTCAATTTTTTTTGAAAACATTAATTCTTTGTATTTTTTTTTTTTTTAAGGAAAAAGTTAAAATATTTTTGTCCAAAAGTGAGTTAAAAAGATCTAAATTCTATTTTCTCCCTTAATCTTTCGACTGCTTTTGAAAATATTTCTTTGATATTTGATGATGGGGAAAATGTTTTTATTGAGCTGTTACGAGTGTGTACGATTCTTATGTCAAGTTTTCTTCCTTTTTTAAAACCAAAATGCCTGTTATCATTATTTAACTGTACCTTAACGCAATTGCAGCTTCCCCCTCTCCCCAATCAAATAAATGAACAGTAAGACCAGAAACCGCTTTCTTTTACTTAACATCCACAAGTTTCTTAAAACCTAATTTCTTGGTGATAAACTAATGATTAAAACTAAATTGTGTAATATTTGTATTTTCATTTTGAAGTTAAAGTTGATATTTTAAGTGAAAAGACCTTAATTTTTTTTTTATATGGAACTTGGCTAACATAATACAAGTTTTTAAACTTGTATTATGTTAAATCTATAATCTTAAAAAATAATTGTTGCAGAAGGTTATAATGAATTGGATGAAACAACTCACGAATGGGTCATATATATTTTGTATTTGCATAAGGTTTCATGTCTTACTTTTTTAAGCAGTTGAGAAACTGGTCGGATACATTTTAGTTTTCTTCTGGAATTGTCCAAACTTTTATAAGTTTCAACTTTGTTGAGAGTACAGTCTGAACAGTTAAGTTCTCAAAAGGGCTTAATTCTGAAGACACCACAAACTCATTTCACCTGATTAAAACCTAATTTTACTTACTGAATTCTAGAGATATCAGATGTTTATTTTAGCGTCTTTATTTTTCTCTGAAGTTTGGTAATAATGGTTTAACTTTCTGTCGTGGCTTATTGTTCTAAAAGTCACGTTGATGATTAAGTCCATGATGTATAGTGATTGATTTTATCCTTTATAAATGGGAGCTTATTTGCTGCACTTTGTCATCAGAAGTCCTACAACTGTCCAGTAGGATGAGCAGTGAACATTCAACAAATTTGAATTTTTGATTATGAAAAAAAATAAACAAGTCTTCCCCATTCTTTGATTCCCCTCCCCATCCAAAAATAACTTAATTTTGCATTCAGTTGTATTTTTTTGCCTTGAATCCTACACTTGTCATTAGCATAAGTATATCCTCCCAATATTTTAAAAATTATTTATTTAAAAAAATCTCTTTTGATTAAGTACCAAAATTTTAAATTTTTTTTTTTTTTTTTTTTAAGAAAAAAAAACCTGTTCAATTTTTAGGTGTGCATGTGTATAGTTTGATTTTCAGGAGATGTGTTCATCATCTTCCATAATTTTTATTTCATTTTTTTTTTTTAAATAATCTTCAGGTTACAATATTGATTGAATACCAAATTCTTGGATAACATTTATTTAAAAACGGTTTTATTTTTAGAAGGTGAGTTCATTTTTGCCCCTATTAAAATTCTGTAAATTGAATTTTAGTTAATAACTGGTTGAAAAATAAAGTAGGAGGAGGACCTTTTTATGTTAAACTTACATAGAAAACTAGCACTCATCCCCTGCTACAAATTGAACAATTATTTTATCTGAAAATTTGGTGCTTAATGAATAATAATCAGAAGATATTTAAAATAATAGCAAAAAATAAATAAAACATTTTAGAGAGTGGACATGTTATACATGTTTGTCGATTTATTAAAAAAAAAAAATGGATAAAAGTTTTTTTGTTTGTCTATTAAAATTTAATATCTTAAGCCAGAAATATTGAATTTAATTATTCATAAAAGAAAGAGAACAGATTACCTATTGGAAATTTGTTGAAATAATTCCCGAAAGTGTTTTAAGCTGTTCTTAACATTAATTGTTAAGAAAATTTTGAAGGAAAAGAAAATAAGGGCATTTTTTATTAAAACGGAACAGAAAAAAAACCAAAACATTTTAATAAAACTCCCCAAACTTAAGATTTGTTTCACTTATTTACTAAATATATTTAATCTTTATCAGTTCAAAAAAATAAAACACTCCCAAACCAGTGGCTTTTACTTAGAGAATAGCCATTGCTGAGATTGCGACATGATCTCTATATTTGTTGTGTGCCTCTTTCTTTGTTTAGTGCCAAGACACATAGCTAAAAAAAGATGGATGCAGACAATTACATATTTACATATCTCATGGCCTCTTATATAACAACAAAAAAAAGAAGCTCTTCTCCACATAGCAAGTCAGAAATTTGCTGGTGTATATTAAAGCTGTGAGTTGATCTCAATTTCTTGAATACTCCTTTTTTATTATTCCCCAGTTTTTTTTTTTAAATGTATGTAATGTTCATAGTCAATACAGCATAATTGGATTTGTGTTCAAATTACATAATCTATTAACTAAATGCAAAATGTTTTTCACTAAAAAAAAATTCAAACAATAAACATGAAGGTATGTATTGACTTGATAACTATGGTGTTATGAAAATTGAAAAAAAATTTTTTTTTAATATATATTCAGTCTTTACATATATATATATATATATATATATATATATATGCACAGAAATGGAAGTTTTATTTCTACAATGTCCTATAACCAACCCAGTGGCTGACATGTTTCTGTTTTTTAAAAATTTTTTTATTGTTTTTTAAATTTTTTTTAAGCTATAACTTGCTTTAGCAATTGCTTCCAAACAACTGCTGGGGTACATATTAAATAAACTAATATATCAAACTAATCTTTATTTTTTATTTTTTCTTTATGTAGAATTTGCTTGAAAGATTCTTTCACTTGTATATTTTTATTGCTTTTATAGTTAATATTAACTTTAGGAGACCCCCTTCCCCCCAAAAAAATGTTTCAAAATATCTTTTCCCCTAAAACATTTTATTTTTCACAAAAAAGTGTTTAATTTAAAAGTAAAAAAGATTTACTAGCTTTGTTGTCTATGCTAGTTGGAGTCGATTCAACATGGCTACTGCTGCTTCAAATAAACATGGCTGTTGTGATGCTATACATTATAGAAACAAATAAATTTGTAGAACAGGGACCTATTTTGCACAAATTTTGGATAAAAAGGCCCATATTCTAAAGTTGACTTTTATTTTTCTGTAAGTTTATTTGTTCTTATCAATCGTATTAAAACTCATTCTGAATCCACTTTAACTTCTGTAAAATCTGGTAATTTTTTTAATAAATTTAAACATTGAATATAGTGATTTTAAATATAAGGTGTTTTGAAATAGTGCCGGATGACATTTTTTAGGATTCCCTTAAAGATAAATTTAACTTCTTTTATGATGGCCTGACATTTATCTTTCTATACATATGCAAACTTAATAAATATAGTTAATATGTTTATATGGGAAGAGTGTTTGATTTTAGAGCATAGACATAAAATCAACAGCATATGGTAACTGTCGGCTTCTCACCTTTTGTTTGTTAGACTTGTCTGACAAACGTAAGGCAAGAAGCTGGCAGTCACAATGTTCTGTTGATTTTATATCTATGCTCTTCAAACTTGCATGTGTGAAAACATAAATGTTTGAGCAGTTATTTTATAAAGAAAATGTCCACGTTTTATGCTTAATATCCTTTTATTGCAAAGAATTATGCCTTTTTTTTTTCATTGTTCTTTTCATCATTTCAAAAGATACCTGTGATGAACATGATTGTATGCACAATAATAATAATCTTACTCCAAATCTGAAATACAATGTAGAAAACCTGTATATTGATTCTCAATCATCTTTCATTTCAGTTTTCTTTACGGCCCATGAAATGACAAATACATCTAGAAAATTAATCAGTCCTGTTTTGTCAGTCCATATTCCTAGCAGGAATTTTTTTAATTTATTTTATTTTTTTTTAGATATATTTGATCTTTTTAACTGTTCTAAAAAATATATAACACCTGTTTTTAGTATCTTTTTAAAAGAATGCTGTCATAAATTATGAAAGATTCTGTAACTGTCTAGTTGTTTAATGGAGAAAAAAAATGATTGAATTTATACTAAATCTATGCATTCCATTTCCCTATGCTCTTTGAAATATCGTAAACTGTGCTATTTTCTTTATTAAACTAAACTTGAATTGCATACAAACTTTTACCTCACACATAAATCTTTGTTTTTTTTATATTGTTGAAATTATCAAGCATTGTGCTCCTCTTCTTCCCAGTATACTTCTTGATATAAAACTTTGATGTATAAATATATATATCTATATAAAAACGGCTAAAAATGTTATTGAAATCTAACATTCACTTTAATTTTTTGCTTTAACTGATTTAGCAACAATTCAAAACTTGTCAAAATTGAAAGTTGAGATTAAATATTACTATTTGAGGACGGAAACAACCTTTTCCTTTTACAAATGATGCCTATTTTTTAAGTATATTTTAAACAAAAATGGCTCTAAGTAGATATAATGTTCTTGAAGATTATACGTAACGGTTTCTTTTCTTTTTCAGTAATTTAAAGCTCGAGTGTGATTTTTTTTTTTTCATTTGTTATAGATACAGTGTGTTTAAGACAAATTTGATAATTAAGAAAAAAAAAATCGTTTTAGAAGTATTTAATAGTGGTAAAGTGCAATAGATATAATGTTTCTTTGTACTATTCATGAGTTTGAGAACTGGAAAGCACCGGAATAATGAGAGAGTGACCTGCATCATAATTTGCACTGGATTAAAAAATTCAGAAATTTTAGCGGCAGCTGAGTGCTTCTTGAAAGCTGTGTGCTGGAAAATTGTCACAGAGATATAGAAGCAGTGGTTAGCAGGAAAGATCAGGTAGGCTTTCTGATTGTCTGCACAACAAAATTCATTGAGCAGCTACAAAAAAAAACTATGGCAAAATTCAGGCAAGGCAATGCGGATTTTGATGAGAGAAATGGGCATCAAAGAAGAAAGCACTGAATGAGGATCTTCTCTACTCCTCATACAAGAGTCGCAAAGGTCAACTACTTACCACCAAGGTTCAAGAACCGCCTTATGAAAGCCAAGGAACTCATCAACAATGTCAAACACCCAGTTGAGCCGGGGATGCACTGGTTCTTCTCGGGACGAGTTGTAGAATAATAGGTGGCTAAGCTAGAGTCTGCATGAAGGTTACATCATGAAGACCAAGTTCCCTCAAACAGTAATGGTCTTTGAGTGTGTTTATAGCGAAGGCCCCCGTCATGCTATCCCACATCTTCGAAAAGAGACTCAATTCAGATGGCGATATTGAGTTGCTGTCCACTGTTGTCAAACGCTGGGTTAGGGTTAGGGTGGCTGCAAGAAGGCCATATGTGTGGCAGCAGATTTCAGCCCAGTGTTACACCTCCGGGGAAAACCTAGAAGTGACAGTCTGAGAAATGCCACACCATCACCAGTCCCAATATCTGCCCCCCCCCCCCCCCCTAAAAAAAAAAACCCATGGACAAGTATGTGTGGGGAACAGTTAAGAAATACATCAACAGTACTACTTGCAAAACCAATGACAGACTGATTGACAGGATCAAACTGGTGTTCAGACGTTTTCCAAAGGATACCATGAAGGCAGCTTTCTCCAGGTGAAGAATCATGGCGGCTTTTTTGACAAAAGGTCCTCTACGAGATGCACTTTGAATGTAGAGAATACACTAATTAATGTCATTATATGCCGTTTTTTCTTTTCTTTCCAAAAAGTGTCAAACTTGTCTTAAACACCCTGTACTTTTTTGTTCACTGATTCTTTTGTTAGAAATAATGTATTATATTAGCAATTGGATGTCACAATATCAAAATTTTAACTTAGGAATATGATACTAGATATTACAAGGTAAAAGTGTTATAATAAAGACCAGACAGAAAGAGCAATAAGAAATGGGGGCAGGATAAGGAACAGTGTAACATCTCAGTCAAAATCCTGTCAGAAGAGAGGGAGGATTGAAAGAGTAAACAAGTCAGGGAAGAAAATTTGAACAAAAAATATTAAGTTATACAAAATAGATTTTATGTTTAAAATTTTTTGTAGCATCCTAATTTTAAGCAGCTTTGTTACTGAATGTATATTTACAAAAAAAATCGAAGTATCAATACTTTTGACCACTCAAACTGGGAATCAATTTATTTCCAATCCTTGCATTTACCGTAAGTGAGATAATTGAAGAAATCTCATAAATATCAAGACTTGAGAAAATTGATTTAATGTCATTTTGTTGTTGGAAATGATTTAAGTGTATTTAAAACACTTATTAATATCAAGTTTGAATATTTGGTTGATAAATTTTAAAAGAAATAGATTTCTGCACATTTAACATGTTCACCCTTTTTCTTTGCTGGAGGACACATTAGACTTATTTGTCCTTTCGTTGGTGAATTTTCCTAGCACCCCCTGGAAACATCTTTCCCTTGCAGACTGTAAAATCAAATGTAGTGAAAACCAATGTTTTCTCACACTCTTCTACTTCATGTACATTGGGGGGGAAGCATGGAAGATGTCTACGGTATCCATTTGCAAAATCTGCTCTGGCATTTTCTCATTCAATAGCTATTTAATTGTTTGTTTTTGTTCATACCTTAGCTAAACCACAAATCACTTCAGTTTATTTTAAAAATCTCAAAATATTGTATTTTAATTCCATTAACGCCTTTTTCACTAAATTCCAAAACACCTTTTAGTCACAATTAGTATCAACCCCACCCAAATCTTGTTACACATATAATCAATAATTTTGATTGAAAGATCTTCGTGTTTTCTGGTAACAAAAGCATCTGCAATTTGTCATTGTAATGTGCCACAAGAAAAACAAAATTGTATTTCTTTGCATCGCTTGTAATGGCTGATGATATTGTAACTGTTAATGCATTAACGACTAAGACATTAACAATTTTTTATGTTAAAACTGTTGGGTTTGACAATAACGCTTACATTTTAGCTTGCTTTACTGTACATAGACTTCCATAGCAATCAAATGACTTATTTTCCCTATTTACTTGTCTCCCCACAAGGTCGGTTTTTAATGTAGATAAAAACTTACTCTGAATTGGGACAAAAATAACTCTTGCTTCAGTCCAGAGTCTGTTATGTTTGAAATTCTATCAACTTAAAGAGTAAATACTGTGTATTGTAACAAGAAAGGTGACAGTTGAATCTTTCTGTGTAAACTACATTAAATTGTTATCTCCTTTTTATTTGGAAACTAGTGTACACCCTCCGGCAAAAATGACAAAAAAAATGCTCTGCCAGTGTTTGCTCTCACTATTTATCTAAAGTTAGATTTAATCTATATCATTTACAACTACAGAACACTTCAGAATGAAAATTTTGTAAAGTTTTTTTTCGTATTGTAGATTCCGCTACAATATTAAATTCTATTTTTTTAGGCGATTACGTGTGAACACCCTGAAGAACTTGGCGGAAACCCCCCCCCCAAAAAACAGTTTCCATGAATATGAAACGTATTCCAGAACTAGCGATTTAGCAGGAATCATTCTTTAAAAATTGTATTTTCTGATTTACAAAAAATTTACGGTGTTCACACGTGATCGTCTAAAAAAAAAATCTTATTTTTTTTAATTGATGACTAGAAAGTGATTTCTAACTAGAATTAAAGTTTGAAAGGTAAGTATTTGAACTCTTAATCCTAAGAAAAACAGTATTTCTTGAAGATAGTCAATTTATTTGAAAAATACTTGATTGCCAAGCAAAAAAAATTTTTTTTTTTTTTTAATAGCATGTAAACGTTGTTTGTTTTAATTTAATTGTATATTATTAATTAGAGCCATTCAACTGAATATTTAAAAAATTCGTTCTGCAATGCAAATTAAACAAAAATCACCCATCTACTGCTGCATACTGATACTATTACAGCTGGTACTAACTGTCAGCAAAACAGTAAAATTTACTGAACTGAAATAATATTTTTCAGATAGCCATTTTTAATTACTACTACAAAAAGATAAAACATGATTATGATTGGTTTACTTATCAGTTGGAGTACATAAAATCTTTTCAAAATATTCAATACTTGTCATGTTAGAAATACCCCCCCCCCCCCCAAAAAAAAGGAATGAGCCAGTCTGTTTTGTACCCCTACCAGGGCTTAATCTCTCCTAATTGGTTTCCAAATGGCATGACGAAATTCTTCATAGGAGTGGTAACAAAAATTACCTGTTAGCAGTGTTAACATTTTTATCACATTACTTACATAAATCATATAGATCATTATTTATTGATGCATGTCAAAGTATATTCATTTCCAAACAAAATGGTGGTATTTTGAGGACTTAAAGTGCATTGGTTTTTAAAATATGACTATTTTAGTAAACCCCCCTCGAAATCTGCTGATCCAAAGTGTTTTATGGCCGGTGGGGATTGCTAGTTAGTATCTAATGAATATGGATCAAATTTAATTGTCAAATGTGAGGTTCTTCCTTTTTTTAACAAATTCAAATAATTGAATTCGTTAAAAAGGGAAAAACACATTTTACCGTAATTTTCTCTTCACCAAGATGGAGCGTGACGTATATATATATATTTTTTTAATTATTAAAAAGTATTTTTAATACTAATAATTTAAGCTAAATAGAAGATTAAAAAAATTAATTTCTGTAGATAGATAAACACTTAAATATTTGATACCTATGATAAAGGATTTAATTAAAAAAACAAAAAAATCTCTTATATAGAAGCCAATATCAATGTTATTTACATATGTTGGGCTATTATCTTCACCGTAGAAGTTATATTGAAATTTTAAACCTAAACCGTTATATATTTCACCAAGGATTGAACTCAATTATCCATTATGACAAGCATCGTAATGATAAATCTAAAATCATAGTCTCACATAAAAACAAGCAACTCTTGTCATAATTGTTAAATGAGATCATTTTATATTTAGTCTTATGCACACATCGTCAGCCTTTTCCTTGGAGTTTTCCAACTTGGCAATTCTTGAACCAAACTGGATAGCTCTTTTGGGTTGGATAGCTGTGATTGGAAGGTCCAGGTGGAGAGCACACAGACGCAGCAGCAATTTTTCACCTAAGCCACGTCCGAGAGTCAAATCAGTCTGAAAAAAATAGAGTTGTAATGTTTATTCAGGCATCCTTATTATTGCACAAAAATATTTGTTTTTTAATAGTTGTAAAAAGTATTCACCTTAATATGTACAGGAAGTTGTGCTATGAAGCTGGTGACATTTTCATCAAGATAAGGGAACCTTGCCTCTCTCCCATGATCAGATATAATTCTGCAAGAGATTAGTTCGATATGTGATATCAATTCTTAAATATTTTCCCGCAGATAAAAAAAACTTACTATCAGAATAAACCTAGTGTTGTCCAGGAGCAATATTTTTTAGGGTTCTTTTATTTCAATTTAAAGCATTTAATTTCTTTTAGTGAATATTAAAATTTAAATAAGTCATCTTTTAATTAGTGTTAAAGACATAAACACCAAGATTGATTCTGATACCTCACTTTTACATTGTTTATTCAATGAAACTTTAATTTTTAGTCGTTATTTCTCATTACATCATGGAATTTTCGTCGTTTCTTTAAATCTATAAAGTTAAAAGTAAATTCTATTTACAATATCAAGATTAGTTAGTAAAAAAAGATCTTTTTATTAATAAAATTAAGACCCTATTTTCTTTTAATTATGAAATTGAGTGTATATTAAAAAACAAACAAAAACACAGTCTTTATAAATATTATCAGAGATTTGTCTAAACTAACTAAAGGAATGAAAAATGTGCATTTACCGATCGTCACGTCCAAGATTTCGAGAAGAGATTCTATTTATTTCTACTTGAAGTTCATCAATAAGACCATGCCAGCCACCTTTGCTAAAAAAAACAAAAATATTGTTGAGTAATAAACAAGGATGGATTTCTGTTTGGTTTTATATTGTCTGGGTGATACAGACAGACATACATACAGTAATAACGGAAAGCATAAATAACTGAACCGACATTATTTGTATGATATTCTGATCTATCAATAAAATCGAATTGGTTGAAACGGCCGAAGCAAATTAAACATAAGCGACAAAGAAACCTATATTAATATTTCTAGCCAGTTCTTTTTCGGGAACAATTGTTGCTATTTATTTTCTTTCTTATATTCCTATTTACTTGCCTCCCCCCACAAGGGCAAAGTTAGACACAACGTCAGTTTGTAATGTGGGGAAATCAAAAAAAAGGCACACTGGATTGGAGCAAAAGTAAAAATTGCTCGAGTCTGGAAGGACCTCTCCTTCACTGACCGAGGATACAAAAGATTAAATGCAGTATCAGAACAGATATTAAACTTTGCTCCTAGCCCTAAAACCAAGGAATTGTCTTAAAAGAAAAAAAACACAATTACTGTTTATTGTTGTCATCATAAAAAAAAAAGTTATGAGAAAACTACAAAATTAAAAGGCATATTTCCTTTTTTATGGATGTATGCCAGGGAAAAACAATTTCAATACATTTCTGTAATGAACAAGCAAGCAAGTAATGTTAGATTTAGATGTACTTGTGAGAAAAAAAAAAATTGAAAGGTGTATTTCCTTAGAAGTTAAGAGAGATAACTCATAAATGCACATGATTACTTCCCTTTAAATTGTAAGCAAGGTTTTTTTTTAAGACGTGTTTGTTATTGTAATGAACAAAGGATATATGCACAAGAGATATCTACATTAAACTTTAAGCGAGTTAGACAATTTAAAAAAAATGTTAATTTTGTAAACATTTTCTGGGATTTTTTTTTTTTCCCAACAGCAAATTACAGACTAAATTTGTAAATATTATTTAAAAAGATAATTAAATTATGAGGGTATAGTTTGGTCATTACATTAATTAGACCATATGATTTTTATTTTTGCACAAATTATGGTATCGTTTGGTCATTAAATTATCAAGAGAACTAAAGTTATGTTATTTAAGATGGCATATATGAGCAGGCAAGAGGAACGTAAAATAAATTTTTTTGACATGTATATTTAAAAAATAAATTATTGAAAGTTAAAGATAAAACTGTAGGAATGTTTTTGGTACCATTTTGCAGTCTAAACCATTTTATCCTGACTGACACCAACACCTCAGAAGTCTGTCTGGACCGATATTTCTTTCTGTAGCAGACAGAATATGAAATAGATTAGAATTAAAATTTCTTTACACAGACCAGAAATGAAAGAAAAAAAAAAGTCATCGAGAGGAAGAAATGTTAAAAATTTAAGCCTAAGAAAATATTGATGTTAACTTTGCATTATACAGTTCTTAAATGAAATTTCTCTTTAATTTTAACATGTAGAATATTACATTTACACTGAGGACTATAGTTAAAAAAAAAACAAAAAAACAATAAAATAAAAAGATTATAGTCTATTTAAGAATTTAGAATAAAGTCTAATGTTTTTCGATTAAGTTATTTTAAGTTAAACTTTAATTTATTTTACTTCTATTTCTAAATGGCAATAATACCAAGATGAAATACATTTTTTAAATAGTAAATTTTGAAAAACAATTTTTCATTTTATTTTTTCACAAAAATAAAATAAATCTTTCACTAGAATTAAAAAAAATTATTCTAAGTGAAAACAATAAAAAAATATTTCTTAGAATTTGTATTATTTGGATAATTCAAACTACTGTTTTCATCTTGGATGTTATTCTCACAACGTTTCGGTCGATGTAACCTCTGACCTTGGGAATCTGTACGGAATCTTGAATGGAACCCTTTATTTAATGCATGGAGTTAACTTGCTCTCATTCCATCAGCCATGACCGGGTAGAAGTCTTAAGTTATTCGTAATTCTATTCTTAGTATTGCCCGCACTGAGGATTGAACCTTTGATCTCCAAACGACTGTCACTTAGAACTGATTATGCTTTGCACTTTTATCCGTTGCGCCACTGATCCTTGCAAAATTTTGTAGAGATTTGAGTTTGACAGAAAGATTCCCGAATTCGACAAGACACACATGTTGAAGGTTACATCGACCGAAACATGAGAACAACATTCAAGATGAGAACAGTAGTACGGATAATACAAATTATCAATTCACATCTAAAAAATTCAGAAGATTATTTGAATTTCTTTAGCCGACTACAGAACAAAATTAACAGAAACTTAAATCCAATGTAAGTCGTCTCATACGGAGGGTATTAATAAAGAACACCATACTTCCACCCTAAGTCAGAATCAGCTAAGAAAAGGCACTATTTCTCTTCTATTCAATAAAAACGAAACAAGAAAGTACTTTATGCGATCCCATCGTCCAAGGAAAGAAGATGTGAGCCGGAGGTTTGATAGCTCTTATAGAATAGTTCACAATTTAACTACATTGAAATTTTATCGGTGCAATATAGTTTTAATTGTGAGGAAAGTTAAACAAATAGAATAGAAAAAAACGTTTACTTGAAACAAGATCTGTGCCTTGAATATCCAGCAAATAATTCATCTGCTCCCATTCCACAGAGAACCACCTGCAAAGGATTTAATAAATTAAGCTTTTCATAAAATAACACAAGTTAAAATAAATTTTTAAACATTTTCGAAGTAAATTGTGGGAGTAAATGACTTCAGATGATACCACATCTAAGAAACACTGAAAAATAATACCATTGCCATTTTGGAGCTGTGGGGAATGTGGAGTTTCCCCTTAGTTGCCATTGCTCCCAGGTCCACTCTGGTCCGGAGTGGTAGTACCTGTAAGGACTCCATCTATGGGTCAAATAGAACCTACTGGCACTACCAAATCAGGCTGTCTGAAGTTATTGACTTCCTGACTCAAAATGCACCAAACATTGATGTTTTATTGTTCTTTTTCTTTGCAAAACTCAATCATGTTCTGCAAAATCCAAAACCCCTAACAACAATTTCCCTCCCTTCTCCCCTCCCCATCCCTTTCACTCAACCAAACACCATGAACAAATATTTTAACATATAAGAAACTTGAAGTATAAAGACTTTCACCAAAAGGACCAGATTCAGCATTAAATAACCGAAAAGGGGTGATATGCCGTAAAACAAAACAACCAAACCTTATTCTCGAGTTGGCTTTGGTAAGTGGTGACTCATTAGTATAAAAACAAAAAAAAAACACTCTTCTTTTTGAAAATGATGATGCTACCTTTGCATGACTGCAGTAAAGACGTCCTTTCTGGGGGCCATTTCCCAGGATTCCTTGGCCTCTAGCAGCAAACCATACAGCACAACCAATGCTGTCATCAAGTACTGTACACAGTGGATATAGCAGGTCAACCACTTGATTGGTTCTGGAAAATACAAATTGTAATATAGATCTTTTGTTAGCCTAGTTAAATTATATATTTATACATGTAACAGCTGAAGGACAGTGGCAACATTTTGTTTTAGTTTTCAGGTATTCTTTTTTATTTGAAATGTAAATTAAAAAAGATTATTATTAAGACAATTACTAAAAAATGCAGTTAATAATTGTGAAACTTTAGGGGAAACATCAATTTGATAGTTTGAAATTTCAGTTGATTGAAGAACTTGTCCAAAGGTTAATTGAACAAATGGAAAAGCCTGTATTTCTTTTTTTGTATTTTTAAAATAAACTAGAAAGTTAAAATATATACATATACAAATTTATGAAATAATTTGAATTTTATATTAAAAAAAAATTGGAGGGGGGGGGGGTAATTTGTTTTTTATAAAACTGAATCTATGGACTTTTGTGGTTTTAGTAAATAACCTTTAAGAATTTTTTTTTATAAATATGTTCCTTAAAATTAAACTGTTTAATAATTCAAAATTTAGCAGAAAAGATCTGATGTTACTTGGGAATAATAAGCTCAAACTTGAAAGTTTGGGAAAATTATTTTTAGATTTTGTTGTTTATGAATCTGATTATGAAGTTATTTTTTTAGATTTTGTTGTTTTAGAATCCGATTATGAAATTATTTTTTTAGATTTTGTTGTTTTAGAATCCGATTATGAAGTTATTTTTTTAGATTTACTTCTTCAAACATTTGCTTTCTTTGAGTGAATAAATAAATTTGTATCATTTGAATGTCAACATGAATTCAGACTGCATTATCATAAAAACGCGGTTGATTCTGATTTCATTCTATCCCCAATTTTTTTGATTGGAGGCCGACTACTGAAGAGAAATGGCTCCTTTAACTCTAATTTTTACTTTCAGAGTTGTCATAACTTTACACACATGAAATTTATTCAGTAGTTTCGGGATCTATAACAGAGTCTAATAAATAAAATAAAGTGTCTATAGAATCGACACGCCCATCTTGCAGCACATATTTTGATTAAACATCTTTCATCTAAGAGGAGAACATCTATTTAATAATCATGGAATCATTGTGTACAGTGCTAAGATGCATTAGACGTCATCAAATGTGCATGTGTGGTACATAGGATAATGTACAATTGTCCGGGAAATGAACAGTGTATGAGTCATGATATATGTGCATGTATATGGAGGGTTGACATCAGGTGTGGTTTTAGCAAATTTTTGGAAGCATGAGAATTTTAAAGGATATAGTGTCTTAGCAACCAACATCTGATGCAGGCAACATCTGATTTAGTCATTCTGAGGATGAAAAAATGTTTTTGTTAGACACAAAGATAAAAAAAGGTGCTCAGTGTTGTGGTTGTTGGCAAGATGGTTAATAATTTTGCGGTAGTTTACGAAGTCAGATGCGAGACATCAAAGCTTCAAAAAATCCAAGCCCAGAGAAGCAGGGTGTTCAAAGTATGCCAAGTGTCTGATAGAGGGTATTTGCTGGGTTACACGTTTCTGCACAGTTTCCAGGCGATCAATGCTCGGAGCAAGATAGGGGTTCCAGAATGATGATGCAAATTCTAAGTGTGGTCACACCATGGCTGTATACAGTTTTAAATAAATGAGTGGAGAGCGGCCAACAAAGTTCTTGCCGAGTGATGCCAAGACACCCTTCGCCTTCTGGACAATTTTAGAGATGTGTTTCGTCGCTGACAGTAATGCACAAATCATGTTCATAAGAAGACTTCTTAATAATATTGGAGGGAGTATGTGGACCTTGGATTTTACTTTCCCAAATACATAGTGGTACACATATCCATTGCTGCATTGTGTCCAAGTCGGATTACAGGAAAAATTTATAGAGTGCAAGATCTGTCCTTTTTCTCTCAAGGTACAGCTTGATATTTGCATATTCTTAAAGTTAGCATCTATGTCATTAATATATTCAACAAACAAGGGGAGATCAAGAACAGATCCCTGTGGTACACTAGATGACATTTCCTATGATGAAGAATGCTGTCCTATTTCTAATGGATTCAGGAGATGAAAACAAATAAAATAAATACCTGGTCTGCTGCAACTCTTCCAAGGTGATATTTACCTGTTAAGATTAAAAACATATCATTAAAGAAGTACCAATGTCATAATCTTAAGTACACAAGAAATGTAGAGATCGGTATTTAGCAAACCTATTTAATTTTCTATTCTAAGCAGAATATAAGAAACTATCAAATTGACCAGATCTACTAATGTGGTACGTCTGGTTGTCAGTGCTGCACATGTTGGGTGATTGCCATAATTGCATCAGATGAGTTCCATGATTGTTTTTGTTATGTATGCATTCTATCAGAAATTGGTAGGTATTTGATTTCGATGCATGGTCATAGTAATGCATCTAGATAGCTGGAATAAAAGGGGTTTTCATCCAAATGAGGGGATAACGATGTCCTATTGACAACTTTTATTATTTGTGTTGACATTTCTTGGCACAATTCATAGTTTGTATTTTATAACATTGAAAGATATTAGTTCAAACTTAATCTCCCTCATTTGGTTAACAGTACAAAAGATGGAGTTTTTCTAACAGTGACCATCTCCATCTCTGATCAGAACCTCACTGTATGTCCAGCTTAGCAGTCAGGCCCTTTCTTTCCAGAACCAGATAGATTCTCCCCTTTCCTTAAAGTCCAGCAATTTATATAGACCTTACGATCAGACTATCTCGAGTTCAGCGGTTTCTACATTTCAATTAATCAGTGTTTTTGTTAAAGGTTCTACAACCTAACAAAACAGAATCGAGTTATTTCCCTTGAATCAAAAGAAAGAGTTATCGCTCGTGCATAAAAGAAGTCATCTGCCATGACAGTTGAAAAGTAAACAGAACGACTCTCATAATCAAACATAAGCATCTCGCGTTCAGCGGTTTCTACATTTCATTTAATTGGTGTTTTTTGTTAAATAAATTTGTTAAAGGTTCTACTTCGTCCTTCCTTCATTTTTGAGTTGTAATTAAACCGATAATAACGTGTAACAATTAACTGGCCCGAATTGATATTGGGAGAAAAGGCAGCTGGCTGGTGAATTTTAGAGATCAATTTCTGTCAATTCCATGCCCTCTCCACTCTCTCCGACTCTACTCAATTGTCGTAAACAAGCAATAAAAATATCCCATCAGATTTTTATACATAAATGTTTGTCATCATTATTTTAAGCACAGTAGCAATATACAACAAACTAAATAAAAACAATTCTGAGATATTTATCCTAAGATGATATAAAAAGTTACATTTTTATTTTCTAATTATAATCCTAAAATAAAAATATTAGTTAACCGTTTTTATTTTAATCCTAAAATAAAAATATTAGTTAACCATTTTTATTTTAATCATAAAATAAAAGCATCTTTTGAATTAATTTAACCGAAAAATATTTTATCATAAAATAAGTTACAATTTACTTTTTTGTAAAATAAAACACAATAAATTTATGACCGACATTTTATTGTAAAATTAATACTACTACTACTACTACTACTAAAAATAATAATTTTAATCATAAAAAGTAATTAATTTCATAATCGATTATATGATGTTTGTATTCTATAGCTTTTATTATTAAGCTATCAAAACCTGTTTTTATTATTGTAAACCCTTAATTTTGTGGATTAAAGGCCTAAGTAGCTCTATGCACGAGTAAGTTTGAAAGTTTGCCTATAGTGCAGTTTTTATGATTATCTGCTATTATATGTTGTGTCACAGAATTATGATACAACGTTCTTCAATCTGACAGTGATTTTGTTACTGTTGGACTGAGGAATGGTCCACCCTCCCAGGCTTTAAATTGTGTGAGGTGCCCCTACCGGGGAATGCTGACAGGGCTCTTTAGAAATATTTCGTAAGCCGGAGTGTGCTTGCTTCTCAAAACCACACCTGATCTTGTGTCTAACCTCCTGGCAAGGGGGTATATAATATCTCCTATTATATAAAGGAAACTCTTATTTCTGCTTGCCTGTCCATCCGGCTAAAACTGAGAAACCACTAAAGATACATTTACAAATCTTACATATTCTGATTTAGTATTACCCCGAAGTTGGTTATTGTAACAAAAATATTTAAAAAAAAAAAAAATGTAATATGCATTCACTAGGGGTTAGCAGAAACACAATTAGTGCATGGAGTAGTAGGAAATAATTTTTTTTCATTCTTACTGGTAAGTGTTTGAAAAAGAACACTGAAACTAGGTCAAACGACCAGCTGCAGATGATTTTATCTTTTTTTTTTTCCCATTATATTGCCAAAGTTTTTTTGTAATTAAATTGGATGACTTGCAATTAATATTGCAATTATTTAATTGCAAAAGGATAAATACCACAAGAATTCAAAATTTGAATAAACTTATTAACTCCAGTGAACGACTTAAAAAGAAACTGTCAAATATAAGAAGAACACTTAATATTTGAGCACATATTTAGTGAAGATTTATTTGTGAATAATCCATTTAAACATGCCATCTTCTATATAAAATTGAATGTCTGTATGTTTGTGTGTGTGTGTGTGTTTGTCCTATAAAAAAAAATGTTAGAGAATATAAATACAATATAAAAGTGTATTCTTATGTAAAATTCATAGAGTAAGTTGATGGGCGTATTCCCGAATCTATAAACCCACCCCTTAGGGGTCCATGGAGCAGATTTCATCAGAGAGGGGGGGGGGGTACTTTTCAGTTATTTTTCATTATATTTTATAGTAATTTGAAATTGCTGAGTCATATTGTAATTAAATTACGTAATACTTTGAAATAACTTTAAATTTTATTTAACGTTTCTTAACGTCAATTCTATTTACATGGAGGGGGTAAGAAACTACGCCACGGTCTGCCACTAGCCGCCACTGCCCGCCACTCTGTACGTACACAAAAGAAAAGTATTCGGCGTTGTCCGGCAAATTATACCTCACGTACATAAAACAATTTATGTTTTTTAATGAAAATGATGAGTGATAATTTAATAATTTGAAATAACTTTTAATTTTATTTAACTCTGAATCACTGGAAATGACGCCATTGTAAGAGGCGGGAGGAGGAGAGAGACACATAGTGAGGCAAGGGTTGCTCAATCGCCATTATTTTCGGTTCGTTTAATGTGATCGCAATTTTTTAAAGTTATCATTCACCCTGACGTCATAGTGATAGGTACGTGACGTCAGAGTGATAGTATTTGATAATATTTTAATGCCATCTAGGTTTCTCTTCTTATTGCCACTTGTGCAGTATATGACCCGGGGACTGGTACTTGTGCATTATATGATCTAGACATGGTACTTGTGCATTACATGAGTCGGGGCATGGTACTTGTGCAGTATATGACCCGGGCATGGTACTTGTATTTTTTTTATGTTCCGGAGCAATAAATGTAACATTACATTTAAAGCAGATTACATTATTATTAGTTTTTAACACATTTAAACAAGAGAAGAATCATATGGGGAAAAGGGAAATAGAGGGTTAAAGAAGAGAGGGAAATAATGGGGGCCAGGGAAAGAGAGACGGCTAGAGAAAGGAAGAGAGTTGAAGTTTTTATATAAAGATGTTACACACACTATTTAATTTCTACTACTTTGTTTTTTTATCGCCCCGGGCAACGTTTATGTATCTGTGTCTGTCTGAAGCCAACACTATACTATTTAAGACTATTGTACTTATTATGAAATAGCATAGTATTTCAGACTAATGTACTATCTTTAAATGCTTAATTCAGGGGCATAGTGTAGTATAGTATCTGCTCTGTTGTCATGATACCATCCTCTCAGACATTACCTCCTCCTTTTTTGAATGGTGTGGAGGTAGTGTTGTATCTGTTCTTTTGTCATGATACCATCTTCCCAAGCATTACCTCCTCCTTTTTTAAGAGGTATGGGTGTGGGGGTAGTGTAGTATTGGTTCTGTTGACATTATACCATCCTCCCAGACATTGCCTCCTCCTTTTTTTGAGAGGTGTGGAGGTAATGTAGTATCTGCTCTGCTTCCATGATACCATCCACCCAGGCATTACCTCCTCCTTTTCTAAGAGGTGTGGAAGTAGTATTGTATCTGTTCTGCTTCCATGATACCATCCTCCCAGGCATTTCCTCCTCTTTTTTTGAGAGGTGTGGAGGTAGCGTAGTATCTGTTGTTGTCATGATACCATCCACCCAGGCATTACCTCCTCCTTTTCTAAGAGGTGTGGAAGTAGTATTGTATCTGTTCTGCTTCCATGATACCATCCTCCCAGGCATTCCCTCTTCCTTTTTTGAGAGGTGTGGAGGTAGTGTAGTATCTGTTGTCATGATACCATCCTCCCAGGAATTATCTCCTCTATTTTTATGGTGTGGAGATAGAGTAGTATCTGTTCTGCTTCCAACTAGCAAAAATATGCGACCGGAGGAAGCATATATTTGCTAGTATATACAATATATTTGGTCGTTCGGAAAATACTGGTCAGTTAAAAAACTCATTTAGAAAATGTTGATTTAGGTTGCTTTTTTTTTTGTAGTGTTTTATAAAGCATTTTACAATTAATAATTGATTTGTTCCTTTTAATAAAGTTCAAATAATGCAATTTTAAATATAAGCCCTTAATAACGAAGATGAAAAAAAAAAAACAGAAATATGTATATGTTTTTTTGCATGAGTTCAAACTGGGTCATAATGTTTCATAAATAGACACTCATATCAACATAGAATAAGGGACAAGGATCCCCAATTGATCGGACAGTACATAGGTGTTTTAAGAAATTCTGTTTTGTAAAAGAGAGCCTTGAAAATGAAGAAGGTAGAGGATGACTATTTCCTTTAACAATGAACGTTTGTGAATAATTGTTGAACAAAACACATATCAAAGAAATATCTAAGGCACTTGATGTCAGTATTTCAAACATCTGAATCAAATAGGTTAGGTGAAAAAGAAATGATTTCTGTAAGAGCTGAATGAACGAATACTTGTTTCTAGAATCGGTCATTATTTTCTGAACAGTCTAATACCAATAAAAGTTAAAAAATAATTTTACTAAATTTCAATATTTGTTAGGCTTGAATGAGTTTAAGAGGGACTAGGAATTGTCTTACTTCAATGAAATTCCACCGTCTATTAGGATTCAGTTCTTGTAGTGCAGTGTATCCAGTGAGTCGGTCAGGCACAGAAAATGGAGATGGTTTTGTTTCCTTTGGTTGCTGACCAGAACTAGAATTTCATTGAAGAAAATTATTAAATAAAATTAAAATATAAATATCAACATTGGAATTGGAAATAATTATTCTGGAATTCAGAATTAGTAAAAATGTGATATTCTTGATTTCTGTTAACGTATAACAATGTCTATCACATTTATAGAATAAATAAAAGAAGTGCATGTATAGTACATAAGATAATGTACAATTGTCAGGGAAATGAACAGCGTACGAGTCATGATATACATATGTGCCTGTGTGTCAAGAACCGACATTGGGTATAGTTTTGGTGAATTTTGTGAAGCATGAGGGTTTTAAAGAATGCAGTGTATCAGCCGGCAAAAACTGATGCCATCAGTTTGTTCCATGTTTCAGCAATTCTGAGCGTGAAAAAATGTTTCCGAAAATGATGGGAGCTGTTCTGTTTTTATCGCGAATTACCCAGTTAGAATAGATTTTAGAAGTAACTAGCTTTATTACACAGAAGAGTTTTATGTTAACAAATAGAAACTTAGCTAAGAGATTGAATAGATAGGCAGTTTTACAGATAGTTAAATAAAAATAAAAAGATGAATGTACCGTATCTAGCAATTGTTGAAATACTCTTAGTTAGATATAAATACTAAATGTATTGTATCTTGGATCAACAACGTGACATAGTGCTTCGTCGATCCTGAGAGCAATGCCGTCGGAGGTGCAAGCTTCTGGTAGGGCCACACCCCAAGGTGGAAAGGTTTCGGGTGAGGAGCCTGACAAAGATCGATCCAAGTCCCAGCGATTTTTCCAGGCGGAAGAGCCTAACAAAGCAAACAGTTGAGTCAGTGGACGAGGGTTGCAACTTATTCATCTAGGATCTCTTTGTCATTCGATATTGCGCACGGATTTCTGAAGGAAGGTGAGAGTGCAACATCGCGTACACTTGAAAAATAAAAACACATACGGGTGTGTTTTTTCTGATCTTGAACCCGAACACGACCACCATACTTATCAATGTGGGCAGCTATGATGATGATGATTAAAGACATTTTTCGTAAGAAGTAAATATAAATTGTTTGGGATTTTTTAATGTGAAAATTTTTTTTTTATTCTGAGATGTCAGATACTGTGTCATGCTAAATCCGTTCCTTTCAGCTGCCAACATGATTAGTATACTGAATCCACACTTCACGCAGCTGTGTCTGTGCCTTCTTTTTAAGGCATGATCATCTTTGGATGCATGGAAACTGCTTATCCAAGTTGTTGTGACATGACTGCTTCATTAAATCCCAACAAAACCTTCAACAAATCAGCAGAGAAAAATGTTAAGCTGCCAGTGTAAAATAATATACAAGGCAGAGTTATCTCCCTTGCATCCAATGATGGAAGAGTTATCTGCCTTTGATTGCACATTGCATTCTGAAAGATGTAAAGGTAGTCCATGACAGTTCGGATGTAACCAAAATTGTCCCAGAGAACATCCGAAAATCATTGTGCATCCAGCAGCTTTTAAATCATCTTCCAACTTGCAAATTGTTTTAATAAATGTATTAAGTTTCATAATGCGTCTATTGATCTTTTTTTCCGTTATTATCAGACATAATAGAAAATAGACAAGAAAAAAAAACAAAGTCAATTGAAAAGTTTCATTTATTGACAACTTCGTTGGGAAGGGCTGAGGTTCACTGATGAACAAACAAGGAATGCATTTAAAAAATATTTTTCCTTGATCTGGAAATTTACTATCAAAGTAAATTTTAAGAATTAAATCTATTAATCAATTGGATTTTTTTTGCTAATAGAGTAATATATTTTTGAAACAAGTTACCAGAACAGATTAACAACAAAATACTCTAGAGAAGATTTTAAGATTAAATTAGATGAAATTCAGATATAACAAATTAAGTGTTCATTTTGGTAACTATCTGTATTTCAATACAGGGTAACCCCTCCAAAAATGCCACAGATGGAATCGTTAATAAAATTCACAATCCTTTCTGCAATCCAACCATATTTGGTACAAGTAAGCTTCACTCTATATTTGACTTGTCCATTAAGTTTCAGTCATGAATGACCAACAGTCTTTGTTTTATCACCATTCAATGATATACAGTGAAACTTTGGTGATTGTCTCATCAATAGGAGATGTGATCCTGAATGGGCTTCACACTCACCGAACCCTAACCCCCCAGATTTTGCTCTGCTGGGTTATCTCAAAGGTAATGTCTATCCAAACTGAAGAGGGCAACCACAGCCTAAAAGAGTTGTATCCAAGTGTGCTTGCAATGCAGAGGTGCACATTTGGAGGATATCATTTAATGCAATAAAACAAAGACTGTTGGACATTCATGACTAAACCTTGATGGACAAGTCAGGCATAAACTGAAGTTTATTTTTACTAAATATGGTTAGATTGCAGAAAGGATTGTGAATTTTATTAAATGAAATTGCATTTATAATTTAGGAGGGAAAGAATTCAACTACATTGAAAAGCAAAATTACTTTGAGACATAAATAATAAAAACAAGGAAATTAAATAGAAATTTATATTTTTTCTTGACATTCATTAGACTTGTCTCTTTCTGTGTTTTCCAATGAGGAAGAATGTTCAAACATGGATTTTTGTGAATGACGAATTGTCGAAAGGTATGGGCTCTCCCAGATTAAACTGACCTTGTGTCAAATCTTATATGTATGGAGGGAAATTAGTAAATACTAACAATGAATAGAGAGAGACATTTTTTCTTCTAAAACATCTATCTTGGACCATAACATTTATTAAAATTTAAAGAGTTACTTTAATGTTTGCATTTTATCGGGTCGTTAAAACCCGATAAAATGCAAACATTCTTACCCTTTTGGTTGCTTTTTTTTCTTATCCGTTTCATTGCTTTTATTATTTGTGTTAGCAAAAGCCACATTGAGCAGATCAATTGGTTCTTCAGGTGGAATGTAACTGTCAAAGAAATAGGAAATGATATCAGAAAGATATTGGAAAATATTACATCATTACAAGATTGAATTTATTGTCATTTTATAAAGAGTGAAATTAAATGGTAGTGAAATACACATATCTTTTTATATAAAGTTAGGTTTGCGTATATGTTTATATATTTGTATGTATACGATTCACTCTTAAACTAATTAACCGATCATTATACATTTTGGAACACAGCTGCTAGGTGTAAAGGTGGGTGATGTGGACTATATTTCGTTTGATTTAGTTTCATACAAAAGGAGCAAAGAGCGGTGGAAGCATTTTGTGAAAATTCAGATACCACTGATTATTGGGAAAATTTAACAATATCAAGTAATAAATATTCCTCGAATTTCAGTTTCTTTAAAGTATTTTGCATTACTAAATTTTATTTTTTGTGAAGGCCCCTTAAGGTGAAGCCCTAGATTTTAGACATTTTCTAGAATCAACATTATGCAATGGATTTTTATCAAAATTGGAATAAGGATTCTAGAGACAAGGTTTAGTAGTATATATCTTTGTTAGGAGACATAAACGTGGTGCAAGACTGTTCTGTTTGGGGAATTAATTTTACCGTCGTGGGACGGATATTCTTTTAGTATATATATATATATATGAAGCAATCCAACAAAAGATATAAGCGTCAACTAATATCTTATAATTAGTGAAACATCCGGATAAAAACTGAAGCTCAATATACTGGATAGAGCATTAATATTATAATATAAAATGAAGTAATAAAATAAGGTGTCAAACAAATTTTATTAGAATTCAAAGTTCAAGGATACTTTGCTTGAACTTTGAATTCTAATAAAATTTGTTTGACACCTTATTTTATTACTTCATTTTATATTATAATATATATATATATATATATATATATATATATATATATATATATATGTATAAGTAAGCAAAGTTCATTCATATTCCAAAAGCCAAGATTTTTTTGATTTTTCTTACAAAACATTTTTCAAAACAGATACATTCTAGTGCAAATTATTTTACGAATCGTTTCGCTTAAAGTAAACCAAACAACATTTTTTATGTCAATATTGGATCTGTTCACCTTAAGCTCATCAGAAAAGTACATAAAAAGTTCTTAATTTGAAAAAATTATACAACGTAGTGTGACATGATAGACAAACGTTCAGAAAGAAAACTTTGAACTCACATGCGATCCTCAGAGGTTCGCAATATACATATAATATTATTGGGTTTTTATATGTTTTCAATTTTATACTCCTTTACAGTATCCGAAAATTTCCAATTACAAGCTCAATGAAGATTTATTACGAAATTCAGAACATATATATTATATTACATTGATTCAATTCTAAAAACCAAGGCAATCCAAAAGCATAATTCACATCAGTTCCTTCAATTCTTTATTTCCACACTTCAGTAGAGATTTATTATTTAGATTTTCCTCTTACATACAAACACCTTCAATTTGTCCATCTTAATCTATTAGTAAACCTACACGTGTTTCTTGGTGGACATGACAACATTAAAGTTCGTTAGTCTGTGTCAGTCATCAGGGAATAATAGAAATATGTAGTCGAGTTGTAGAAACAAGTTATAATGGTTTTTAACTGAGATCATCGTGGTCGGACTGCTTCCGGATTCTTCTTCTTATTTTTTTGGGGGTGGGGGAGGTACCATTTGTTTTGCTACCTTTTTTCTTCACGTGAGTTTATTTCATGCTCTCCTGAATTACCAGGACTTTATCAGATCTCACCTTTTTAAACCTCCTCAACGCTTTTTTTGAAGTCCTCTCATCGTTTTTTTTCTTCTGCCTTTGGATATTATAACTTGTTTCTACAACTCAACTACATGTTTCTATTATTCCCCCAATGATTGACGGATAGACTAACTTTAATTTTGTCATGTCCGCCAAGAAACACGTGTAGGTCTACCAATAGATTAATATGGAAAAATTGAAGGTTTTTATATGTAAGATAAAAATGTAAATGATAAATCTCCACTGAAGTGCGGAAATAAAGCATTGAAGGAACTGATGTGAATTATGTTTTTGGATTTCCTTTTACATGGTTTTTAGAATTGAATCAATATAATATATGCTCTGAATTTTGTAATAAATCTTCATTGAGCTTGTAATTGGAAATTTTTGGATACAGTAAACGAGTATAAAATTGAAAACATACTTTCCTTATAAAAACCCAATAATATATATGTATATGGTCTTTGGAATTGAATCAATATAATATAATATATATATATAATAAAATGGGTCGTTCAGTTTTAAAGCATTGCTGGGTTAGTATTATAAATTGAAAATATAAGCCATTATCAATGCAAGATTAATTTTTTTTTTTTTTTACTTTAATCTTATTAATTTCGGAATAAAATTCATCATCAGAGTTGACCAGTATTGTGTCATTTTTTTTTTTTCATTAAAAAACACAAAAACAAAAATAAACAAACTTTTTTTCCTTTTGTTTCTTTGATGAAATATCCTTGTTATGATGTATCCACGCCGATGTCGTTGGCAGTCTTTTTTTCATACCAGCCGTGCAATGTGTAATAAATGTGGACACTTTTAATATTTAAAAAATATAAAGTATTTTTTTAAATATTTATTTTTGCAGAATTTAAGGGAAATAACTAATTACATGATACTTCCCTTTAATATTTAAGAATCATTGGTTTAACATCCGTTTTACATGCTGACATGAGTTGGACGGCTTTAAAAACTTGACTTCCAAACTAACCTATCTCTAGACAGGTTTTTATTCATCTCTCTTTCTCTCAAGTCAATTTTTATCACTTCCTCCCATGTTTTCCTCGGCCTTTCCCTGTGAACTGAACCTTCTACCATAACTGTTCTACATCTACTAACCCAAAAA
The DNA here is from genome assembly GCA_963556195.1 of Sepiola atlantica. Lineage (NCBI taxonomy): Eukaryota > Metazoa > Mollusca > Cephalopoda > Sepiida > Sepiolidae > Sepiola > Sepiola atlantica. Next base: position 77,973,859 of record OY744521.1, read on the forward strand.
CTCTCATCCATTCTTTCAACGTGGCGATACCATCAAAGTCTCCTGATCTGATCACATCTTATACTGTCCAGATTTAATTTTCATCAGAACTACGCCTGTCTTAAAGACTCACATTACACATCTATCGTATCATTCTCATAACATTTCTCTTCATTTGTAAAACAAATATCTGGTGAACGTTCTAACAGTTATCTTAGCTGGAATAAGTATTTTAAAAAAACTGACGTAAAATAAAATATATCCGTGCCAGTAAAATAGTATCAGTGTACCCTGAGGATTGTTTACACTGTTTCATCGCCTCTTTAAATGTATGCAGTCCAACATCATCGTAAATACTAAACAGACATGATTTCATAGGTCAACTCTTACTGTTTTGTCAGAGAAAACAATATGAACCATGGAATTAACTTGCCATTTAATTTCTTCCAGGAGGTTAGCTGTGCTTTACGAGCACTTCAGAGACATCCGCTTTTATTAAAGTCCAGCCGAGGAAAAAGTCCGTTCGAGCATCCCACTTCTCGCCTGTGACATCCCAGTCATACAAGACTTTCTTTTCCTCCATCCCTCAATATACAATAATAGCAACAAAAAAAAAAAATTACAACTAACATGTTCTCTGTTATGACATGGGTCTATTTCTAATCTAAACATTGACTTAAGAAGCAACCAAACATCACGAAGATATTTTTTCTTTTAAACTCCTAACATTTAACTATATAGCAAAGTTTAAAAAGTGTTACAAGGACCAGGACAAGAGTAATAAGTTAACATTTCTGAAACGCTTCGTTAGAAGCTTGCAGTTAAACCAGATCAATGCAACAACAAATCCAGAAAAAGAAAAAAACTATGAAAACAATTCTTGATTCTCCCTTGAAAAAAAATTTTATTCTCAAAATATTGGAAAGTAAATAAAAAATATATCAATAAGATCTGAGTTGTGTTGTTTTATTTTAAATTTGCATTGTAAAGGCTTCTATGACAATAATTTCTAGTCTATATGCAATGCTTCAAATGAATGATAACAGTTTCTTAATAATTTTTATTTAAGAAATACACACGTTTATATTGAAAATGAAATTTAAAGTTCAATTTAATAGTGAACGAAAGTTTAATTTAAAAAAAGCAATGAAATTTAAATAAACGCCACTTTTGTGTTTCAATCTGTAAGGTAAGTAAAATACAACCTTTTTGTGTTGTAAATGTTTAAGAAAAACAAAAAATTATCAATAAATCTTATTTAATAACTAATTTATAATTGTTTATATTCTAATAAAGCATTTTACAGATTAAAATGTGCAAATTTTTAATTGTTTTAAAGTTAAAATTTTTTTTCCTGATGAGAAGATGGACATTTAAGAAATCTAGGGTGGACAGGTACTTCAGCTAGTTCGTACATATATGCTGAACATTGAATAGAAAACTCCCATCTACTGTCAAAAAAAATCTTATAGAGAATGTTGCAGTTAACATTATGAATATAATTATATAGATTATAGGATGCTATCATCATCATCATCATCATCATCATCATCATCATCATCATCATCATCATCATCATCATCATCATATCCATTTTATCATCTTATTTCCCTTCATCAGAGGTCTGATGGTTTCTGGCAGCCTACATCCCAGTCTCCAAGCTTGGTGGTCTTGAGAATTGATTCCATTCAAATTCTGTTATCCAAAATCCATTTTGATGGTTAGCATCCAAGTTTTCTTGGGCCATTCAACTTTTTTCCAGCCTTCCACCTCAAGAACTCTGCAGGTTTTTATCCAAGAATCGGTCCTCTCTACGTGGCCAAACCAATGTAGCCGACTGACTGTCAGGAACTTATCAAGCTTAAGTATATTCAACCTCGCCAGCAGGGTATCAGAGCTGATATGCTGGGTCTGATCCGATCCGACATTGCATATTAATCTGATCATTGCTCTGTCATTATGCTGAGATGGGCAAGTGAGGACTGAGTGGGTTCCCAGCACTCACTTCCATACAGCATCACACACTAACAGTTGCCATACTCCCTCCCCCTAGTCAGGAGAAGGATAGCTCACAATGTTAGGATTGGCAACAGTTTACGGAACTTAGCTTATGCAACTCCCTTTATTCTGCAATCCAAAACGCAATTGGGTTTTAGAAAAGAAATTGTGGAGATATACTACTACTACTACTACTACTACGATCCCTACATATTTTATTTTGTGGTTATCCCAGGAGGCGGGGTTCGTACTGGATTTCTCTCTCCACCATACATAGTCAACAGCGTGTCAGGATGAAGTTGGTCTGTCTTGAGAACTTAGTATAGGGTATCCAACTACTTTTGTTTGAGCCGCTCTCTCAGCCTTTTACCAGAGACCTAGATTCTGAATCCCATTTTCACAATGGTGTCATCATTAAATATCTGTATCAGCACAGATGATTTTACCTCATTTTGTCCGAGATTAGCGTAACATCATAACGGCAAATATCGACATCTCAGAGATGGTTCAATCTGGTAATACCGAAAGTTCAACTCAACATTTTCATAACCAATAGTTTTCTTTCTGTTTCCTTCCTTGATGACAAGCACTTTGAGCCGTACAACACAGCAGGTCACACCATAGTCCAGTAGATCTTGCACTTGAGTCTTCCATTAATCCGTGGATCACAGAGGACTCCAGTGTTTAGTCTCAAGACAAACCACACAAATTGGTTATTCCAGGATTACCCTTGCCATTACAGATCGAGTTTATTCTTAAAAATCAGCATAGAAATCAGCATAGTTTATTCATAAAAATCAGCATAGTTTATTCTTAGAAATCAGCATAATCCATGTACAGAAACATTTAAAGAAAACAGACCACTGAAGGCAACCACATCAAAAGAACAACAAAGAGAAAAAAATAAGAATAAGAAGAAGAAGAAGAAGAAAAAAAAAAAGAACAACTCACCGATCAGCCAATGCTGCAATGACAGTAGCATCTAATCCTCCGGAAAATAAAATAGCCACACTTGCTTTCCCATGAATGATGTCTCGTACTGTATCAGAACCACTAAACGCTACACTGTCTGATGTCGATGTCTGAGGAATATTTAATTTTTCTATTGATGTTTCTATGTGTTTAGTATCGTCTGTTTCAAATGAATCGACAGTTGAATCTCGATCCAAGTTGTTGATCTTTGCATGATGAGTATTGACTTGTCGAGAACAAGGATTCAAGCAGTCATCACTCAAAAGGTGACATTTATTCTGGTTGAACACACGCTTGCAGATGGACTCCTCTAAAACCTCAATCAGTCTTTTGGCTTCTTGCTGAAGCTTTGAGTTAGATTCCCACACAGAGTGTAGATAATTAACATCTGCAGTTTCTGTCTGGGGGAGACAATAGTCTGGAGGAGGGAAATCTTTACAAACCGACGGAAGAAAAGTGTGAGGCGTAAATGATGATATGTGCAATGATATATACGGACAATGGGAAATGACACCGGCCGTCTTTGATTCAAGATCTTTATCCATGTACTCTCCTGTGGCCGGCCATACAGGGTTAAGCCATGGGTAAAGGGTCAGCTGGTGTGATCGGTGAGTAGTTGCTTCAGGGTCATATTTTAGGTAAAATATTCCTAAAGATGGGATTTCTGTAAATTCCTGAATTAAAAATAAATAAAATAAAGGACAATGTGTGATTTAGCACCCAAATTATATTAGCAACTGAAAAGAACAGGTTTAGCATGACACTGTATTTGGTGTCACTGAAAAATCATGCTTTTCTAAACATAAACAAAACAATGCATTTTAAAATTGACTTGAGCTTAGAACAACACATTTTCCATTAAAAAATCTCAAATCAACACAATTAATTTTAATAAAATTAAATAGAAATGTGACAAATGAGCCAGAGAGGAACACATTAAATTAAGGAGCGGATTCAGACATTTTTAATGCATTCATTTTATTTCTTCCGAAAGTGGGAACAAACTTGGAGAAGAATTAGAATATTTAATATTCTATTTCAACAAGATTAGCCATGCATGGGTAGAGAATTAAAATTCATTCTCTGAGCATGTGAGGTGATGCTAAAATTCACTGTGTATTGGTTAGAAATACTGCATGGGTTGGAAGGTAAACAAGTTAAAAAGCATGAGGAACAAAGACATTTCATTTATTAATAGTTTGTCTATGACAAACTATTAAAACAGTAAATGAGACAAGTAAGACATAAGATTACATACGGAATACATTGTTCCCATACAGAGAAGAATGCATAAATTATTTATGTAAAAGGTAATGTGAAGAGTTACCTTTTGTCATAGTGTCTTTTCTGTTAGGGGATGTACTCCAAAGTAAGTGTTGTCTATAGCACATTCCAATGAGAAAAAAAGTTAGTCTTATTTCTCCACCATGTGTGGTGCAAGAGTTCCCAATCAAAAATCCCCTGGAAACCAATTTCTCATCAAGGGAGATAATTCTGGTGCCGATACTGGTATCATTTAAATTAACGGTTTTAAAATTTACGGTCACGACAGTTAATCTCCTACAAGCATTTATTTATGAAAATCAGACTTCTATAATTACAGATGACCCAAATAGCATATACTTTTCTCCATCTCTCCTGTAAACTAGCCCAGTCTAATAATACTAAACCAGCAGTGACAGTAGAATACAAAATGTAGATTTAAATAAGTGACACTAAGATAGGTATCCATAAATGTGCCAGGTAGGAAACAAAACAAGAAACAGCGAGTGTTCAAAAGAAGAAGGTACAAAAAGACCAAGAATGAGAATAGGAGATTCCTCAACTTGGAGGAGAACATCCGACATTTGGACCAGCCTAGTTTGACACCAGGCCATTTAATATTATATAAGGAGGCATATTAATATTAACAGAATGATAGATTGCCTAAAAAATAGTTTCATATATTGATTTGATTCCTAAAACATTAGGTCTTAAATAAGATTGCTTTACAGATTATAACAAGTGCAAATAAAAACATTCTGGACAATCCAAAATATGCTCCCTTTTTCCAGCCCTTTCTACAATATGGTTTAGAGTCACAAAAACTGACCTGGACGCCAATGCGGACGGAACTCAGGATAAAAGCATCATCTGTTGAATCGGGAAGATGCCAAAGAAGGCTCCGACGTCCAAAAACATCCCTGCCAAACCATACCTTTTTACTTGCAGCCTGTGATCAAAATACGTATGGTTAAAAGTTCATTAAAAAAAAACAGTAAAAAGAAATCTACAGACTTGATTAAAGAGAATGCCGATTTTTGTAATTTTATCATATTTTAATGTCAAAAAATTATTTTAACCTAAGAATGTTCAACTGGGAATTTAATGATTTGAGTCGACAATTTACATTGATTATCACATCACTTCCACAACACACACAATTATGTTGCTGTTTCAGAAAAAAAAATTTTTTTAACCAAAAACAAATTACTTTATTATTATTTTAATAATGCTGGCTATTAATATTTCAGAAATATTAATGTTTCACTTATGTTTGAAGACAGGATGACAATGCAAAAAAAGTTCATAATACTCAAGTCAGATCGTCAGACAGTTTCAACACTGGGCAAATGTCTTTTACATGCCAGTTTTAAAAACTATTTGAGGTAATCCAGTAGGGTCCAATCGGTTTGTAAAAGATAACATTCCGGCTTTGAATGGGATAAAGGTCAAAGAAATCAGTTTTAATTGTTTTTGGTTAAAATTAATTTTTTCTGAAACAGCAAATATTATTATAGATCTTTTCCTCAGTGAAAATAGAACTGATTACAGTAAAATGTTGAGTGTAAATTCCCATCACTATAAAATATTGTGGGAATGACTATTAAATTATTTGAAATAATTTTGACTGAATACATATACATATAATTAACTTTATATTTTCTATATTTCAGAATTATCAATGGCAGAGGCTATTCTTATACAGGAAATTGGAAGGCAAAAAGGAAAATTATCACCAGAATCAAAATGTCAGGAACATTCTCAACACACTTATAACATTGTAACACTTGAATTCATTTGACAAGTAGAGCATACTACTGATGGCAATCCCAAAATATCCATGCTGTTGATTGCTAAGAACACCATGTGTCAGAAGAAACAATCCAAAACGTTGTCCGCAAAAACATCAGATACAAGTCTTATCTGAGAAACGATCATTTTATGCCAGTAAGTAAAGAAACATCACTATATCAGAATTAAGAGATTCTTAAACAAACTTAAAAATCCAGCAGATGTCATTTTGGTTCTTCTCAGAGGAGCAAAACTTTGACGAATATCAGAAAGTAAACAGAAAAAAATGAGAAATAGTTATGTGCAGACATTTTGGAAGTTCAAAGAGTATTGCATACAGAATTTCCTGCAACTGTCATAGTTTTGGAGGTTGTCAGCAATAATGGACATGGGGTGCCACGTCACTTCTTTGCTACAAGGTGTTAAGAGTAATCACTGCTGCCAACTTAAGAACAGTGGTTAAGCCATGGATCGACAATGTATGCAACAGAAGACCTTATGTGTTTCAATAAGTCTCAACATCATCACACAAGGCTCAAGCAACGCAGGAATGAACCGTGGAAAATTTTCACGATCACATAACCTCTAATATTTAGTCGCTTTTGATCCTCAGATCTCCATCCATTAAACTACTATGTAAGGAGCATAATTGAGTAAAAGGTTAATGAGATTTCTGATAATACTAAATCTCTCTCTATATAAAGTTAAGTATGTCTATATATTTCTATGTACCGGATGATCTCCTTCCTAAACTAATGAATTGATCATCATGAATTTTGGAATATATATTCTAGACAACATGGTGATTAGCAGTGGCATAATATTGTTTTGTAAAACTTAGAGGTTTCATATATATAAAGTTAGGTATATATATATATATATATATATATATATTTCGTTGTACAGGATAAACTTCTAAACTAATGAACCGATCATTATGAATTTTGGACGGTGATTAACATGGACACATTACTTTTTTCTGTAAACTTTACCATTTATGGGTGTGGCCACTCAAACTCGCACTCTCCTTCAAAAAACTTTCAAAATAAGTTAGATACCAAAAATTTAATAGAGAAAAGAATTGCTCTACATCAAATTTTGAGTTATATTACGTAATATTACGTAATACATTTTTAAAAGGATTGGTGCGTGAGCATCAATAATATGTATGTGCTTGGTAAAATCTTAAGCTATTGAACTTATCTTTATAAATTATGGAATATGTATTCTAGGCAACAAGGTGAACACATTTACTTTTTTTGTGAACTTTACATCTAATGCTGGAAACTATTTTTCTGAACAAATATTTTACTTTTGTAAATGAGTTGGACTAATTTAACTCATAAATGGGTGAAATGAGAGGATTTGAACCTTTCTTAAGCTTTATTAGTTATGTTCAACATATTTGATATTCAGGTAATGCTGGGTCAACCTGCTAGTATGCACATATATATATATATATATTGTACAAGTATAATAACTAAATGATATAGTGAAAATATAGAGGAGGTGCTGCAGTTTCACCAACACCTGTACACAAGCCGCCATTGCATTGAAATACACTTGGATATAATCATATACATGGATGTTGTGCACAACAACCTCGTGTTTCTTACAATGAAAATGGTAAGACATTATATAGAGGATAACATCTATTTTGCGGTTGTCAGCCACATTCCAATTTTGACAATGTTTTTGTAGGGAGGAGTCCCTATCCTCCCACATACAGCGCCTGGTAATTTCAAATAGTTGTGGTATTGATCAGGCGCAATGTTGCTCAACTTTAGTGATCTAATGCGAACTGGTGTGTCAATGTGATTATGCCATATTTCAGATATTTTTCTCTCTAAATCAATTAGAGTCAACAGCAATGGATTATGTTGGCTTTTAAGAAAAATATGTTATTTATCAGAGAGAGAGGGGGGAGAGAGAAAGGGGTGGGAGAGAGAGGAGGGGAGAGAGAGAGGAGGGGAGATAGAGGGGGAGAGGGGACAGAGAGAGGGGGAGGGAGAGGGGACAGAGAGAGGGGGAGAGAGAGGGGGAAGGGAGAGGAGAGAGAGAGGGGGAAGGGGGAGGAGAGGAGAGAGAGGAGAAGGGGGAGGAGAGGAGAGAGAGGAGAAGGGGAGGAGGAGGAGGAGGAGAGATTACCTGCCAATAGACAAAAGCCCAGGGTCCTTGTAGAGATGAGAATAAAGACACCAATTGTTCATCATCATTACAAGAAGACAATTCTTCCAAGAGGATTTGCGTATCATTATCACCTTCTTGTAACTGGGGAAAAAAAATAAAATACAATAAGAAAATTATTGGATGGTGTGACAGACGACACGATAAAGATTGGAAGGCATACAAAAAAACGGTAACAAAGATTAGTTACAGAGAGAGATTGGAAAAATTAGGATTAATTAACTACTAAAATGTCTTAATTAAAACTTTTAAAATGGGTAATGGCATTTCTAACAACGGTGGAATTTTTGGGTTTAATATTTCTTCTCGATCTGGAAAGTGATTGTCAAGGTAGATTTTAAAAACTAGATTTACTAACCAATTCAATTTTTTTCTAATAGAGTAATATATTCTTGAAACAAGGTGCCAGACCAGATTAAGAAGAGCAATAGCATATTTTAAAATGGAATTAGATGAATCAAGAAATAATAGAAAAGAAAGGGTATGAAGAAGACATTTTTAGGAACTATTGAATCAAATAGTTAACAAAATTTGATCTGTATATTCATATTGTATTAATAGTGTAAATCTGCTGTGAAAGGTAAACTTTTTTATGGGTTGAATTGAGAAGAGGTGAAAAAAAAAGAAAAAAGGTGTTGTCTTGAACTTTGCAATTATTATAAAAGAAACACGCCCCTAGTCCCTTTGACATGCAGCAAGATAATTTGGATCCCCATCTATCATAGATACGTTCACCTCAAGATGATTGCGGGATCAGGTTTGTCTCTTTTACAGTTCAAATCGTCCATCATCTAGTAATTGATGGTAGAGTTGTGTTTCTTACTGGCAAACAAAAGGGGGCCCCCTTATCTCTTAAGCTGTGGTTATTTTCATCGATTGTTGTTGAAGAAAGTAAAGCTGCTTGTTTATTAAAAGAAGGAGAAAGCTTTGTCTAGTTAATAAAAATACTGTGTTTAGTCACAAATAACAATAGAATTCTCAACTTCATTAAGAGAATTAAATAGAATTAATTTAGGGCTGGTGCAAATTGTGTGTGTGCTGCACAAACATTTCCAATATGTCTGCCTTCTTTTTCAGTGTCTCAAGGCCATGTCTCTTGTCGCTTCTTCAAACAGTGATGTTTATAGGGATTTTTAATCGTTCAGACTTTCTTGGGGGATTTTGATTGACAAGAGAGGCGAACGGTCAGTTTTTATAGTCTGAAAAAAAATTCCTTAAAAATTTTAGTTTAATAATTTACATCATGAACATTCCCAAAGCCATTCACTCATAATAAAATTTTTGATATCCACTCGGCTGGATAAAACCGCTTTCACCTCGGATCGGATTCAATTTAGACAAAACATTCCTTGTCCTAATTCATTGTTATAGGTGAGAAATAGCTTTCATGTCGTTATACCCGGAGTTATTCGTATTAATAAATTTTTACAGGGGTTCCCCGATAGTGAGTGGACTAACCAAAGATAAGATGCTATACATTCAAAGATTTTCGTAAATTTCGATCATTGTAAGAACCATCAATTGAGAGTTAACCCCACAAAATGAAGATTTCCATAACTTCAATTGTATAATCTCTTTTCCATTGTTATATATTTGTGATTGCTTTGAATTATTTTGGGTATAGGTCTTGCACTTATTAAAAATCTGAGTGAGTTCTTATTACAAACTCGTTTTGCGATAGGAATTCCATAGAATAATGAATAAAAGACTGGAAATCGAGAAATTAAATAGTTTAACCAAAAATGAAACAAAACGTTTTTAGTAAAGCAAATACAGCCGATATCGTACTGAGGCGATCATTACTACTTGAATAAAATAAGCAAACATTACTCTCAATGTTTCACAATTTTTTAGATGAGGTTTGATCATTTTTTAATTTTGGTTATTCTTACCTTAGTTTTTATATTCACAATGTTTCACCTGATGCAATCTTCGACCTTCTTTTCGGACTTGGAAACCTTCTAGTTAAACTTGGGAATATTTCTGTCGAATATGAGAACTTGTGTGGTATTTTGAATTTGAACCTTTATTTAATATACGGTGGGGGGGGGGGGGGTAGATTTGTCCCATACTTTTCGATCCTTACTATAATTTACTTAATTTAAATTAACACTTTTACTCGGTTATGGCTGGCGGAATGCAAACAATCTACCTCCATAGAAAAATAAATGGTTCAGGTCAATTTTCTGTACAGGTTTTTGAGTCAGACAGAAAGATTGAAAAGTTCGGCTAAAAGATTACTAAGTTCAAAAACATGCGCCCAGAAAAAGTCAGATGTTACATATTGTAAAAAGAGAAGAGTATAATAATAATTAACACACAGTAATCCAGTTGTTCCCAACAAATGTGTCGCGGCATGCCAATGTGTTGCGAAATGATAACTGGTGTTCCGCCAAGAGGTTATAGGTAAAAGTTACCAGTTGGTATAGGTGTGAAACATCTTTCATATCGTTATAACCAGATTTGTTTCTATTAATTAATACTAACTCACACATTATCACTTACCTGATATTGAGGCTTAAATATAAAAAGGAGGAAATAAAATATTTAATAAATCGTTTGTTTGATGTTTTGAAATTGTCGATAATAATAACCATGTGTAATTGTTGTTATGCTTTATATAATCTATCGATCTCGTTTACAATATTAACACATTCTTTGTAGATATTTTTCATCTAAAATTCAGGCGTTGTAAATTAAGGTTTTACTCGGGAAAATAAAAAATATGATTGAATATGAAAATAAAAAATATGATTGAATATGAAAATAAAAAATATGATCGAATATGAAAATAAAAAATATGATTGAATATGAAAATAAAAAATATGATTGAATATGAAAATAAAAAATATGATTGAATATGATAATAAAAAATATGATTGAATATGATAATAAAAAATATGATTGAATATGATAATAAAAAATATGATTGAATATGATAATAAAAAATATGATTGAATATGAAAATAAAAAATATGATCGAATATGAAAATAAAAAATATGATTGAATATGATAATAAAAAATATGATTGAATATGATAATAAAAAATATGATTGAATATGAAAATAAAAAATATGATTGAATATGATAATAAAAAATATGATTGAATATGATAAAAAAAAATATGATTGAATATGATAATAAAAAATATGATTGAATATGATAAAATTCCTCTTTGATTTATGTTTTTGTTCAATTTTAGATTCAGTTCACCTTTAATTATGGAAAAGTTTTTAAAAAGAAAAAGCGATGATGATAACAATAATTTTAAAACTTCATTTAAAAAAACAAAAATTCATCCGTTATATCTGGGCGATTACTCGAAATTTGGATTTCACCTGACCGGAGATACAGATTCCTTTTCTGCTGTGTGCGGCCAAACACTGTCTAATGAAGCAATGATTCCAAGTAAGATGAAAAGACACCTTATTACTAATCATCCTAGCCTTCAAACTAAAAGTGTTGGACATTTCCAATGGTTGTTAGAATTAAATGCAACACAAAGTTTTAAATCAAAAAATTTATTTTTTGAACTTTAATTCACCCCAAACAAGGCACTTTGACACTGAGACGCAAGGGGCTACTGTGAATTTGAAGTTATACCTACAGGGGCATCCTAAGTGGGGAGTTTGGCAACGAAATATTTGTTTACATTACATTTAAATTTCTGCATATTGGTGCGGTCGGGGAAACGGGGGGGGGGGACAGGGAGGGAATTCTAAAGGCTAGCAATTTGAGAAAAGAAGCTATTAAAGTAGAAAGCCTTCCGGCATCTGGGGACCTCTACAGTGAAAGGGTGGGATTTTTCTGATTGTCTGGTCGATCAAGAGTATTTACGTCGAGGGGACACCAATGCAGCAAGTTCGTCAAAGCATATTCCATGGAAATACTTGTAAAACAAGCACAGGGATGCAACATTGCAGCAATGTGACATGGGCTGGAGCTTAGTAGATAGTGAGGGGCATATTAGATTAGAGGCTTTTTTTGGGACCCTGTCTAAGAGGAAAAGTCTAGTGGTTGGTGCACCAGCCCAGATGTGATAACAGTACTCAATCCATGGGCAAATGGTGGCTTTGTAAAGATATAGGATACTGGTATGTGAGAGAATTTTTCTAGCACAGTATAGGGAACCCACCCTCTTTGCAGCAGCTTTGGCAATGTCTTCTATGTATTTGTTCTAATTCATGTTACTTGTAAATGTTAGGCCAAGGAGTTTGAATGATAGACTCTCAGGAAGGGTGCTATTAGCTATGGCAATCGGTGGCTGAAAAGGTTTCTAATAATTGTTAAAGTAAAGGAGTTTTGTCTTAGTAGCATTAAATGTAACCATCCATTTTATGTCCCCATTCAACTACAGACTGGAGGTCATTTTCTAAGGATTCCGCCATTGCCTTGGATATGTGTGTTGATTTTGCCCACATGTTTCAAAGCATTGCAGGCCAAGGAAAACTTGCGAGCAAGTGATTAGACAAGACTGTACAGAGTGGAATTTGGAGACACTTGACCCGCTGAACTTTGAGGACTGGAGAGTCAGCTTGCAAAATATAAAAAAATGTCTAACCCCTGGACAAGGGAAAAGTGACGAGAGAGAGAGAGAGAGAGACATTTAATCTAGGTTGTTTTCCGTTTATGAACATGAAATATTTTCATTTTAACAACACCTTGATAAAAGAAATGAAATTTTAATAAATGTAAAAACGTCAAAAGAAATAGGTTTTTAATTCAAGAGAGTGATATGGGATTGGATACTCATGAACTATTTTTTGGATACTCATGAACTATTTTTTGGATACTCATGAACTATTTTTAATTCATTCGTCTATTTTATGGCATGCCATGCTTCTTTAGGCCATTTCATGTTGAAACAATTCAATACAATATATTGGCAAAAGATTAGCATACGGCTAGAGCCATGTCATGCAAAAACACAGAATACCTATTGTCAACAATTGTATACAATTAATTGAATACAAATCACTATTTTTCCTCATAGCCGGGAGTTGGGAGGGGTATACTTTTCCTAACAGTATTAGTGTATAACTGAACATAATGAAACTGATAAGATTTAAACTTGGCATAGCTGATTCCATAGTTTGTGGCTATATCGATAGACATTTTTGGGTTTAAGATTTAATTTTGAGTTTAGTTAACATTGTCTTTTGTATAAATCCTATTTTCCAATGGAGTTTTATTTTTGCTCTGAATAAAAATTATCTTTTATTTTTTTAAATTTGTCATTTCAGAAAGTTAAAAAGTGAAGTGGTTCTAAATTGTAGGTTTGGTTGAAGTAAAGTTTACCATTACAAGCTGTTTTTTTAACTCATTTTTCCAAAAATTTAAACATGATATCCGAAGTGGACAAAGAGTATGAAACCTTTGGAAAGGTTTTATTAACAACAAAAAGAGTGTTATGTCGCAGGAGACTACTAGCTTGAGTAGATATTGTTCAGACCAGTTGAAGATTATTATTATTATTATTATTTTTATTATTATTGTTATCATTATAATTATTATTATCTGTATCATCATCATCATCATCATCTATATAATAATACTCTAAAGGCATCTGATGTTCATGGTACGTTATCACTGTATATCTCTTTTTTAAAGATGGGATCACTCAATTGCCGAAGATGCAATGCAAAACAGTACTATTTTAAATTCCATCTGATGAATCAAAGGGTAGGATGAAAATGCAGCATTTATTCTGTCCAAAGACAGTTCACTTGCGTCTGCATTCATAGTATAGAAATATCTCACAAACTCTTACAATGAATTTTGGAAATAGACCGGATATATTCTGAAACTATATAAAGCAGAGTACGTAGATAAGTATGTTTCGGTGTTATCAAAAGTGCTACAATAATATCGTGGGGTTTGCGTTCGCGCTGGACATGCATAGCAATATACAACGGATGAAGGAAACACAGTGGAATTTCCACGGGTCACGCTAGTTTTGCTATTATTATTATGATCATTATTATGATCATTATTATTTTGTAGGCCAAAGTGTACTTCTATTGCAAGGAGAGGAGATAACTTAGAAGAATGAATCTCAAGGGAGGCAATTCATTCATCATATTTGTGATAGAAAAAAACCCTCAAAGGGTAATCATGTAAGTGTCCCTATTTACTTGCCTCCCCACGAGGGCAGAGTTAAACACAAGGTCGGTTTGTAATGTGGGGAAAATCCAACTTCCCAAAATAAAGCACCCTGGATTTTGACAAAATTTAAAATTGCCTCAATCTAGAAGGATTTTTCTTTGACTGACTGAAGACAGACGGATACTACACTTTGTTCTTAGCCAAAAAGTCAAAGGGGTCGATTTATCATCATATTGTTAGATAATTTCATTCCAATATCATTTTGATGAATGTAGTTTAAAATTTTCAGTTTTTTAAAGATTTAGATAAAATAATTATCTTCATGTAATTTTAAATCACATATGCAATATAAGTAAATACTACTGCTACTACTATTAATAACAACAACAACAACAAATGCCAACCACCAATATGTAAGTTGAAATAGAACAAAAGATAGAGAAAGAAAATCCCACAAACTCAACGGAACTGAAACTACTAGAAACCCATAAACTGACATATCTCCCAACCTTCAAAACCCATATGTAGTGGCACCAGTCTCGGTTGGCACTACACAAAATAGTTGTAATGGGTCAAGGAGAATAGAAAGACTGATGAGGGTGAGGTGGGGGAGGGTGAATGGGTAGTGTCATAGTTATGCTGTCAGTAACTTAACTTCCTAGTAGGGCTACTTGGCCTTTTGGCTAAGATCAAAGTATAGTATCTGTTCCGATGGATACTGCACCCCATAGACTGGTATTGTCTTGGCCTTCGGGACTTGATTTACGCCGGTCTATGGGTCTGTCCTGTGCAGTTCTAGGAGGTCCACCCTCCCAGGCTTTGCCTCCCCTCTTTGGGGAGGAGTAAGTTTATTGCTTACTGCCTGAGGCGCCCCTACCGGGGAATGCTGATGGGGCCGCCCAGGCAATTTTTAAACCCCACTTTCCCGACCCGACCTTGGGTCACATCTTACTTGTGGGAGTAAGATAAAAACTGGCCTTGTGCCTAACTCCTGGAGAGGAGTAAATCAATACTCAAGATACATTGGTCTGATACTCAGCGATATTAGAACCACAACCCAGGTAATCGGGGCTCTGGTGAAAACAAAGAAGAATCTGATCCGGCAATCAGCGGCTTCGTCTTGTCCCTGCGTCTGTGGATAGTCTGCGGCAAACAAGACATTAAATAATAATACTAATAAAACACTTACTGCAGGTAAACCCCCAAATATCTCCCCATTCCAGAGAAGCACATTTCCATGTCTGTCTGTCAAGGGTTGCGGGGTCAATTCTCCACGCAGGTGGAGAACATAGCCACAAAATATGCCCACTGCATTTGGAGAAAGGCAAACAGACTCCCATTTACAGGCATCAGGTCCACGGTTTCCAATTCTGGAATCAGACACCAAATGTTCCTGTAAATAGTTTTAAATGAAAGAAATGAAGAACCAACAACATTAAAGACATAATTCAATTAAAAAAAAAAAGAAGTTATCTAAAATCTATATAATGATTCTACTAAGATCCTTTGTTAGCACGACCGTTATCAACCTGTTTTCTTTTATTTTAATATAATTAATAAACTAATTAACATGCAAAAAAAATTAACACATTGTTAATATATGGTATTTTTCAGTGTTGCACAGAGGACATCTATTTATGACTGGAGAGAAGGATGGTCTCCTCTAAATTATTTTCCATTTGATGGTGAAGGGTGTCTTTTCATCTTTAAGTTGTCATATCCGGGTCGCGAGTGCCGTATTTGCCTTGTTTTTGTATCTGAAGTGTGATGCTGAAAAATACCATATATTAAGGGCCATCACTGACTCAAATACAGTCTGTTTTAATATTCGAGATAAAATCTTTAAGGGATGCATCCACAGGAGACAAGCACTACTCATAAACTGGACTTACCGATACACATAAAAGCCTAGCTACCCCCTGCCAAATACATACCCCATAATTGCCCCATTAAATACCGACTTTCATTCCGGAAAATTTTCCCAACTATCACTCCTCATAAATATAAATAAAATTAAAAAATATGAACAAATACCTTAATCAACCCATATCCGCACTACTTTTCAAGAGCAATAATTATAACTTTCCCAAAAATATTTCTCCAGTCATTAAGAGGGTAACACCCCCATTTTACAACATTATTATTACTCCCATAAGTTCCTACCATTTCTCGGTCATAATGCTAATCTCCCATATCTCCCAAACAGATCCAATCTTGCCGACCTAATCCTTACTCTTATCTCTAAACCAGTTTTAATCAGCACCCCAATTTTATCACCTCCATAAGTATTCACAATACCTTAGTTAATAATGTTAAATCCCGAATATAAATCATTCAAAAAACCTGCAGAGTTACCGCCCTTAGACCGCCCGGATGATATCTTTATTTGAATTCCTTTGTGATTGATTTAAAGTCCTTTAATCCAGGATTTAAACTTGAATTTTATTAATATTGTTCCTTTTAACCTTTTTAATCCTTAAACCCATTTTCTCTCCCTAATTCCTGTAGAAGACGCATCATTAAACCCAAAAACAGTAACGGCCAAATATACGATACTCATAATATTGGCTCACAGGATTTATATAGAAATATTTTTTCATTTTTTATATCTCTTTAAATCTTCTCCAGTTTTAAATCTCAACTTTTACTTTTCACCCTCCCCCCTTTTTCAAACATTATTAAACCTTCCTTACACTAAATTTAAACAAAAATACACAACACTTTAAGCAAATAACACGTCCAAACGAGAGTGACATATGACTTCACATTTCCGAAACAGATGACAACAGAAGCTGAAGAGAGCTGGATGGCTAAGTCCTTCTCTGCTTGAAACCGACGGTACGAATGTCGTACTAATTTTTCTGTACCAAAATAAATTAAAATATATATATATATATATATATATATATATATACATACATACACAGTTTTTATGGGTTTACACATTTTTCTCTCTATACTAGCTGACCCGTGCCTCGGCGCTGCCAGAGAAAGTCGAATAACTTCCAGAAATTCCTTGCCTTTGGTGCTTATGACTGACCAGCGCAAACACAGATCCCACAATGTTAATGTAAAACAGCAGGGGAAACAATTACTGCAGTAAGTGGTGTAATAACTCTCTTGCCATAGTTGTTGCAATCTTGCCATTGAAAAGTAAGCCTTCTACACTGCGACCATTTTTATTTTAGTTCGAATCTGGAGTGTCCCTATTTGGGGAGATGGATTTTTCTCCACATTAAAAATCGACCTTTAATCTAACTGTGCCCTCGTAAACTGCATACTCGTGTCCCGGCGTTGCGTGGGAGAGATATATAAGTATCAGAGTATTAATTCCTAAAAAAGAAGTTTAAAAGAACCCTGTAAGTAATTAAGAAGATTAAAATAGGATTTATCAATGTTTTGAATTGTGACTGCCCCCCCCCCCCCAATGGTTCCAAGTTCAGTGAAGGAAAAATCCTTCTAGACTGATACAATTTTTATCCCAATCCTGAGTGCCCTTTTTGATTGTAGACTGAATTTATCAACCATAAAAAGCAATGTTGGTTTTTAATGTGTTGAAAATCCATCCCTAGGGGAGAAAAATTAAAATTGCTGCAGTCTAGAAGGATTTCTTCTTCACTGACAGAGGAGAGAAAAGAATAAGTTTAGTATGTCACTGATCAAGAAGAGAAGAGATTAAGTAACAGATACTACACTGTAAAGTTAAGTATATTAGGAAACTTAAAAAAGAATAAATAAAAATAAACCGAATCAAAGTAACTTTTTGTGTATTGTAGTAAGTAAATAAAGAAAGGAAGACTTTTTTAGGGGGGAGGGGTCCCTAATCCATCTACTGAAGTAAAAAGCAAAAATTGTATTTTATTTAGGGGGATTGTACCATAATTAAAAATACTAATAAAATTATTTTTGTGATAAAAGCGAGCCAAAATGAGAAATAGTAACCCGATAATATCCAAATAATACCCCAAATGTCTTTTTTAAGATCACTTCAACTTCAGTGACTAAATGTAAACACAGCAAACAAAGGAAATATACCATTAGGTTTTCATTGTCTTCAAAAATCGGTTTAAGTTAATTAAAAGGTGCTTCTACAGAACTTTAACCAAACTAAACCGACTTTTGCTGAACCAAACCTAAAACTTAGGTTACAGTTAGTTTTGAGTTAGTTTAGGGCTAAATATAACAGTTTGGTTCAAATTATGTAGAAGTACCAATTAAAATAAAGAGAAAATATATTCAGTTTTAAAAATAGGTACAATTTTAATTTTATTTATACGTCTTTAAATCATAGCAAATGACAGTCTATTGAATCTAATTCAGGATTTGTTGATCATATGAAGAAATTAAAAATTAAATAAAATAGAGTAAAACGAATGAATGTCTTTATTAAATTTTTGCAACACAATAATTGAAACAAATTATTTTGATATAAATAGCTAAATAAGAAAATTTATTTTAAATATTTATCACAAAGTGATTAGTTTTACTAAGAATAAATAAAACAGGAAATCATTGATAGAAAAAGAAAACGTAAATAAATAAGATAAATATTTTGGTGCTTATTGTGTATTGAAATAATATGACAGTTGAATGAGGATATTAATTAAGCCAGAATTGATATAGGCAAGTTAAACTGGTCTTGATTTATTTTACACCCCCCCCTTTTTTTTTTTAACTTCAATAGTGTTGTCCATAAGTTCAAAAATCGAAATTTAAACAAAATATTGGTAGAAACACATCCAATAAATGTCACCAATCGTACAATTAAGGTCATGAAATTACTTTAAGTTTTAAATACATCAATTGACATACCTTGCTATATTTGGTAAAACTGAAGTTATCCAGTTTAATAAAACCTAGCAGGCAAACAGTAAAATCGGTTTTTCATAACAGTTGAACGAGGATATTAATTAAGCTAAAATTGATATAGGCAAGTTAAACTGATCTTAATTTATTTTACCCCCCCCCTTTTTTTTGTACTTCAATGGCGTTGTCCATGAGTTCAAAAATCGAAATTTAAACAAAATATTGGTAGAAACACATTCAATAAATGTCACCAATCGTACAAAAATGTACTGTTCTACTAATATTTGGCTAATTTAATCCATGTTATCAATTAAGGTTATAAAATTACTTTCAGTTTTAAATACATCAATTTGCTATATTTCATAGAACTAAAATTATTCAGTTTAATAAAACCTAGTGGACAAACAGTAAAGTCGTTTTTTTGTAACGAAGCTTATGGTTCTTACTACCACTATCAGTGACGTCACCAGAAAAACTTGACTTAGTGCACCGGCCTTGATTATTATTTTACGACGGCCACGATTCTAACACAACTTTGAGCATTTATGCACATTGCTTGAACAACCTTCACTAACCACTCACTCCTAGTTTACGCAATGCCCACCAGACCACATCTCTTGGCACTCTGTCAAAAGCTTTCTCCAGATACATAAAAAAAATACAGGTTCTTCATCTTACCAAGGAACTTCTCTTAAATGTGTCTCATAATAAATATAGCACCAGCAAAGCGGTACTTTGCCAAGGCATAAAACCAAATTGCATTTAATCTATGCTTATCTGACTTTTTATTTGCTGCTCAATTTTTCTCTCAATCCCTTTCAGGACCTGATCTATCAACTTTAAATCTCTCCAATCACCTCTATCTAACGCTTCCTCTTTACCTTTGTAACAGTTGACAATTGTACTAAGTTCCGAGCCTTAAATTCAAAATTATTTATATAAATCAATGTCATTTCTGAAAATATAATTATTTTGATCTATATTAACAGTGGGCATTTTTTGTTTAAAAAAATACCACTGGTTATCAATTTTACAAGATATGGAAAACAAAACTCTCTCCATAAGTATGAAAACAAAACAATGCGGATAATTTTTTTTTAATCTTGTAGTTTAATGTTTAATCTTTAGTAATCTTCAAAAGAAATTCTTAAAAGAAATCTAAAAAGTATATATTTTAGAAGGAGGGGGTGTTGTGGTATAACTTAGGCAAATATCATGAAGTTCTAGATGGCAATCTGAGAACTGACCTTGTCTTTTATGATTGCATTATCTGCAGAACCTAAAATACAGCAGATTCCACACATGACCAATTATTCCAAGATACCATCTGAAATTATACAAATCCAATGAGAAACAATGAAGAGATTCATTTTTTAAACAATAAATATTAACAATTATTAGATTTTATAATTCCTAAATTACCAACACTGAATGAGAGAAGTGAAAAAATAAAGCAAGCTTAGTATTTCAATTTTCATTGCTCAAATAAAAATATTAACCGATATATTGCAGACACGAGAAAATCTTTATTTTTAAAAATAAATACAACTACTTAATAACGTGAACATTTAAAAATAAAAACGCACTTGGAGTTATTTTGTTAATTATTTAAAATTTCAAATAACTCAATGCAAGGGGGATAATTCATATTTTAACTTGTCAAGAATTATCTCCTCTATATATATTTATTTATTTTTTAATTTTTTAATTTATTTTTTTTAACTTAATAGAAGGAGAAGTTTGATCTTGCCATGGACATGTTTTGCAAATAGTGTTTTTAAGAAAAGGGAAAGCCATCTTGTTACATAGAAATCTGGAACAGCAAAGACTCAAGTAGATTGTCTATTGGTAAGGAAAAATTACAGAAAACTCGTGAGTGATGTGAAAGTAATATCTGGTAGAGAAATTGTGAGACAGCATAAATCGGCTATTTGTGACTTTAAGATGAAGAGAAAGTTTATCTCCAGGAGAATGGTGTGGCGGTTGAATGAAGAACAGGTGAAGTGCCAGTTTGAAGACCAAGTGAATGAGCGCTCGGTTAATGAATCCACTCCAAGACGTGTGGAGGAACAGTGGAAAAAGTTTAAGGATATACTGTTGAAGCTCACAGACCGGATTTGTGGGTGGACATAGAGTGGCATGGTGACTGAATGAATGAGGAAGCTGAGAAGTGTATCAACGAAAAGCGGAAACGATGAAGCGAGTGGAGAAAAGGTTTAGTGAATAATGATATATATTTGATGACAAAGAGAACAGCAAGGAGATTAAAGAGAGGAGAGGTTTAGTGTTCAGTCAAGATTTGCCTCCCTTTGCATATCGGAAATTATGAGGCTACTGGGCATGCACATTGAGAGAAACCAGAAATAAAGAGCGCCCGGAGGAAAACTAATCAGTTACACTCCGGCGCAAAATGTAAACACACATATATCTCTTCGTCTTGTTCTTTCTTTCTACCTTTTGTTTCAGTATCGCGAACCGAGTCTATGATAATACACATAGTATAATATAAAATTGCATATTTTATCAAATGATTCTCAGGAAATGGTGTGTGAAATAGATAACAACAAAAACCAAGGACCTGAATGTATCAACTTTGAATTCAATCGGCTCTTTTTTTCATTTATGGATGTTGGCATTCTTCACATGGTCCCGCCTGTTGGTACTTGATTCTAGAATGAATTATGAAAACCAATGCCAACAACAGAATAAAAAAAATTTAATTTTTACCACACATTCTCTATGTAACTTTTTTTCTAATTAATTTTGTGGTACCTTTTTTACTTTCGCTCCGACATGTAGAGGCCTCTCTTACATTTTATCTATCGGCTGCCATTTTTTAACCATTTCTTATTGGGCAAGGGAGATAACTCAAATTTATTATCTTATATCGTAAGTTGTTAAATTGGTAAAAATTTTTTTAGTTATCTCCCTTGCCCAATTTAATAAATACCGGATGAATTTGCACAATTTTTCGTGTACAGTCTTCTTTTGCCATGTAAGTACAATCTACATTTCTTTAGCTATTTTTTAAGAGAGGCTTAACATGTCGGAGTGAAAGCAATTTTGTACCTTACTTTTAATGTACTTGCATATTTAAAAAAAATGTTTTACCAAATCATTCACACATACATGGAATTATCTTTTTATTATAATATATTATAGAGAAAACCACAATACATGCTAGTTATTTTCAAAGTGAAATACAAAAGTTCCTATTGGAAAGTGATTTTTAAAAAATCCCACAAAGGTTTCTGGTGCAAAATGATATTTTTTCAATAAATATTGAAAATTTAATTACAATCCAGTAGTTTTTATTTTTTGTTATTATGATGATGTTTTAAAAAGCCCTGTTTGCACACAAAATTGGAACGCTGGTTAATTTTTAGACATCCTTACATTTGTCGTATCAGTTTGACACTCAGTCACTGAAGATTTAACCAAAAATGATCAGCTTAACAAACCAAGCACATGTGACAAAATTAAACTTAATTTTGTCTCACTTTGTGCATCCATACTTTAGTCACAGCCACTCAAAATAAAACTACAACATCAGTGTTCCAAACTCGGCCAATCAGAGCAAACAACTCTTTTAGAATCCAAGCTTGAACGATTATATAGGCAGTCATATTTTAGACCCTTGACCTCTCCAGGCGATAGCACTTTTACTGGGTATGATCATCAATAACATTTGAAGCTTTCCACTCGCAGAAGCCACACTGTTCTGACAACCTCTCCAGCATCATCTTCATCAACGCCAACAGCAGCAGATAGCAGCTATACCCGTTTTCATGGCTACTACTATTCAAGCTAGTACAATGTATGCACTTACAGTGGTTTCATAGTTAGTACCATTTAAACTAATCTAGTGCAAAAGCAAGCACTTAACTACAGGGTTATAAAAAAATATGAAACTTTTTTTTTCATGCCTATGAAGAGGATGAGTTTGACATGTAAATATTTTGTAAAATAGACCCTGAACGGCATTTATTGAAAAACACAATCTTATAAAAATGGTGATTCTAATGAGAAGAAGCACCTGAAAAATTTGAAAAAAAAAAATCTTTAAATTCAATACTTTCCACATTATTATATAAATTAAGCAAAACTATATTTCATTTCCTGGAAATCAAACTATTTTAACATTTTTGCTAATGTTAATGGTGTTCTGTCTAGCCTAGAATAAGTCCCTTAGAGTTATCTCCCTTTCCCGGCCCCCAATTCGTTAGGGACTTTTTTATCCCAGACACCGGCCGGCAAGCAGCTACCGGTGCGCTGTTACTGAATTCTCGCTGCCGCTATGTAACGGAGAAAACCGCATGGTGGAAATTCTATCTCCCTACAGATTCTGACTTTTTGGTCATCTTCGGTAAGAGACATTATCCCTTCTCCTTCCTCAAACAGAATTGAATATCGTGCCCGTTATTTCCTTTGAACATTTCTCTAATTTAAATGAACTTCATTCTCCTTTCTCATCCCATGTGCGTATCTCCTTGTCGATCGCTCGTGACATGCGTACTTCTTAGTATCCTTCTCCTTCAAAATACTTCCTATTAACAGTTTTTTAGATTTTGTAGACTCCTCATTCCTGTTTCGTCGTCATTTATTGTATTCACATTTCTGAACAATGTTTTTATTTCTTTTCAGTTTTTTTACCTTTTCGAGGGACAATAAAACCTGACATTAAAATATTCTATGGCTCAGAGTCCTGTTTCTTCGAAAGGAGTTATTGCTAGCTGTCTTGAGGATTAAAGCCGGCCCTAAGGCAGCATAAATGGTCTATGTTAAGAGTGTTTTTTAATTATTTGTTTTGCATGGCGTCCAGGGTCAATTTAAAGAAATTTAGGTGGCAAACACAACTCTTCTCGTGAGTATAAAAAAGAAAAAAAATTATCTGATTAAAAAGAAATGTTGAAAATCTCAAAAACAAATAGTGGTATTATTGTACCCTTATACAATATGCTAGCCCCCCCCCCCCCAATGATATTCTACTTTTTTTAGCGATTACATATAAACAGCCTGAAAAACTTGGCCATAAAAATAAAAAATATTATTTTAGAATTTAGAGTGAGGGATCAGTTTCGTGTATAAATTTAACATAAAATGATGACATTGACCACTTCAACCAGATGGGTATTTAAGGATATTTAACCATTTTTTTAATTTTTATTTAAATCTTGGCTATTTTCTTAATTTCTCAGAAATAAATTGTATTAGGGGATTTTTTTTTGTGTGTGTTAGTTGTAGGAAGGCATGTTAATTTTTTTTTTTTTATCGCCAGTTTTTTCAGGCTGTTTACATGTAATTTTCTAATCCTGGGTCATCAACTTTTTAATTGCCCATTTCTTAGAAATGGTTTTCACCCCCCCCCCCCCCAATAAAACACAAAATTTATCTCCCTTTAAAAACAATTTTGGTTATGTCTCTAAAACGCTATCTGGTTAGAAAGTAAGTTAAGAAATGGTGATAATTTTAGCTTGAATTTATATGCAAAACTGATTGCCCCCCCCCATCAGCACTCTGAATTCTATTATTTTAATTTTTTTTTTTCCTGACAAGTTTTTCAGGCTGTCTACATGTAATCGCCTAAAAAAGTAATATCATTTTTTTAATTTAATTTTTTTTTTAACATATTTCACCCCAAATACTGTAGACATAAGGAGTTACTGAGAATTAGGGTGTAGGTTTTGGGTGTCATCCCAAGTTGGGAGCAGTGCAGCGAGATGTCTGTTTACATTAGTTTTAAACCTCTGCATGTCGGGACTGTCGGGGAAACAAGGAGTGAGTTCCAGAGGCCGGCAGCACGAGGAAAGAAGCCTTTTGGATTCACGGTGTAAGGGTAAAATTTTACCAATATAGATTTTAAAGTGGTGAGCGGCATACCTTAGCCGGTAATCATAAAGATCGACAGTGTAAACATAATGCGCTAAAAAATTGTGTATAGGTGATAAAAATGGTTTTATGTTGTTGTTCTTTTTAAATATTATTAAATGAGGAACCATTTCGAGTTAAAATCTATTTAGTATTACGCATGTAATCTGAAGAAAAACACGTTTGAAATGCGTCAATATGGCACATGGACAAGAACCGTGATTTTAACAAAATGGAGTCTTTGTATCGTTCAAGGCGAAAAAAGTATTAAAACATTTCATTCGAATTTTTTAACAAACTGTTGTAGTAGTTGCATGAGTGAAGTATTTTATATTGGTCTACATGATCAGCAGTAAGACTTGGATTGACGATCATATAACCATCGCCTCTTCACCACATGAACAAGCAACATGCCTACGCCCAATGAGATTCATATGCAATGAATCGTCTTGGTGCAAAACCCAAGCCATGTGATGAACAGAACGATTCAGTTCCAGTATTACTTTCAAATAGACAAGATGTATATCCTGCGCTCTCTAAGCAGTAAACGAGTCGAGGAACTCCAGGAAAACGTTATTTCGTCTTGTCAGCATTAATCAACCCGTTGTACAACCTTCATTTTGTTCCTGTGTTCCCGCAAATAAAACTGCATATCTATTTAGTTGTGGAGCCGTTATTGTTTCGTGGAAGAATGGTGATCCCTTTTTCCTTATGTAACATTTCGGCGCTCCTGGATAGAACGTAACCGATCTGAGGGAGATAACTCTAACTTTCTTACATGCTGCTATTCCGAATTCGTGGCCATAAACTTGGGAGATAACTTCTTTTTGTTATCGCTGCAAGAAATGGCGTGTGAGAAACCCTACAGTTTCCCGGTCACAGTGCGTGATTAATCCCGTTTTATGGCCAGTCTCAGAGAAATTTGCTACTATCGTTTATGACCTATTTGTGACATTTAAAAATGAAGATTTTATTAAAAGTTACCGTCGCATTTTCTTTCTTTTTGTGTGTTAAAGACCGTAACATTTTATTTATTGTTATAAAGTTTGTGACATTTACAATGGCGACGAATTCGGAATAGCGGCGTGGAAGAAAGAGTTTTCCCTCAGATCGGTTACGTTCTATCCAGGAACGCCCCGATTTAAACCCTGACTCCATCACCTAAACTGTTTACACCGTCGATCTTTACGATTACCCCCTAACCATCGACTATAGAGTGAATATGACCATTAATTTAAGATGAAGGTATAAAAGCGAAGTACGCCCCCTCTCCGTTGGACGCGTCGGCACTACCTCATGGATAATGGCGTCAGGTACCACCACCCTTTCCGAAAGGAGGAAACGAAAGAAAGACACTTCGCCGATCCCGAAGAAAAAGGAGGTAATACTTGGGAGAATAGCCCCCAGAGCTAAAACAAATACTACACTTAGATCTTGGGCACTGGCTGCCGATTAGGTAGGTAGAGAGAGAAGCCATCCATAATTCTAGTACATTGTTCTGTCCTCGGCACGAGGAGGAGACGTCCCTTGAGACTGAAGGAATTTTTATTTTTGTCCGAATGCAGAGTGTCCCATTGAAGGAGGGGGGGGAGGGGGGCTGGATTTTCCTCACATTAACCCTGCGTCAAACGTTGCACTGATAAATAGGAAGTACATTATCGCGTGAATTTAGCAGATAAAAAATTACGTCGTCGTCTAAGGTTGAAAAACAAAGACGATAAAAGCTGGTATTTAAATGAATAACAAAATATCCACAAATAAACTTGTCAGTTTGAATTGAACACAATCAGTTAAATCATGACAATTTTCTTTTAAATCAACATATTTCTTCGCTTACCTATTGGTGCATGTTGTTCGCTATCTCATAGACCACGATAGAGTAAATGTGAAATTACACCGGAAACGGTGTTAACAGTAAAATGTCTCTTCTGCGTAAAACAACCTGAAGCTTATTTGGCTATTTTGAGGCAGTTAGCTCCGAAAGAGACTGCCATTTTTTTAATCGATAAATTGTGTCTGTTTTTCGTAGGCAAATGAGTCCGCCGTGCAAAAGTTCGTTGTATAAAATATATTTTGGTGCTGGTGTATTTGAGTCGTACCGGATATTTGTCTTCGAAAATCTCGCTCACACGCCCCTATTCCGAATTCGTGGCCAACTTTTGAAGTGTAATTTAGACAGTTTATTCGAATTATTTCATGGTTTTTAGTAATCGAGTAAAAAATTAGGCACTTCTGCAGATTAGGGACTGGCCGAAATTTATTTGTTTTCATTTTAGAAGAGCTCCAATAGTGTAAAGGGTCGACAACTCTTTTTTCCCCCCACTAACCCCTGCAGAGTCTTTTGGAACAAATTTCTCAACTGTATCCCGTTTAAAAAACAAAAACAAAAGAAAAAAACAAAACAAAAAACAAAAACAAGAGAAAAATTAATTTTTTAAACTAAAAAAATAAAAAAAATAAAAAATGTGTTAAACCAAACACGATGACTGTTCTAATTTCAATTTTTAAAACTGTTCGTTTTGAAATGAAAAAATATACTGTTGATTTTCTCTAATTTTATTTTCTTCAATAAATGTTCTATTAAAATACTGTTGATTTTCACAAATTTTAATTTCTACGATAAATGTTCTATTAATTAATAGAATTTGCATTACTTCTTATTTAAAAAATTCATATTTTCCATTTTCGGAGAAATTACGTACTTAAAAGTGAAACAAAAAGAGAGTTGTCGGCCCCTTACACTATTGGCGCTCTTCTAAAATGAAAAATAAATTCCAGGCCGTCCTTGATCTGCAGAAGCGCCAAAAATTATAAAATTTTTTAATTGAACCTTTTAACATGTAACCAATACTAAAGGTTATTAAGGTACTGTGGCGAAAATGATGGCCCTGAGCCAGAATCGAGCGGTGGAAGTGGCCTCGGCTTGCTTCGTTCCCGCCATAAAAAAGATCCGTCTTAGCTTGGCATGTAGTTTGAATAGTGGGGAAATGTCAAGCAAAGAGGTTGCTAGCAAGGATCGAACTCACGACCTATGAGAAACGGCTTGACTGGTTGGTGACGTGGGCGAGTCTGTCTTGATAAAAAGAGTATTAACCCGGAATTGTCTGTGTACTCATTGATCAAAAGGACAAAACAGAGAAGTTAGAGACAAGTTATTATTATTTTTTTTTATTGGATAATCAGAGAGATCGTTGGTTTCATCAAGTGGAACGGAACTTGGGAGTCCAAGTGATAGACTTCCAAATCTCCTCTTTCATAAAATCTTTTTCAGGAAACATTTTATTATTAAATATTAATATTATGGACACCTTTTAGATCAACTTTGAACTTTGACATCAGCTTTTAATAACCTTTAGTATTTATGGCCGGGGGTTTGTTTTTGGACAAAGGGTTATACCCATGTGGGGGCCCCCGACCAAAGGTTGTGGGAGAGATGCCTTTATAGCAGCATGTCATTCCCACTGTTCGAAGTGGCCCGACCACGTATGGATAAAATTAACAGATTAAAACAAACAAAGGGAAGACGGAAAAACATTATTATACCTGGAATTATATTAGAAAGGAAGCGAAGGAATAATAAAGCTAACACACAAGAATGGTATTTTGCAAGATCAATAATTAAGAGTAAAACATTTATATTAAAAGCAAAACAATTTATTTGACTAAGACATTTTGTAGAGTTCATTTTTTAAGGAGTGCAAAAGTTACATTTGTAAGTTCATGTTTGCACGAATGTGTATATGTGAGTGTGTTTGATGTATTTTTGCGTGGCAATTGTAATGTGTGTGCCTGACAGAATAGTTAATTATTCGTGGTAGGAATTAAAAGAGATTACCTACTTTTTGATTTTTGCCTCCCCCGTCGAGTCGGTGGGGGGGGGGGTGTTGTTGTTGACGATCTCCTTTGTGTGCGTTCGGCAGGAAAGCGGAAGAAAAAGAGGGGAAAAAGAGGGTGCGTGACTTGTTTTATAGGGAGTCAAATCACGCATGGTCAAGCTGACCTGTTGGTTCCTGATTCGCCGGAATCTTCGACCAACGTGCTTTCACGAGATCACCCCCTCTTCTCTACCTCAGAGACGAAGAAGGGCTGAGTAAACAAAGGAAGAAAGGGGTCGCAACAAATATCCCCTGACCGGTTGTGGCGTTGGCCACATATTGACTACATGTAAAAAGGTTCAATTGAAAATTTTTTTTATTACCATTTACTGGAATAAAATTTTACTTGATTGCTGAAAATCATCAAACAATTCAAATAAACCGTCTAAATTGCACTTCAAAAGTTGTTTATGACCGTTGGCCACGAATTCAGAATAGGGGCGTATGAGTGAGATTTTCGAGGGCAGAAATTCGGTACGACTCAAATACACCAAAACCCTTTGCAGAGGGGACTTGAACAACGACGGTTTCAAAAACGCGAAGAGCCGAAACGCTTGGTGATCGGAGTATCGATGTACTGGAAGAATACGAGTTTACCGATATTTATAGCACCGATGAAGCTTTATTGGCTATGGTACCCAAGCCCATCTTGCTATTAGACTTTTGTGTCTGCTGACTAAAAATGTGGCTGATAAGCAAGTTGGTACTATGAAGGAATCCCCTGACTTGTACTTCACCAAAGTGCTTGTAGAACAATTGCTTCAGTTCACGCTCGGATAGACAATGCAGAGCAAATTGCTTTCCAATCGAATGTATATACGAGTTTCTAGTGTAAACCAAGTCTGTGACCTCAGCAAGAAAAAGACTTCATGAGACAAAAGTATGTCAAAAGATTGTTTAATATGTGTGCGTAGCCGGCGTAAACCATCCGGTAATGGCAAATAAAGAAAACCAAAGTTTTTTCATATACATTCTGTTCTTTGTCATTCTTGTTGGACCTTACCGGGTACCCTGAAAGAACGGGTAATGCAACACATGTAGTGGAAGAGGCCATATCAAAAGAACGACAAAGTCTATCTATCTATATATATATATAATCTACACGTGGTCTTACGACTATTCACAAAATGTCATTTTTTGAGAGGTTGAGGTGTATCAAAAGAATGACAAAGTCTATTCATACATTAAATATATTGATTTTATTTACGATTTGATAGAACGACCAAAAGTAAAGAGTTGAGAGTTTAAAGTCTCAAGACGAAAACAGTGTTATTTTGTCTATATGCGTATAGACTTGTGTGTGAATGAGTTTGTTAGACTGTGTGTATAAGCTGTCACTATATTTAGTAATCTATGACTGTTTCTTGTGTTCTTTACGCAGGTGCCTGTAACCAAATTACCAAAGCGAGATTTAGTTTGCCCACAAGGAGTCTCTGTAGCAGTTGATAACACCGTGTTGTGACGGACATAAGTTTGTGTGACACTGCTGGCTGTGCTTGAGTTCTCACTTATGTAGCCAATGCTTGCAGGTGCTCGGCTCTCAGAGCTGAAGTCTGGTATACCTAACCACCTGAGATTGAGAATTTTCATATAATTGACCAATCAATATTAAGTATTTCAACCAATAAACATTGAATATTTTACAGAAATTGTTTCTACTACTACTGAAACAGGGTTCCACAAACTAACCAGTTCTAAATACTAAAACCGACTTTCTCTAAATCTGCTGAGATGGATAAAAAAATGCCTTTTAAGCCACGGACGCAACCACTTTACGTAGTGAAAAAAAAAGAGGGAAGCGAGAAGAAAGCAAATAACAACCTGTAGAATAGAAAGGAAACGTCTCATTCTAACATTTATAACAACTTTATTGGCCATTTGCGTTCACATGTAAATATAATGAAGGGTGTTAGTGATAGAATAAGTTCAGGAGTCTGGACAAGGAAAAAGTTTGTAAAGTCCATGATAAATGACCTGGCTGTAGGAAACAGTAAAGAGTTCATATTAGGATAAAGTCCGTCCGTACATATGTTTAGTTAAAGGCAGGTCGAGTTCATGTGTGGTTTGTAAGTATGTGTATGTTGCAATGGTATAAGTCCACGTGCATGCGGCTGGTCGCCATGTTGGATATTGAAGCCTTCTTGTCGATGCTGAAGCCTGTGGCTTGATGGGAGGTCTACAGGCCAAGATAGAAGTTTTGTGGTAACACTGAGCATCGTGGATGAGTTAGACAGCGGCACCTTATCGTGTTTAAAAAGAGGAAGAATAGTGGCAAGCACTGTCTTTTATAAACTTCGAGGCAGATGCTCTGTTCGCATGAGAGATTGTTTCTGATTAGGCAAGTCAGAATTGAAGTTACGTGTTAAAAAAAAAACAAACATTTAGTTGTTTAAGGCCTTACAATCTCATTTTTTTACCTGCCCTAGGAAAATAAATTACTGGATGATGGATTTGCTGATATTGTGAGTTTTTTGGAGATTAAATACAACTATATTTTTCTGTGGTGAGTCACACATTTTTTTACCAATAAACTTTAATGTCGGATTTAACCCCTATATTATCCAAATGGAAATTTTTTCACTATTCGGATTTCTGGAAGACTTTTTGCTATATTTGTTTGACCTTCATGATATCCTAGATTTAACTTTTTTAGAGGACATGTATTTTTCCATTGAAGTGGATTTTCTCTGCTCAAAACATTTGTGTATTTTTGGATGTTTTATATATTTTTTTATATTTTCAAATCTGTGCTAATATAATTTTACTTGTCGCCTCTGATGATAAAAGCTTGCATTTTTGAAAATCCATGGCTTAAATAAAGGAAAAAAAGTTTATTTATATATTCCTTGTTTAAACTACTTGATTCAATAATATTGTTCTTTTTCCAATTTTTATTCTTATCACTCATTTCATTTATTACTGTTCTATCTCGTATATTGAGCATTGACTTTTCATGATAAAATTTTATCTTTAAATTAATCTTATCTTTATCATCTCTGTATTTTATTTTATATATATATCTATATCTATCTAGAGAGAGAGATGGGCAGACAGACAGAAACGTGTTATGTACTAAATATATAAAAATTCTTCACTTACATTTTATTATATTAAAAAAAGGAAAAATATATTTGATTTCATATAAAAATTAACGGGGAGGGGGGGTAGAATTGAAATCACAAACTTAATGTTTTCAGTCTGATACTTTTCCAACTAAATTCATTAAGTCGACTTTTAAAATAACATTCAGCATAAGAAAATCGGATATACGTATTTGAAGTTTTAAGGGGGTTCTGACGGTTTTGATGACAAATTCTCTCTTTCATAGGAACAGAACAACAATGCAAAACATACAAAAAAAAAATAGCGAGTGTCGGTCTCTTGCTCCCCTACTCACTCAGTCTAAAAAGATAAGTAAGCGCTGACGGTGGTCGCCATAATCTGCAGCAGATGTTTCCCTGACTATCAATAGTTAAAGGATGAAAGATTACAATTTCCAGAAAAAACATTTTAATGACCTTGGCTAGTTTGGCCGAGAATAAAAATAATCAGAATAAATAAAGAATTTTTATGAATGCCCTTTGAGAATTGTTGTAGAGCTATTATTGCCACAAGATGAATTCCTTTTTTTATTTAAAAAAAAAAAAAAAAAAACTTTTATTCACCCCAAACAAGACACATTGCCACTGATATGTAAGGGGGCTACAGTAGATTAGGTACCATACCTACAGGGGCATCCAAATAGGGAGTTGTGCAGTGAGATGTTTGTTCACATTACATTAAGTTTTTGCATGTTGGTACAATCAGAGAAACAGGGAACAGGGAGTGAATTCCAAAGGCTAGCAGTTTGAGGAAAATAAGCTATTAGAGTAGAAAGCCTTACCGGCATCTGAGAACCTCTACAGTGAAGGGGTGGGATTTTGCTGATTGTCCAGTCAGTTGGGGGTATTTACATCGAGGGAGCACAAGTGCAGCAAGTTTGTCCGAGAACATTTCATTAAAGTACTTGTAAAACAAACACAGGGATGCAACATTGCGGCGAAGGGACAGAGGCTGGAGCTTGGTAGATAGTATGGGACCTATTAGATTAGAGGCTCTTTTTTTTTTTACCCCTGTCTAAGCTAAAACGGTGTTAGGGGTTAGGGTTATAAAAAGTTTTTTTTGCATGAAAAAGTTGTTTTTTTTCACTTAACAAGTGTTAAAATAGTGTTAGGGGTTAGGGTGATAAAATTTTTTTCTGCATGAAAAAGTTTTTTTTTTCACTGAACAAGTATTAAAACAGTGTTCGTTAAAATTCATGGAACCTTAACCGACGTCAAGTTGATTTTAGCTTGAGTCCTAATCTGCATAAGTACCAAATTCATTATCGCTTTGATCAATTTTTATTTCCAATCAGTGAATTTCGCGATTCAATCAATTAAAATGTTTACTTGCCTATTTATTTTCTCGCATTCTGATTGGATAAGCGCTTCAGCATTTTCTGGCCGTCTACGTAAACATCCGGAAATTAACGACACCAAGTCTATTTTAGTTTAGGTCCTAATCTGGACAAGTACCAAAAGTTTACAAACAAATATCCATATTTACAGAAAAAAAAAAACAAAAAAAACACAGGTGAAAACAATCATGAAAGATAAAAAAATCTGCATGCAAAAGAAAACTCACCAAAAAAAAAAAGAAAAGAAAAAGATTTGATCACTTTTAGTAGCAATTTTGTTTATTCCAATTGAACAGGCATTTTACAATCGTTTGTATTTTCTTTCCATCCTTTTGTAAAAAATAAAATCGTCTAAGTAAATGGAAAGAAAGAACAAATGGTGCCGAAACAAACACATCAAGAGAAACCTATAGGACCTAAGTAAAAATATCATCACTCGCTTTCTTCAGCGGCATTTTTGGCTTTGACCCGAGCAGCCCGCATTTTTAATCGCTTTTCACGCTCGTATTCTTTCATGCGAATAACCCAGCTGAAAAAGAAGACAAAAAAAAGTAAAACTCTAGAAATGCATTGACGGAAACAAAAATGGGGCATCACAGCATTTTTAAACAGACATAACAACAACTATGGATGATTTAAAAAATGAATATTTCAAAGATAACAAGCAACTTTGTCACACTCAATAAACTTTCAAATTTATTTTACAGAGAAAAAGAGAGAGAGAAAGCGAAAAAGAGAAAGAAGAGAGAGAGAAAGCGAAAAAGAGAAAGAAAAAGAGAGAGAGAAAGCGAAAAAGAGAACGAAAAATAGAGAGAGAAAGCGAAAAAGAGAACGAAAAATAGAGAGAGAAAGCGAAAAAGAGAACGAAAAATAGAGAGAGAGAGAGAAAAAGAGAGAGAGAGAAAAAGAGAGAGAGAGAGAAAAAGAGAGAGAGAGAGAAAAAGAGAGAGAGAGAGAAAAAGAGAGAGAGAGAAAAAGAGAGAGAGAGAGAAAAAGAGAGAGAGAGAGAAAAAGAGAGAGAGAGAGAGAGAGAGAAAAAGAGAGAGAGAGAGAGAGAAAAAGAGAGAGAGAGAGAGAGAAAAAGAGAGAGAGAGAGAGAGAAAAAGAGAGAGAGCGAAAGAGAGATAGATAGATAAATAAATAAATTACTGAAACAAGTTACCAGAACATGTGAATAATATAATTAGTGCAAATCCGTATTACTTAGATTATTCGGACTATTCAATTAATTTAATGACCAAATGACATGTTAAGAAAATTAACTTTTACAAAAGTTTTCTTTAAAATTTAAGAGTAAAAAAAAACAAAAACAAAAAAAATTGAAAACAGTAGGTAGTAGTTTTTCAATGAAAACAGTCCATTTTTTTAAAATAAAAATATCATTAAATTTTGACTAACAGGAGGTAGTAGTTTTTCAATAAAAACAGTTAATTTTTTTAAATAAAATATCATTAAATTTTGACTAATAGGAGGTAGTAGTTTTTCAATGAAAACAGTCAATTTAAAAAAAAAAAAAAATATCATTAAATTTTGACTAACAGGAGGTAGTAGTTTTTCAATGAAAACAGTCAATTTTTTTTACTTCGTTAGTGTAAACAAGGAATAAACCCACAATATTTTTTCACCTTGGGCGGCCAAACCGGCTAAGAATGCATTTCATGCAACTGAATAAAAGATGAATTGCTTTAATCTCCAAAGATTGGGCGGTAGATGTGTCTCTTTCAAACTCAAGCCAGTTATGGGACCAAGATTAATGTCTGCATATGGGAAATGCATAAACTACTTAAATTTCTAATTCTTTAACATCATTATTGTCTGTTGTATTGCGATTCTGGAATATTCCTGTATTTATCAATTTTTTAATGTTTTAAGTTATCCTATAAAAAAAAAAAGATAAACTTTTTTTTCAAAAAACGATCTGAACCAGAGATTTCTTCATTTGAAACACGACAAATTGGCAGATGAGCAGAACCTCTTATAGAGATTAGGTGTGTGGATGATGACCCCCCCCCCCCCCAAAAAAAAATTAAAAAATCGGTATTATTGGAGCCATGGAAACACTGTGCTAATTCTCCTAAAAATAAGATTCTAGTAGTTTTAGGCGATTACATGTAAACAGCCTGAAAAAGTAGGCAGTAAAAAGAAATTAAAAACGAAAGAAAAAAACAGAAAAAAAAAGAAGCAATATTTTAGAGTGGGGCTCACTTTTGCATATAATTTTAATGTGAAATGATCACCCACTTCTGGATCAGAGCACATTTTTGTTTTATTTCTTTTTACTAACAATTTATCAGGCTAAAAAAGTAGAATCTCACGTTTTTGTGTGAATTAGTAAAGGGCGTAAGGTTACCATTTTACCAAACAAATTATTAATGAAACCGAGTCAATACTCACTCATCAAATTCACATTGGCTATATTCATGTTTTTCATGACCGCATTTGCCCATGAAAGGAAATGCCTGTTTACGACATGTTATCCAGTTGATATAATGGTGGGCACAATAATCACGTTTGTCCAGGGGAACATTGTGCATATTCAGTTCTTCTTGGGTCGCAACCATCACTGAAAAAAGATTTTAAAAACTAGTTATAAAAATGACAGAAAATCCATTTTTTGTGGCAAAAATCTATAATGTTAAGAGGGAGGTGTAATCATGAACCATAAAACATGTGTCTCTATTGCTCTTCCTCTCTCTCTCATATATATATAAGAAGATTTAATGAATTATAAGATTCCAATTGTTCAAAGAATTAGAACAACTAGTCTATTATGTACGGTCGTTTCCAAAACATTCTAGAAATACTTTATTTTATTTTTTTTATTTAAAAAAAAAATCAATAAAAGCTACTTCAAAACGTCTCTTCATCAGCGCCTTTAGCACCACATCTTACAGAAATTCAAGGAAATAATAACAAGCTCGTCTTAGAGGAACATCTATTGACAGGAGGGCGTACAGAGACCAGTATTGGAAAAAGAATAAGTTACAGATATAAAATAAAAATATAAAGATAAACTGATAATAATAATAGAACCTTATAAACATCATAAAGATTATTAAGATAAAATGAAAATAAAAATAACAAAAATAAAGAATAAAAATAAAATATAAAAATAGAATATATAAAGGAAAAATAAAAGGATAAGAAATAATAAAAAATAAAAATAAAAAATATAAAAAAATATAAAAAATTAGAAATATATAAAAAATATAAAATAAAGAATGAAGTATAATAGAGTAAAATTAAAGTATGAAACTAAAAGTATACTTTTAGAGGATAGAACCTATAGTGAAATGGTTTAAGCTCAATATACGAGATAGAGCAATTATAAAGATAAATGAAGGAAGAGAGATAAAGATGTACGAATGACAAATCTATTTCAACTTCGATTGTTGAAATAGATTTGTCATTCGTACATCTTTATCTCTCTTCCTTCATGTATCTTTATATAATATATATATATATATATAAGGTTAATACAACAAAAGATATAAGAGGCAACTAATATCTTTAATTAGTGAACATCCGGATAAAACTGAAGCTCAATATACTGGATAGAGCATTAATAGCACTGGATAAAGCGAAAGAATAAAATAAGGTGCGAATCAAATTTCATTAGAATTCAATGTTCAAGCAAAGTACCTTACAGTCTTTAACTCATGAGTTTTCAAAGAAAATCTTCTCCTCAGAGGACCATTACCGCAATGACATTATTGCAGGTAATAAAATTAAACTTTGAAAATATATAAAAAAATATATATAAAATCCATAGAAGTATATAAAACATCAAATATATCGGCCCAAAACATACTTTTTTGTTAAACTTATACAGTTCATCCAAGTCATGAAGTTTAAAACAGCTTCAAGAAAGATATCCAAGAGGTTGATTAAAAAACAATCCAGGTGGTGAATGGTAGTCCAAAAACGAAAAAGTTATCCAGGCGGGAAATTTGTTTACTATCGATGCAGTAGATGACAGTGAAAAGTGTATCGAAGGTGTATGCAAATTAATAAAACGATAGAAAAACCAAATCATATGAAAAGTTCAGAAAACTTTGTTTGAACATTGAATTCTAATAAAATTTGATTTGCACCTTATTTTATTCTTTCACTTTATCTAGTGCTATATATATACAGGGTGGGCCAAAATAAGGGTCCTATCTTTAAATTTGAATAACTTGAATTTGAATAACTTCCACAAAATAAAAGTTAAACTCACCAAACTTTATGTGTGTGTAGACTGACCCTTCCGAGATTTTTTGAAATAAACAAAACAAATTTTAGCCGAAAAACACTTCTTAAAACTTACAAAGTATTGTTTTTTACACTGTTTTGAGTTTTTTAAGCAAAAATAATGTTTTCTAAATGAGGGTACGTTCCTTAGGGCTAATACGGCTCATGCTTGCTTCGGAAGGGGTCCTTTACTTATTCTAAAAAAAAAAAAAATAAAAAAAATCAATAAATAAAAAAAGTTATGAATTTTTAAAAATAGGACCCTTATTTTTGCCCACCCTGTATATATCTGTCTTTCTTTTCTTATGGTTCATCAGTCAATCTTGGACAATGCTGAGAAGGCTCCTGCTATTCTTCATATATTTATTATTTTGTCTATAACATTTTACTAATTAAAGCAGGCAAATAAGAATGGATCCATTCTTAAGATGTGTCCATTCAATCTGAATATTTAGCAAGGAAAATGTTATTTCAAACTTAAATTTGACAAACCAAAGCATGGACGGAGGCTTTTATTTGGACGCATCTGAACATGCTATTTTAAACTTTGATATGCTCTAGCAAAAAAAAGAAAAAAAGCTAATCCTGATTGTACTATTAAACTTTATTTTTCTTCAATTATTGTGCCTGTTTTACAAGTACTTCAATGGATTGTGCTCTGATGAGCTTGCTGCTCTGGTACCCCCATGACGTAAATTCACTATACCAACCCGACAATCTGCCAAATCCCATCCATTCACTGTCGAGGTCCCCAGATGCCGAAGAGCTTTCTACTCCAAAAGCTTCTTTCCTCGTGCTACTGGACTCTGGAACTCCCTCCCTGTTCCTTGTTTTCCTGACGTTACTGACATGCAGAAATTTAAAACTAATGTAAACAGACATCTCGCTGCGTAGGTTGACCCCCCCCCCCTCCAAACCATCACCCTTTTTCTCAGTAGCCACTTACATCTACAGTGGCGGCCTGCCTTGTTTGGGGGTGAACTATGTATAAAATTTTTTTTTTTAAATTAGGCACCCATGCCTCTGTAACTTGTAGATGCTAGATGGTGGTGGCTGAGGGTCAATTGTACCAAGGAAACAAAATCACTGCTTCATGTTACTAAATATTAGTTTTTGTGTACTAATTCTGAAACTAACAGACTCAAAACTGTACTTGGTGAGAGCATACTGGTTGTGTATCCCCGTCTCAACCAAGGCGATCAGAATTCTCTTCTAGGTGTATTCTTAACAGAAGTTGGACGTCGTTGGATGGCCGAGCACAGAATCAGTGAATAATTCTACCTTTTTTTATAAAAAAAAAATGACAGACCTTCTGATTCATGGAAAGAACCTCTTAAGGAGATGTTTGAACATATCTAAAAATTCTGATATTTTAATTTTTAGTATAAGTGATGCCATCTTGGCGAGAAGCAAGAACTCCAATCTTTAGACCAATTGGGTTGATTGTCAAAATTGCTCAACTGAAGTTACCTATTAGGTAACAACCACTATCACAATTTTCTTTCATTTTAAAATTCATAAACAGTAACATATCTGTTAAGAAATTCCTTTTGCAAAACTAAAAATAATGTCGATTTACTCCTATATCATCTTCATGGAGACTTATTATTTTGCTATCTAATTTACATACATGTTTACGGTGTGTACGAACACACTATGTAAATTAGATGACAAAATGAAGTAATTAAGAAGCAGTTATAAAAAGGAGAGCCCCTCTTTTTCTAAATGCTCACAGAAACATTACAAATATTAGAGATGGTTGGATCAACATAGAGTGAGAGAATTGCATAGATAGCCAAGTGAGAGTTGGGGGATTTTTTCAGTTAAGTAAAAATTACAGCGAATTAGAATTCAAATGAATTTTCTTTCAAATATAACTCAGTTCCAGAACTATGGAATATTTTAACATGTATTTTGTGTGATTAAAGTATATAAAAAAGCTTTTAGGAAACAAACATTGATTCACTTAGATTAAAACAAATTCCCCCCCCCCCCTTTTAATTGTGGCAAAAATCGCTTCCTACTACATCTTTGACTTCTAATCTTTCGTAAATATGCTTTTTATTTACTTCCTGGCAAGGTCAGGCATGGTTTTGAAAAGCCAGCACACTAGAAGTGCACTCTGGCCTACAATGAATGCCTAAGCAGCCCCGTTGGCATTTAACGGTAGAGTCACCTCAGACGATTAGCAACCCGGTTCTCAAAGAGAAGATAAAGCCTGAGGGGTGGATCTCCAACAGAGTTAGGTCAGTAAATATACCTACTTTCAATTTATTGGTCTTTCTTCTCCTAAAAATCAAATCACTGGAACCCTACAACTAACCCTAAGTCCAGGTGGCAACAGACCCCACTTCCCCACAAAATTTGCCAGCTTTCATTCTCCATTTACAATCTTCCTTCCTCATCACAGAAAAAAACCTTGGAAATATAAACAAACAAAAACAATTAAAAACATTGCCTACTTCTAGGCAGACAAGAAAAAGTTTGTTTGTCCGTCGTTCGGGTAGCTACGTACATCACGACTAGGAAATTTCCGTAAGTACTGAAATTCTTACTTTCACATAAGGTGCCTCACTGTAAATTTAAAAAAAAATGGTGGTTTCAGAATGGAGCTTCACTTTACTATATAAATATAACGTCAAATGATCACCGACTTCCTGACCAGAAAGCGTTATTGATCACCCATAGTGTAGACAGAACGGGTAACGATTTTTTGTATTTCCAAAATGTCGGTCAATTATAACGTCAAAAATAGGTGCTTCTACAAAATTTGAACCGAACCAAATCGTCGGTTCAAATATTGTAGAAAGTACTAAAAATAAAGAAATAAAAAAAAGATCTGACTTTGTAGTTGAAAATAAATTAAGACCATGTTTAATCTTAGTTTTAAGTTTAGTCATATATAAACATATACTAAACGTCTAATATTATTTGTATTCGAAAGAAATAGTGTTAACACAACTTAAAAGTTCTTGAACTTCTCCTCATTCATTTTTTGGAGGGTTCTCGTATGTCCGTCACTGCTGTCAATTATACGTTATTAGAAAAGTATTAAATAATAGAATTCGGGACATATTAATTAAACATTAAGAATAAGAACAGAGAGTAAAAATAACTTAAGGTCCCCAAAAGAAAAAAAAAACAGTCGAGTAAGGTCATAAGCAAAACATTATTATCTTCGGCATTCATGGAAAAAATGTGAAAATAAAGGCATCATACCACGGGGTTTTCGTCCATCTGGGAATCCAATGTTCGGGTCGAACGTTGGTGGTTTAGTCCAATCTGGAGCTTCTTCTGGGTGTAAATAAGCATGAATCACATGTCCGTACGAGTTCCCCATGGTTGTAGAGGACGAGGTCACAAGAAAAAAAAACACAAATTTCGAAAGAAATAAGACTGGAGAACGACACCAAGGGGAGATAATAAAGACGAGTATCTTCCCTTGAATTTAAGACGTACAATTCTTTCTTTATGTTAATAAAATTGTGATTATTTCTTAGTTTGTGTGTACGTGTTTCTCGCATCGTCGTCACTTACACATTGTTATTATTTACTATTAATGGATTATTTATTAAAATAAAAAATGCAATAGCGTACGTATTGAAAATAACGTTTACAAATCCTATTTAATTTTTTTTTTAAATTTATTTAATTACGAAATTAAATCCATCACAATACATTTCCGTTTCTTTGGAAACAAGTTAGCCATTTGTAATATTTTATTATTAGTTAAAAAAATATAAAATAAAAAAGAGTGACCCTTCGAAATTTTCAAGGAACTTGGAAGCATTACTGTCAAATAGGAAGTTATTTCTGGCTTTAACATTCTTAGCAAATCCTTTTTTTAATGGAAATTGCTTCAGACAAGGCATGAAGCCACTGCATGTAAGGGGCTAAAAAATATGCTACTTCAAGGTAAAAAACTAACCAACGAAAAATGTTAGGTGGATAGATTCCGACCCAGAAAACAGCAATTCTTTACCCTTTGTCAGAAACATCGTTCATAGAATGTGAGGACTAAAGGACAAAATAAGGGAAGCGAAAGTTATGAAACTGCTGAAAGTAAACCCAAGGTCCACTTTCTACTCCCCTGATGTATTTAAAAGATTGAAAGTTTTAGGAAACTATTTACACACAATAATTTTATAAATAGATTAAAACAACATTATCCTGTAGCAGTCATAAATCATGCTTACTTCTTACAGTATCCTTGTGAGGTGGCTAGGCCAAATATTGACCAATCAGCTTGCAGGGCACATTGATATCAGTAGTTCTCTCAAGGACTACTATGGCCGGGTGGGGGGTGGGGGGTCACCAGTTATGGACGGGGGGGGGGGGGGCTCCGAACAAAGGTTAAGAAGAGATGCCTTTATGGTGGCATGTCATTCCCAACGTTCGGGTGGCCCGACCACGTGTGGATAAAATTAACAGAATAAACAAACAAAAGGGAAGAAAGAAAAACATAATTATTACATCGGAAATAATATTGGAAAGAAAGCGAAGGAATAATAAAGCTACACACAAGAATAGTATTTAGTAAAATCAACAATTAGAGAAAAACATTTATGTTAAACAAAACAATTTATGTGGATAAGACATTTTGTAAAGCTATCAGTTATAGAGAATGCTTGAGTTCATTTATAAGGAGTGAAAAGTTCCGTTTGTTACACGAGTAAAATGTTCGGTTTGTTTAAGTTCGTGTTTGTATGAATGCATATATGCGAGCGAGGTTGATGTAAAGTTATGTATGTATCTTTTTTGGCCATTGTAATGTGTATGTGTGTGAGAAAAATTTTGTTCATGGTGATGAGAAATGGAAGATGTTACCTTTTCTTTGACTTATGCCCCCCCCCACCTCCTCGGTCAAGCCCAGGGAGGGGGGGGGCGTGGACGATGATCTCCTCGTGTGTTCTGTCGGCCAAAAATTGGAAGAGAAAAAGAGGGTGTGTGACTTGTTGCGTCTCTTTTTATAGGAATCAAGTATTGCATGATCAAGCTGGACTGTTGGTCCCTGATTGGCCGGAATCTTCGGCCAATGTGTTTTCACGAGATAACCTCTTCTTCTCTGTCTCAGAGACGAAGAAGGGTTGATCACACAGAGAAAGAAAAGAAGTCGCAACAAATATCCACTTGGCCGGTAGTAGCGTCTGCTACACTATTTCAGCCTCTTTAGAAATTGCAGACGATCGGCAGACAGTTCCCTGGCACTAACCAAAACGGATTATCTCATCTTCTCCTCTGCCTTTGTCACCGACATCCCGTGATGCTATCTTCACCGAAGATATATTCACCAACTAAGTGGCAGCAGACTTTTTACTTCTCCCTTTTTCAATAAACCTTTCGTTGTTGTTGTTATAAAAGAAGTATTTCTTTTCTTTCGTGAAACGTTTTCGTTTTTCTCTATATTAATAAAATATAGAAATTGATCAAAGCATTTCTATATTTATTTCTATAATTGGTGACCCGAAAAACATGCAACTTTCTGAGAAGCGAACCATTTAAATAAAAACACAAAAATTATTTCAGTAAACAACGAAATAAAAACATGAAACTTGGGAGTCAGACAACAGCTAAAAAAAAACACGAAGCTCAGCCCTGTTTCCAACATCAGTCAAGAAATACACATAGACTATCGAGATCAAACAAACAGCTGACACTTAAACGCTACTGAATGAAACCCCTACAAATCAACAAGCAATCAAGAAAAAAAAGAAGCCTGTTATCTTCGTAATTCACAAAAAATAATTTACATGACTAAACTAGGAAATTACCTTCAATCAGTCACGAAATCCCTTCTAAAAAAACAAAAAAAATTATAAAACAAACAAACAAGGTAAGAAAAACATTTTTGATAACTGGAGAATACTTAAAACCTTTTTCCTTCTACTTAAAAGCAAATTAAAAACACTTTTTCACTGAAAAATATTT
Source organism: Sepiola atlantica (assembly GCA_963556195.1). NCBI lineage: Eukaryota > Metazoa > Mollusca > Cephalopoda > Sepiida > Sepiolidae > Sepiola > Sepiola atlantica. Next base: position 78,017,303 of record OY744521.1, read on the forward strand.
GCATGAAAAAATAAGAGCAATATTTTCTCTTACCAGAGAAATTTTAACAAAAAAAAAATCTATCTTCTAAAAAAAAATCTTTTTCATTGAAAAATATTCCCAGATACAAATGTAAAAACATTAGAAAAAAAGAATTTTGAATTAAAAACTATTTTTTGACTCAATTCAGTGAATTCATTTCATGAGACTGTTCGGCAGCAGACAATTCTTAGTCGTCACTTATATCAACAAAAAACCATAACAGTTTATTTTAATTAACTTAAAAAATAAATACTATTTATTCCCCCCCCCCCCAAAAGCAAAACAAAAGCACAATCATTCACAGATATTTTTTCCTTTTCATTTATTTAGTCTGCCTAAGAACGTATATATTCATTAACTCTTCCGGCTTTCAACAAATACATATTTTTCCTTTCATTTTCTTTTCATTGAAATTTGTTTCTTTGACGATTATTTTCCTTTTCCTCCTTTTTCGTCCGTGAATTGTTTTGTATGTTGTCATAGTATAAAAAAAAATGGGTAGCACATTACCTGCTTTTGCCGGCGATGTTCGAGTTTGATTTGCCCAATTCGAATTATATTTCACGGCAAAGAAAATTGCGGAGCAACAACAATTGCACATACTATTCAGTACATTCCCTGGGTCATTGAAGCCAGTTGTCAAGGACTTGATAACTGATACCGATCTTAATTCCACTTATGATAGCATCAAGCGAGAGGTTCTGCTATAAATGTCGCTCTCAGTAGAAAAACGTTTCCAAACGTTGGTTCACGACGAGCTTTTGAGGGGCCGCATGCCGAGCGAATTGCTTCGCAGAATGAGAGAGCTGGCAAAAGAGGCCTGTTATATCCACATATTTTGCCCCATAAAACATGAAAAGAAGAATAGGAAACTTGTTGGCACATGTTCTCCTACAAAAAAGAAGTATGGTGCAATTCACAATAAAAAAAAGAAGGGAACACACACATTAAAAAATTGGGACCGGATGTAGTCTAGACAGCGAGAGGCCAAGAGCCGTAAAGTCAGCCCACGCAGTTTGCGGGGGGGGGGGGGGGCGGGGGCGGATGAAGGGCAACCGATCAAATTGGAGAAAAGCCTGTTGCTATGCAAACGGAAGGCCCTAGACAGGGAGCGGCAAGAAACATGAGGAGTTGGTTCGCGGCAGTGGTGGAGTCAAGACGCTTCCAAGATTTGCTGCCGACCAAGCAGAAATTGAAATATAGATCCTTGTATACAAAAAACAAAAGGAAATTCACATGGAAAAAATCCGCGAAAGACGAGACAGTCAGATTTCAGGAGCGGAGGGGTGAAGCCAATCCAGCACTTCAAATCAAAAGCTATACTCTCGTATACAAGGAACTAACGTCAAGATCTAAAATCCTGTAAAAATATCGTCTACTCAGCGTGTCAATTAACACACAAAAAAGGCTATAAAAAGGTATGTGCCCTATGAAAAACAAAAACAAAAACAAAAACAAAAAAAGAAAACAAATTACTTATTTTTAACTTTCATTATTTGCAAATTTTTATAACTCTGGACTGATCAACCATTCTCGATCTTATCTAAACCAGCCCCATATCAAAAACTCCCCAGAGCGGAGCAGAACTTTTATTTTGTCTTTTATTTTTTTGATTTAATAAACACTTGTTATGTTTGCATAATCTCGCTTTTTGTTAATTCTTACAAGTGTCTTATTTCTAATTTTATGTTTATGAACTGTGATTCAAATGTGCCCCGTTCTTTCTCTACCATGATTACTTGCTGTTCTCCCTTTATTTTTTTAATGAAAAGTCGTTTTACTACCGCGGGTCTTAACATTGAAACATAAAGGATTAGGAAACACATGGCGAGGGGAGCGGGGATTTCCGGCCTTACACATGATTAGCTTTCGATGCTAATTTTCACGTTTGTAAAATTGGTGCCATAGGATCATGTTTATAACAGGCCCCAGCTGATAGTGCGCTCATAAAGAAGCTTTTCTTTTCAAGGCTGCCACTTAAAGTCAAAGCAATTCTGACACCTATGATGGAGATGAGCTCCGTTGACGTAGTAGCTTTGTTGGTGGATAAAGTGATGGATTTTACGATGAGGCCTACTAACTCTCAACCGCAAGTTGAATGAAATGAAGTCTCTGCATATTCTGCTACGTCTAGAGACACAAGCCAAGAGGCCATGTCGGCTTGCGAAAGAGGTGAGAAAATGAAGCATAAGTAAGTCACAATCTCCCAGACCTCGGTACCAATGTCGTTCGCCATCCCAACGCCGGTGCCAGTCAAACAGGCCAGGATTGTGTTTCTACCACAGTCGGTTTGGTGCGGAAGCACGCAGATGCAAAATCCCTGTTCGTTCTCGAATCAGGGAAACTAAGGTCTGGAGATCTGAGCACGCACATTCTCCACCGGGTCTGCATAACAATCGTACCTATTTTATTACAGACTCCATATCCCAACGTTGCGTGGTTGATACTGGGGCTGCTTGCAGTATTTTGCCACTGAAACTCCTCACTGAGAAGCCACCAGTGTCGCCCATTTCACTGCAAGCCATGAATTACTTCCCTATTCCCATGTACAGTCAAATTTCTTATTCTTTGGATTTGGAATCATATAGAGATTTTACATGGGTCTTCATGGTAGCTGATCTACCTTACCCCATTCTATAACCTTTTTATGGATATGCGCAGATGACGGCTGATAGATGCTAATACAGAACTTTCTGTCTAGGGTTTGAAATCAAAAACTTCATCTCTTAGCCACTTATTATTTATTGCCACTACTGATAACTCAAGTGTAAACATGTAACTTTTGGCACGCGACGAGAGTTCCTGTATGCAAATGAGGCTTGGTTTGCATGGGTTGATTCTCGTCGTGATAAAAAGCGTAGACACTTTGTTCCAGTGATGGCATGGAGAAAGGTTGACGTTGTGACTACATCGAGTGCTGAGAGAGAGAGAGAGAGAGAGAAATAGAAAAAGAAAGAGGAAAAGAAAAAGGGAATTGAATTTTTGACTAGACGTTTGGTCGTTCACATGCATGTTGGACTGTTGTTGGTGAAAAGAACAAAAATAATAATTTGGCATACCGTTTGAACTTGTGGGGGTCGTCATACCTTTTTTTGGTGATAACTTCCTCCACAAATAAAAATAATAATAAGAAAACTTACATGCAAATTCAACGGAAGTTTATTTACTGAAATAAACATATTAACAAATAGAATATATTTCTTTTTGTAATGAGTTCATGAGTTCCTTCTTTAGTTTCAGGATAAGTAAAAAGAAGAATGTCTTTTCTTTTGTTGAATGTTCATTTGTTATAAAATGTTAAAAGAGGCAATAGGTAATGTTCGCCTGTGAAATTGTATGAAGCGCGCGAAAGGGTGAAATGGAAGAGTGATAGTAAGATGCGTGTAAGCTCCGGATGAAAGTCAGTTAAAAGAGAAAGTTTGATGTTTGTGTGTGCTTAAATACTATTTGGATCGGCTCCAGCGAGCTTATGGAGAAAAGTTTAGAAAAATATGTCTTTGGAGAAATCTCATTGGACAGAAATATCACGTGGTGTGCTCCCAATTACGTCCGCTCGTTTTGAGTTGATTTAATATATAAAGCCACATCGGAATTTGCGTGGGCGTTATTTTATATTTGTCACGCGCCAATACAACAATTTTCACTCTGCGCGCCTAAATTGTATTTATTCCAAACAACAATTTTTATTCGAATCTTAACCGTGTCAACTGGCACAAACTCAGTGGTAGAGCATTCTTTCAACTCTGAGTAGTGAACCAAATACATTTGATTTTCAGTTGATTAGCACTTCTCTTTCAGAAGTGTAGTGGTGGTTCATTGCCGATCGCCTCAGGTGCCTCTACCGGGAAATACCGAGGGGTCTGTTTTCTCACCTTTCGGCCTTGTAACACATTCTGCTTTTGTGGAAAACAATTAAATACAAAATCCAGCCAAATTTCACGGGTGTTCAATCAGCGCGTCTCTAAAAAAAATTAAAAAATAAAATAAAATTTTCAGCATTCACTTATTAATGAATAAATTATATATAAAATATGTTTTTAGTTTTAGTTTTTTTACAGAACCTTATATGAAAACATTTTTTGTTTATTAATGTTTGTTAGTTATAGGTAGATACCCTCTTTATTTAAAATATACAAAGCATAGGAATTATGATGAATTTCTCCACAAATCTATAAAAATAAATCGCAGAAAATATTATTCCAATAAAAAAAATATGCAATATTTTTACATTTCATGTTTAAACTTTGTCTAAATGTTGATGTAGCAGTTACCTCCTCCTTTCAAAACATAACTACACCGGTTTGCCGGTAGGTGTCGCTTTTTCACTGACAGGTGGCACTGTAAAGCGACACCAGAGTTATCTGCCCTTCTGACTATAAAAATCGGTGCATAACGGAAAATCCGTCTCTTCCTCACCGACCTGCCTCGGCAGACAGACGCTGACACTAGCGTTCCGTTTCACTCTTCTCTGGTCGACAGAACGACGCTAATACACTAGCGTTTCGTCTCACGCTTTTCTTCTCAATCGGCATAACGACTACCAACATACGTGGGCAAACAACGGTAAGAGTTCTCAACTCGTTTTCTTTGTTTACGGCTTTCAAAGACTTTTCCTACGCCGGATTCATTTCTTCTTATACCTTTTCAAGAACTGTTTTTCCATCGACACACATGCATACATCACACACTTCACCATTCCACGTGCACACACGTTCAATAAACCTTATTTGAACTACTTCATATTGTTTGTTAATTATTACTCTGTCTTTGCATGCAACAATTGCTTGATTTACTGAACACGTTTATAATCGGGGGAACACGACCCTCGATCCGAACATTGAAAAATTCACTTTTGACTTATCTGCTTTAAAAACGTTTTAGTGATTATAAACATAGATGGGCAGGTCACCTTTCGAGATAGACAGACAACAGGTTAGCATTTAGAGTGAGAGAATGAACTCCGAGGCAATGGAAGAGACTAAGAGGAAGACCAAAAACCCGTTGGAGAGACGACTTCGACAGTCAACAGAGTCCTAAATGGCCACACCTAGCTAAGGACAAAACAAGGTGGAAGATAACTAGGGAGGAGTTCCTCCTCCAAGAGGGATAAAAAACCCTAATGATGATGATGATGATAGTTATAAATTTTCCAAATGAAAACTACTTGGCAGAAACGAGCTACGAGTTATCTCCCTTAGATTACACATTCATTTTTTTTTTTCGTCAGTGCAATTGATTTTCTTAATAAAAATTAACTTTTCAATATTAAATATTATCTATTTAAAAGAAAATTATGGTTAGAATGACCAGTTATACTCTTTTGGCTAAGATCAAAGTGTAGTATCTGTTCCGATGGATACTGCGCCCCATAGACTGGTATTGTCTTGGCCTTCGGGGCTTGATTTACGCCGGTCTATGGGTCTGTTCTAGGAGGTCCACCCTCCCAGGCTTCGCCTCCCCTCTTTGAGGAGGAGTAAGTTTATTGCTTGCTGCCTGAGGCGCCCCTACCGGGGAATGCCGACGGGGCTGCCCAGGCAATTTTTAAACCCCACTTTCCCGACCCGACCTTGGGTCACATCTTATTTGTGGGAGTAAGATAAAAACTGGCCTTGTGCCTAACTCCTGGAGAGGAGTAAATCAATACTCTATTGTTATTTCCAACGTGCTTTCACAAGATCACCCCCTCTTCTCTACCTCAGAGACGAAGAAGGGCTGAGCAAACAAAGAAAGAAAAGAAGTCGCAACAAATATCCCCTGGCCGGCAGTAGCGTCTGCCACAAACTTTCTAAATCTTGATTTCTTTACTTGGACACTGTTCTAATCGTCTTCAATCTATAAAAAACGGTGCAGAAAACTTTAATGAATAAACCCTTTCGTTGTTATGAAAAAGGTTTTGTTTTCATTTTCATGTGAGTCGGTCTTAACACCCTCTGATAAGACTAGCATATATTGGGTAAGTCTGAGGTGGTTGTCTGACTTGTTATTTGATTTTCGTCCAGTGTCATAAAAATGGGACGTGTTTTATTTGCTAACTTTTTCGTGATGGGATTGAAGTACATATATTTATTTATATACAATAAATAGACATTTTTCTTTTAATTATAGAATGGAGGATAATAAAAGCAAGTTCAATTAAAGCAGATTGTTTCCTAACATGTACTCGTTTTAGTCAGTTGTTTTCAATTTTTTTTATCCATCAACATTTATTTTATTTCTATTTTTTAATTTATTACTTTAATCCCAAAACATTTATTTTATTTCTATTTTTTTTTATTTATTACTCCCCATCCCAAAATATTTATTTTATTTCTATTTTTTATTTATTACCTCATCCCAAAACATTTATTTTATTTCTACTTTTTAATTTATTAACCCCATCACAAAACATTTATTTTATTTCTATTTTTTAAATTTATTACACCTATCCCAAATCATTTATTTTATTTCTATTTTTTATTCATTACCCCTATCCCAAAACATTTATTTTACTTCTATTTTTTAAAATTTATTACCTTCATCCCAAAACATTTATTTTATTTCTATTTTTTTTATTTATTACCCCCATCCCAAATCATTTATTTTATTTCTATTTTTCAGTTATTAACCTCATCTCCAAAACTTTATTTTATTAAATCTTTTTCTTTTTGATTCGAAAAAAAGACCACTTTTTATCATATTTCTTTCTTCACCCTCCCTTTTATTTTATCCTTTTGTTTTTGCGGGGTATTTCTACCAAGTCGTATTTGTCTGAGAACGGATATTCGACAAACGTGAGAAACCATCCAATGGACGGACAGAGTTACCATTTAGATGCGAGCATGCATTAAACACTATTTAAATTCAATGGTATAATACATCGTCGTTGAATTTGTGGTGGTCGTCATGCCTTTTTTGGTGATAACTTCCTCCACAAATAAAAATAATAATAAGAAGACTTACATGCAAAACCAACAGAAGTTTATTCACTGAAATAAACCATTAACAAATAGAACATACTTCCTTTTGTAATGAGTTCAGAAGTCCTTTCTTTAGTTTCAGGGTAAGTAAAAAGGAGAATGTCTTTTGTTTTGTTGAAATGCTCATATGTTATAAAATGTTAAGAGAGGCAATAGGTAATGTTCGCCTGTGTAATTGTATGAAGCGCGCGAAAGGTGAAATGGAAGAGTGATAGTAAGACGCGTGTAACCTCCGAATGAAGAGTCAGTTGAGAGAGAGGGTTTGATGTTTGTGTGTGCTTAAATACTATTTGGATAGGCTCCAGCGAGCTTAAGGAGAAAAGTTTAGAAAAATGTCTTTGGAGAAATCCCATTGGACAGAAATATCAGGTGGTGTGCTCCCTACTACGTTCGCTCGTTTTGAGTTGATTTAATATATAAGGCCACACCGGAATTTGCGTGGGCGTTATTTTTTATCTTCCACGCGCCAATACAATTATATTCACACTGCGCGCCTAAATTGTATTTATCCCAAACAACAATTTTTATCCGAATCTTAACCGTGTCAACTGGCACAAATTTAAATTCACTTTTTATTTTTTTGTCCTGCACCATGCGAGAGCTGACGCTGCGCTGTACCCGAGTGTATACCAATCAGAGTTAAGTGCGTAAAAAACATCAACATACACAAATAAAGGAACACTACCATATATGAGAAAATAAAAGTAAAGTACATAAATGCATCATACACACAAAGAAGTTGAATGACACTCGGTCAAACCGTATTGCACATATGAAAAATAATGTAAATTGTAATCCATTACTGTTTGTATCTTTAAAAATGTCAGATATGTTAGAAATTGCGAATTATTTCAAAATATCAAATTTAAAAAATACATGTATGAGATGACCATAGTTTTTTTTAGAAACGGTATAGGGGGCGTAAGTCATACAGAGAAAGTTTTATCAATTACCTCCCTTGTATATTCTTTTTAATTAATTGAATCGCTCACTTTCTGATCAATATATTCCAATGCATTATTGGATAACTAAGTAACATTTGTAGGTACTTCTGCAGTTTACGGACCGTGCTGAAATAATAACGTTATTATTTAGAAACCCATTCTTAACATGGAGAGGGGGACTTTGTTAACTATTCTGTATATTCATCTAACAATTTAATAAACAAAAGATACCGTAAAAATTGAATTTAACTTGAAAATCCTATCTAAAAAATAGGACGGTTCGTAAACTGCAGAAGTACCCGTTAAAAAAAACACTATAGTAAGTTTAGACAAAGTATATACATTTTGCACACAAAAAAGTAATTCTATAAGTATAATGCGAACAGTGAAATTTAAGCAAAATTCAAATAACGGCTCTGACGCATTTTAGTTTAAGTTTTGAAATATCACAAAACAAATAGACATCATTTTTTTTTATTAAATTAGAAAGCATTAGGAGATAAATATTCGGTGCTTATATATGTGGCGTTTTCAGCGTTCCAAATTGTCTGTTCAATATATGCTTATTTCACTTAGTCTAACAGAGTTACTCCCTTGCATTTAACACCAAACGTCCTTGTTTTTGTTTTCGGTGGCGAGTGTAGGGTATAGAAGATGCCCCTTCCAATGTCCGTCATTGTTTACTACTAAAAAGCAGGTATTTATCTACTTCCAACAAAGTAAAATGTGACACAAGGTCGGAAAGTGGGGTTTGATAAGTCAGCACTCTAGAGGAAGAGCACCTATTACCTTTAAAAATTGCCTGGGCAGCCTCGTCGGCATTCCCCGATAGGGGCGCCTCAGACAGTAAGCAATAAATGTACTCCTCACCAAAGAGGGGAGGCAAAGCCTGGGAGGGTGGACCTCCTAGAACAGCTCAGGACAGACCCATAGACCGACGTAAATCAAGCCCCGAAGGCCAAGACAATACCAGTCTATGGGGTGCAGTATCCAAGCAAATGGTCCCTTCCACAGATATATATATATATATATATATATATATATATATATATATATATATATATATATATATATATATATATATATATATATTAATAATAATAAGGGGGAGATAACTCCCGTTTACTCTTTCAACACAGGAGTAGATAACTCATTTACCTATACATGCCCCCCCCCCTCCGTGACCACGGTATGAATTGACGTGGTGATCTTCGTATGCACCAGAGAACCCGTGCGATTTTTCACGCATTTGTGGGGGACAAGGTTCTTGGCGCTCTTGTTCTGCGACATGACGATTGTCTCAATGGTGAGGGACTAACCGAGTGTGTATATCTACCTGTGTTGCTCTCCAACACCCCTGCGGTATCATCAATTTCCATTTCTTCTTCCTCAGGCTCACTGGGTGGTCTGACATTGATGTTTCGTTTGACATCCATTGCTTCCTCAGTGTGTCGTTCCTGTGGGCGTTCAGCATTTGTGGACGGATTTGAGATCCCTGGAGTGGCATAATGTGGGTCATCCAAAACTGGGTGAATCTTACGGAGAAACCGACGGTTGCGCAGCGTTATTCGCCTGCTCCCATCTACCCGCACTCGGTACTGCCGATTACCATGTGTCTCCACAATCATCCCTGTCTTCGTCCATCAACAAGAGTAATTATTATCCTGGTTCTGGATCTGGACTAATTCTCAAACTTGGAGTTCCCGGTGTGGGCGACAATGCTGATTATAGAACTGCTCGTTCCGCATATGCCTCTTGACCATTGCCAACTCCCTTTGTTCGCCTATTTCTTTCCATTGTCTCCGGGTTTGATATTTATCCCGTAGGACCGGAAGGTGGTCTTTAATGATTCGACCATATAGCATTATGGCTGGGGATATGTTAAGGTCCTGGACGATAGTATTGCGATGGGTTAGTAGCACCTGAGCAGCCCGATCATGGCATAGACGTCCATAGCTGTCCATATTGTCAGCTAGTATTCGTTTTGCTGTCTTAACGGCTAACTCTGCGTGGCCGTTGCTCTGAGCGTAATATGCTAATGACGTACGTTTATGTATACCCCAGTTCCTTAAAAAGGTGTCATACTCCTGTGACTCAAACGGTGGTCCTCTGTCTGAAGAGATTTCCTCCAGTGACCCATAAGTACAAAAACCAAGTTCTCAAGGTGTCGCATTAAGGCTACTTCCACCCATCCCGTATATCGATCAGCATATACTAGATAGTTCCTGCCCTGTATATCAACAAAGTCTACGACAACTTATTGGAATGGAAAATCCAGGTTTGGTGGTAACACCAAGGGCTCCTTGGTCTGAGATGGCGCAATCATGTTACATATGCGGCATTGGGATCTGGTTTGTCAGATGCTAGCATCCAGACCCGGCCAGAACAATCGTTGTCTCGCGTTCGTCAGCATACCATTTATGCCCTAATGTGCAGAATGAAGAGATTCCAGTACCTCTGCATGAAGTTGTCAAGGTATTAGGATTTTATTGCCCTTTATAATGACTCCCTCTAGGCAGTAGATTTCTTCCTGCATAGGCTAGAAAACCCAAACTATGCATGATTGGGAGACACCATTTTGGATCATATCTCTTAAGGTCCTGCATTCTTCATCTGTGGCTGCCGCAGCGACAATCCTTTCCCATGTAATAGCTTTCAACTTAGGGTCGCTTTCATACATCGACGTGAAGGCGGTTTTGACTGCAGTGTCGATAATTTGGCCAGGGTTTCTTGATGGGGTACCTGCTGGGTATCAGGATGCGCAATCTGGGGCTAAATTAAGTTTTCCAGGGCGATGTTTTGCTTGGAAGCGTTACATCAGTGTGCTATGCTTGAAGTTCAACAGGCGAGGGTTGTTAATATTTTCCAGAGCCTGGTTAGGTAGTGCTGTTCTTGGTTCGACCGTTGTATGTTAGATAACGTAAGAGAGGGTGTGGCATTGTAGAAGTGAGGGGTTGACTGGTCTGTTGCCTCTAGACAGACCAACCGTGTAATCTTCTGGCCCAAAGTGTCAAGTGACGTTACCTCCGCCAGTACCTTCCTTTGGTGTTCTACGTTGCTAAGTCCTGCTATCATTTGTCCGGCGACCATGTCATCTGAGTAGTCTACTTACTGCCTGCAAGTTTGTTCATTTGGACATCGAACCCTGAATTCACAAAATTTAGCATGGCCACATAATCTCGATAAAAAATGCGTTATTGACTCACCCTCTTTCTGCCTCATGCAGTGGAATTTCTGTTGGTGGACTTATTTGTGTAGTTTTCTTACTGCCACCAGTCATATCTGACGTAAAAGGTACTCCTCTGTGGCAGAGTTGAGCGTTTCTAGCCCTACTAGTTCGAAGAGTAGCCTCGTTCCGGATTTCGGCTGGTTCTTCCAATCCACATACATCCTTTGTATCGGGCCCATGTATGCAAAAACAATGTCCATTCTCCGTCTGTGGTATCCAATCCTATTGAGGGTCGTTCTGGTCTTTTTTAACCCGCAACGTATTAGACTGACCGCGAAGCATTTCTTTTCGGAGCTCAATATTTTCTTTTTGCAGCTCGATAAGTTGTTTCATTAATAGTACACTTTTATGCCCCATGGTGGCTGTTGGTAGGTAAGTTCAATGTCCAACGTAGTGCTTGAAAAAAGTCCACATTTACAGTATTTATAATCCTGTTCGTAGCGCCATGTAGAGTATGGAAGATGTCCCTTCCAACGTCCATCACAGTTTACTACTGTGGGGGTACTAACGAATTCTATTCTTGTTAAACATGAAAGAACGAGAAAAAATATGCCAGTAACCAACACAAAAAGGAAAAATGTAAGAAAGCCAGCACTCAAACATTCATATAAACATAACAATTTATTTAACATGGTTCATTTAATTTGTATAAATTCCTCAATGAAAGTCTTTGTTTGTCTACAGAAATGTCCCTTTTACTGTTTGTATAAAATGTCTCTTTTAAAGGTTTGTTCTTGGAAAACACACGTGTTTGGGTGTGTGCGTAAATAGAGAAAATGAGCCGTCTCTCTACCCCTTTTTTGCCGTGTAAGAATGATAGGAACTTGTGTTCGACGGTACTTAAAAAAAAAGAGAAAAAGAAGAGAAAAGGTTTAAGCTTACTATTTGTCCTGTGTCCGATGAGGAGGAAGGGGGAGACGGCGTGGAGTGACAGTAAGACAGCAGCAGGCAGCTTCTTGCCCCAGTGCTTTAAGAATCTGTTGACAGGACCGTCTTAATCGCTGGTCGTAGGAAAAAGGGGAAAAGGGAAAAAGATGCTGATCTTGTCATGGATACTGCTTTTATATCGTTTAACTCTGGTTTTGGCGGACGTAGTAGTAGACAATCACATGATTAATATTTTTGCCATTTTTAGCGCCTTTTTGCTAGAGTTTGTGGGAGCCGGTTTTTATGGCTAGATTGAGTGCTTTGCTGTTGAAGTGAATTTGCCACTGATTTGTGTTCTTCCGCCTACGCCGGTATGATAACATTTTAGGATGTCAATCCGATACTACTAAAAAGCAAATGGTCGCTTGCACAGATTGCTATATATAATAATAAGGAGGAGATAACTACCGTTTACTCTTTAAACACATGAGTAGATAACTCCTTTGCTTATACAGTTCTTTTTTTCCAGTTTTGCAACCTTGGTTTACATCGGCAACGCTTCCTTGCAAGAGCTGAACGATGTAAGTTCAATGTCCGACGTAGTGCTTGAAAAAAAGAAAGAATAGAAATCCCACGTTTACAGTATTTATAATCCTGTTTGTAGCGCCGAGTAGGGTATGGAAGATGTCCCTTCCAACGTTCGTAACTGTTTACGACTAAAAAACAAATGGCTGCTTCCACAGATTGTTATATATCTCGATATATATAAGGCAAAAATCTGTGTGTATGTATGTAACGCAAAAACTTTTAAAATACTCAACAAACACCCCCAAATTAGGTATTATTTAAACCGGCATAACCCCGGGAAAATAATATCCAAATATTTTTAAAAAGATTCATTTTTGGGGGGTCAAATAATCATTTTTTCGTTTAATGTGATCACGATTTTTAATGTTATCTTGTGCACATGACGTCATATTGATAGGTACATGACGTCATAGTGAGAGGTTTGGATATTATTTTATGCCATCGTCACATTATTATCATTTTTTTTCGTTTCTTTTCGGACTATTTACCTCATCAAAGGGAGGGGAATAAGAAAGAGTGATTTTAGTATAGCTCTGGAGGCTTTCTTGTATTTGGCGTTGTCCGAGAATAAGACACTACAATGTTAAGAACGTTCTATTGTCATTATTATCGGTAAAGGGGAGAATTTAAGCAATGCATATCCTGACCAGTACTAAATGGGTGACGATTTACGATGGCCAGGTGCTGTAAAATCGAGGTTAAGCAACGCGTATCCAGGCAAGTACTAAATGGATCACTATTTGAGAAGACCAAGTGCGATACAATAAAAGTTACGTCCGTCCGTCCGTCTGTCGGTCAGTCCGTCCGTCCGTCCGTCCGTCTGTCCAGCTACGTCCATCTGTCCGTCTACCTACGTCTGTCTGTCAATCCGATCACCTACGTTCGTCTGTCTGTCCATCTACGTTCCACGGTCTGTCCAGCTACATAAGTCTGTCCGTCTGTCCAGCTACGTCCATCCGTCTATCCGTCAATCCGTCAATCCGTACACCTACGTCTGTCCAGCTACGCCCGTCTGTCCAGCTACATCAGTCCGTCTGTCTGTCCAGCTACGTTCATCCGTCTACTCGTCAATCCGTACACCTACGTCGGTCCAGCTACGCTCGTCTGTCCATCTGTCCACCTACGTCCGTCCGTCTGTCCAGCTACGTCCACCTGTCCGTTCAGCTACGCCCATCTGTCCGTCCATCTGTCCGTCATGCTACGTCTGTCTGTCAGGCCGTCCGTCAGTCTGTCCGTGCAGCTACATCCATCCATCAATCAAGCTTAGTCGCTCCGTCCGTCCGTCCAGCTACGTATGTCCGTTCGTCAATCCGTCCAGCTACGTCTGTCCGTCAATCTGTTCACCTATGTCCGTCCGTATGTCTAGCTACGTCTGTCCGTCCGTCTGTCCAGCTACGTATGTCCAGCTACGTTTGTTCGTCCATCTGTCCACCTACGTTCGTCCGTCTGTCCGTCCATCTAGCTACGTCCGTCCATCCGTCCATCCGTCCATCCGTCCAGTTGCGTATGTCTGTTTGTCAATCCAGCTACGTCCGTTTGTCTGTCCGTCCAGCTACGTCTTCCAGCTACGTCCGTCTGTCTGTCCATCCATTCAGCTACGTCCGTCCATCCGTCCAGCTGCGTATGTCTGTTTGTCAATCAAGCTACGCCCGTTTGTCTGTCCGTCCAGCTACGTATGTCCGTCCGTCAAGCTACGTCTGTCTGTCAATCCGTCTAGCTACGTCTGTCTGTCAATCCGTCCAGCTACGTCCGTCCGTCCATCTGTCCACCTACGTCCGTACGTCCGTCCATCCGTCAATCAAGCTACGTCCGTCCGTCCAGCTACGTCTGTCTGTCCGTCCTGCAACGTCTGTCCGCCTATCCTGTATTTTTTTCCTCATTAGTAATCTTAATAAAAATTACTAACATAATTAATTAAAGACCTTTTAGACAAAATCCATACCAGTTTACGAAAAATATTTAGACTCAAGGGAGAAAATTACGTAAAAACTTCAGCCAGAACAAATGCTACACTTTGACTTTAGCCAACCGGTCGGGTAGCTAGAAAAAATGTTTACAAATAATTTAAAATTAATTTTCAAAATTGCTGACTCATTCTTCCGGAACAGATACTACACTTTGATCTTAGCCAAACAGCCGTGTAGCTAGAAAAAAATGTTTGCAAATAAATTAATATTAATTTTCAAAATTGCTGACTCATTCTTCTGGAAATTACGTCATTGTGAGAGGATTTTTTCACATTAATATTCTGTATTTTCATTACGTTAAGACAAGGTGTTTTGTTGTAAATCAGAGTTAAGCAACGCATATCCCGGCCATTACTAAATGGGTGACCAGTTTGGAAGAATAACAAAACTGGTTCTTTGATATGACTGAGGCGCCTTTTCTGTAAATTTTTTTTTTTTAACTAAAATTTTTTCTTTGGATGGAGGACAGTAAAAAAAAAACTTTTTTGGGGGGAGCGGGGGATGTTTTTTTAACTAAAAATATTTTTTTGGGTGGGGAAAGAAAAACATTTGAGGAAGGGGGAATTTTCTTTTTTATCTAAAAACATTTCTTTGGGTGGGGGAGAGTAAAAACATTTTTGGGGGTTGGGGGGAATTTTTTTTTTTCACAAAAAATATTTCTTTGGGTGGGGGAGAGTAAAAAAAAATTTTTGGCGGGGGAAATTTATTTATTTTTTATTTTTTAACTAAAAATATTTCTTTTGTTGGGGAGATAAGAAATTTTTTTTTATAACTAAAAATATTTCTTTGGGTGAGGGAGCTTAAAAATTTTTTTTGGGGGTGTTAGTGGATTTTTTTATTTTTTTAACTAAAATTATTTCTTTGGGTTAGGTTAAAAGATAAAAATTTAGGAGAGGGGGTAAAAAAGATTTTTTTTTACAAAAAAAGATTTTTAGGAAGGTTGGCGTGGGTGACAAACATTTTTTTTTGAGAAGGGGTGGGATTAAAGAAATTTTTTTTTATCCGTTTTTTGTCAATATGTTTTTTCTTTTTGCTTTTTTACGCACATTTTGATGTTTTGTAATGTTTTTTTTTGTCAATTTTTTTGCTCTTTGGTGACAATTTTAGTGTTTTTTAAAGGTTTTTTTTTTTTGCATTTTTTAATGTTTTTTTTTCCATTTTGAGGCCAATTTTGATTGTTTTTGAGTTTTTAAAAATATTTTTTGTTTTTTGCCAATTTTTCGTTTTGCTTTGTCGCTTAGATTTTGATGTTTTTTGATAGTATGCGAACCAGGGCGGAGATAGGTACATATATGTATGCGCACCAGGGCAGAGATAGGTACGTTTATAGTATGCGCTTGGGGGCGGAGGTACGTATGTATATAGTATGCGCACCTGGGATTGATAAGAGGGGCGGGTATATGTACATACATAGTATGCGCACCAGGCCGGGGATAGGTGCATATATAGTATGTGCGCCAGGGTGCAGGTAGGTGCATATAGAGTATGTGCAAATAGGCAGAGATAGGTACGTATATAGTATAGCACACCGGGGTGGGGATAGGTGCGTATATAGTATGTACACCAGGGCGGGGATAGGTGCGTATATAGTATGCGCACAGGACGGAGATAGTACATATATAGTATATGCACAGGGCGGAGATAGGTGGTATATAGTATGCGCACCGGGGCAGAGATAAGTACGTATATAGTATGGGCACCAGGGCGGAGATAGGTAGTATATATTATGCGCACCAAAGCGGAGATAGGTAGAATATAGTATGCACACTGGGGCAGCGATAGGTAGTATATAGTATGCACACCGAGGTGGAGATAGGTACGTATATAGTATCTTCACCGGGGCGGCGATAGGTACGTATATAGTATGTACACTTGGGCGGTGATAGGTACATATATAGTATGCACACCGGGGTGAAGGTAGGTACATATATAGTATGTGCACAGGGATGGAGATAGGTACGTATATAGTATGCGCACCGTGGCGGAAATAAGTACGTATATAGAAGGCACGGACAAAGGTGGTACTTTTAAGAGAAATATGTCAACGAGGAGAGGGGGGCGGTGAAATAGGGCGATCAGGGAGGAGAGAGCCCCGGTCAACGTTGGGTTACCCTGCTAGTATAATAATAAGGGGGATAACTCTCGTTTACTCTTTCAACCCAGGAATAGATAACTACTTTACCTATACAGCAAGGACGGGAGTTTTATATACTTGTGGAAAGTAAGCTACACAGAAACGTTTATGTTGTTTCATTTCAGGAGGATATCATCAGGCTAATTGCTCTACATACGTACTGAGCTCTGTTGAAATATATACTGAAAAATATATAGTCATATATTATATTATTTATATTATATACATATATTTCATGAACCCCTCCTCCTCAAACGTCTTTAAAATTAATCATTATTTAAAAGATGTCCTTGTAGAAAAATATAACCATTATTATTTGATGAAAAAAAAAGAAAGTATTTTCAGTAAAACGACCCCATTATTTATTTTTTGTAAATTTAACACGTGGATGTTTTTAGTTTCAAATATGACACATTCCAACAATATGCTCATTTAATATAATATACAACGAAAATGTGCCAAACTGCGACTTGTTTTACATCTGCAACGAGCCTGTTGGCAAGTGTGAGTAGGTATTAATATGATGTTGCATTAGCACACCCGCTACATAGGTAATCAGTATCTTCAATGTCATGGGCGAGTGTCATCGGTGTGTCGTCTGCCTAATTTAAGAGCCTAGACTTTTAAATCTCGTCATTATTGGCAAGTAAAGATTATCTTATATGATTCTCTAGTGTATTATGATTATATATATATATATATATATATATATATATATATATATATATATATATATATATATATTGTAGTGTTTTGTAAACTTCTATGCCACTTGTTACACTTTTGCAACATCATTTCTTTTTATTCAATAAATATGTTTTCCCAAAACCATTTATATTACTTTATATTACCCCTATGAAACGTTTTTCACTTTTTCCAAACCAATATAAAAAATAAAGCATTTAAGGGTTAATAGGGTAATATAATTAAATATTGTGAGTCAAGAATGTTAATTTGTTTAAATTAAAGTTTAATCTGTTACGCATGTGCTATTAAAATAATTTTATAATTTTAAGTTAAAGGAAAACTTATTCTAACAAATGCGCGAAAAATTGACAGCCCGAAATGTTTTCATTAACCAACTGATTGGGTCAGATGGGTTTCCATGCTAAAACACATGCACGCACACACACACACACACACACACACACACACACACACACACACACACACACACACACACACACGAAGAATAAAGATGGCCGATCGTGATCACATAACTTTTTTTTCTCGTCTAGCTTTTATCTATTGCACACATGGAACATCAACCAAAATAACTAAACACCTTCTTTGAAAATCTCTGGAACATCAACCAAAATAACTAAACACCTTCTTGGAAAACCTCTGGAACATCAACCCTCAGAGTAAAACTAAACCTACCAGTAACCTAACATCTAAACAAAATAGTAGAGGGATCCCACCTTCTTTGCAGCTGCCCTGGCAATGTATTCAATGTATTTGTTCCAATTCATGTTATCTGTGAAAGTTAGGCCGAGGAGTTTGAATGATGAACTCTCAGGTAGGGTGTTATTTGCCATGACAATCGGTGGTTGATGAGGTTTCTTGTAGTTATTAAAGGATAGTAGCTTTGTCTTTGCGGCATTAAAAGTTACTATCCATTTTTGTCCCCATTCCACTACAGACTGGAGGTAATTTTCTAAGGATTGCCTCAGATATGTGCGCGTCGGTTTTGCCCACATGACGAGAGTAGAGCGTGGTGTCGTCAGCAAATATTCCTATCTCAGTCTCAATGACATCAGAGAGGTCATTTTTGAAAATCAGGAACAGTAGAGGTCCAAGGATGGATCCCTGGGGTACAGCAGCATTTATGTCATGTTGCTTAGAAGAACGGCCATCGAGGAGAACCTGGATCTTTCTTTTTGTTTGGAAGGATTTAATTATATTTAATATTTGTCTAGTAATACCATATGAGTGCAGTTTTAGGAGTAGCTCTTCATGCCAGACCTTGTACAAGGCCTTGGATATATCGAGCGCTATCGCCCTAGCTTCACCTGCCTTGTCCAGTGTATGATATATGCGTTCAGAGATGACTGTTAGGATATCTGCAGTAGATCGTGCTTGTCTAAATCCGTATTGTTGATCAGAAAGAAGTTTAGTATTAACTCGGGTCGGACTATCGCTAGATTGATTAATGATTCAAAGATTTTAGCAAAGATCGGGAGTAGACTGATTGGGTGGTAGTTTCAAAGATCAGTTCTATCTCCAGAATTCTTGAAGACTGGTACCACAAAGGCAATTTTCCAACTATCAGGAAAACAAGATTCAGTTCAGGCCCACAAGCCTTGAAGGTGTCAAGGTTTTTTATGATGTCTGACTTGAGATGGGGTGATGACCAGGTTCTCAAGTGTGGCTTCAGTCCGCAATGGGAATGTAGGGAGGGGGTGGTTTGCTGAGTCCAAAGTGGAGTTTAAGGCGAAACGATGGGAAAGTAGTTCAGCTTTATCAGTTGCCGTGCAAACAACATCATTGTGATTTGGTAGCGAGGGAATTGTCGATTGTCCATTGTTCATCACACTATTTTAGATTTTCTAGAAATCACGAGTACCTAGTTTCTGTGACTGAATTCGTTATTTAGTTATCTCTGTATATCTTCGCTTTGCTTCATTTATCACTACTTTGCAATAATTTCTTGCCTCTATAATTTTTGTCTGTTCGCAGTTGACTTATGGCGGCCGAATTTTCGGAATGCCTTCTGTCTCTTAGCAATAGCAGCTGCACATTCCAAGGTGAACCATTGAGGAGAGTGGGGTTTGCTGAAGAATTTTCGCATAGGGACATAAGCATCAATGTCTGCTTTGACCCATTCGGTTAGCTCATTTTAACACTGATCAGCAGGGAGTGAAAAGGCTTCAACCCATGGGGCGTTGCTGATGTGATCCCTGAGAGATTCAAAATCAGCCTGCTCACAGTTTCTCGTCGTTTTGAGCAACGGATCTTCAGCTTTTGGAAGAGTTTTAGCCATAACAAGATCAGAGTTTCTGAGCGGGCTACGGGCATTCGCCACACAAGCCTTGGGTAGTGAGGTCAAGAACAGGTCGAGAAGTGAGGCTTGCTGGTCCGCGCGATTTGGAAGGCGGGTCGGAAATTAAAAGTAGAGTTCCCAGCTGCATCAGTAACGCTGGAGAATCCCAACCAGTTACGGTGGTGTGCATTAAGATCCCCAAATACATGTATTTGGGCATTCGAGTCGAGTGGGAGTGCTCTATCTAAGATTTCAGAGACAGAGTCAAGCAGTGTACAGTCCTGGGTCGAAGGAGAATGATATAAGAAATATAAGTAACTAGCTCTGTTATGTAAGGTCAATCTAAAGCACATGTAGGCTTGGTCATCTGATTCTAACCTATGTTCTCTAGTCAAGGGGAGGGTGTCCCGAACATAAACTCTTAGCCCATGCATATGTTTGTCAGAGTCCTTACTGTAGAGTGGAAGGTAATCAGTCATGTCAAAGTGGTGAGAAGAGATTGAGGATTAAAGGTTCGTTTCACTTAGTGCAAGGATATCCGGAGAGTTTGCCAGGAGAAAAGTTTCTACATCGTTGATGTTGGTTCTAAGTCCCCGGATATTTGTGAATGCAAGCCTCAAGGACGGAGGCGAAAGTGTTTTTTGTTGAGTGTATGGTTTAGGTTTGTTTTTCTTATTTTGTGAATTCATGTTTGGGTGCTTTTTTGGCGCCAATAAACTCACACAACCCGTCTATTAGTCGTGACTTGGTCCATGGGGGTTGTGGCCTCGGGAAAGCCCACCGGAGATAACTGTAGGGTCCCTTTCCATGCGCGACATGGCACATACAGTGCCCCACGATATTATACAACTGATGATCGAGTAGCCGTTCTTAGCGCTACCCAAGAGTTTGGGCCCCTAACTGCCAGTCTTAAACAGCAGCCAGACAAGCTGTCTAACGTGTACCCTCAACAAGTCGGAACAAGAGCGACCCAGACTAGTCATGTAGGACTTAGTGACGAAAAATATTCCCCAAGTTGCCCAGATAGAGAGAAAGAGAGACAGCGTTCATAGCCAGGAAACAAGGCCAAGCACTAGGCATCTTTAGAGGCGTCCCAGTGCTTGTACCTCTACGCCTGGCTAATAGACAAAGAAGGAGTGCAGAGGCCGGGCGATAGGTAGAGCCCATCTACTCATTAAGCAATTATAGGTTTGCAAACCGGATACTTTGTTCGAGATTCCAGCTCTAGGAAGGTTGTCGATCAAACATAGGAGGCCTCCTTCCCCAACGGTTTGCTGCCAAGACGTAAGTGGTTAGTAGCAAGATTTTATTGTCAGAGTTTTCCTTCTCTTAGATGGATGACTTTACAAGGTCTACGAGTCCAACACTCCGAGAGAGGATAGCCCGCGCCCGTGCATTAGTCGGGTATTTCCGAGCCCCCGCAGGTAATATATATATATATATATATATATGAATAATGAATAATATGGGGAAAACTTTATATAAGATGAAATAGAAAAAAAAAAGAGAAAATAATTTTATATAAAACAAATTTAAAAAAAAAATCGTTTTGTATGGTTTCGGAATTTACGAATAAAAAAATTCACGAATAAAAAAATTCACGAATAAAAACAAAGTTCTCACATTAGCATAAAAAAAAAGCTTGAAGTTCCCAAGGCAGCCTTTCGTCCGACTCTCGTCAGGGGAATCGTCGGTAGAGTGATTAAAATACACGAACAACCATAAACTGGTATAAAATAAAGTTGCAAGCAGGTGGCATAAGGTTGTATACATGCGAAATAATATACACCATTTTGTCTCTTCATATATATATATATATATATATATATATATATATATATATATGTAGATGGAATAAGTTCACTGTACACTTATCAGAGAGAACAGAAATTGAAGATATGTTTCCCTCTCACAAGTTAGCACAGATAAGAGATAGACAGCCAGTAGGGTAACAGCTGAGAAAAACTTGTTAACTCTTTATACAATGAAAGCTACAGAGAAAAATAAGTAAATTTAAACTCAAAATTAAATAACAAAGCACAGAGTAAATACAAGTAAATTTAGTAATATGATTAGAATTAGTAAAATTTAAGACAGAGACAGTTCAGAAAAAAAGAAAAATTAAGAACTTAGCTTTTTTACAAAAAATACACCCATAAGCTCCAGTTGAAATTTTCGTCTCCATTCGCAGTCGGTGGTAGATATAAATATGTCTTATCTCGTGGTTCTTTAACTACATCAGACTAGTGTGTTTGGTTGGAACTAGAACTTCCTTTTTTAACTACATTTGGTAGTGGACTCCTCCCCCACCCTTTCTTTATTCTCTCTTTCAACCAGAACGCGTTGACCCCTCTAAAACCTAGCATAATAAAGATTTGTGGAACAGGCAAAGGAAGCAAAAACCGGGAGAAAAAAATGTTGTTTAACTAAATACTCATCGCAACGTTAATACATGGATTATTTAAAAAAGAGATAGTTCAGGAATAAAAGAAAATTAAGAACGTAGCTTTTTTTGAAAAAAATTACACCCATAAGCTTCAGTTGAAATTTTGGTCTCCATTCGCGGTCGGTGGCAGATATAAATATGTCTTATCTCGTGATTCTTTAAATACGTCAGACTAGTGTGTTTGGTTGGGACTACACCTTCCTTTTTTAACTACATTTGGTAGTGGACGCCTAATTAAATTGAAATGTAGCTGAAAATAGCTGAAATAATCGACGCCCCCAGACGAAATCTGCCCTATAGCCCCCTTAGGAGTGAATTTAGAGATTCGGGAATACACCCATTAACTTTCTCCGTAAATCTTACATTAGAATACACTTTTAGATTTTATCTAGATTCGCTAGCATTTTTTTCTATAGGGCACAGACACACATACATACAGACATTGAGTTATATATATATATATATATATATATATATATATATATATATATCGTATATTTTTGAATTAAACGTATCTGCATTAGTTTAATAACAATCGCCCCCCCCCCACAATTTTTACAAAAATAGACCAAATAAAAACAAACAAACCAAAAAACAACTTAAAAAACAAAACAAAAGTACGTGTTTTTATTTGAATTTTATTACTCCGGGGTTATATCCCCTGCGGCATGTTATGAACAGAGTTATTTAACTTCTCGTTCGGCACAATTTATTTATATCGGCCATTTTATAATTCCAACGTCATGAGATGTTGTTTCAGTATTTCGCGTGTACGATTAAATTGGCTATAACCTACTGTTTTTTTTCAATTAAAACATTAAAAATATTAGTTTTATGCAGCAATCTGTTGTTTTAAAATAGTGCCGAGCGATATTTTTTAGGATTCACACAAAAACTAATGCTAACCTTCGTTATTTTAAAAAATTTTTTTTTTTATCGTAAATCGAAATTAATGGAAATAGCAGGAAGGAATGTCAAGCGAAAGAATTCAGAAGACGACATAAAATTCGACTTCATAAAAAGATGGCGTGTATTTACTACCGAGTATTATTTGTGTAGCAATCAGTCATTAAAAGCAATTAAGGTAATATTTGTCTTTATAGTGTGTATCGTGAACGTATGCTTCCTAAAATCTTTTCTATCGAGATTGGTTTTCGACGTCGAGAAACGAGAAGAGAATAATTGTTATTTTATGAAGTGAATGTGTCTGCATCAGTTTCATAAATTGTGAACACTATTCTTCTGTTAAAAAATAGATGCATTAACCGAAAGCCCCAAGTGAGGATCGAACCCACGAACCTTGGATTTCAAAATCAGTTCTCTAACCACAGAGATATGGAGGCAGACACGACAGATTATCAGTGGATGAATTGTAAAAGCTGGAATGGAGCCAGCAACAGACTGACCGACTTTAACAGCTTCGGCTGACTATACTGGTTTAGTAGATTATGTTCGATATATTTGTATACATGCCACGCATTCTAAATTACTTACATATCTTATACGAATATCGAATTAAGCCTTTGCAAAGTCTGGTTCTATTTCTTCTTTGTTTGTATGTTTTACGTCGCAACCACCCTTTTGTGATTATTCAATGTCGATACCCAATACTAGCATTGAGTAATCATTACTATTACCGACATAAATTATTTTAAAGAAAATAGCGTTGGGAAATTTGTTAAAAACAATTTATTTTGCTTTACCTACTAATTTGTAACCTATTTGCGTTAAAATAATTAATAGAAGTTATAAGCCTTAAACAAAGATGGCTACTTTGTTCAGAATCGGTATTTACGCGAACTTTAAACGCTTATAGCTTCTATTTAATATTCAAATTTTTGGGCATTTTAAACAAGAGCCAACAAAACAAAAAATGGGTGAACCTTCCCCAAAAACAAACAAACAAATAGGCAACAAATAAATGTTACCAAAGGCAAGATAAGTTAATCTTATACCTACCTGGATAAGTTTTTTTTTGTGTTTTAACTTATTTTAATTTTTATTTTGTTCAAAACAAACCTGATATTCACTCTGTTCAATTAGAATGAAAATCAAAATGGCTGACATTACACAGTCACGTGGAGTCTCGATAATTGCTTAAAAATCGAAAATTAAACAAAATACTGCACGATTGGTGAAATTTATTGGATATGTTTCTACCAGTAATTTGTTTACTTTTCGATTTTTGAGCGATTATCAAAGGTCCTTGTGTAGGGCTCATAGCCAGCCATTTTGTTTTCGTTCTAACTGAACAGAGTGGACCCCAGGTTTATTTTGAACAAAAACAACAACTAACTTTCAAATAAGTTAAAACACACAAAAAACTTATCTAGGTAGGTAGAAGAGTATCTTATCTTGCCTTTGGTAACATTTATTTGTTGTATATTTGTTTCTTCAGCCCTTTTTGTTTTGTTGACTCTTGATAAAAATGCCCAATTTTTTTATTGATGCAAGTAAATCACAAATGAGTAGGTAAAGTTATGGCAGACGCCACTACCGGCCAGGGGGTATTTGTTGCGACTCCTTTCTTTCTTTGTTTACTCATCCCTTCTTCGTCCTGAGGTAGAGAAGATAGAATGATCTCGTGAAAGCACGCTGGCCGAAAGTTCCGGCCAATCAGGAACCAACAGGTCAGCTTGACCACGCGTGATTTGACTCACTATAAAATAAGTCACGCACCCTCGTTTCTTTCTCTTTTTCTTCCGCTTTCCGGCCGAACGCATACCGAGGAGATCGTCGACCGAGGAGGTGGGGGAGGCAAAAAGTAGGCAATCTCTTTTAATTCGTACCACAAATAACGAACTTTCTTCAAGCACACATACCCATTACAATTGCCACAAAAATCACTTTACATCAAACACGCTCGCATATGCACTTTTGCACAAACGGAATATTTTCACTCCTTAAAAATGAACTCTGTAACTGATAGCTTTACGAAATGTTTTAGCCAAATAAATTGTTTTGTTTTAATATAAATGTTTTACTCTAATTATTGATTTTACAAAATACTATTCTCGTGTGTTAGCTTTATTATTCCTTCGCTTTCTTTCTAATATGATTTCCAAATAATAATAATGTTTCCCTTCTTCCCTTTGTTAGTTTCATACTGTTTAATTTTATCCACACGTGGTCTGGCCACTTCGAACAATCCACATGTGGTCGGACCATCGATAGTGGGAATGACATGCTGCTATAAAGGCATCTCTCCCACAACCTTTGGTCGGGGGACACCCCACATAGGATTAACCCTTTGTCCAAGAACAACCCCCGGCCATAAAGTAAAATACATTGTTTTTGACTTATTTCCCAACTGTATTTCCTTTGTAGCGGCTTACATGAATTAACTATTTTCTGTCGATCTATGTAAGTTGTGATTCAGCTTGACGATCATTGTAGCCACCGCCTCTTCAACAAGTGCGCGTCTGCATGTAACGAGATTCACGCGTGATTGCTGGGTTCAGATCACGTGATCAGCAGAACACCCTCAGACAAAATGTGATCCTGCGATTCTCTGCTGGACCGATGGAAGAGAATCTACGAACTCCAGGAAAAAATTATTTCGCTTTGTCAATCTATACTGAACATTATGTATTATATTTTGTTTTGTTCCTGTGCTTCTCCTACATAAATGTATTATCCGTTCGTGCACCGTGTTGTTCAATTGATTTACATCTAGAAGAAACTTATACAAACGAATACACATATCTTTGTCCAGTTCCCGTCTCTTATCTCATAAAAAAACATAGCTTTCAAACAGTTAAACCTTAGAAATAATTGATGACGGCAATAGTAATGATTACATAGCATTGTTTAATTTAATATTATCTAATCTCCTATTATAAAAACTGACTTTGGTTTTCGGGAGCTCAAAATTTGATATATTTTAATCTTTTTTGATTAGTAAATACAAACTGAAAATCAAAGTAAAATATCGCCAATCCGTGAGACTTTAATTAAAAAATATAATTTATAAATTGGAGATGCTGTCTGTATTAAAGTGTTTAAAGTAGCAGCGGTAGTGAGTATTGTTTTTACGTATCGACTGTTGATTGGACAAAAGCTGAAATCAGCAACTTCCTTCAACCAATCAAAATGCAAGGAATATTCAATGAAAAAACTTGCCCATAGTATAACACTCCAAACACACGGCTTTCTTTTTATTTTTCCTGTATTTTCTTCTATACTCGACGCACGTGAGTTCGTTCTTAATGTCGACACACGATACTAGCATTGAGTAATCATTACTATTACCGACATAAATAATTTTAAAGGAAATACAGTTCGGAAAGCGAAGGCGTTCGACGAACATAACGAGAGACATTCACGAACACACACGCCGCTCAACGAACGCACATGTACACAGGTTCATAGCCGCACACACCCTCTCACTAACAAAACAAGGCACGCTAATACATGCACATATCTTCAAATCCGTTGCCAAGGTCGCTGGGAAAATGGTTGGATCATTCTACAGCCCCACAAAGTATCTCACTCCTGATGCAATTTCCTACCTGTATAAGAATCAAATCCGTCCTAAGATGGAGTACCGTTACCACATCTGGGGAGGTACCGCTCAAATCACCTTTTCCTGCCTTGACAGAGTACAAAACCGACTTTCTCATAGCAGAAATGTTATTATTTTCATAGTAGATGTTACAATCTATGTCAAAAAAATCATAACAAAAACTCGTTTAACTACAACCGCTGTCAATAAATCCCATTTCTCTCTGTGTGTACCTAAAACTAAACGGAGCTTCCATGAATAGAATTTCTTTCCCAGAACTACCCGTCTGCGGAACACAATACCGTGGAGCTGCTTCCCAGCTGACTACAACATAGTCGTTTTCAAGTCCAATGTAAACAAATTCTTGTTGAGCCGTCCTCTTAAATAATCAAATTCTGTCCAATTTACAACCATCGTCACCAATCTTTACGGTGTTATCTCACCGTCCACCTGACAAACTCATTGACTCTTATCATCGAGTGGCCTTATGGCCTTGATAAGTAGTAAAACAAAAATTACACTCACGTAAACGCACACGGCGCCAGCCGAAACCAACATGTGTACTCAATTGTTCCTTACTAACAAACACCCTCCTTTCACCAGAACATTCTCGTCCGCTTTGAACATTTATTTTTCATTGTCATTAAAATTATTTTGTATTGATAGACTTTGCAAATAAGTTCTTTCATACCTCGAAAAGGGCTAACTCAATACAAGGACTGATGGGAGACAGCGGACATTTATTCAACTTGATCTTTGTTCCGAATCACTGAACAGTGAGGTGGAGGCAGATAGATAGATAGATAGATAGATCAAAATCACTAATTAATTATATAGTTTTTCAGTCCCTATCATTTTACATGCACTGTGTACTCCCAAACGGACGCTCTTCTTTTCTCTCACACTCTCTCGTTGAGCAATGTGACGTCATCTCCGTTTATATTCATTCTCAATATAGCAATCTTTACCCTGGGTTCATCGAGTTGACTCTGGCTGACGTTTCATTTCTTGTTATTCTTAACAAAATATTTTATATACTAGTGGGTCTACTCACCCAATATCCAACATGCCTTTGATTATTGTATGCCGTGGTGTTGCATCCTTTTATATCCTTTGTTTCTCTATTTTCAGTTCTATGCAGAATAACATTTTTCTTATGGTTAACACAATGTCTTCTGTATATAATCCTCACTTGAGATGTCCAACATTCTGAAACCAGCCGGGTTTGACCAGGATCGTAATTCTTCAAATGAAACAAAGCTATGGAAGCACCCAAATACGACATTTGAGAATTTTATTGATGAGTTTTGGGAACAAGTCTCTAACAAGTTTAAGTCTATTGTCAATTGTATTTACTCGGACGTTTTGGGTATATTGGATACTGTTCTACTAAGAACTTATTGGAACTTGTGCGAACACTAGAAAGTATCAATAAAAAAAGGGATTGCATATTTTGGTACAAAATCCGATCCATATTAAAATAAAATTAATAGAAAATATATATTGTTAGATTATGCACTCATATATACATTTAGTTTTTTGGTTTTCCATTCTTGCAGAGATGGAGCGAAGCTTGCGACGATGATGTGTATAAGATTAATGGTGAATTAATGTATGTGTTTATTTATGGGTGCACCGTGTGATAAATAGGCAGCAGCAGCAGTAGCTATAGCGGCACAATGTCAACAAAAACTGCGTATGTATGTGTATGTATATGTGTGTGTGGGTAAAATTTTGTGCTACTGTTTTTAGCAGTAGCAGCACGTTTTTAGCTGGAAATCTGAATTTTCTTTTCTTTTGTATCAGTTTCCAGTAATGAATCGTACAGACAACACATGATTTTCACCTTCGTCCCTTCACTTAATTTAAAGAACGTATTTTGCTTCTACACAAATTCTTCTAATAGAAATAATTTTACAGCATCTGGGACAAATACATTTTCTAGTACTCTAATATATATATTTTTCAGCCAATAAAAAGAGTTAAAAATTTGGTGTTACTCGCTGGGAGCCGATCTCCACACTATATAAAGACACGGCACAAATAATCAGCAGTCCAATCCAATCCAGTCCAGTTCTGTATCACCAAATCATCACCGTAACAAAATACGACGCATATAAGTTTTAAACCACGTAAAATTCTACACATCAAATAAGTACTACCTAAAATAACTCGTAGGAGAAAGTAAACACACACGCGCACACTTAACTGTGCATATTCATACATTTATTACTAGGATTTCTTCAAACAACATCAGACAGCATCTCTTAAAGAATGCTGTTTTTGATATACAACTTGGAAAAATATTTGGATCATTCTACCGTTCCAGAAAGTACTTAAATATAATAGTCAGATACGTCCTAAGATAGAGTACTGCTTCCACATCTAGGGAGGCGCCGCTCAAAGCACTCTAGTGAGGGATAATCTCCTCTTTTCCTTACAGACACTTCCGTTTTTGCTACTCTCTCTTTCTCTTTCCCTCTCTCTACTCTACTCTATTGTTATTTTTTCTGGAAGGTGCTCGACTGAGCTCCAATATCTTGTTCATATTAGTAAGGCAATCACAACAAGAACTTCTTTTGCTACCACAACGAAAACAAATTTCCTTTCTTTCTTTCTTTCGTTCTTTCTTTCTGTGTCTAATGTCAGGCGGAATTCCCACAAACAGAGCTTCTTCATAAGGGAACACATTACAACGGGACTGCTTCCCTACAGATTACAACAGAGTTGTCTTCAAATGCAATGTCAACAGATTCTTATTATGAACCGCTCTCATAAGTATTCGGACATTGTCTATTCTATCAACCATTCTCAATCCTCTAAGTCCTTCATCTCTCAACTGACAATCATTTCATCTCATTAAACCATGTCTTTAGGTGGCTTTTGGCCTTGATAAGTAGTGATTCATTAGTAAAAGAAGTACTGTTGATCAAGCCATAGCTATTGTTCAGAAAATTTCTGCAGTATACCATCAAATCCTTTAGTTGCCACTGGTGAAACAAAACCACGGAATTCAATAGCATCATCTGTATCTCCTGATTCAGACACTGTTGCTGCTCTTTCTACCAACACTTAATTTAGTAGAAAGTTCCTGTTTTCTGATAATGTAAACCGTAACCGGAAAGTCTGTCCACAACGAGCATTTCTTCAAATTTGTCGTTCAAAACCTCGGGTAACACAGAGTACCACTGCTGCTGTCTTCAATCCGATTTGTACTGCCCACTATGGTTACCCTCGTAGTATGAATCATGCTGTTATAAGAATCAAAATCCATGATAAAGT
The DNA here is from genome assembly GCA_963556195.1 of Sepiola atlantica. Classification (NCBI taxonomy): domain Eukaryota; kingdom Metazoa; phylum Mollusca; class Cephalopoda; order Sepiida; family Sepiolidae; genus Sepiola; species Sepiola atlantica. The sequence goes on from OY744521.1 coordinate 78,047,224, forward strand.
GCTGATAATTCTTGCTGACACCTGTAGCTCAAGTAACTTCATTAGTTGAACTGTTGTAGATAGTCTGCAGGTGGAATTTGAACACTTAATGAAGACTATTTCTATGACCTAGAGTATTGTGCAGTTCAAGTTTGTTGGTTCATGCAATCTAGATCTTGTAATACTAAGACGATTGTATCAAGGAATTATGTTTGGTATTTTGGACAACCCGTATAGTGAGGTTATAATTTCCAGACACTGCATAAACAAGTTATTTTTCTATATGGCGATGCCAAGAAGGACCTGATTGTTCAACCTAGTGACATGATAAGTGGTGTAGCTGCTTCCAGATTGACGATTCGCTCATTATTCCCAAGTGTATCGGACAATACCCAACCCGTGTCAGACGAATCATAACGTTTTAGTTCTATCGACCGTAAGTCCATTGACAGTGAAATATCCAATTTACAGTCAGAAATTACCATTCAGACGTATTTCTCTCTGTGGAGGGCTCAAGTTGTGATCGCAAAGGATTCACAAAAATCACAAGAAGAGACTTTGTATAAACTATTCACAGACTGTCATTTTGTACACCAAACTTGACGCTTACCCCTTGACCCGCGTAGGTGAAATAGTAAATGAGCCTGGCAAGTATAGGTTTTGTTCAACTTTTGACCTCACAAGTGTATACTATCAAGTTCCTATCATTGATGCAGACTAAAATTCACAGCCTTTGTAGGTAAAGGTAGGTTGCATCAGTTCACTGAGGAAAAAGCAAAATGGACAATATCAAATTTGGCAGTGTAGACCAGGTACAGCATGATCGTAATTGTCTTAGATTCCAAGATGCTCTGATACACAAGGACCCTGTATTGAATGAATTGGAATCATTCATCTCAACTACATCTAGTCAAATACTAGACTACCGTGTCAGTTTCTACACCATTCAGCAAGGCTTAAAACACAATTTATAAAACTTTAAAATAAATTTACTTATTTGTTGTTAATTCTTTGCATTTCTTTCCTTTTCTCCTTTTCCCCTTTTCTCCTTTTCTCCATTTCTCACCTGTAACGTCCTTGCTCACATGGTTCTTTTCTTCTCCTTCTTCTTTATTATTTTTTCCATGCGACTCACACGTTGGCTCGTGGCACCCGGCTCTAAAACGCATCCACATAGAAGGCAATGGCCAACGATCACTAAATCGACAGATGTGGCATTGTGGTCTTTTCTTCCTCGCGCCGTCATTCATTGCTTCCTCTTGGACCCATGTCGTCATCTTTTCTTCTTCAGAGCTTATGTTGTCATTCTCCGCCCATTAAAACCTTCTTGTGGTCAAAGTCAGAACAATTAAGAGAAGATATGGTTTCAGAAATGGAGGTTTATTAAAAGAAATAAGTAAAATAAGTCACAAGTACAATTTACAATCAACTAAAAATGATACAGAACCCTTACCTTCGGTAACGATTGGAAAGTCACACACTCATACACACGCACACACACACATATATTTATTCATATATATATATATATTATATATATATATATATATATATATGTAAATATATATATAAATATATATATAAATATATATATAAATATATATATAAATATTTATATATATGAATATATATATAAATATATGTATATATAAATATATGTATATATATATATAAATATATGTATATATATATAAATATATATATAAATATAAATATAAATATATATATATATTTATATATATATTTGTATATATATTTATATATATATAGTTATATATATATTTATGTATAAATAAACATATATTTATATATATATATGCTTATATATATTTATATAGATATTTATATATATATTTATATATATATGTATATATATATAGTTATATATATATTTATATATAAATAAAGATATATTTATATATATATATATGCTTATATATATTTATATAGATATTTATATATATATATATTTATATATATATTAATATATTTATATTTTTATATATATATATTTATATATATATATATATTAATATATTTATATTTATATATATATATATATATACATATATATATTAATATATTTATATTTTTATATATATATATATTTATATATATATTTATATAGTGTGCAGGTTCGAATGATTTCGATGGAATCCGAGTAAGAGAGATCAATGTGTATTTACACAGAGCATGAATAAATTTAAAAAGGGGGAAAAATTAGACACACATTCAGGTTGTATACATTATAACTTATTGCGACCTAGATCAGTCTCATCAGATCTATAACCAACCGCATTAAGATTCATGTTCTGAATGCGGTTGTTTATACATCTTATTATATATATATATATACATATATTTATTTATTTATATGTATATTTATATATATGTATATATATATATATTTATATATATATTAATAGATATATTTGTATATATATCTATAATCAAATTAAACCAAAAGTAAACTTTTAGTAAATAGGACCTATAGTGAAAAGGTTAATCTCTATATACGAGATAGAGCAATTATAAAGATAGAAGAAATAAGAGTGATAAACATGTTCGAATGTATATATATATATATATATATATATATATATATATATATAATGACAGTTTTAGTATGTGGTATGTATGTGTGCGTCTTCCCGTCTTCCGTTCAGGTGACAATGAAGAGCGATATAAAAGATATAAAAAGATATAAAACAACTTAGAAAGAAAGAAACTTATACTCTGAAAATTGTAACAATAGTAGTAGTAATAGTAGTAGTAAGCAGTTGTAGTTTTAATAGAACAAGAAGGGAAAGAAAAACAGAAAAGGGTGTTTTCCCTCTGAAACAATCCATAAATAAAGATAACCAATAAACTTGATTGGTTGAAAAGAAAATGTCGTGTGAAATTGAATGGAATCGATTGATGATCGTGCAACATCTCCGCGATAACCGAGCGTTAAATATCGATTTACCTATTACATCGAATCTTTAATCTTATTTACTTTCCGACCTGAACTGGCCAATATCCCCCCTGTAATAGTTAACCGTGATTATATCTTATTATCACAAGTGTTTGGTATATCTTTATATATATTTATATTTTGTCTGCAATAGTCTATTAATAAACACTTAGGAAGAAAAAAAAAATGTTTAATTGAAAACTTATTCCTTTGTTACATAACGAAATTTATTGAATGGAGCAGTGATTGAGGTCATAATTTAACTTTTATTTAATGGGAGTAAGACAAACCCTGTGACTTCTGGAAAAAGGGAGATTTCCCTCTTCTCGGATGAAAACTTAAGCAGGGGGACACGAAACGTAGCCGCTCCCCGAAGATCCTCAGTGAGGGTGGCGGCGATCGTAAACAATATAGCTAGGTGTAACGAGAAGCTATCTATCTGTCTATCCGTTTGTCTGTCCGTCTGTCTGCCTGTCTGTCTCTTTTTATATGAAGAGCAGCCCACAGGTCCAGAGGTCCAGAGGTCTTTTACCCTTTTTGTGAATGTTCCAAGTTGTCTGTATTAATAAACCTCTTATAAAAAAGTAAACATCGGAGTTTGAGTGATTGTATTCACAGACGATAAAATACATGGGTTTCCGACGACAACAACATGTGCATAAGTTTATGCATGCCTCAGTAAGCGAAAACGTAACTCCTTTACGACTAATCTATTTTGGTCGGTGCCCAGACAGAGAAGAAAGCCGAAAGGAAAGGCTGAATCGATTTTTATGTCTGATAGCTAGCTTTGTATTCTTATGTTTAAAGTTCACACTTGACTTGGGAATAATGGTCACTAAGGGGTGATTCCACACCCCAAAGCTCCTAGAGTTGGGCCTCGCAGTCGGATGAATTTGGAGATCATACCCATAATCACTAGCTAAAAGGTAACCCTTACTTCAGGTAAAATACCATAACTGTAATGTTAAATATTCGTTGACGTCTATACAGACGACACGATTATCTATGACAGCACTTCGAAGAGCATTGGTGACCAAAATCTCGCTGATTCTTTCTCTTCCAAATTGGAGCACGTGGTGCAATGGGGAAACGTGATTTGTTATTTTTAACACCCCTAAAACTAATCTTCTCGCCTTTCATCATCAACGCTCGGATCCTCATTTTTCCTCAGTTATAATAGATATTACTCCTCTTGAGGAACCCCCTTGCTTTGATTAGCTCCTAGGACTGACTTTCACTCCGGACTTCAAAAGGAAGGCTTACATCAAATCTGTTGCTAAGCTTGCTGGGAAAATGGTTCTATCATTCTACCGCTCCAAAAGATGCCTGACTCCTGACACAATCTGCTACCTGTATAAGCGTCAGATGAGTCCTAAGATGCAGTACTGCTGCCACGTCTGGGAAGGTGCTGCCCAGATCAATCTTTTCTGTTGTTGACAAAGTACACACTCGACTTCACAATCTAGTCAAGGATGATCGCCCTTGCCGTTGCTAATCGTTCACTACTCTATCGCTATCGCTAGTGTTCGTCTGAGCTTAAACTTCACCCCCCCCCTGTAAAAAATTACAGCATAAACTCGTCTGGCTACAACTACTGCAAAGAATGTTCTTTTTTCCTCGGTGTACCTTAAACCAAACGGAACTTCCACGAATAGAGTTTATTTCTAAGAACTTCCTATCTGTAGAACACAATTCCATGAGGCTGTTTCCCAACTGACTACAACATGGTCCTTTTCATGTTCAATGTTAATAAATACTTGGTGAGCTGCCCTCTTAAGTAATCAAATTCTGCCCATTCCACCCATCGTTTCCAATCCTTCTATAGTATTGTTCTTCATCAACCAGATACTCTTATTTATTCTTATCCTCGAGTTGCCTTTTGCCTTGATAAATGTAGAGTATTAAAATCCGAAGAAGCAGTTCTACACAATTTGAGAACATTGAAACAGCACTTAACCAGTTGTGTAGAACGTTTTCTAATTGTCACTGGGGCAAGAACACATATATGACCCTTACCATTTTATTCTTTTCTACCCTCTTTTGCTTATCTTCAAACTTGACCCCTGTCGCTCCATTGCCTCTTGTCGCTTCTTTCCACACTTCCCATACCTCTACCCTTATCACTTTACCATATGTATAAATAAGATTTAAAAAAAATATTTTCATTAAAATTAGCTTATAAACTAAGTAACCCTTAAAGAACGAGAAAATATTGCATAAATATATAAAACTCTAAATTATCACAATTGCAAGCACGAACCAGTAAATAAGCAAAACAGGTTTGTTTGAGAAGACGAAAGTGGCGATAAAGGATTTGAATTTTATTATATACTAGCGGAACCCGTCGCCCGGCGTTGCACGGGAGAAATGGCCTATAGTTCTTTCTCCAGCCCCACCCCCTATACCGTGTTGGCGAATGTTGCAAATTTAAAAAAAAAAAAAGTGGCAGAGTCGAATGGGATCGAACGCCGAAACTGTCAATCATTAAACCTCCCTTCTTACCCACGATGCCACGCTTACGATTTAAAAATAATTGTGTAAATAGGCTAATAACGCTATGGGTGTTTATTGACATGCGTGTTTTGTTAACATTTACATTCTGCCGACCAAATGGAAACTTCAACAATGACGCGGTGTAGGTCATTTTTTGATGAATTAAATTCATTTGGGCAATTTTTCTATAATATGCGTGTTTAAGGTGTATGTTTTTGAAAATGTAAATGTATCCGCGTCTACCAGTATCTTAGTGCTTAATGAATTAAATAGGAAGTCGATTCGATCAAGAAATGTTATCCGCCATATTGAATAATTAAATGTTGCAGGAACTGTGTTCGTTAATTTCATTCGCTTAAATCCGGAATGAATTTTAATGTAGAAGGTAGAATTAGATAGAACGTAATCTGATATTCGCGAATAATCATCGGAGTGTAAGGGAGCGGTTGTTAAGTTTTTGCGTATTGCTTAATATTATGTAGTAAAATAATGCCAGACAAATACGAAATAACAATGGGTGCTTTATGAAAATTATACTGTGTTTATTAGTTCCCGGTGTCGATGAGTGTAGTCACAGTACAGAATTGTTAGGGAGAAAAGTTTTTACTACCACCTATATGGAGTTGGTATTTCGGAGAGTCGTGGCGGCCGGGCCGAATGTAATATTCAGTGTAAGTTTGAAAAGAAAAATAACAGATATACTAAAACACGCTCGAGTGAATAAGTGCAATGTAATTGTGAGTTCAGTAGCCCGTGATGCATGTGGTTATTTTCCTATTCTCCGAGAAGGTACAGGGGAAAAAACGTCTCTACTTTATATATAAGAAGAAGATGTGGCTAGAATTATTTGGAGTTGGTTACTTGGATTTTTGTAGTGTATTTTAGGGATTATATCCAGCAGTTCTGTTAAAGTCTTCGATCCTAGAGCTATTTTATTATGAGTAATATAAACGAAATGCAATATAGTGACTATTTTTAAGCTCGGAGTTAAAATAAGTAATTTCGTATCCAATTGAAGTAAAGCCATATTATGAACTATTTTGTTGCTTGAAATAGATACACTTGGATATTGATAAAAAAGGGCTGGACCCGACAAGCCCGACACACCTGACCCCCGGAGTCACCATCTCTCTCTCTCTCTCTCTCTCTCTCTCTCTCTCTCTATATATATATATATATATATATATATATATATATATATATATATATATATATATAACATTAATACTAATTTAAAGATAAGTGATGTATCCTTAAATAATAATCTATCGTGATAATATAAAGCTCGATGTAATCGAATAGAGCAATACATTCAGAACATGAAAAATGAGAATAAAAACTGTATAAATATAATATTTATTAAGACATCAGAAGTTCAAAAGCAAGGAGTTCTATATCCTGCTGAAAGTTGTCAATGACCACTTTATTATACATCGAACCTTGACCGATAACCCTCATCTTGGATCCTTTGGATTGGATATTTTACTCTTGCCTCTTCGCACAAAGGATGCCCTTACTTCGCTGATCACTACCGAACACTCAGCTTTTTAACGACAACACTTGAACTCATGAGTACCTTGAATATTCTTTTTAATTTTTTTTTTTACTTTAACAGCATTTTTGTTTGACTGTCCTGTTTACGTTCCTCTCAGCCTAGAGTTTTTGTATATATATAGTTTTTGTATATATATGTGTATTAATTTTCAAAGTCAAAGTTAAATGTTGCCGGTAATATTTACAGTTACATTACCGAATTTTATTCGCTGATGAAAAGAGTTTGTCTTTGAAACTCCATGGGTTAAGGATAATGAAACTTCTTGTTTTTGAACTTCTGATGTCTTCATAAATATTCTATTTATACAATTTTTTATTCTCATCTTTCACCTTCTGTATATATATATATATATATATATATATATATATATATATATATATATATATATATATATATATATAAATATATATATATAAATATATATATATATATATAAATATATATATATATATAAATATATATATATATAAATATATATATATATAAATATATATATATATATATATATATATAAATATATATATATAAATATATATATATATATATATATATATATATATATATATATATATATATATATATATATATATATATATATATATATATATATATATGCACGATCCGAACACGTTCGTAGATCACTCTAGCTGCTTGGTAAATCTAGCCACCGACTCGCTATTTACATTTAAATTTCTCTCTAATTACTAACTAATTGTCTATAGCCGATGGGATAAGACTCTTGACTACGAATCAGTGGCGATTTGTGATCGGGGTTCGCGTCCGCCGACCGTTGAGAATTACTTCCCGCACTGAAGATTACGTTAGCATGAAACATCGATGTCTGTAGGTATTAAAATAATTAATATTTTGTTTGTTTATATATATATATATATATATATATATATATATATATATATATATATATATATATATATTCAGTATGAACATATATTTATGGCAAATAAGCAACGCAGAAACATTCATGTTTCATTCCTGGATGAAATTATCAGGCTAATTGCGTGGATGTATTGTTTTCGATTGCTTTTTATATCTAAGTAGTGTGTACCCTTGCTAACTAACAAATCATATTTTGGGTTTAATTACGCTCTCACGAGTTATTATTTTCACAAGTCAATGGGTGTCACGCTCTTTGTTTCAGAGGGTTTTTGGTATTCCACACTTTTAAGTGGGTCGAAGTAACTAAAGTTACCATACTCTGACACGTGGGAACTAAAATAATTTATAATTTGTTCTATGTTTTGGTACCTATCACGATTTTAGATTTATTTTTAAATTACGGTGTTTGCATTTATTTAGTTTAGCTTTTTATGATTTATTTACTTACTTATTTAATTTATATAATTAGTTATCCTAATGTGAGGTTTGTTCTATGGCTATAGTTAATTACTATTATCTCTTACGATTTAGTATTGTTTTAGCACCTTTGAAATTTTAAATGTCTAGTTTCTCATTCAAGCATAATCTACACAGATCATCTAATATTTGCATGTTCTAGCCCATCGTAATATCTTCTATGGGCGTAAGTCTGCTTTCTTTAAAATGTCAGTAATGATTCGATAATGATGTTTTAAATCTGCATCCTCTGTTATTGAATGTACTTTTGTGATTATAATATATAGTTTAAAATTTCAAACTCGTTTCTCCTATGTAGTATCTTTTGTTATTCGGGGTTTCATGTCTAATTAATGTGGCTTGGTAAACGATGCCTTTAGTTGAGCAATTATTCTATAAAGGACAGTGTGTGCGAATTTTACAGTTGATATCTCTATTATTCACTTTCTTATTTCTATTTGGATAATCATTATTACTGTATAAGTTACTACTATTAATTGTGATTATATTATTATTGTTATTGTTGTTATATTTATCACTTTTACTACGAATTTTATTTTATTTTTCTCTTTACTAATGTCATTTAGTATTTTGTTATTGTGGGCTTTGATTATTATTTAAAAATTTTACAGCAACTGTAGAAGAGTTTAAATAATTTTTATTGAATATTTTATATAAGGGATTAGTTACAATAACATGTTTTTCAAAAAAGGTTTAAGAATTTCTTGAAAAGATGATATACGTATATACATTAAATAGAAAATTAATCGCATAAGTGTGACTAGACGTAGCGAGATTGTGGTGCTCTATCGACTTAGCTAAAGAAACTGTCATTTAGAAGTAAGATACATTATATATCATTTAAATGAAATTATTAATTTCTTTACATTTTTATGATACAGATAACTTGAGTACTCCACCAGAGTGACACTTCTATGCGAGGGCATATATATATATATATATATATATATATATATATATATATATATATATATATATATATATATATATATATTGCGTAAGCATGAAACATCGGTGTCTGTAGGTAAAAATGATTTACTTTTAAAAAAATGTTATATATATATATATGTATGATTTACTTTTAAAAAATGTTATATATATATATATATATAACATTTTTTTAAAAGTAAATCATTTTTACCTACAGACATCGATGTTTCATGCTTACGCAATCTTAATTGTAGGGATGTTAATTCACGTCGGTCAGAGGGCTTGAACCCGGATTTTACAAATTGCCACTGGTTCGCAGTCGGGTATCTTTCCTCTCAGCTGGCGAGAATCCACATGATAATTAGGAGGGATTTAAATATATAATCGCCAAATCAGCGAGCGCGTACAGCGAGCAGTTGACAGTGATTGTACAACAACAACAAACGGGGTCGGAATCTCGCTTTTAAGCCATAGTATTACTGCTCGTTTATAAATTCTCTCAGAGTTCACTAATCCTAGTAAAGAGGGCTATAATTATATTTCAAAAGTAAATATTCATTATTTCTACCTACAGACATCGATGTTTCATGCTTACGCAAGTGTAGGGATGTTAATTCACGTCGGATTTTACAAATAGCCACGTATATATATATATATATATATATATATATATATATATATATATATATATATATATATATATATATATATATATATATATATATATTAATATCTCGGATATCACAGCTGTAAGGATTCTCTTCAACAGAAATTGACTAAATTTGACACAGGATGGATTTAGTGCTCCCACGTGGTTTTATTTTTCCGCATGTACCTTAATTCTCCCCCCCCTGCTCTTCACTTTGCCTACTTCTCTCATTGGCCCTCCTATCCTTTCACACTTTATCCACTACTACTCCCTGTTAACGGTTGACACAAATCTTCCGCCGACTCTTTCTTCGCCTCACATTCTCTTCTTTCTCTCATATTCTCTGTTGATATTTTTTACTAGTCTGTTCGTGCTTATCAAGTATTCCATATATTAAACATTCCATATAAAAATATATACTTATTGTAATCAACAGATACGTGTTTCGTCGTTTCTACGATATATATATATATATATATATATATATATATATATATATATATATATATATTGACTTTACCTATATTTACTATAGGTGAGTTATTCTATTGTACATTTATACTCTACTTAAGTAAAAACATTTTGACTATATATATATATATATATATATATATATATATATATATATATATATATATATATAGTCATCCAGATACAAACTATTTCGCTGTATCACGGGATTGCAACTCAACCGTCGAGCTGACGGTCGGCGCCTCTATCTCTGTGCTATCATACGACACTGTCTGAATGTAAGTGATATCTACAATGTAAACATTGTCAAGTACGAATTAGTTTTACCCATTGAGCTATGCCTTAAAGCTAGTGACAGTTAGCGATATCCTAACAAATAAGCTCTTCCCAGGAAAAGGGAGCTTTCGTTAAAAATCAATACGGAGTGCTGCAGTTCCACTGTATCTACGGACGAACCTACACTGATCTGATGATGACGAATGGATTGGCACTCTTGAGCACCACCGAGCGCTTTTTTATCACTTTATTTGAAACGCAATAGGTTTAGTTCATTGTCAGTGGTGCATATATTAATTTTAATCATGAAGGCATTTATGGCGTTAAGTTGTTGCATTTATGAGAGGCAAGCCATAACTTTCGAGCCGTTTTGACGTGGCTATTTAGAGTCGACATTGATGTGCAATAAACTTGAAGGCTTGTTCTAGTCGGGAAACGCAAAGGAAAGATGGCGAGTGTGGAATTAACCTCTTGTTTAGAATTGTGAAGCGCGACACTTTTGTTCACAGACGGAAAGACCGGAAATGTGAGTTATTTGACAAGCAAATCGTTTAGAGTCGTAAACTCTGAAACAAAAAAAAACAAAGGAAAAGAAAGAATAAAAAACAAAACAAAGGTTAAGAGAGAGAGAGATAGAGAGAGAGAGAGAGAGAGAGAGAGAGAGAGAGAGATGGGGAAAACAGAACAATAAACGTGTGTGGATGTGGTGGATGTGATTAAGAGCCATGAAGGATAAAGGCAAATGAGTTTGTAAGAAATAGAAGAACAAAGATAAAAACAGAAATATGGCAAAATGAAACTTACGGAGAGAGAGAGAGAGAGAGAGAGAGAGAGAGAGAGAGAGAGAGAGAGAGATGATAAAAGAAGACGAGAAAGAGGGAGAATATATATATATATATATATATATATATATATATATATATATATATATATATATATATATATATATATATATAGGTTATAATGAAATAAATTCCAGGAGGAAATCCGGGTATGAGAGCTCAATGTAATACACAGAGCAAGAATAAAATAAAATATAGTAACACGAAATTACATAATCATCGATGCAATAATTTATTTCAACCTTGTGGTATTGTCAAGCATCCAAGTGAGATGATTACAGTTTTGAAAATGAGAAAAGAGAAATTCACACTCGACAATTCAAATATAAGTAGAGAGTGTGAAGTTCTTTTTTCTCATTTTCCAAAATGTAATCATCTCACTTGGATGCTTGACAATATCACAAGGTTGAAATAAATTATTGTATCGACGATTATGTAATTTCGTGTTACTATATTATATATATATATATATATATATATATATATATATATATATATATATATATATAGCAAAGTCGTATGTGTGTCGCGGTATCACTGTTAAATTGTTGATGTAAGAGCAAAAACTAACTGCAGATTTTGAAAACAATACCTTCGATCCAATGTCTTTATCGATGTATGAAGTCCTAGAACCTTTTTTAAATTCATTATTCCAAATTAAAAGTATGTAAAAATAACATAGCGCTCTCTTTTAGTCGACCCAACAACATACTTATAATTATTGTTTATACTTTCGATGTTAAATCATCGTACGTATTTGACGTATCGTTAACGTTGAAGAGAAAGCATCATTATTGCATTAAAAATGGATAAAAGCATTTGATAAATGTTCACTAATATAATTTTCCGTTTAATAAATTAATTTTGTTTTATATTTATATTTCTTAATTTATTTTAGACAATCGGACTATTTTAGATCTACGCGGAGAGGTTAAAAAAATGCCAAGCCGAAGTCATTTAAGTAGAGTAAAAAGATGAAATATTTTCGTTAGATAGGTGGCCTTGTGAATAAAACGTTCGCCTTTAGCTGATATCAATAATCATAATAAACCTGAATATTTAAAAAAAAAAAAATGGTGGAAAAAAAAAATTAATAGATGTCTATAAAATTCAAGAAAAATTGATAAACCCGGACACACCGGGTACTTAAGCTAGTTTTAATACAATCTGATAACAATATTTGTAACAGAAGTTGCGAAAGACAAAGATTATAAAATATTATATTATTATAATGTATATGTATTGGCATCCGTCAGTCGCAACGACTATGGATCAGCGCCGTATTGGGATGTTGTTTGTGCGCATATTTTTTTGTGACTGTAGAGACCAATTCTTGATTTGCATGGTCTACTACAGCATTGACATACGAAAGCTGTTGTGTAATGTGTTACCTCGGTTTGTTTGTCTGCCTGTAGTCTCGCTCTTCTCCTAGCTCTCTTCGCAGCGTTTTCATCGTTGAGGGTCTTCTCACTGATGATCATTCCCTGGCGTATCTGTTTCCTCCAGGCAGGTCTGTCAGCTGCAGAGGCTTCCCATGTATTAATGTCAATTGAGCAAACCTTCATATCTTGCTTGCAGACATACTTGAAGTGGAGATGGGGACGACCCCTTTTTCTTGAGCCTGAGGCAAGCTCGCTGTAGAGAAGGTCTTTAGGGATGCGCCTATCATCCATCCTGCGCACATGGCCCAGCCAGCGAAGACATCGTTCACGCAGTAGGGAATAGATGGATGGAATGCTGCCCTTTGCAGAACATCATTGTTGCTCACTCTGTCCTGCCATGTGATACCAAGTATCCTACGTAGGCACCTCATATGGAAGACCTGGAGTTTCCTATCCCGTGTTGAGTATGTGGTTCAGGACTCACTCCCATAAAGTAGGACACTGAGAACGCACTCTCTGTATTATTATATTATTATGTTAAAATAAAATGAGAGATGAGAACAAAAATTGGAAAAATAACAATATTTATTCAATCATCAAGTAGTTTAAATAAGGAATATATAAATAAACGTTCCTTCCCTTTCCTTAACCCATGTTACATTTTCCATCAATGCTCCATTAATTCTCTTTGCTCAGAAACTTTGTATATTTTTCTACATTTTCAAATATGTGCTAACAGTAATGTAATTTTACTGTTTCATCCCTATGATCTCCCCTGATGATAAAAGCTTGCACGTTTGAAAATCCATGGGTTAAGGAAAGGGAGAAAAAGTTTATTTATATATTCCTTGTGTAAACTACTTGATAATTCAATAAAAATTGTTCTTTTTCCAATTTTTATTCTTATTTTTCATTTCATCTTATTATTGCCCTTTCTCGTATATTGAGCATTAATTTTTTAAGGTAGGATTATTTTAAAGATAACATTTTATCTTTCATACTTATCCATTTATATATATATAAATATATATATATATATATATATATATATATATATATATATATATATATATATATATATATATATATATATATATATATTTCAGTATCTAATTTAACAGTGAGTAAAGCTTAACAGTGGTATAAAAATTATTTTTGTGAAGCTTACTTGAAATAAGTATAATTTTATTATATATATATATATATATATATATATATATATATATATATATATATAACTGTTATGCTTGTTCATAAAAATATACAGCTTAAATATGGCAGTTCCAAATAAATTAACAGGAAAACTCTTTGATACGTATCAGGCAAAAGCGGGTATGTATACCAAAAACTAATGAAAATTATCGAGTAGAATTTTAATTGAAACTATAAATCAGTTTTATCGTATTTTCCGGTACGCCATTGATAAGAGCAGAAATACACGTAGAACAGGGGAGGGGAGATAAGTCAGTCTGTCATTTCGCTAAGCCATAACACAACGTAACAATGTTTCACAAAAGTTTTGTTTATTGTATCGTTTTGTACTGTTTTTTAATCAATTTTCTTTGCTGATTCCAAAAATGTTTTTCTGTATCATCGACCGTTATAGAAATACATCGCTTTTCAATGTCATCATATATTGGAAAATGCTATGTGTTCCACTACTAAATGTATATCTAATTTTCTCTTCCAGATCAATTACTAAGTTCTGTTCTTATTAAGATGGCTACTAGAGGATGTAAACATTCTCCAGATACATTTTGCTATATGTGTGGTAATTACATTGGAAAAGGTAGGTATTACATAAGATCGCGAAAGGGGCCATATTGTGGATAGCATACAGACTCTATTTCGGAATTCCCATGGGTGACTAGGACAAATCATGGGCCCCTCATGTGATATGTGGAAGCTGTCGATCTACTCTAGAAGGATCAAAGTGTAGTATCTGTTCCGATGGATACTGCACCCCATAGACTGGTATTGTCTTGGCCTTCGGGGTTTGATTTACGCCAGTCTATGGGTCTGTCCTGTGCAGTTATAGGAGGTCCACCCTC
>OY744521.1:78067181-78097181 GCA_963556195.1 Sepiola atlantica
CGAAGTAGCAAAGAAGTCACTGACCGACTATTTCACACCGCAAAGAAATATGTCTTATGAGATCTTCAAATTTCGACGCGCATCGTAGAATGTTGACAAAAATCTAGACTCATTTCATGTGAGATTGAAGACATTAGCGTCCACGTGTGACTTCATAGATACAGATCGGGAGATACTCGCACAGATCGTCCAAGGCTGTTCATCCTCTAAGGTCAGACGAAGGGTACTACGAGATGACTCCACACTCAAACAAGTGTTAGACGAGGCCAAAACAATTGAATTAGCTAGCACACGTGCCGCAGACATCGAAAGACAGGAGGTGGTTAGTGCCCTGTCGTCACATAACAATAAACGAGACCGCAGGCAGTACACACACAGAGAAAAAGAAAAAAAAATACCGACGAAAAACGCAACTACGGACACACACAAGGCAGTTTACTCCGAGGACCCAGCCACGTGGCAAAGACGCCGGACATGTCTGCCACTACTGTGGATACTCAGCAACACATGTGAAGTGTCCTGCTAAGGACAAGAATGTCGGAACTGCCGGAAAAAGAACCATTTCGCAAAAGTATGCAATTCAAAACCGGTGAGACAAATTTCTTACTCATATCGAAATGATATTGAATCCCTTTCTACGTCGAGTGATGAGTCTGTCTACACAGTAAAAACTCCCACGTCGACAAAACACCCACTGCCACCATCCTCGTTAATGACTCCCCAGTGACCTTCGTTTTGGATACCGGTGCCAGTGTAAATATAATGTCTGGACGCAGGTACGACGGTCTTCAGTACAAGCCGAAAATACACAGATATTTGCCTATCGGTCCAGGAAAGCCATGCCAGTCCGTGGATTTATCACTACCCCCATCGAATTTGAAGGAAGACGCTGCAAAGCAAAAATGTTCGTCATCGACAATGAAAACCCTTTGTTCGGACACGATCTACAAAATCTACTCGGTGCCCACTCTGCTGAGGCACTGGGTATGATATCCTTTAATTTTACGTTTAATGTGACAACATCTATCCCAGATGAATTACCCTCATTATTCGAAGGAAAGATGGGAAAGATTTCTGGACCCACTGTTAAGCTGCACATTGATACTTCGGTCCCACCGGTGACACAGAGACAACGGAGAATACTATTCCACGTGAGGAAGGACGTTGAGTCGGAACTCAAACGCCTCAAGGAGATGGACGTGATTGAGGATGTTACTACCCCCTGGGTAAGTCCCGTGGTGATAGTCCCCCCAAAAAACGAGTGGCGTGCGAATCTGCAAAGATATGAGAAAAGCAAACGAAGCTATTCAAAGAGTCAAACATCCCATGCCGACCGTGGATGACTTGTTTGCAGATTTAAACCACTCAAAGGTGTTCAGCAAGCTAGACATGTCGAGCGCGTACCACCAATTAGAGCTGGGTGAGTCCAGCAGATACATCACCACGTGTTCACCACACATGCTGGACTATTCCGATACAAGAGACTTTTGTTCGGAGTAAATGCAGCCTCTGAAATATTTAAAAAGGCCATTGCGAATCTTTTGAGGGGCATTCCAGAAGTCAAAAACCTCTCAGACGACATTATCGTCTACGGACGTGACCAAAGTCGATTCACACTCACATAGCGGAGAATGATGCACGAGGGAAGAGGAAAATGAAGACCTATGCCGACACAAAAAGAAAGACAAAGACCTCTCCTCTTTGCCTAGGTGACAAAGTACTTGTCAGGCAGAAACCTTTCAACAAGCTATCCCCACCGTTCGACCCGAAACAACTGACGATTATCGGTATAAAGGGTAGCATGGTGACAACACAAAGAGAAGATTACCAAATCACCCGAAATTCCTCTCTCTTTAAGCGAATAAGTCCAGATAACCTTCCCAGAGAAAGCGTAGAATCAGACTCTGAAGATGAGTTATACTCACATCAACAACAGGAAAACTCAGACTCCAGACACGAAGGCCAGACGCGAGTGCCGCCCACACCGGCAACACCCAAACATAACTCACCAGTGATAAGACGCAATCCAACGCGGAAACGACTCCCACCAATACGCCTCAAGGACTATATCAGATAGTTAGATAAGTGAGCAAAGTCTCTATTCTGTCTTAGAATTTCCGTCAGCTCCCCTGAAGAAGAAACAGATTCTGATTCTGAAGAATCGAAAGTCGACCCCCCCCGCATTCTGCAGACGACGTAAGTAGTTTTCAATTGTGTATTTTACAAAAAAAAAGAAAGAAAAAACGATTCCCTTTGACTGAGACACTTGTTTAATCGGTGAAATATACTTTGAGGGTTTCCTTTTGAAATCAGAGGATCCCATGGGCAATATTGCACACATAAATGATGCACGCGTACATTTAATTGAGGTGAGAGAGGTGTAATGTTTAATCGTATATTTTGGAAATGACAACAGTTATTTCCCTTGCACTGTAATCATAGTAACCTGTAATTATCTCCCTTGTTCTTTCTTGTATATATAAACAGAAGCCTAACGCGTAATCGTTCTTATGCACCGGGCGACCGATCAAGTTAACATCGTGTTGTGTCCTTTTTTACCTCTGTTCTCCTTGCTCGTATTACTTCTTATTTCAGTGAATGACCACGTCATAACAACATAATAGAGCCCACCTTCTTAGCAGCAGCCCTGGCAATATCTTCAATGTATTTATTCCAATTCATGTTATCTGTGAAAGTTAGGCCAAGGAGTTCGAATGATGAACTCTCAAGTAGGGTGTTATTTGCCATGAGAATCGGTGGTTGAAGAGGTTTCTTGTAGTTATTGAAGGAAAGTAGCTTTGTCTTTGCGGCATTAAATGTTACCATCCATTTTTGACCTCAATCCACTACAGACTGGAGGTCATTTTCTAAGGATTCAGCCATTGCTTCAGACATAACGAGAGTAGAGCGTGGTATCGTCAGCAAATATTCCTATCTCAGTCTCAATTACATCAGGAAGGTCATTTATGAAAATCAGGAACAGTAGAGGTCCAAGGATGGATCCCTGGGGTACACCAGCATTTATGTCATGTTGCTTATATGAACGGCTATAGGGGACAATCTGGATCTTTCTTTTTGTTAGGAAGGATTTAATTATATTAAACATTTGTCCAGTAATACCATATGAGTGCAGTTTTAGGAGAAGCTCTTCATGCCAGACCTTGTCAAAGGCCTTGGATATATCACCTGCCTTGTCCAGTGTATGGTATATGCGTTCAGAGATGACCGTTAGGATATCTGCAGTAGATTGTGCTTGTCTAAATCCATATTGATGATCAGAAAGAAGTTTAGCATTAACTTGGTACCAGACTATCGCTTTTGATTACCCCATTCCCTTTCTCAGGCGGTTGAGTGTCCTCGACTAGACTCAGGTGCTTCTGAACAAGGATAGAGGGTTTCAAAAGGGGGTATTCTCATGTCAGTAGAAGGGGGGAATTCTCTAGTGGTCCAGTCCACAGCTGTATCCTGGTATCTTCCTAAGATGTTGTTAGCATCATTGGTGAAAGAATAAAAAGCACAGTGCTCCAAAGAATGGGCCCAAATGCGCCTGGTTAATACTAAGACAAATAGAGGATGAACAACGACCTCTCTCCCTTCACTTTTCTTGGCCTTGTGCCTAATTTGTAAATGATTTTTTTTATTTGTGTATGAATAATTGAAAGTGAAGCATCTATTCGGTCTCAGAAGGCACTCTTCCTAGACATTACCCCTTCCTGTTGGAAGATGTGCATTTATTTGCTGTCGATGAGGCGCCCATATTCATGAGTTAGTACCGATGGAACCACACAGTTACTTTTGTTTGCAGTCAAGAGTGCCCCTTTTTGGTGAGCTATATTTTCCCCACATTACAAATCCACATTGTGTCTGACTTTGGGAAGGCAAATAAATAGGAATAACCATTCGAAATAAAAATTCATTGTTAGATGTATGCAACGAATGATATAAGCTGTTACGTCTTTTATGTAAAAGAACTATTTGCACTATATATTGGAGAACTACAAGCGACCAAGACTTTACGAAATCTTGCTTAAAACCATCTGTTGCAAAAATTGCAAAAAGCAAAAATATATTTGCACAAAAAAAGGAAATTTTCATCATTTTGTAAAAGATGTTTCCTTACACGCCTGCAGTCGACATTAAGAAATGCTCTTTTTTTACAGGAAACCAGCATTGAAATACACAAGTATAGAAGCCTGATATATCATAATCTACTAAGTGTAAAGTCTATAACTTCCGCTTATTTGATAATGTGATAAATCTGATCATTGACAAGTATACACCTTTGAATAAAGCATTGGAGTTATTTATTGTTAAAGAGAGGAAGAGACAGGTGAAATGATATTATATTTGGGTCAAATAGATAAGACAAAGACATGTTTAATCTTGATTGCAATATGATGACACATCAGCGCTTATATTACTTTTATAGAGGGCATTGGCGGAATACATCACTCAATAGCTCCGGGCCTGACACATAGATGGCGCCACTAATAAAATACATTTGATTTTGTATAAAGTACTAACCTCTAAACGACACGTGTCAAAATTTAAGCCCAGTCGGATTATACAGTTAATTGTGTGAAGCGATTGTTGCAATATTTTAATTTCGTGTGTTGATAAAGCATAGCTTTCTGATGGAAAAAATACTGTTCAAGCAAATCAATAGTTTGATTAGTGTGATTCAGACATTTGCTCCGTCGGTTAAGAGGTTGTATTGTAACTATAAACGCCATCGCACAGACACAAATGATGTTGAACACGTAGATTGCCTAAATTCGGTAGTTTTCCGAGAAAACATAAATGAAAGTCCGCACACTCGTTTTGGCTAATCGTAAATTAAAGGTACATGAGATAGCACCAGAGTTAAATATATAAAAAAGGCAGTGTATTCGCTATTTTGCATGAACATTTGTCAATGAGAAAGCGTGTACAAAGTGGGTTCCACATTTGATCAAAAACAACGACGCATTGACGATTCAGAGCGTTATTTGACGCTGTTTCAACCCAACAAAAAGAGTTTTACGTCAATATGTGACAATAGATGAAATAGGCGTCCACCATTTCACTCCGGTCGTCAGATGAGTTGACAGCAGCAAGTTAACGTCGTTCAACGTGACCAAAGACGCAAACATCAGCAGGCAAGGTTTTGGTTAACGTATTTTAGGATCCGCTAGGTATTTTGTTTATCCACTACCTTAAGAAACGAAAAAACAAAACAAAAACAAAAAAACATCCCTCGTGAATATTATATAGCATTAGTGGGGCATTTGAAGGGAAAAATCGTCAAAAAAACGACCACAAAGAAGGAAACGTGCACCGTGTCACAAAACGATCACAACGATGAAAAAACTACATGAATTCCACTTCGAATTGCTTCCGCACCCACTATATTTTTCAGATCTGCCCCTTCAGCGACTACTATCTGTTTGCAGACAAGCCATCAAAATAATTTTTCCATGGTAAAAGATTTGGTTCTAATGAAAAAGTGATATCGGAAACCGAGGCGTAATTTTAGACCAAAGACAAATCGCTCTACAAAAATATATCGATTTAGTCGAGAAGCGTTGGAATCAGTGTATCACCCTAAGCGAAGACTATGTTGATGAATAAAGTCGAATTTTGCCTATAAGTTGTTATTTTATTAGTTTTTCCCAGGACTTATAGAGTGATGTGTTATCTATGGGTAAAATAGAACGTGTATTGGGTATAGCATGAAACTCCACTCCGAGATATAGACATACATTTATAGCATGGATAGCAAAAATGATACGAAAATGGAAATTCGTTCATGTTTGTTTTTTATGTTGCCAATAAATGAAGTAGTTATTTAACAAAAATACTAATGAGTCACCACTTATCAAGGCTAAAAGCCACTCGAGGATAGGGATTTTGGCCGCACCATTGATGAGTGGATATTAAAACAGTCACCATCAACCGTATTCTACTGAAATTTGATACGTATTAAAACGTCTGACATTGGAGGAAATACTTTTCTCCACAAAAGAAATAAAAACAACAAAAAAACAAAGCAACAATTTTATTGTTTTTCTTTTGTTTTTATCTTTTCGTCCAATGAAAGTTGTTAAGTTATTTTGTACATTCTCGTGTTGGCTAACCCTATCCATATAATAATACGGTAAAGCAATTTTATGTTCATACGTACATTAATACCTTTCACCTATTTTTTTTTGAAGATGGGGTCGCCCGACCGCCAAATATGCAATGCAAAACTCGAATTAAAGTACACTTTCTTGGTATTCTGGCTAGGATCAAAATTTAATGTCTGTTCTGTTCAAAGATTGTTACAATAATATTTTGGAGACGGCGTTCGCATCGGACGTCCATGGAATGGAAATATGCCACAAACTCATTTTAAGCACGGTAAAAATATACAACAGATGAAAGATACAACTGCAGAATTTCCACAGGTCCCGCTCGTCCTTCTACAATATCCTTGTATATGTTAGTTGTGCATGCATACATGCATTGCGATACTTATTATCACCTAAAGGTATGTGAGACGAGCGTATGCGAAAAAGACATTAGCTTGCATAAGCTACTTTCTTCTTTCTCTCTCCGTTCGTTCAGCTTACTCTTTTCGCTTTTTTCCTTTTCACATTTTCCTCCTTCTGTACTCAGTGGAAATGGGATGCATTCAAATCAATAGCTCATTTTAACGTTTGCACAAACGTAGCAGAAATAATAATAATAAAAACATTAAGTCGCATGTAGGCGTTAACTCGTGAATTTTCACTCAAACAAATGTTGTGTTAAGGATATATAAAGCTCTAATAAGACCTCATATAGAATGCTACACCCAGGCCTGGGCTCCAGCGACTAGACATGGAAATTGGAATGTAATATTGAAACTGGAAAGCGTACAAAGAAAGGTAACGCAACTAATAAGTAAAGTAAAGGAGTGCAGTTACAGAGATATTGGATACAATTGGATTGACTACTTTGCGTGAGAGAAGAATGAGAAGTGATATAATTGAGACTTTCAAGATAATTAATGGCATTTCTAACTATGGTGGGCATCTTTTTAAGTATTTCTCTTAGATCTAGAAGGTTATTGTCGAGGCAGTTTTCAAAAACTAGATCTGTTAACCAGTTAAGTTTTTTTTGCTCACAGACTAATATGTTTTTGGAAGATAACACGTTTCTTCAAAAACATATATTCTTTTATTATTTCCGGCTTCTTATTTGTTGTTCGTTTGAAAATCTTCACTGATATAAAAACAAAACGTAATGAAAATAATGAGAAAACTTAGAAAAAGTATATTAACGAAATAATAACAGAAAATAATAAAAGGAACATAAAAACAGTAAGAGAGAGAGAGAGAGAGAGAGAGAGAGAGAGAGAGAGAGAGAGAGAGAGAGAGTGTGGGAGAGAAAAATAAATAAAACGAAGCAACATGATTGTTCAATTTTTCCCCTCTTTATTTAACAGAAAAGCCATGTTAGCATCAGTAGCAGCTGCTTCAAGTTCACTGTAAATTAAAGAATCCAAAATGGGGAAAGGATGTGGGAATTAAGCCATTGAGAATAACATTTTAAAGAAATAATACAATAAAGTAAAAAAAACAAACATTTGAAGTGATAGATACAGTATTTAAAAAAAGCCAGTAAGACGCGATCATATCCGAGGCAATGGCTGAATCCTTAGAAAATGACCTCCAGGCTGTAGTGGATTGGAGTCATAAATGGTTGGTAACTTTTAATGCCGCAAAAACAAAGCTCCTTTCCTTCAACAACTACAAGACACCTCTTCAATCACCGATTGCCATGACAAATAACACCCTACCTGAGAGTTCATCATTCAAACTCCTCGGCCTAACATTCACAGGTAACATGAATTGGAACAAATACATTGAAGACATTGCCAAGGCTGCTGCAAAGAAAGGGGGCTCTATCTACCGTGCCAGTAAACTCCTCACATCTGACATAATCCTATATCTCTACAAAGCCACCATTCGCCCATGCATGGAGTATTGTTGCTACATCTGGGCTGGTGCATCATCCACTAGTCTCTCCCTCCTTGACAAGGTCCAAAAAAGAGTCGCCAACTAAATAGGTCCCTCACTATCGACCAAGCTTCAGCCCTTGTCACATCGCCGCAATGTTGCATCCTTGTGCTTGTTTTACACATACTTCAATGGATTGTGCTCCGATGAACTGGCTACTCTGGTGCCGCCTCGACGTAAATTCACTAGACCAACTCGACAATCAGCTAAATCCCATCCATTCACTGTGGAGGTCCCCAGATGCTGGAGAGCTTTCTACTCAAATAGCTTATTTCCTCGTGCTGCCGGCCTATGGAACTCCCTCCTTGCTTCCTGTTTTCCCAACTATATCGACATACAGAGGTTTAATACTAATGTAAACAGACATCTCGCTACACACCTCCCAACTTAGGATGACACCCCCTAAAAACAACCTTCATAATATCCGTTTAAAACTTAAACTATGTTTTAGTAAAATAAATCAGGGTTTTTAATGTTTTTGTTAAAAAATTAGGCCAAGTTTCATCATACACGTAAAACGCCGAAATAAAAAATTGGTAAGAAAAATATAGTCGCCATCTAAACAAGTCGTAAAAAAGACACGCTAGGGAAGAACGATAACTCAAGTTTATAAACATATTTTTTAACTAGAAAATTAGCTAGCATATTTCTCTTTATTTATAAAGATGGCGAATATATTTTTCTGCACAACTTCTATTTCGGCGTTTCACGTGGTAATGACATTTTAATGTTATCTAAATGAATAAATGCGAAAGCTTTTTTTTATTCCACCTATCCTAACTATATTAACATTAAAACGGTTTATGCTTATTTAATTCTGTGTAGTAAATTTTCATTCGTCATGATACATTTCTCCCATGCATTACCCCCTCTTTTGTGAGGAAGGCCGTATAGTATACGTTTGTTCCTCACTATATCATCTTCCCATGATTACCTTCTCCTTTTTTGTGATGGTGGGGTAGTCTACTATCATTTCTGTTGTCATGATATCATGCTCCCAGGCATTAGCTCCTACTTATTTTTTTGTGTGTGTTCGTTTGTTATTATATCACCCTCTCAGTCATTACTGAGTGAATGTAGTTCTTTCATCATTTTATCATCCTCTAAGCCTAGTGAAAATATGCGACTGAAGGGAGCATATATTTGTTTGCTTATACACACACACATAAATATAAGAGAGTTTGAATTACCTACTGTCTTTGGTCTCTTTGTACAAGGGTTTGTCAGGACAACCTGTTATGAGGATACTTCACCCTACAGCATCAGTAGAGATAGTAGTATCAACGTTTGTATTTGGTATGACGCACACAATAAGGACTTATAGATGATTCTTAAAGTATTGTGAAACGTAGGATCCTTGTTAAATAAAGACGTATTAGTTCCGAGAACGTTAGTCTGCTAATAAGATGCATACAGTGAGATTTATTTTATTCATAAAAATACGTGTTTGCTGAAGTTATAAAGTTATATGATGTTGACTTGATCAGTTTTCGTTGAGAATTGTTTGGGCAATGGGCCAGTCAATTTCCTGGTCAATGTAGATTGAATCCAAATTGTTGGTCTGCCGCAGGCGTCAAACAGGCGAGTCTTAGGTCGAAGGGTGAGGAGAATTGGTGTAATTGAGAAAAGAAGATGTAGAATTTTGTTATTCATAGAGTTTATCACGGCAGCACATCTTGTGGAAATGGAAATAACTGATTCACAAAGAGCAGAAAATAAATGAGTTGTTCTTATGTGTGGAAATGGATATTCTCTCGTTACTGCAATTGTTTTGGCAGGTTGGAATTACTTCAGATATTTTGTAACATGAATCTTCAATTGATTGTGCTTTTATCCAAGTAAAATGGATGGACGGCAAAAAGAAAATCATAAAAACAGAAGTAAAAACGCTAATAGGAAACTACTCCCTCCTAAAATCCCCTGATACAAAATAGGAAAGAAATTGAGTGATAAACGAACAGTCGAGTAGATAAAAAATATATTAATTGGATAGAAAATTGTTATATAGTGAATAGAGAGGAGGTGAGAGATACCAAATGTTCTGATTGGTCAATCAAGGTCACATGTCAGGCGATAGGAGCATTTTGAAATAGTCAGTTGGCGAAAGGGAGTGTAAGGATAAGGTTAGCTAAAGGTAACACTTTCATGATTAATTCCGAAATAGTAAAAATATGGTAATTGAAAGTTTCTAGGAATTTATAAGGATACTAACAAACCCGACCTGTAATGATGGCGTGCGGAATGGAATGAATTAATATTATGATTATTCCACGTTATTCGAATTCATGCGCTCATTCCAAGACAGGTGGTTCAAACACTACGAAAGAAAGATGTGACTAGATGCGATCACACGTGGAGGGTCCAGATAAAACCGCGACAGAGAATATCCAACAATATTCTAATTTGTTTCTGTGACCAGTTTAGATCACAACGAATGGAAAGAGTTACTCTTGTTTTGTTGTACTGTTTTACTTTCAGGTTATGTATATAAGAAACATAGTACTTGAGGTAAACAGTCACTCTAGGCGATAAATTGAACACACGTATCGATTTTTATTCATAGTTGAAGGAAATTGAGAGTTCATGCCTTTTTAAGCGGAAGAAATAGCAATTGTATTTTTTGACTCAATTAGTTTGTTTCTGTGATTCTTTTACGGCTTTATTTCTAAACTTTAAAAATTTATTATTACAATTTTTGTCATTTGTCCTTTTTTCAATGCATCTTAATTGTTTATTCATTTATTGTAGTTGTTTCTTTTATATTTCAAGAAACCCAAGATGGCGATGAGGTTCACCACGCGTCCAGATACCAGATAGCATGGTTATAGTATAAATAATATACGTAGTTTCATTCACTAATGTTAAAAATTCAGATCAGATAACATTGTTTAATCTGGCATGAGATGAGACGTAAGAACAGATTACGATCACCTTTTAAAGTTTGCAACGGCTGATTATTTTTTTGTTCTATAGCAGATGGTTTCTGAGCTAGTTCCGCCAGATGTGAGACCAGTTAGAGTCTGTTATGAACAATATGACCTTTTTCCGGGATGAAGTATAGCCTGGCTCGGTTCTAGGCGGTTAATTATCTCAAGCATTTCCCCTTCTTAGGGAATGGGGTTAATTTATTGCCGATAGCCTGAGGCGTTCCTACTGAGAAATGCCGACAGGTGCGTTCTTGGGAAGTTTTTTACCTTTCCAGAGTACCTCTTTGGGAGAGCTGGAATCTACTCCTAAGTTAAACTGACTTCAGATCTAACCTTGTTGCAATGGGAAACGGACAAATAATGCTTTCCGGCTGAAGAATAATATTTTGTTCTTGTGTATAGACTGACAAAACCAGCTTGGTGTCTTCATCTCCCTGAAATCTGTAAGATTTTATGGATTCCTTCATATTCGGTCTATAATTGCATGACTGTCTAGCAGGCTCATATTGCGCATTTATTAATTAAAATTTTAAGATTCTTCACCTTACCCTTTATTCCGTATACTTACACTTTTATCATAATGCTTTGCATCAGATATTCGACCAGCAGCAATTTGAGTGTGAAACTCCTCAAGCAGACATCTGACTTCCAGGCTTTCCTATGTCTATCGCATAGTCCAATGGTTCTCTCATATCGCTTTACATGATTATTATTCTGTTCACGTATATACCTCTTTTGGCCATGATCAAAGTGTAGTATCTGTTCCGATGGATACTGCACGCTGTCCTGTGCAGTTCTAGGAGGTGCACCCTCCCAGACTTTGCCTCCCCTCTTTGGGGAGGAGTAAGTTTATTGCTTACTGTCTGAGGCGCCCCTACCGGGGAATGCCGACGGGGCTGCCCAGGCAATTTTTAAATGGCGAGAGTGCTCACTTCTCGAGCGCTGGCTTATCTAATCCAACTTTCCCGACCTTGTGTCACATCTTACCTTGTGGGAGGCAGATAAATAAAAAAAAACAAATAAAAATAAAATAAAAATTATTTTGTTCACGTGTTTGGTCTATAGCTATCGAGGAAAAAGGGCTGAAGTGTTTTGTGACCAGTGAAATTAACTTTTGTGAACTCAGCAAAAATGTAATTTCCCAAAGTATCTATGTCTTGTAGATCAATTAAAAACCACTTGGCATAATAAAGATCGGCAAAGGAAAAGAAAAAGATGAGCTCATGTAATACACATTTCACATTTGTACAGTTCAAAACTTGATTTTCTGTATGACTTGATAAATACGAAAACCGGAAGGCTCAATTGAAGCACAATATTCCGAAAGAATTAACAAACAAGATTTTTTCCAGGTATAAAAAATGGACTCACTTTCTTCATCAGATTCTTGGGCCTATATGTAACTGAAGAACTACAGGTTTTAACCTGATTGGTTATGCATGTTCTATTCACATGTGAAGCAGAGATCAAGTATATTTAATCCCACAAAAAGCTATTCTACTTCTGAAGAAGTCCACTCATTTTCCTTGAAAAAAAATCGCCCATGATTTTGAATGTCGCCATTTCTAAACGAAGCCCTCCAAGTTATTCATATCAAGGTGATATATTTTTAGACAATAGAAGCCGATGGTATTATATGCTTTGAATGGAGAAAGACAAATATTAACACTTTAAAAGTGGATAGGTTTTATATGTATGTAATTATCCCGAGAAGCAGTTACTTTTTAGATTTGATTCCGTTTTTGATGATTTACGTCTGACCTTATATCACCCAATTTATGAGTGTTGGGGTGTTGAAATACGGAGATGCTTGTACCATGTGTGCAGTTGTAACACTTGAATTAGAATCTAAATCTTCAACTGAACATGTTCTAACGAACCCATTTCTCAATGTGGTGAGACATAGTGCGTGTTCTACTGATTCCATGGCTGCAACTCTTTCTTCCATCTATTTTGTTACTTATAGAAAAATGTCATAGCTGATGCCGATTCCATGATAATAGAAGATATTAAAAAATATTCTCACTTTCTCGATCTGTTAAGCACTAGAAGACCAATACATATTAGAAATGGAGGTTACATAGACTTGAAATAGCTGTTACAATCAGATGATATCGGAATATCGCTACAGTTGAATTATAACAGTTTTGCTAGACCTAGATTGGTAGAGAATGTTCCATGATCAATCTGAGATTCGATGTCTTCACCAATTTGTAGTAGACTTACAGACTCCAAGAAACTGGGTGACGCATATTTTATTCCAATGTATGTCGTTAGATTATTTTTGTCATGCACAATCATCTGTTTACTCAATATGTGTGTCACCTTTGCTACAATTATTGCATCATTTTACTCACAGGGCATGGCTAGAGATTCCTCGATTTATTTATACCAAACTACTACTGTTAAACCATTTCTAGCAAGTCTATAAACAGTGTGGTACATACATTTGACCCAAATAAGCAGATGATAAATGCTTAATATACATGCAACCATGTTAAAGATTTGAGCCCTAATTCAATCAAGTGCCACAACTGCACGTCTATTTGTGTATTCATCCCTGTTACAATTTTTGTAGACCTTGAGTTCTGGATTACACTCAAGTATTTGATCTTTCAACCGAGTTTGGTGTACAAAGGACATATCGATTTCTATCTGTTTTTATCTCCCTTTGTACACATTATGAAGTTTGACCTTCTTAAAATAACAACCACCACCTATAGCTAACTTCCTCTTCCGTATGTGTATCTGAATGCAATGATACACACACACATGCTTGTCATATATACGGCACATTAGCATCTCCGGATGTACGTGAATTCAGCCAAACTCTTACTATATTGTAGTAAGTCTCCAGCTATACTTTCAATCAGTATCCTCTGG
Organism: Sepiola atlantica; assembly: GCA_963556195.1. Classification (NCBI taxonomy): domain Eukaryota; kingdom Metazoa; phylum Mollusca; class Cephalopoda; order Sepiida; family Sepiolidae; genus Sepiola; species Sepiola atlantica. The sequence goes on from OY744521.1 coordinate 78,081,016, forward strand.
TTGTGTCGTAATAATACACTATTATGACTTAACGATGACATAAAGTCAGTTTAAATCTAAAAACAGTAATACACCATGTAAGTCACATTGTAATCAATTTGTAACACGAAAAAATGAACTGATCAAGTTTAAGTTATTCCAATTCATATATCACTTTTCCATTTGAATTGCATGTAAACTGATATTATTTCATTACTTGTGGTCATTTTGAACACAATTAAATGTATATTAAGCGTTTATCACACTGCTTATTATCAAAAATATGTATCACACTGCTTATTATCAAAAATATGTATCACACTGCTTATTATCAAAGATATGCTGGTGATACCAGATCAGGCTGCCCTGTGGCTCCCTGAGACGAAATTCACCTACATTGACGTTTTTTTTTTTTTTTTTTTTTGTTTGTAAAACTTAATTATGTTCTACAAAACCAAAAACAAAAACAACAGCCCCTCTCCCTTTCTCCCTCCCCTTTTTTATTTTTATTTTTCCTACCCTACTCCCGGTCCTGGATATGACCTTAAACTACATCCGATGGTGAGATCCGGCTTACGGACTTTGGGGAATGTGGAGCCTCCTCTTAATTACCATTGCTCCCAGGTCCACCCTGACCCGGAGTGGTAGTACCTGTTAGGGTCCCAACTATGGGTTAAATAGAAACAGATATTAAAAGGGGAAAGAAACAAAAAAGAGAAGAAAACAAGACCAGATTCGGCATTAAATAACCCAAAAAGGGTTGATATGCCGTAAAACAAAACTACCAAACCAAAAACCCTGATTAAACATTTGAAGATATAAAGAACTTGAAGCATAAAAACTTTCACTATAATGACCAGATTCGGCATTAAATAACCCAAAAAGGGTTGATATGCCGTAAAACAAAACTACCAAACCAAAAACCATGATTAAACATTTGAAGATATAAAGAACTTGAAGCATAAAAACTTTCACTATAATGACCAGATTCGGCATTAAATAACCCAAAAAGGGTTGATATGCCGTAAAACAAAACTACCAAACCATACCAAACCAAAGATATGTATCACACTGCTTATTATCAAAGATATGTATTACACTGCTTATTATCAAAAATATGTATCACACTGCTTATTATCAAAAATATGTATCACACTGCTTATTATCAAAAATATGTATCACACTGCTTATTATCAAAGATATGTATCACACTGCTTATTATCAAAAATATGTATCACACTGCTTATTATCAAAAATATGTATCACACTGCTTATTATCAAAAATATGTATCACACTGCTTATTATCAAAGATATGTATCACACTGCTTATTATCAAAGATATGTATCACACTGCTTATTATCAAAAATATGTATCACACTGCTTATTATTAAAAATATGTATCACACTGCTTATTATCAAAGATATGTATCACACTGCTTATTATCAAAAATATGTATCACACTGCTTATTATCAAAAATATGTATCACACTGCTTATTATCAAAGATATGTATCACACTGCTTATTATCAAAAATATGTATCACACTGCTTATTATTAAAAATATGTATCACACTGCTTATTATCAAAGATATGTATCACACTGCTTATTATCAAAAATATGTATCACACTGCTTATTATCAAAAATATGTATCACACTGCTTATTATTAAAAATATGTATCACACTGCTTATTATCAAAGATATGTATCACACTGCTTATTATCAAAAATATTTATCACACTGCTTATTATCAAAGATATGTATCACACTGCTTATTATCGAATATATGTATCACACTGCTTATTATCAAAAATATGTATCACACTGCTTATTATCAAAAATATGTATCACACTGCTTATTATTAAAAATATGTATCACACTGCTTATTATCAAAAATATGTATCACACTGCTTATTATCAAAAATATGTATCACACTGCTTATTATCGAATATATGTATCACACTGCGTATTATCAAAAATATGTATCACACTGCGTATTATCAAAAATATGTATCACACTGCTTAAAGACTTGCTAGCAATAGCTTGGTATAAATAGTTTGGTATAAATGAACAATTATGGTTAATAGATAGCAACTTTGAACTACGACACAATTCTGTGTAGTCGGGTGATGTATCAGTGACAAAGAATATAAAGACAAATTTGTATTCCTAATGTTATATTTGTATAACAATGTTTTTTGGCCAAGATCAAAGTGTAGTATCTGTTCCGATTGATACTGCACCCCATAAACTGGTATTGTCGTGGCCTTCGGAGCTTGATTTACGCCTGTGGGTTGTCCTGTGCAGTTCTAGGAGGTCCACTCTCCCAGGCTTTGCATCCCCTCGTTGGGGAAGAGTAAGTTTATTGCTTACTGCCTGAGGCGCCCCTATCGGGAAATGTCGACGGGGCTGCCCAGGCAATTTTTAATGGCTAGAGTGCTCACCTTCTCGGGCGCTGGCTTTTCAAATCCCACTTTCCCAACCCGACCTTGGGTCAATTCTTACCATGTGGGAGTAAGATTAAACTGGCTTGTGCCTAACCTCCTGAAGAGGAGGTAAATAATATTTGTATAACAATGTTCACTTTTTCCTTGCGTTTAGGGGAATTACTCGCTGCACCAATTGTGATATTTACAATAAACCCAAGAAAATGCGCTATTTTATTAAATGAAATATTTAAATTTCCATAATCATTTAATTTCTTTATTAGGGCTTTTATAAGGAGAATCTTGATAACATTTATAAAAAAACAAACATTGTATATTTATAGATTACCAGAAAAAATGTGATTCGTTGGATCATTCATTGAGCTCGGGTTAGATTATTGAATCAGCAAAAGGTGAGTTTGCAAAACCAGTTAAATGTACAAAAATAAAAACGAAATCCAAAATTAGTCTGTTTCTGCTCATTATACCTATATCCCTGTCTCTTTTTTCTCTGCCTCTCTAGGAGTTAAATAGTATTACTACCTGAATAACAACATAAACAACTAGTGATCTACTCTTTTCTTTTTAATGGACTCTTCCAATCTTTTAATCTTTCCTTTCTTTATTACTTTCGACTGTTCAGAAGTAGGGAGAAAGGGTGATGGAAGCGAAAGTGATAGACACCGTATAAAATAAGAGCGGGAAGTCAAATAACATACAATGAGAAGACATGGATGACTAAGTGATAAAATTGCAAATTTCGGCTGATTAAATCAATTAAAATGGAAGTTACTTTTTCAAACAGAACTGAATCCCTAAACCGAAGAATACTTTAACATGTATTTTGTGTGGTAAAAATATATAAAAGAACTTAGGAAAACAAACTTTGATTAACTCAGCTTTAGTATAACAATAGATAACTTTGGTCATGTTATCAATTCAATAACTAACACCGCACTAATATCGAAGGATAGAACATTTAAATTTAAAAATTAATTTTCTCAGATAATGGAAGAAGCTGATATAAAATTCTGTGTGAGTTTTCATATGCTATACTTTAACTACCTAGACTTTTTCTTTCAAGCGCCTGGTTCCGAAATCGACTTACTCTAACGTCTAGGTAAAAAGGAACCTCCATATAATCTGGACTGAATTGTACAAATGTTAGATGTTCTTTCGTGAACGTCTAGTGTTTTTATACAGTTGCACATGAGACTACGCACTCACCTCGGGAGTTATTCCTTATACCAGGAAGATAACTTAAGGTGAATAAAAATTTCTCCAGTCGGTTCATTAGCCACAGACGAGGAACCAATAACATTTCTATTCTATGTTAGTCATGGGGACATGAAGTCTCAGAGGACTTCTGTAAGCTACCACCGCTTAGCACCAACTGGAACTATCTCAAACACCCCTCTCTCTTAAACGTGATCCAGCCAAACTAACCAGATCTCTTTCTTTATGGAACACGAAACAGACCTAATTCAGATGTGATTGCGCGATTCTCAATCCCCTTTAATTTTATCCTCGAACAAATATTTCAATTTAGATCAAGAAATAGGTTAATAGAAAAGTCGACAGCCATTTTCCACGATGAATGGAATCGGTTCTCTTTTAATAAAAGACACATCTGGCCTCGGTATCGGTGCAAAGAGCAAACTAGAATCTTGACAGGATGTAATTGATAAAATGCTATATATTCGTTCATTTTTGGGTTGGGTGTGTTATCGCATATCTGATTGAGGTCATTTTTCTTGCAGTGGACGATGGAAATATTTTATGTACACTCACTATCTATCTATCTATCTATCTATCTATCTATCTATCTATCTATCTATCTATCTATCTGAATGTTTTTTACGCCTCTCTCCTTCTCTCTCTCGCTCTCTCTCTCTATATATAAAAGAGGTTGATGTAGTTTGCTTGAAGCATTGTTTTGTGTGTGTATGTATAAAGGTGATTCATGGAAGGCAATACAATGCAGAGGTGTAACGGGTAGACACAAGCTGAAGCAAATTGAGACGTAACGCACTGGAATGAGTTATGTTGTTTCACCTATTTTATTTTTATTAATACAACGTATATATATATATATTTATATATATATACATATAAATACATGTATTTATATCTATTTACATTATATTATGCCCATCCTGCATCAGCACGGCCAGATAAAAGCTCCGCTCAGTATGTTGTTTCGGGAACAATTCTCTTCGTCAGATGTATGCTCATATATATATATATATATATATATATATATATATATATATATATATATATATATATATATATATATATATATATATAATTTGAATAATAAAAATAAAAAGCACTGTCAGTTATCAGTAAAAATCTATATCACCTACATTACGGTAGGATCTCCAGACAATACTGACAATTTAAGTAACAATTCCGTAAAAAAGGGGAATAAAACGTTCGCATCTTGGCGGGGTTGGGGTTATCTCCTGATCTAATAGAGGGATGGTGTCCCGCTTCTTTCTTTTTGGAAGTAGTACATTTAGCTTTTCAATCTTTTAGTCTTGATAGACAATTCGTATGAAGTTTATGATTTTCACAAGCGGTGATTTAATCTACTGGAGTACTGCATAAATCAGTTTCACGTTCGTTTGATTTAAAGATAATATGGGTCTCTACTAGTTAAGTAGTATTTCTAATGTGATCTTCCGTAGAAAGTTAATATGTAATGCCAATAGTTTGAAAAGTAACAATAAATAGATACAATTGTTTCAAAATATGATTTATTTCGATTTTAAAATGAAACATATCATATTTCGATTCTTCTACTATATCTTCACTTTAAATTTGAATTATTGAAACATAAAACCGTTAGAAAGTTATAAAATGTAATTTCTTTTATGTTGAAGTTAAATTTTTCGACGATATACATCTTCATCAAAGTTAAAAGAGATTGTTTTGTTGGCTGGGACATTTCATCTAGACACCCTATAACATCACACGAGTCGTCTGCAACTAAAAAGTGACCAAAGACGGTATGCAACAATGTCTTTAAACACTGGTGAAGACGTATACCGTCGAAAAATATAAGTTCAAAATAATCTTTTTTTTGCATTATATAGCTTTCTAATGGTTATTATATTTCAATAATTCAAAATTTTATATATCAACAATGCTTTTAACAAGAACATTCACTAATTTCTGGATGTTATATTTATTTAATAGTTTACTTTCCAGTCCAACCGAACCACTGTCAAAATTGCTCTCAATTGTTCCCAATCTTAGTTTAAAATTATACTGTAAAATTACAAAAAGGTTTTTCGAATTAATTTTTTTTCTTATTACCAGAAGTATAAGAGAAATGTTATTTAATATCTATTTTATTTCATTATGCAACAGAAAATCAGTCTAATAAATATATCTTTTTTGTATTTACTTTTGTTTACAAAGTTTGGACCACTTTTCTTTTCAATTCTGTATGTGAATATTTAACTCTAATTTTATTTAATATCTATTTTATTTCATTATGCAACAGAAAATCAGTCTAATAAATATATCTTTTTTGTATTTACTTTTGTTTACAAAGTTTGGACCAATTTTCTTTTCAATTCTGTATGTGAATATTTAACCCTAATTTTATTTAATATCTATTTTATTTCATTATGCAACAGAAAATCAGTCTAATAAATATATCTTTTTTGTATTTACTTTTGTTTACAAAGTTTGGACCAATTTTCTTTTCAATTCTTTATGTGAATATTTAACTCTAATTTTATTTAATATCTATTTTATTTCATTATGCAACAGAAAATCAGTTTAATAAATATATCTTTTTTGTAATTACTTTTGTTTACAAAGTTTGGACCAATTGTCTTTTCAATTCTTTATGTGAATATTTAACTCTAATTTTATTTAATATCTATTTTATTTCATTATGCAACAGAAAATCAGTTTAATAAATATATCTTTTTTGTATTTACTTTTGTTTACAAAGTTTGGACCAATTGTCCTTTCAATTTTTTATGTGAATATTTAACTCTAATTTTATTTGAACAATATTTTTATGGACTCTTCATTATATAAAAATACAAAATTGCCATTACTGTCAATATTATTTTATAGACTTGCGATGTAAATAGAAAAAAAATCAATAAAATATATTTTCTTGCGATTTATAATAAAAATAATAAAATATATATAAAATACATTTATTAATGAATAATTTCTGAAATATTATTTGAATTCATTAATATTTTAGAAAACTAAAGATGATTCCTGATTTTTGCGTTGGTCGCAAAATCTACGCACTGATTTTGGCGATACCTTGCTATCAAGTTCAGACCATGTATTCAGATGTTGTTTAGACACACAGACAAATGAATATATATATATATATATATATATATATATATATATATATATAGAGAGAGAGAGAGAGAGAGAGAGAGAGATTTTGTTTGGTATTGCTTTTACTAGCAATAGAACACCAGTGTTTTTATTATTACATTTAGCTGTCTGAGCGGTTAATAATATGCAGGGCACTGTATTCGAACTTGGTCCTGTCAATCATTCCATTCCGAATTAGAGAGAAAAACTAACTCATTTTGTCATTTATTTTAAGTTTAGGCTATCTTATTTGCTCTAAGATAGGAAGTGATTGCTCTAATGGATACGTAATTGATTTAATGTATACGATCGCGGACAATGGAATCAGCTATTCCAGGTTCGAATCTATTAGGATATATTGTGTTCAATTACATACCATTGGCAGAGAATATGTATAAAATAATGACTTGTGTTCAACTATTTGTATACAATTACTCGCTAAGAATAGTTGACAATGGGTCGAAATGTTGTAAAAACGTAAATTCATATGAATCAGCATAACACGACTTTTGACCGGTTCGATTCTGTTTTGGGCATTGTTTTTCACTTCTTTCTAGAATCGGGTACTTATAGGAGGGACCACATGAAGGTTTCCAACATCCATAGTGAAAGTGATCCTATGGAACTGTCAGTCAGCGTCGCTATCCACTTCATCACGGCCACCTCCCATGCCGTAAAACAGACAAAACTTAACCGACATTAAAATAGAAATAAGGTGGTCAAACATTTGTCAATAGTTGTATTTAAGAGATGAAATAACGCCGATTGAAATCGATAATTATCGTCGATTATTCTTAATCGGCTCAACTGGTGTTAACATCATTAGGGATTCAATTATAAACTTTCAGATCAGAACGTTTCTCACGGCAAAGACAAAAAGAGATGTTCGCTAGACAATATCTCATTAACCAATAATTGGTTGGCATACTGGAAAATCTCCAGTTAAATACATATTCTAACCGACATGGTTTATAATTGAGCTATTAATGACGTACCTCCAGTTAATAATCTAGGATAGTTAAGTAATTGATTGTTTAACGCTTTTAAAACGGCAAGGTTCCAATGTAGGAACATATATGCACACTTTATGTAAATCAGCGAGTAAACGTTTATTGACTTGCTTTTTTGTTCAAACATTGATTTTCACGGTTAGGTTTGTAGAATTATGTATTCACAGGAGAGACCACGTAAAGGTTGACAAGATCTCTAGTGACAGTAGTTTAGGACTTGAACACGGCACGCCGAGTTGTCAGTCCGCGCCGGTATCTGTTTCATCGACCCCTTTTCCCTGGGAATATATCAAGTATTTAAGAAACGTAAACTTTTGTAGAAATTAGTCGTGCGAATAGTTTTAGTTTCACAAGTAATCAAAAAATATTTAATGAACATAAACATAAAATTTAGATTAGTTGGGATTTTTTATGCTACATGATATACATGATATTTATGATATGAATGATATTTATATTGTACCCTTTAATTTTTTGTTATTATGATATTTATGATACGATATATACATGATATACATGATATTCGACGATCTAATTAGCTATACATTTTTATGTTAAAACTGTGGTCTTACCGTGGCACCAAATGTGATCCAGAACTGTATGTGTTCCGATTGGTTCTTTTGGCAATCGTTCTACGCACACGTTGTGTTTAAAAGATTGGGTGTTGACACAACTCAGTCCAGGACTTGGGTAACTAGTCGGCCGGCATTTTCTTTCTGACTTGCGTTCTTAATCTATGGGTGGGATTTTCGTTGTACTGTGTCCGACTTAGGTTGTTAGCAAGCAAGCAGGAATAAATGTTCACATACAAAAATAGAATTAAAAAAAACTTTGTCTTTTAAAAATATACTTTAATATAACTTAATTAACACTGGTTCCATTCCCTAATTCAAATATAAGATAAGCTTCAAATTCTACACGCTTCCCCGTTCAATTCCACTCATCTACTGATTTTACATCCCAGAAACATTTCTTATACAAAATACCACTCATGTAGCATGAGCAATGCAACGGACTACCGAGACTCAGACGTAACCTTTAAATGTGAATATATTAAAAAAAACTTTTTAATCTGGTTTTGTTTTGATAACTTAACTCCGGTGTGGGGTTTGATGAAAATGGTTCTGTGGAACCCAGGTCCTCAGTCCGCTTCGTTAACCACTTAGCTGCCACCATGCCATAGTATAAATCCTAAGATATAAACTTTTAACACAAATATATTTTTATAGAGCCAGGTAAAATATCGATTCTAAAATAGGATGAGTTTAATTACAAACTATTTTTAATCAGAAAATATCAGTTATTTGTTGCTGTTCTTATTATTCCCTATAAACTTCCATTTGTCTGTGATTTTGATTTCAATATGGATGTTAATCTTTATTGTACGTTACTTACATAATGGTTCGAAAATGGACATTTATTCGTATTTTCGTAAAGTATACATAACCAACCTTTATTTTACTTGAAAATAGTTTCAAGAATAATATATGGGGAGACGTTCAACAAAAATCGCGTTCATACTTAAAACCAGAAACAAACATCTGTTCGTTACAAATTCATCTAAAGTCGTTTTCGAAGGATTTCGCAGATTCCCATGAAAATCTTACTCATGCCTTCTGTAGATGTTATAAAAACCCGATTGCCAGTTAATGAGTGTAAAACACACACCATTAAAAGATGTAAGGAATGTTGTCACCGACCGATTTCACCCGGTTGACCGATCATGATCACGTCTTATGGGCATGTGCTCTGTAAATGTTTAAAATACTCGACTCTCGGCTATTGTGTGTATTAAAATACACCATTAAATGATACAAAATAATATTTTATAAAATATGTTGGTATCATTTACACTTGCCTGTTTCTGTCGCTGTAAACAACCCGAAAAAACAGTGAGCAGCTCATACCTTGATAGATTTGGAAGGGTCTTACTAACCACCACACTTAGCATTTTATTTTTCAGCAATCTCTGTTTTTTTTAGCACCCCACCCCAACGATGAAGTTGTACATATATTTTTTTGTAAATAAAAAACGTAAAAACAATGAGGATAATGTTGAGTAGGTTTTACCCATAGAGTGAATGTGGCATTTTCGTGACTAAAACTAGGTTAGAGAATAGAACAAGATGACGACAGCCGACAACCATCCTACCCCACTCAATTCTGGCCTTGTTCTACATCATATTTTATAAAGAAAATTTACTATACTGTGAAATTTTTATAAAATTTTAAAGATAAATCAATGTCTTTATTCTTGGTTATATGCTAAGATATCGACTGCAAATATAATCTTTTGCTGACAAAGCTTTGTTCCATTATTTTTCGACAGTTCAAGGGGAAATACGGATGATATCCCCGTTATTATGTGATGTAAGTGTTTAGATGAAACATTTCAATTACGCGCTCCTCTGACCTAATGCATTGATATTATCAACACAGATTGTGTGCACAAAAAGCAACAGAAAAAGTAACTATTTTTGTGCCATTTCGATAGCTTTCTATTAACAACATTCAACATTCCCACCTGGCTTATTTACAGAGAAAATTGAACATTTTCAACAGGAAATACATTTTCCCAAAAAAGAAGATGATAAACAAACCTTTTCCATTGGAGGCAATCTTTTGCATTGATTTGATACTAACATAAGTATGAAAGGATAACTGTTATAACAATATTATTACCCAGATAGAAGCCAAGTTCTAACTAGTCCTTCCATTTCAGCTAAAATTGTAAAACTAACTATCCCCCATATATATATATATATATATATATATATATATATATATATATATATATATATATATATATATATATATATATATATATATATATGAGAGAGAGAGAGAGAGAGAGAGAGAGAGAGAGAGAGAGAGAGAGGGAGAGAGATGACAGCAGAAGCTGAAGAGAGACGGATGGCTAAGTCCTGTCCTTGAAACCGACGGTACGAATGTTGTACTAATTTTTCTGTACCAAAATAAATTATATATATATATATATATTAGAAAAATGGATCCGTTGAATAACTCATTTGGTTTGTATAAGGTCTAATTGTTTGAATCAGGAAAAGGAGTTTACAATGCCAAGTGAATAAAAAATATACAATGTCACATATTAGCATGTTTCTGCTTGCTATATATCGCTTTAACATTCTAATTTTTACTTTCCATATACGCGTTAAATATTATTACTTCCTGTGCTGTTATTCTCTTTTGTTTATAATAGACTATTCCAATCTTTTGTTCTTCTGTCTCTCTTTAGAGGGGCTTGTCAGTACAACCTGGCATGAGAATTCTTCGTCATACAAGTAAACCCTGAACAAATATCTAAAATTTGATAGTATTCGAAGTCCAAATACGATCCCATCGGAATGGCTACGCACTGCCTCATACGAGTAATGATACACCTTCTCCTAGTATTTAAAACACTAAGCTGGATACTCCATTAGGGCAGATGAATTCTGGTCATGGAATCCAGCAAAACAAAATAAAGACCACAATAAAATAAACTATAACATAATTAATTCAACGATTGGCGAAAGGACAATTCTTCTTCTTCACTGCTTGACTAAATCAAAGTTTGGAAAGTACAGATTATAAAGAATCAAGTATTAGACCCAGGAAGGAATCCCTTGATTTCTGAGAGCTAACTGAGCTAAAATTAAAATATTATAGCGAAAAATATTAAGGCAAACATTCACTTGAAGCATTGTTAACTTTGAAAAAAAACAAACTGTCATCAATTAATAGTTGGAATACCCGTCGCAGAACGGATTCAGAAACCTTTTAGTACTCTAAAAAAAAAGATTCGGACTTCAAAATACTGCGTGAAAAATAAAGCTTACACGACTGAAGTTATGCACCCAGGGAAAGGTTAATTACAAAAAAGTTGAGGATTTTTAAAGTGAACGGAATTTTCTCCTACTTTCATTACGATCGGAGGTTAAACATTTTCAGAGGTTTGTTCAGGCATCCCATTAAGAATTTGAAGAGGTTGGAGCCTGAAATAATTCGAATCAACAGAAACATATACTGGTATGATTAAAACTGTGTAAAAATACCGCTTATTTAATTGAAGTGAGGAGCTGCGAAAAGTATACATATGTTAAAAGTTCCCATTTAAAATACGTTTAATAGGTACTTTATACAAAATTGATATCTTGCACCACTTTTTGTAACTAGTATAATTTGCAACTGCAAAAGCAGGGGCAATCCCAGACAAGGCATACTGCCACTGAGACGTAAGGGGCTACTGTGGATTAGGGGCCAAAATTCTAGGGGAGGATCATAAGTGAGGAGTTGTGCATATATATGTTTGTTTACGTTACATACAAATTTCTGCATGTCCGTACAGCAAGGGAAACAGGGAGCACGGAGGGACTTCCAAAGGCTGGCAGATCGAAGAAAGAAGCTATTAGAGTAGAAAGCTCTCCAGCATACCGGGATCTCCACAATGAATGGATGGGATTTAATTGATTGTGAAGTTGGTCGGGGGTATTTATGTCGAGGAGGCACCATATCAGAAAGTTCATCGGAGGACTATCTACGGAAGTACTTGCAAAATATGCACAGGGATGCAACATTGCGGCGATGGGACAGGGGCTAAAGCTTGGTGGATAGTGAGGGACCTATTAAGTTGGAGACATTTCTGGACCGTATCTACGAAGGAGAAACTAGTGGATTGTGCACCAGGCCAGATGTAACAACAATACCTCATACATTGGCGAATGGTGGCCTTGTAGGGATCTAGGGTACAAGCAGGTGAGATAAGTTTTCTAGCACGGTAGAGTGAGCCCACTTTCCTTGTAACAGCCTGGTACCACAGATGCAATTTTTCAGCAATCAGGGAAGCAAGATTTGGAAAGGCATTTGTGATAGAGTTTTGAGAAGACAGGGGCCAGCTCAGCAGAGCATTTCTTTATTACTATTACTGGCATAAGATCAGTTCCACATGCTTTGGAGGTGTCAATACATTTTATGACATCCCGGACATGGGAAGGGGTGATGATCAAGTCATCAAGTGTGACTTTAGTTCGCAATTGAACATTTTTGAGGGAGTGGTTTGCGGAGTCCAAAGTGAACTTCAAGACGATCCGCTGAGCAAGTAGTTCAGCCTTATCAGTTGCCGTGGAAACGACATCATTGTTGTTGGATTACCGGGTAATTGTATATTGCCCATTGTTCACCACACTAGTATTTACTTCCTTCTCACCTCATAAAAATATGGCACAAGACTGGAAAGTGACGAGAAAAAAGCCAGTGCATTAGCGGAAGAGCCAGGCTGACATCTAAAAATATCCTTGGCAGCCCCGTCGGCATTACCCGGTAGGGGCGCCTCATGCAGTTAACTATAAACAAAGAAGAAAGGCTAGGCCTGACAGGGTGAACCTCCTATGGCTACTCAAGACATTCACCACAGTCCGCCAGATAAAGGCCACAAAAATAGCCAGTCTCTGTCGGACCGATTTTCTAGAACGTATTTTCGTACAATCATCAGCCAACTTTGGCCGACTCAATCATTTTGGATTTCGCTCTCTCGTCTCTTTCGCTAAAACACAAAACAAAGAAAAATAACAGTTGTCAATCAAAAAGTAACCCTCCTTCACCCTCCACCGCATGCCACACGCTGACAAATCATCAGGTCGGGGAGCCGTGACAGTCGTCACTTTGGCCTAACGTTTTGGTTTGTCGCACTCTTTCACCAGTCAGCCGCCCCAGTACTGAGCGAAATGGTGAATGATTGACAGTTTCCATCACTCTTAGTTATTTTTCATAATCATAGCTTAATTGACTTGGGGGCAATTTCGGCGCGACAAAGAGATATTCTGGCTATATCTCTTTAGTCATATCTGGTTCAGGGCCGAGAAAAAGGCACTTCTGCGTTCCTCGTGTCACACATATATACAGGTTTTCGGAGACAAAAGACAAACACACCACAACTTTATACAAACCTAGAATAATACACGTGTAAAAATAATTCACCGAAGAGAACAGTTTTGCATCACCTTTATATCTCTTTACGAAGATTATAATAAAGGGATACTAAACTTTATGTCTTGAATCCTTTATTGGTATCTACTGACTATGGATCAAATTCAATGTAATTCTGATGTATTTTAATTTTTAAATAAGAAGTTGTGCCCATTTTATGCCCCCTAAAACTCTTTAAAATGCTACAAAGAAACTGAAATTTGGGGAATATTTATAAATTGATGTCTAATACCTATTCCTAACATTTCACAGAAAAGGAGACCCTCTTTCGGACTGTGTTGGGTCTATGAACCGCGACGATCCGAAACTCGAAATCTTTTACCGCAATATCGGTCACGACTAGTCTGCACCCCCTCCCGCAGTCCTATGAACAACGTTGACTGTCGCAGACAAGGTGCGTTTCACAAGCAAAAAGACACCATTCCCCGAGGATTCACATATGCTGAAAAGACGTCAAAGTCTCTGGTCAGCACCTGACAATCCGTAGACTAAACGAAGTGCGTCTCCTTGATCGCAGCGATATCTACTCCATAGGACAAGAGGTGCGAACCTCTCGATTTGAAGACCTCAAGCCCCTCGCATTAAAACTATCCAAGCACAGAGTCTTGGACTTACCTTAAGCAGTGTCGCACCTGGTTCCGAAGTCTGCCGGCGAAAGGACGCCCAGGCTATGCGTCATGGTCAATGTGACCAATTCTTTGGTATCCTGTCGCTGGGCGCAATGCCACCGACGTCCAGGGGGAACGTTAGTTTTAAGGCCCTATAAAAAGGGGGATGCACCAACATTGGAACTCTTGCATTCTGGTAAAAATCCACCCAGGGAATAGTCTTTGTCCTTGGAAAGTTTTGTTCCCGGTATGGTTCCCTTAGCGACCCCCAGCATTTGTAATACAAAGTTCCTGTGATCAGCTGGAAGCATTGCGTATTTTGTCATGAGGCGGACATCTTGGAAATTGGTGAGGTCTTTGACGCCTTTTCCATCTATCTGACCGAAGTTTGCGAGGGGTTTCAATTTCCTTCTCTGACAGACAGGGGGTTATCTTGCAAATGCCCCTCCTTAATTTAAGGAGAGGATTTTTTTTTATTTTCACGAGAGGAAGACAGGGATTGGCTCCTTTTCGTCCCTGAATCGACTTGTTCCGATGTAGGGAATTCGGAGTGGATGGTGGTAGTGTATGTGCAAGTGTTTGTTTTGGTGAATTCAGTGTGAAGGTAGATGTTGTTCTGGGTGTTGTTGCGATAGTGGAGACGAGGTATTTGGAAAACTGGCTTTAGTACAGAAGAAGTGCGTCAATACCAGAAAGAGGGGGACAGATAGAATTCAGAAGGGGAGGGGGAGCGTTAATGTGAAGAGAGAAAGGTTGATGCTCCATCCCGAGCTCATTATAGGTCGTGTTAAATCTCGACCCGAATAGGGAGACAGAAATATAGAACAAAGTGAAAAATGCTGAGAGAGAGAGAGAGAGAGAGAGAGAGAGAGAGAGAGAGAGAGAGAGAGAGAGAGAGAGAGAGAGAGACGTTACTGTATTCCCCGCCTCATAAGAGGGAAGGACGAGAAATTAGCAAAAACGACGCGAGCTTAAAGCTAAGATCAGAAAACAGATGCTACACACCCAGCCCGAAGGTCGAGTCCATCATGCCATAGCTTTTTTATGAGGATGGAGGGTCGTATCCCTTCAGCCACTATTATTATAAACAAAACACACAGTTATAGCGTTATATTGGATGTCTCCTGACGTGTTACTCATTCAACTTTCTTCAGGATATATCTCCTGACACATTACTTAAACTTAGAATAAGCTATTTGTCTTCTCCCAAAATACCTAACATTCGGATTAGTCCAGTCTGGTTTCAGGCCATTCAATATGTTACACCTATTGTATATACACATAACCAATCATATACGTGCACGTATGTGTGTACCGGCTTCATTGGTTTTCCTTGTAGTAGCCTCTTACCGAATCGATTGCTTTATTCCGAAATAGCCTTTTGATATTTATATGATCAACACCAACAAATTGCGTCATCCAGTCCAGGTCAACCAAGACTCCTAAAATAACTCGCCAGAATCATACCCGTCCTTTATACGCCAGGTCGTAAATAGTAAACGCATCGATCTCAATAACGTCTCTCGAACGAATGTGGCAAGTTTTAAGATACAAGCTTCAGTGGCCGCCATGTTGCTGACTGACAGGAGTTAACGCCGAAAAGATAAAACCGCCTCTCACGGATGCATTCAAAAGCAGACGATAATGAAATTTCCCCTTTTGGACGTTCATTTCGATCCTAAATTGAGCGAAGTTTGAAATTTGCCAAGGAGGGGTAATGATTATTTCTTGACGTTTGGATTTAATCATAGATTTAAAAGAAATTTATATCCATTTCAAGAAAG
>OY744521.1:78107181-78432181 GCA_963556195.1 Sepiola atlantica
TCCGCCATTGGTTGACACTTCCAAACGGCATAGCTCAGATGCTATCACGTCGCTACGGTCCCTACCACGGTTGGACTTTAGAGGGGTTCTTGTGTTTTGGACACCTGATTGGGGTAAGTATGTTGTTTCCTTACCTGGAACAGCTGTGATGATGTTTTCACAGACGGTTAGGTCTTACGTGTTGATACATGAAGAAGGAGACGACGATTATTTTATATTAAAATATGCTTTAACTTAACTATGGATCAATTTTCTTTACTCTGAGTTGCTTCTGGATGGATATTCTATATATCCGCACATTACATTACCCGCGTGTTTCCACTAGAGTATCTTCGGCAACTTAACTCACCTCAAATTATCTACTACATCACATGATTAAAATGGACCAATCAGACATATACTCTTGTATATGAGCACATAGAAGAATCTGGAGTCAAAACTTGTCACGCATACATATTTAACCTTATTTCTTTGTCAAATAATATCTACACTTTATTCTAACACATATTACCGTAAGTAATATTTAACATTATTTCATTTTTTTTTTACTATTATCTCAGCAATTATGAAGGCCAAGAGCCACTCAAGGATAATGGTTACTGAGATGGAAATATTGTCAGCCGAAAGATCAAGAACAAACAATGGTATGAACTAAGTTTGATTACTTGTGGGCCGGTCTATGACAAATATTTGTTGACATTGGATTTGAAGACGACTATGTTGTAATCTGCAAGGAAGCAGTCCCGTGGTAGTGTTTTCCGCAGACACATGGAGGAAGAAAATGAAGTAAAGACTTCATTTTCGTCCTTCCGTTGTGTCAGAGGACGAGTTCTTGCTGTGAATGTTTTACAGAGAGGAGACAGAGATTGTCATTAAGTAAGAAAAACAAAACAAAACTACAAAAAGCTGACACACACACACATAAAAATAATGAAAAGAAAAAAAAAGACAAAAACAGAATGAATTCAAGAGATTAGCTCAACCTTTTCTTTCCGCAATTGGATACTTTGAACTCGCTTTCTCTACTATGAGAGATTATTCATGTTTGACTTCTGTGTCAAACGTCATATTCTGGATTTTGCATTTTGTCTATTAAGTAAGAGATGAATACACATGATTGTATTCAATTAATTTAAAAATGAGAACGAAAGAAAAACCACCGTGCTAACAGTTTTTTTTTTATTACTTGACCCCATATTACAAATGTTATTTTTAACTATACTTTCAAGGCTAACATTGTAATTCCTACTATATTTATAATTATTGTTTCCTCACCACCTTCCGATGAGCAATATATCTCCACACAGGCAATTTCGAGTGAATACCGATAATATATATATATATATATATATATATATATATATATATATATATATATATATATATATATATATATATATATATATATATATGGTTCGCGCCCTGTGAGCGTCTGAAATTGTCGCTTCCTAATGAGAGCGTAAGTTTTAAACGGCGGCGTATGTAGGTAAAATACTTTATTATTTATTTATAAATATTGTTATAAAGCCCCTTTAAGAAATTAAAGTTGAGCACTGTTCGGAAATATTGAAAACAGACTGTCACTTAGCTATAAGCAAGGTTTCGATACCGTTCATTGAACCCTCTAGATTGTCTACTGTTTACTTCCAGCTGTATTTAGTCATAAATAGAACTAAATTTCTCCTGTATCAAGTGATACGTCCCTATGGCTTTGGGGATAGAGCGAAAGCGGGCGGAATCTTGATTGACTCTGTGAACCGGGTTTGAAATTTTAAATATATTTATTTTAATACGTTGTAAGACTTATTTTTGCATCAATAGCTGATTGAATGAGACGTGGAATGGATTCACACAACGCTTGAATAGTTTCTAGAGGAATTTTGTACCATTCTACAGCTAAATCATCTCTACTTATTTCAATGATGAAGGAGAGGATATCGGATTCTCACTTGTTTTTCTAAAATACACCACAGATGTTCAATAATATTTAAATGTAAGGATTGTGCCAGATTAGATGTTCTACTTGAATGTTCTTCGTGCCATTTATTTACAACTTTTGTCGTGTGAGTGGGAGCATTATCATCCTGAAAGATGGCATATTCACCTGGAAACAGTTCTTTGACAATAGGATGAACTTGGTCACCCAAAATGTTCAAATAATCTTAGCTATTGATTCTTCCATGCAGGGAAACTATAGGACCAGCGGATTTCCAAGATATTGACCCACTCCCCCCAAAAATCATCACTGATGCATCTCCATGTTTAACACTTGGAAGAAGGCAGTCTGAATTGAATCCTTTTTTCAGCTCTCTCCAAACATACACATGACAAGAGGTTAGGAATAGAGTAAAGGATGATTCATAGAAAAAAACGGCATTCTCCCACTGCTATGGGAACCAATCTTTAACGTTTCTACATAACTATACACGTTTTTCACCATTTGTGCTCGAAAGCAGTGGATTTCTGATGTGAGCCCTCCCATGTGAAACTCTTAGCAAACAGTTTTTATTGAAACGGGATTATCTAGATGATTGTTAAGCTCTGCTGTAATTTTGGGTGCCGTGATTTTCTGCTCTTTCTTCACAATCCTAACAAGAGCTCTACGATCTCTTTCAGACAGGTTCGGATTTCTTATAAACTTTTGTTTAGAAGACGATGTTTTCTCTTCTTTTTTTATAGGCTGTCATCAACTTCGAGACAGTGCCTCTCAATACGGCCACAATCTCAGCCATTTCTGTTACAGTAACAACTGCCATACGGGCACAAACAATCTGCCTCTTTGGAAACCTGACTAATCTGAAATCTAATTTTTTCCTACAAATATGCACTATCTGAAATAAATACTAAATTTAACCAATTGATTCAAGACAACAAAAACCATGAATAAAAAAACAAAACATTTTGGTAATTTTTTACATTTTTATAAGTGTTTTAAAATTGATGCAAAATTCACAGGGTGTTTCTTATTTTGTTCAACCCCTGTTATATATATATATATATATATATATATATATATATATATATATATATATATATATATATATTACATATATATATATATATATATATATTACATATATATAAAACACATATATATATTACATATATATATATTATATATATATTACATATATATATATATATATTACATATATATATATTACATATATATATATATATTACATATATATATATATTACATATATATATATATTACATATATATATATATATTACATATATATATTACATATATATATATATTACATATATATATATTACATATATATATTACATATATATATTACATATATATTACATATATATATTACATATATATATATATATATATTACATATATATATTACATATATATATATATATTACATATATATATTACATATATATATTACATATATATATTACATATATATATTACATATATATATTACATATATATATATATTACATATATATATATTACATATATATATTACATATATATATATTACATATATATATATTACATATATATATATTATATATATATTATATATATATATTACATATATATATATATTACATTATATATATATATATTACATATATATATATATATTACATATATATATATTACATATATATATATTACATATATATATATTACATATATATATATTACATATATATATATTACATTATATATATAACATATATATATATATATTACATATATTTATATATTTATTACATATATATATTACATATATATATATATATGACATATATATATGACATATATATATATTAAATATATATATATATTACATATATATATTACATATATATATATATTACATATATATATATAAATATATATATATTACATATATATACATTACATATATATATATTACATATATATACATTACATATATATATATATTACATATATATATATATATGTTACATATATATATATTAAATATATATATATATTACATATATATATATATATTAAATATATATATATATTACATATATATATATATATATATTAAATATATATATATATTACATATATATTACATATATATATATATTAAATATATATATATATATTAAATATATATATATTACATATATATTACATACATATATATTACATATATATTACATATATATTTTACATATATATTACACATATATATATATAACATATTTATTACATATATATATATTACATATATATTACATATATATATTACATATATATTACATGTATATATTACATATATATTACATATATATATTACATATATATTACATATATATATATATTACATATATATTACATATATATATACATATATATATTACATATATATATATACATATATATATTACATATATATATTACATATATATTACATATATATATATATATTACATATATATATTACATATATATATTACATATATATATATTACATATATATATATATTACATATATATATATTACATATATATATATATTACATATGTATATATATTACATATATATATTACATATATATATTACATATATATATATATATTACATATATATATATTACATATATATATTACATATATATTACATATATATATTACATATATATTACATATATATATATTACATATATATATTACATATATATATATTACATATATATATTACATATATATTACATATATATTTATTACATATATATTTATTACATATATATTTATGTAATATATATATATATATATTACATATATATATTACATATATATATTACATATATATATATTACACATATATATATATTACATATATATATATTACATATATATATATATATTACATATATATATATATATTACATATATATATTACATATATATATATTACATATATAGATATATTACATATATATATATATATTACATATATATATTACATATATATATATTACATATATATATATTACATATATATATTACACATATATATATATTACATATATATATATTACATATATATATTACATATATATATATATTACATATATATATATTACGTATATATATATTACATATATATATATATTACATATATATATTACATATATATATATATTACATATATATATTACATATATATATATATTACATATATATATTACATATATATATTACATATATATATATATATATTACATATATATATTACATATATATATTACATATATATATATTACATATATATATTACATATATATATATATATATATATATATATATATATGTAATGGGAAAATGAAAAAGGAAAACCAAAAAATGGATGTTTTTTATGTGTACATCAACGTTTCGTCTTTATTTATAAGACTTTATCAGGATGATAAAATAGAGAAAAAAAAATATCATGCAAGCACAGATACATATAGGGTAGACATATTGGGAAAAATAGAATGAAATAGTAGCCAACTACTGGGTGGACGTCCGTATTTGTTGGAGAAATAGAAATGAATGTATAAAAGAATGAGTGGGGAAAAATGGAAGGATGGGGTGAGCCAGGACTACTATAGCTGGTGGTAAGAGAAAGAGGTGGGGGATGAGCAGGGGTAAAGTGGGTGGCAGAGAGGGAGGTGAGGAAGAGGGGGGGGGGAGGGGGGGTGTTTGACCAGATGGCTGCGGTTCAAGATTGAAGGGGAAAAAGTAGGTTGGAATGTTTGTGTATGGGGGTGTATGCAGGGAAAGGAGGATGAGTAGAGAGGAAGGGGGGGCTGTGATTTTGGTGGATGGGCGAAAGTTATGGTCTTAGAGAGCGTTTTGAGAAAATGAGGGAATTTAAGAAGGGGTATGGGAGAAAATAGTTGAGTGGGGGAGAGGGAGGATTTGTTGTGATAGGGTGTGAAATATTTGAAATATTTGGAAAATGATAGCAATGAGTGAGGGATTGGGGGGGGGGTGGAGGAGGGCGGTGATTGAAAGGGTGGGTATGGAATATTTGAGATATTTGGAACATGAGAAAGTTTATTTGGACTGCAGTATTAAAAGTGTGAGGAAAAAGTAAGGAGAAAATGAAGATTCAATGAGAAAAAGAAAGGGAAAAGTAAATGGGAGAGTGTTATAGAGGTTTGAGATGAAAAAAGTTTAACCATGATCAGGCAAGAGTCTTTGTTCTGTGAGGATGATCTTGCTTATTAAGGGTGATAGGTTAAAGAAACCATTACGTTGCTTGATGGTGGTGGAGGCGGTGATGAGGGCAGTTTCTAATAATCTTCGCCGAGATTTGTTGTGGATATATTTAGTGATTTTGGCTTGTTCAAATTTGAACGCATGACCATGTTCTAGTGCATGGGAGAAAAGTGCACTGAGAGGGTTGTTGTTTTTTATGTCCCTTTTGTGTTCATTTAATCGTTTCTTTAATTCACGTTGTGTTTCTCCCACGTAAAATTGATGGCAGTCATTGCAAGGGACAGTATATAAGCCGGCATGAGATGTGGGTGTTTTTTGGAAATGTCTGGATGTGTTTAAAGTTTGTTTTATGGATTGAGATGTGGTTTGTACTGTAGGAATGCCTAGTTTGTTAAGCGTGTTGCATATGGATGTGTTATTGGAGTGCGTGGGTAGGAGAAGGGGTCTGTCTATTAGAGAGGTGTTAGGAGTTTGATTTTTTTTGTGTGGTGTTTCTGGAGAATATTTGGAAGGCTTTTTTCTTGGCATTTAATATAAAATGTGTGGGGTATTGCAATGTTTTTAGGGAGTTAAAAATGTACTTTATTTCTTCATCTATGTGAGGGGGGCTACATATTCTAAGGGCGCGTAGGAAGAAGCCTATAATTATACCTGTTTTGATCTTGCTATGGTGGTGGGAGTAGAAATGTATGTAGTCATTTTTGTGAGTGTTTTTGCGGTGTACCTTGAATTCTAGTTTGTTGTTGGACTTAATTATAAGAGTATCAAGGAAGGGAATAGAGCCGTTTATTTCAGTATCATGGGTAAATTTTATGGAGGGTTCTACTGTGTTGAGTTTATCTTTAACATGATTGATTTGTATGTCTGTGGGGAGGAAAATTAAAATATCATCTATGTATCTAAAGTATTCGATGTTAGGGGGTAGTCTATATTTGAAAGGACCGGATTCTAAGAATTCTAAAAAGAGGCAGGCCAATACACCGCTAAGGGGGTTGCCCATAGGGAGTCCAATTTTTTGTTTATAGAATACTTCGTTAAATTGGAAATATGTTATGTCAATGATGAGTCTAATTATTTCTATAAGAGTGTTGGGGGGAAAAGGTAGGTAGGTTTTTATTTTCTTTATATGTGTGTGAAGTAAGTTTAGGCATTTTTTAACAGGTACGTTAGTGTAGAGCGAAGTTACATCTAGGCTATGCATATTTTTTATTTTCTACGTTGATGCTTTTTATTCTGCTAAGAAGGTCGCCTGAATTTTTGATGTGGGAAGGACTGATGGTACCCATTAGTGGAGTGAGGATGTTAGCTATGGCCCGTGCGATTTTGTGTGTGGTGCTACCTATGCTTGATACAATGGGACGCATGGGGATGTCGGGTTTGTGGGTTTTGGGGAGCCCGTATAATGTGGGAATGATAGGGTGATACTCAATGTTTGATGCCCATTTTTTGTTGTTCTTGATTAGGTGTTTGAAAGATTTGTTAAAATGTTCTATGTTTTTATCTATAGTTTTTTGGTCGGTTTTAGTGTATGTGTTTTCGTCGGATAATAGAGTAGATATTTTTTTGATATATGAGTTTTTGTCCATGATTACTATGCCCCCTCTTTTGTCTGATGGTGATATGATTATGATTTTTTCTCTATTTTATCATCCTGATGAAGTCTTATAAATAAAGACGAAACGTTGATGTACACATAAAAAACATCCATTTTTTGGTTTTCCTTTTTCATTTTCCCATCACGTCGGATTACTTTCATCCTTCTCTTCCCATATATATGTAATATATATTACTTATATGAACAGACAAGCATGTTTTGCCTTTTTAAGGCTAATCAATGTGGATATGCAACCGATTTACCGACCACCTGGTTCTAACCTCAGACCTTGAATCTAGTAATTCAACATCTATAACCAAATGTTCAACAGTCACTTGCGCGAATGTGACTTGCAAATACTACTTATAGATCAATCCTGTTTTAAATATATCTTCGATTGTTCAACCAGAAAAAGGAACCTTTGCATTACTACTTAAGCAACACTAATAATGTTATCTCAAACAAAGTGCATCTTTTTTAATAAGAGGGCTTATATAATTATAAATATTAATAATTAAATTATTTATATCTACAGACGAACTTGTATAGCCGACTATATATATATATATATATATATATATATATATATATATATATATATATATATAATAATGGTAATAATCCAGGTGAAAAATATCCACAGGGTGGTAATCCAGAGAATTTTAACCGGGTTTATAAAAAGTGCTCAATATCAAAATAGAGCTTTATATATGATAGTTTTATTTACACAGACATGTACAAAATCTGCGACACTGGCATGTCGATGTTATCGATCAACAGTTACTATAAATGAGATCTCAGTTTATAGTAACTGTTGATCGATAACATCGACATGCCAGTGTCGCAGATTTTGTACATGTCTGTGTAAATAAAACTATCATATATATATATATATATATATATATATATATATATATATATATATATATATACACATTTAAAAAAGTCAAGTTCAATAACTATAACTTTCGTTATATCACAAAGAGACAAATAACACCGATTTTTTTATATAAAAAAGAAATATTACAAATATACAGGATACAAGGAAATACTGCTAGTGAAATTGAGCTCAATGGTTAAGACTTAAAGTCGAACAGAGCTCATATATTATAACCCAGTAGAATACAAAATTCATGATGAAATTGATATTTTGTCTTGGCAAATAGCATCCTACCTGAGAGTTCAACATTCAAACTCCTCGGCCTAACCTTCACAGATGGACTCCGCAAACCACTCCCTCACAAATTTCCCATTGCGAACTAAAGTCAC
The DNA here is from genome assembly GCA_963556195.1 of Sepiola atlantica. Taxonomy (NCBI): domain Eukaryota; kingdom Metazoa; phylum Mollusca; class Cephalopoda; order Sepiida; family Sepiolidae; genus Sepiola; species Sepiola atlantica. Next base: position 78,116,270 of record OY744521.1, read on the forward strand.
ACTTGATAACTTAATTATCAGCCCTCCTTATGTCCAGGATGTAAAAAAAAATATTGACACCTCCAAAGCATGTAGGACTAATCTTATGCCAGTAATAGTAATAAAGAAATGCTCTGCTGAACTGGCCCCGGTCTTCTCAAAACTCTATAACAAATGCCTTTCCGAATCTTGCTTCCCTAATTGCTGGAAAATTGCATCTGTGGTACCAGTCTTCAAGAACTCTGGTGATCGAACTGCCCCTCATAATTATCGCCCTATCAATCTACTTCCGCTCTTCGCTAACATCTGAATCTTTAATCAATATCTAGAGATAGTCTGCCATCTCGTTAATGTTAAACTTTTTTCTGGACATCAGTATGGATTTAGGCAAGCATGTTCTACTGCGGATATCTTAACGATAATCATCTCTGAACGCATATACCATACACTAGACAGTGCAGGTAAAGCTAGGGCATAGCGTTTGATATATCCAAGGCTTTTGACAAGGTATGACATGAAGGTCTTCTCATGAAAATTAATTCATATACTTAATATAATTAGATCCATCTTATCCAAAAGAAAGATCCAGGTTGTGCTCGATGGCTCTTCGTCCAAGAAAGATGACATAAATGCGGGTGTACCCCAGGGATCGATCCTTGGACTTTCATTGTTCCTGATTTTCATAAACGACCTCCCTGATGAAATTGAGTCTGAGATGGATATATTTGCCGATGACACTACGCTCTACTCTCGACATGTGTAAATAAAAGACGCGCACATATCCAAGTCAATGTCTGAATCCTTAGCAAATGACTTCCAGTCTGTAGTTTAATAGGGATACAAATGGATGGTAACATTTAATGCCACTAAGACAAAGCTCCTTTTCTTTAACAACTACAAGAAATCTTTTCAACCACTGATTACCATGGATAATAAGACTACTCGAGAGTCCAACGTTCAAACTCCTCGGCCTAACTTTCACAGGTAACATGATTTGGAAGAAATACATTGAAGACATTGCCAAGGCTGCAGCAAAGAAGGTGGGCTCACTCTACCGTGCTAGTAAACTCCTCACACCTGAAATTATCCCGTAGCTCTAAAAAGCCACCATTCGCCCATGCATGGAGTATTGTTGCCACATTTAGGCTGGTGCATCATCCACTAGTCTTAACCTCTTAGACAAGGTAAAAAAAAGTCGCCAACTTAATAGGTCCCTCACTATTCACCAAGCTCCAGCCCCTGCCCCATCGCCGCAATGTTGCATCCTTGTGCTTGTTCTACAAATACTTCAGTGGATTGTGCTCCGATGAACTAGCTGCTCTAGTGCCCCCTCGACGTAAATCCACTAGACAAACCCGACAATCAGCTAAATCCCATCAATTCACTGTGGAGGTCCCCAGATACCGGAGAGCTTCTTTCCTCGTGCTGCCGGCCTCTGGAACTCCCTCCCTGCTCCCTGTTCCCCGACTATACCAACATGCAGAGGTTTAAAACTAATGTAAACAGACATCTCGCTACACAGCTCCCAACTTAGGATGACACCCAAAACATACACTCTAATTCTCAGTAGCCCCTTACATCTACAGTGGCGGCCTGCCTTGTTTGGGGTGAAATATGTTAAACAAAAATCATGATACAATTGATATTTTGTAATCATGCTTCGAGATATTCAACATCAACAATATATATCCTTGTGCACACGTTTCAGAAATGTATTATCAGTTCAACCGGAGGATAGAAGTTGACATTTATAAACCGCACATTTTTATCACAACATTTCTTTATCAATTCGTTACAGATAATATTCAATGGAATTGCTCAATAATTACAAACACAAAACATAATAAAGTCCAGAAATCTTTCTTTCCTTATGGCAGGTTAAAATAATTGGAGTCCATAATAGTCCAATATATATTTGTTTAAGAATGGATTCAACTAAAAGAATATAGTAATATAAGTTTCAATAACGTTAATAATAGATCTTACTTTTATAAAACTATGCTTAATTTTGTTCAAACAATTTAACAAACTGAATAGTAAATAATTTTTATCATTACAATACATATTACATGAATAACTACTTATCTTTGGATATTTTTTCAAATGTGAACGGTAGACGTAACTAATCAATCATTATTAGTGTTAATCTTAACAGTTAGGGGGAGATAATCCAAACCAAATGTATGCTAGAATGAACTAATCGAATTCAATTTTCACATTAATTGAGTTTCAGACTTTTTTTCTGGTTAAGTGGAGGTAATTCTTTTAACTTCTTAATTTGTTATATAAATAAAACTTCTCTAAAAAACAGATTTTACCAAATGTATAATCACATATGTTTATCACCTAAACCCATGATAGGGGAAGGGAAACACATTTATTTTATAATATCTTCGGTCAAGTGTAAAATGTACACAAGGATAAAAATTGTTGGTGATGAATTTTTAGGAGCATAATTGCAAAATATTCATTATGTCATACATTCTGTATTCTATTGATTTATAATATATATATATATATATATATATATATATATATATATATATATATATATATATATATATATATATATATAAGAGAGAATATATTAGAGGGCGAAGGAAACAAAGAGAAGATATTAGAGAACGAAGAAGAAATATATAGATAAAGAGATACAGAGAATGATAAGGAAAGAGAAAATATATGAGAGAGGAAAAGTGAAAAGTCGAGAAAGAGAGACAGGAGGAGCACTTATGTGAGAGAGAGAGGAGGATTAGTCGAGAGAGAAATAAAATAAATGATAGAGGTTCACGAGGTCGATAGAGAGAGGTCGAGAGGTCGAGATAGAAAGAGACGGTCGAAGAGAAAAATGCGTTGCATGAGCGTTGATTTGTTGAAACACTATCAATCAGTTCTGACTCATTATTGGAAAATATAATTAAATTTGAAAATTATTTCATCTCCAAGACAGAATTCTTTTATTCGAAATAGAAAAAAACCCAACTGATTAAAAGTGAAAAGAAAAACTGGGAACATGGCCGACATTTCTTAAAATATTGGAGATTTGTGTAAATTTCATTCGTCGACCAATCAAAAGTTTGCTGAGGCCTTGTAGATCAAAACCAATAAAGATAAAGACGATACAATAACCAATAACGAATATATTTTGTTTTTACACAAATGCAGCTGTAGTTACGAAGTTTATTTGAGACAAAGATGAATGAAACATTTACATCGTATTCATGCGACGCGTTTACACATACACCGTTTTACTGTCAAAAGAAAAAATGAACTTCAAATTAAAACAGTTCAACTCAAATTAAAAAGATCAACTGCAAATTAAAAAGGTTAAACGGCGAATTAGAAAAACTCAACTTCAAATAAAAAAGTTCAACTATAAATTAAAAAAACTCAACTTTAAATTAAAAAAGCTCAAAAGCAAATTACAAAATCTCTACGGCAAAGTAAAACAAACTGAACTTTAAATTGAAAACCTCAATTACAAATTTTAAAAGTTAAACTACAAATTAATAAAGCCTAACTGAAAATGAAAAAATTAACTTCAAATTAAAAAAAAACACAAGTGAAAATTAAATATTTAACAGCAAATTAAAAAAGCTCAACTGCGAATTAGAACAACTGAATTAAAAGTTAATGAGAGCTAAATTTCAAATTAAAATATTACGAGCATGAAAATATACAATATTAATTTACAAACGAACGAACGAACGGGCGAACGAAATATGAAGATAATTTTGTGTTTTCATGCACCGTAGTGGAGTAATTTCAAACATCGCTTTATCGATTACATTATTTTTTAGTTTTTAGCCTCTCATTTGGAATTTAGATTTTAAAAAATCATGTTGATTTGTTAAAATTTGATGTTGAGTTTTAAATTAAAAAAAAATTCAAGTTCAACCTTTTTTGATTGAAGTGTAGATTTTGCAGAAAGACAATCGTTAATGGAAGATAGAACACATTAGATGTTAGACATCTAAAGAAATCGAGTGAAACAATTCTGTTAATGTTTGTAACGCTTCAGGTTAAATATTGAAAGAATGATTTTACTTCTATGTTCGAAAAAAAATGTTCGAAACGAGAGAAAAACTGTTCATTGCTTTTGAGAAATCATATTTTTGCTGAAGTGCTTCAAAACAAAACGTAATCAATTCTTTTATTAAAACATTTTTCTCTACTGAACTTGAATGATTTCTTTATTGAAAACAACTAGATTTTTAAAAAATCAAGGGCACATTTTTATGACTGATTAGCTATACATACCCGGCGTTAAAATCATTTATTTTTTCATTTTTTTTTTATTGTTTACACATTTTTAAACTTAAAGTAGAAAACCTCTATAATATTCTTAAAATTAAAATGTTGAATTTTATTTTTAGGTGATTATTTAAAAAATGTTTCACATTAGAAGTCGTCTGGGTCGATTTAAGTAATTTTAAAAATAAATTGTAGCCAAGTACGTAATTATATTGGCAATAACACGATGCGACAATAACATATGGAAATTGGCTCGTCAAAAGCAAAGTTTGGGTTTGAATTTGAAAATCCGACAAGATAACGTTATATATTAGATAGCACTATCATATTTAATTTTTACTTGCGTCTAAGCACTCTTCATGATATTAATACCGTATTATACAGATGTAGAGCGTAACGAACTCTAACGACAACATCTGGAAAGCTGTTATGAAGAATGAGACAAAATTAAAAAATTTCGATGCATCGGTCGAATCTATCCTATTCTACTAGACTCTTGGACACTAAGAAACGTGATGGATCATACACCAACATATTACGCGTCGTCTACAACATATCGTGGCAAGACTATGTAGCAAAAAAATGCTATGTTTCGGAATCTTTGAGATGAAGATGATGATTTATGTCTGTATAACTAGAAGCTTATAGTGAAGCAAGGTTTGCACAATCTCCAAGCACACTTTTCCTGATTCAGCGTTGCTTGTATCCAAGAGCAGGGAGAAATCTAAAACAACTGGAATCAATACTAGAATAAACGGAAAACGAATTGATGTTATTACAAACTTTCCTTCTTCAAGACAAGTTGCTCTAACAAGAGTCTAATCTACCTTATTATTCCAGCCATGATTTGTATTATTTGTATTATTTGTATTATTTGTATTATTTGGACTAATGTTTTCGTCTCGGGTAATTCGTAATTGCATTTATAGTATCGCCCGTACTGAGGATTGAACCTTCAACCTTCAACTTTCCAGCCATGATTGGTATTATTTGAACTACTGTTCTCATCTTGAATATTTATACAAATTATCAATCATCATCTTAAAAATTCCATAACATAATATTTCAGTCATGTTTAGGAAGACGTGAGATTGATTGATGCCCTTCCCAAGGGAGTTAGAAAAAATGATTTAACAATAGCAGCAGAACTTGAACACAGCATGCCAAGACCACACTCTACAGTTATGGGTTAAATAATATTACTATATCTGGTGATATTCCCTTTTATTTATAATAGACTATTCCAATTTGTTTTATTCTTTCTTTTCTTTATTAACTTTAACTGTTAATAAACAGAGAGAGAGAGAGGCGGAGGCGAGAGTGATGGGTACTGTATAAAATGAGAGCAAATGGGAAGCGGAATCAAACAGCATACACATTGGGTTAGAGTGACGGATCGGTAGTAACAAGAGATGGGTCACTTGATGAGTTAATTGCAAATTACAGATAATAAGAACAATCAAAATGGAAGTTTCTTCAAATATAATTCAATCTTGAATTAGTTTAAGTATTTTGCGTTATTTAAATATATCGAGAAAAAGCTTTAGGGAAACAAACGTGGATTAACCCAGTTTTAGTATAAATAATAGATTATCCAGCATAGATGTGTGCTGTTTTGAGAGACAATGGCTAACTCCAGAAAGAGTGTCTGTAACTAGGAGGTTTATAGTGAAGCAAGTTTGCACAATCCCAAGCACGCTTTTCCTGACTCAGCATTGCTTTAATCCAATGGTATGGCGAAATACAAGACAACTGGAATCAATGCTAGAATAAACGGAAAAGGAATTGATGTTATTACAAACTTTCCTTCTTCAAGACAAGTTGTTTTAACAAGAGTCTAATCTACCCTATTATTCCAGTCATGATTTGTATTATTTGTATTATTTGTATTATTTGTATTATTTGGACTAATGTTTTCGTTTCGGGTAATTCGTAATTGTATTTATAGTATCGTCCGTACTGAGGATTGAACCTTCAACCTTCATAAGACTATAACTTATAACTGATTATAATTTAGCACTTTTATCTGTTGCGCTACAATTCTAGTATTGTTACATTTTTGCTTATCTTAGTGAGTATGTGCCCGGGTTTCGTTTTGTTGTTCGGTGTGTATCAGATTCTGAACGATAACACCGGATGCTAGTCTACTTTTAAGAAGTTTTATTTAAACATAAAACAGATGACACATGTTGTGTTGTTTTTACGTGGGAGAGAGAACAGGGGAAATTAGTTGGTGGAGGATTTATCATCCAACAGCTGGGCCATTTTGGTTCACACTGCGCACCGGGACCCTATGTTTCGCACGTCCTTCTTTCTTGGTGGTCGGGAACAAGAGACCGACACAACCTCTAACGGACATGGCGTCACTTTCGATTTCCGCTGCTACTCCTACCACCGTTCAGGGTATCCCCCCCACTATTTAACAGTATGACTTTTAGGAGTCTTAAACCTATACTTATTTTAGAAGTGTAGTCCTAAATATTTTTTAATGATTCGAAAACCTATTATTATAATTAATAATTTCCATATAGTATTAAATTGATTGAACAGCTAATAAAAACACTTAACAAACTTTTCTGGTTAAAAATTATAAAAAAAGCAATAAAACTTCCGACCTTGGATATTCTTAGAATATACATAGAAAAAACGGAACCTACATATTTTTATTTTAAACTAAAACTTCTTAAAGAGTATGCACTGTTTTTCAATTTAATTTATCTCGAAGCGAATTAAGACGGGTCCGAAACGAGAGTGCCTCCCCAGAGGAGATGTTTTTTCACACCTTGCGGCCTTGTACCAAAACTTTCTGCACTGTAGAGCAAGTAAATGCAGCCTATTTCGCAGCAAATAAAGCCAGTGGAACTATCTACTGTACAAAATTCTACACTATTCATTAAATATGTACATCAGATTTAGTTAGTCTACGACAATGTTAAAAAAAGTAGGACATTACTTATTCCTGTTTCGAGAGACAATGGATATTCCCTGAAAGATACTTGCGTGAAAAGTTTAAATCCAGTATAAAGGAGAACTCCAAGAACCTCAGAAAAAAAATATCGGGATAAGCGGCGAAGACTAATTGCCCTACCAAAACTTTAAAAGTCTAGTCTACCCTACTATTTATAGCTAGGGGGTTAGATAGAGATTTATTCATTTCTTTCGACTTTTACACAGATTTTCAAATTCACGGCCTCTGGTATTCCTAAATGATCACCCATTTAAGTACTGACCAGGCGCAACTTTACTTAACCAGTGTTATAAAGTGTGATAGACGACAATTTTCGTTATTGTATATGAAATTGATTTTAACTTTATTCTGGTATTAGAAGGGATACTTAGCATTGCCCGGGAATGAATGAGGACATCTGTGTACTCCTGCGCTCAGCCATGATCCCCTATATTATCATTTATTCTTATTTTTCAATTTCTATTATTTTTTTATTTTAATAGGTTATGAGAAAATAGCATAAAAACTCTCTATATAATTATTTTTGTTGATTTCTTGAATTTCTTACATGAAAAACATATTTTCTTTGATTTTGCAATCACTAATTTGGTCCCTAGTGATCCCAAATGACTGAATGTTACAGTAATTACCTTTACCATAACTTTATCGAGGTCATACTAAATCAGAATATGTATAGTTTGTTAATGTATCATCGGTAGTTTCTAAGTTTTAGCCGAACAGACTTTCCTTTATATAGCAGATAATTTTACAATAGTAGAATAACCGGTTTTCTCATTGGATTTCTCTATAAAGAGACAATTGAAAGAAGAAAATTATTTGATTTGGAAGAGATGAAAAAAGAGGCAATAAGAGCGTGGAAGTAGAATAATAAATGCGTTTAATAACAGACGAGTGTAAATGCGTTTAGTAACACACGAGTGTAAATGCGTTTAGTAACACACGAGTGTAAATGCGTTTAGTAACAGACGAGTGCAAATGTGTTTAGTAACAGACAAGTGTAAATGCGTTTAGTAACAGACGAGTGTAAATGAAGGCAACAACAAACAATGGAAATGTGTACAATAAAGAAAACCTGTATAAATGTTGTATGACAAAAGATACAAAATCAATAAAAATTGTAAGTGAAAATGAAAACGAAACGACAAAGACTGATGGGGCGAATGTCTGCTTCCTTGGTTTACTCATGTGGCTAAACATAGAAGGATTTGCAGATGTAGACAGTTTGCAGTTTAACTTTTGGGGAAAAACATGTAAATTCAGATCCAGATAGAAAGGGGCGCTTAAATTCTCTCCAAATATAACCAGAGGAAACTCTTACATAAGGAAAGGGATAAATAATTAAGTGAAACTATTATTATACTAAAGCTGAGTAAATCAACGTTTGTTTCCCTGAAGCTTATTTTCCTATATATTTTAATCACACAAAATACATGCTAAAATATTCCTTGATTTTGGGATTGAGTTATGTTTGAAGAAACTTCCATTTTAGTTGTTCTAATTATTTGCTATTTACAATTTGCTCATCAATTTACCCATTTTTTACTAAGTTTCTATATATTACTTTCACCCTCTCTCACTGTATGTTGTTTGCCCTCCCCCATCTCCTGCTTTAATTCTATACGGTATCTATCACTCCCACTTCTGTCTGTCTATCTATCTGTCTGTCAATCTCTCTCTCTCTCTCTCTTTATTAAGAGTCAGATGTAAAAATCACAGAAATACAAGCTGCCGTCTTATCGACAAAATGTCCGATTCTTTCACTGAGACTTCATCATTTTCTAACAGAATTAGTTGTTCAATTTTTCTGCCATAAAGACCGCATAAAAGTGTTTCTTCCGTCCGGTTTATATGGTTAGTTATTAACAGTCTGTTTGTGGCGTTTATGTTTTGCTCGTTAATTTAAGTTTACTCAGACGGTAAGGAAAAGACAAACACATGATAAAACAAAACGAAAGTAAAAAATAATAAAAGAAAACAAGAGAAAACTAAAATAGAAAAGTTAAACTATTTAAAAACAAGAGAAAACTGTAATAGAAAAGTTAAACTATTTAAAAACAAGAGAAAACTGAAATAGAAAAGTTAAACTATTTAAAAACAAGAGAAAACTGAAATAGAAAAGTTAAACTATTTAAAAACAAGAGAAAACTGAAATAGAAAAGTTAAACTATTTAAAAACAAGAGAAAACTTAAATAGAAAAGTTAAACTATTTAAAAACAAGAGCGGACATTCTTAAGATGCGTCCGTTTAACGATGAAAATGTTATTTGAAACTAAATTGTGGTTTATCGATGGACCGAATAACACACAGCTTCCTCAGCCTTTTGGTTAAGGGGCAAAATGTAGTATCTGTTCTGATACTGCACTTCATCATGTGTGTCCTCGATCAGTGAAGGAAAAAATCTTCTTAACTGATGGAATTTTTATTTTTATGTTCCAAATCCAAAGTGAAGTTTTTTGGGAAGCTAGATTTTCTCCACAATAAAAACCGACCCTGTGTCTAACTATGTCCTTGTGGGGAGGCAAGTAAATACAAACAAATAGAGGTAAGACATTTTGTGAAGATTTCGAACTTCAAACAAATTTATTCGAACGTTAACAACATACTCTTTTCAAACATTGGCATTTTAGCTTGAGTTCAAATTCAAACACATGCACTTTTCAACCTTTTAGGGGAGCTTGAACTTTAAACATATACGCTATTTCAAACTTAAGCATGACAACGAACAAACTGGTAATACCTGGTGTGGTATTAGCTCTAAGCGTGCTATGCCGACTTCCCCTGAAAGAAAAAAATTACAGGGAATATCAAATTCACCAGCGGTCTCCAGCCGCATATATATCCCGATAATGGGAAGAGGACATACAGCGTCGACCATTCTCAAATGGTCAACCATCTAGTATTCGTCAGGCTCCACGTCGTTTAACTTCGGTGATCTAACGAGAATGGCGTGTCAACGCAATTATACCGTAAGCATAAGCCGATGAAAATAAAATTTCCAACTTGAGCGTGATAGGCCGACGAAAATCCTATTTCAAATTAAGCCTATTTCTGCAGCACTAAGGTTGCCCAATTCTTTGGTTCTAGACCGTAACAAAATATCCCTGGCCGGCATCTTGTACTAAACAGTTCAAATCGTGTTTTGTTGACACCTCGTAAGCAGTTGCTCAGTGTTTCTCTGTTTGTTTCTCTCTTTCGCTAACCAACTAGAAATACAATCTCCGAAACCGGATGAAGAAGAAACAGGTACAGAAAAACGAACACCTCAAAAAGCAGAAAAAACTCAACCAGCAACACAAAAACAATCAGACTTATAAAAACCAAAAATCTCACAAAAAGTAATTCTTACAGTAGTCAAGAACACCACAGACACAGAACCTCACAACAAGAACTCAAATTGAACAAATTTCCACAAAGAATAAATTCAAATATTTAAGCAGGACGGAAACAAAAGAAGTCTCAGAAAGTCTAAAACTTAAAAACAAAATAAAATAATGATAACCAAAGCTCTAAAAAAAGTACAACTCCACAAAAGATATTTGCTTAAAAATGAATCAATCCCCAACTTGCAAATAATGTCAACTATCTTATTACCAAGCAAACAATATGAATGCCCCAGATAATATCTTAAACATCCCAAAAGAAACAAAAGTTGTTTACAAAATTCAAACAAATTTACTAACACATTGTGAATAATATAAAAAATTCTACACTTCAAAAACATCTTCACAAAAAGAAGTATCTTGAATATAACATTCTTGGCTCTAAATGTACCTTTAGTCGTTGATAAGTTGTAAATCAAAATCAAATCAATCAATTTTTCGTCTTGTTTTAATCGTCCACTTCTTAATAATAACGGTTGTAAACATTATTAAAAATGACAGCGCAAAATCAGTCGGGATTTAACAATTGTTTCGGTGTTTTTCTTTTTTTTATCCAACATAGAGTGTAGATATATATAATACCGTAATGGTATGGAAAAGTTGTCTTAACCCCAACCGCTCTCTTTTGCAGTTAAAAATAGAATGATTTTCTCAGCTTGTACGTTACGTTCCTTTGTCGACTTCCTGTCTCTGACGCAATATCCTGACACGTAACCCTAATTCTAATCTTTTAAATTCTAATAGAATTTTCCACTTTCTCTTTAATCTAGCTTTATGGGGAAAATACCATTCTTAACATTATATTTCACACATCAACATCCAGTCTTTTACGATTTAAAATTTAAGCATGACAGGTCGATAAACATGCTATTTAAAACTTGGGCATGACAGACCAAGAAAAATGCTATTGCAAATTTAAGCCCGATAGATAGTCTGACGGTCAGGTACTGTTATAGATGCATCTAAAATAGAATTCGGCCATTCAATTTGTGGGTTCAGCTTGATGAGAATCAACGCTCTTTTGGCAAAAGAATCTATGAGCATAACTGAGAAGTAAAGTCAAGGTGATGCGAAAACGCACTTGTTTCGCATATGCTTAATTTTAAAATAGTTTTAATCAGCAAAGCCGCGATAATTAGATACGCACATAACATCCAACGAAGATGTGTTATTAAAGCGGCTTTGATTGCACCCTCAAACAATAATATAAACAACGACCTGGATTCTTTCAAATCCATCCCGTTTTCGCTAAAAATATAACACCAGAAAACGCTACATTTATGAACAATGGTTGTTTGATTTTTTGATCTGACCGAATTCAACACACACACGTTCACTAACACCAACTTGAACCCCTTTCCCATCTAAATCAACGACACACACCTAAATCACCTCCATAACTTTTATACTAAATATAAACTATTCCTTCCACCTATATACCATGTTAGGTTTTCTGCTAATATGCTCACCTCTTAAGTACTACGTTGCCTTCTTCTTCTTCTTCTTCTTCTTCTTCTTCTTCTTCTTCTTCTTCTGTTGGATAATGACTCTATGGGAATGGACGTATCTGTTGGAAATCGTTGGTTTGACTTGCGCGAATTAACGCGGGGTGGACCGGCAGTCGAGTGCAGAATAGGGCCTGTTCTCACAGTCAGAAATCACAGACGTAACAAGTTCACCGTGTGACGAGACCCCAGATCAAGGGTCAGTGTGCACCTGCGAGAGGCTGTGACGTCACGGGCCCTTGCGTGGGAAACAGAGGGATCCGTGACGTCACTCGTTCTTCGTAGGAAGCGAATTTCGAGTCTGGGTTTTGGAGGTAAACCTATGAGACGTGATTGTTAAAATGTAATTTACAACAGATAAGCGAAATATTTCACTAAGAAAATACAAGCGAGAGATATCTTTCCCCCTCTCTATGAATGGTTAAGAAAATAATTGTTAACCAACTACGATAAAGTAGTGATTTGCTCTCTCTCTCCCTCTCTCTCTCTCTCTCTCTCTCGACGTAGTGAATGACGCCCAGTTGATACAACAAACACTTGTAATAAAAAGAATTGAAAGTAAAAAGATTGTGTTTGGTGAGTTGATCGTGGAGGTTTGTTGCAGACAACGGAGGCGTGATCCACGGCAGGAAGGAAGGAAGAAAGAATTCACCCACTAAACGACACAACCCTCTACACGGCGAGGAAGAAATTTAAAGGTATGCAAACAAAATATGAACTATGCGATTTATGATGATGTTAAAAGTGACGTGTATTCAATGTGAACTGCCACGGCCCTTTCAGGGACGAGTATACGAAACGAGTAAAGCCGCGGCCATATATATATAAAGTTAGAAGCGTCGGCCAGGCCTCTTAGTAAATTTAGTGTTCATTTAAATATGCAGAATAATTAACAATAGTGAACTGTCTAGAAAGCTAATTTCTCACCAAGGATCTGTGACGTCAGAGCACTTTGACCCTTCAACCAATGTCATAACAGAACTCAATATCGCTTTTTGTCTAACGCTTTTGATCCGAGTGTTTTATCTCGGCCAGCTAACATCCAGTGTGTTATGATTCTCAGAATGAATCACCGTAGAAACATTTCTGTTTGTCCCAAATTATATATGTACCTATTTTGCACTCTATCCTATTTCTTTCACCCAGTTAATAATCCATATTAGCTAACTTTACACGTTTTCAGAATACTACAATAAACAGACGGGATTTTCACCTCCACCTGCCGTCATCAAAATAAAAAAAAATCAGCGTGTGTTCATAACAAAGAAATGTAAACAACCTCGTTTTCATTTCGTCTATTTTGCTTAAATTTTCGGTAAAATTGATTGTTTGTCTTAATTGTTATTCTTGTCCCGAAATAAAATTCTAATTTAATTTTTAAAGTTTTGAAAATCGAATTTTAATTCGATGTTTTAATCGCTAGCAGCCATAGTGTTTTTCTATGCTCCAAAAATAGTTTCACAGCGTAAGTTTCATTAACGTTTTGATACAAGATAAATTTGAACACTATTTTATACAAAAACCCTTGTTTAAAGCAAAAGGAAAAGGTTAAAATATATTGATCGATATTTAGAAAATTGTAATATACGATTGGGAAATAAAATCTCATTGATCTCAATAAAATATTAAATGGCATTTATAAGTAAAACAAACAAAAAACTATAGAAAACCTTTTAAATAAAATAAATTATCTGTTTGTATTTAGACTAATAAAACGATAAATAAATTAAGAGGAAAACCATTAGAAACATATCTGTTCCATATGAGGTTAAAAATAAAATCGAAAATTGTGGTTCTGGTCTTCCATACTTGTCAATTTAATGTAGACACTTTTTATAATCTTCAAAAATAAAAAAATCTAGAATTATAATTTTTCAATTTCGATAAATTATTACAAAACAATCTCTTTAAAAAATTAAAAATAATAAACTGAAATATTACTGCGATTATGGTCTCCCATACAATGTTTGAATGTCAGTAAAATCGTCTTTACATTTGACCGTTCACGGGTTCGACGTTTACTCTGAAATGTTTTTGGATAATTATGCAATTGTTAGTAAAAAGTAGGTACATTGTTTTTAATTTATTTATTATCTTTGAAATAGTTCCAGAAAATTGATATTTATCTTTCAAGAGATTTTCTAAATGAATTTCTTAAAATTTAAAATGTCACCGTATTTTTTATGCTTTTTTTAGCCGACGTGAGAACAGATGGATCTACATCTCCAAGAAAAAAAACAATGATTTATAAAAAATAAAAATATTGCTTGAAAATGTTTTTTAAAACTGAAAGCTTTCATGAATACTTTAAAGTAAATAAATGTTTATTTTAAAGAGAAAAAGCATATATCGGTTTTGGCTTTCTCAAAATGTAATATTCAAATACGAAACGATACTGATAAAAAAGTGCCAATATTTCTTTATATACATATATATATATATATATATATATATATATATATATATATATATATATATACATATATATATATATATATATATATAATAGAATTAACGATAAGTGAAGTATCGTAAAGTGATAAAGTAAAGCTCAATACGTTGAGTAGAGCAATCAATTTTAAAGCAGGAAAGATGAAGATAAAAAATTGTACAAAATTACATAAAAGTACATAAAATTGATACAAATTTTATTACATCGAAAGTTCAGATGAAAAGAGTTACATTAATCCTTAAACCATGGTTTTTAAAAGATAAAACTCTCCTCGTCAGAGGATAAAATTCGGTAATGTGGTATTTATAATAAATAAATATTACCTGTTCCATTTCACTTTGAAAATTGTATAAAAACAACAGAAAAGGTTGGGGATAAAGAAATAAATGGCCGAGAGGGAGAATGGTAGCAGTATTGAGTAGCCATTGTCGAAGACAAAAAGGGACGCTATGGTGCAGAGAGAAAAATAGCAAAAGTTTGTAGATTTGGAGAAAAGTTTGTAGAATTGGAGAAAGTTTAAAAAAGTTTTTACAGGGTTTCAAATAAATATTTTTGAAACCTCCGTCTTTTTAAAACTTTCTCCAATTCTATGTAAAAATTTCTTTATAATTTTGCGCCTCTGACAATGGGTATAACTTAGGCAAAAGCCGACATGGTATATATTATGTTTATAACGAAATCAATATATTTTAGATATTTTCCCTGTCAGATACCAATTACTTACTAAAAGGCAACGTTTGAGTGTCGGATAAATATTTTTCAGTAAAGCATATTTATTTTATAACATCTAAAGACTACATCAAATATTACATTTAGGCTCCATAGGTTTTCATGTACTTTTAGGCTCACTAGCTTTTCATATACTTTTCTGAAGAACTTCAGGTGAACAGATCCAATATTGACATAATGATTGTGTTTGGTTTACTTTAAGCGAAACGGTTCGTAAAATAATTTACACTTAAATGTATCTGTTTTGAAAATGTTTTGTAATGATTGGTAAAAATAATTTACACTGAAGGAGGTTAGTTTTGAAAAATGCTTTGTAAGGAAAATAAAATAAATCTTGGCTTTTGGAATGTAATTGACTTTTACTTACTTATATTTGCTCTGTTGTTACTGGTTAACATCCATCGAGCTTAAATTGGAAGAGGTTGGTAAATATGAAGTATTGAAATTATATGCTAAAACATATATTTTCACAATAATATATACATATTTATATATATATATATATATATATATATATATATATATATATATATATATATATATATGTGTGTGTGTGTGTGTGTGTGTGTGTAAACATTCTCATTCATTCACTGAATTATCACTGTAGAGACCTAGCGTTTCCAACGGAATTTGCTTGAAATTTTCCATCGCTGATAACACCAGATAGCTGATTACTTCACGTTCGTCTCGTCTCTATTGGCTTTGTTTTGTTTCTTCATTCATTTACGGATATTTTTTGAAGTTTTCATCGCGGATAACATCTGTAAGGTACATATTTGACGTTACTTACCCCAACTCTGGCAGCTTTGTTTCCATCACTAAAAACATCAGACATATATATATATAGTAATATATATATATTTATATATATATATATATATATATGTATATATATATATATATATATATATATATATATATATATATATATATATATATATATATATATATATTCAAGTACTGGTGTGGACGTGTGTTAAAAGTGCACAATTTTCCTAACGATAGCTTATCTCAATCAAACTAACCCCACGTGCACGTCGTGGGTAGTGCTACACCAACAGGTGCCTTATTAACGGCGAGTGTTCAGTACTGTAAAACTGGATCCCCACTGCTTTGTAGACTAAGGTTTATGACACAAAAGAATAAGGGTGAGGCAACCCTGATAGAAACCTCCAGAGGAGCTTAGGCCTTTGTCAGCTGAAGCATACACGATCAACCGGCATGTGGATCACGCTCTTATGCCCAGCAACCTGAGTCCGAGCCATGAGTATATGTCAGTACATCAATGAGAGATGTCATCTTTAGGGTCTGTTAGGGCAGGCATCTAGGAGAAGGAAAACTCCGATCTAACACCTGTGGTTTAAGTGAATACTGATCACCGAGTTCATAGTCGCCGATATCCAGAGAGCTGTCGTCGTGTCGCACAAGCATTGATCACTATAATCCTATTGTTGTGCTGGTACATTTTGGGTATATGATCCATTTGTAGATACAATCTATGTGTATAGCTTAGCGGAATGAATGTAATGAGTAATACGAAATTTAATTTGAAAATAGCCTGTTGCAACCTTACTTGATCGTTATGGTTCTGACCTGCCGGAGAGACGAACAGCACTTGTTTATCAAGAACTGTTACGTTCCAACATTGGTATTACAGCCTTGTCAGAGACAAGATAGTTGGAGGAGTGTAGTCGTGTAGAAGAGGGCTCTTGATATATATTATACTGGATCAGGAAATCGGAAGGAGAACGACACGACCATAGCGTAGGATTTGCAGTTAAGAAATGGGTTGTTTCTAAACTCGAGAATCGTCCTTGTTGTCTAAATGAGCGTATTATAACCTTACGTTTGCCTCTAGCTGGCCAGCGGTATGCAACTCTTATTTCTGTTTATGCTCCTACATTGGACAGCCCACCTGAGCTAGTAGGTTCTTTTATAAATATTTTAAAAGAGTTATCTTAACTGCTCCGCAAAATAATAATTTTGTCTTTCTGAGGGATTTCAATGCAAGGGTGAGGAGGGTATATCAAACATAGCGCTTACTCAGACGTTATGGAGTTGGAAGTATGAATAAGAGTGAGTTGCGTTTACTACAAATGTGTTCGGAGTTGGATTTAGTGATAACTAACTCATGTTTCCACCTGAAACCAAAGTATAAAAACACATGAATGCATCCACGATCCAAGCAATGACATTTAATCGGTTACGTCATCACCCGTAAACGCGACCTTCAGGACGTCTGCAAGGTTCAAGTCAAAAGGCATGCCGAGTGCTGGACAGATCATCGTCTGGTGTGTGCTGATATTAGGTTTGTAATAAGGCCGAAGAGTCGATTCGGTAACTTCAAGTGTCCTCATAGGATAAATGGTGCAAAGCTGAAGGATGAGAAAACTGCTCGACCTACAGAATAAGCTTAAGAAGATATCGTTTGATGTTGGAGTGTTTTAAGAAATGTGTTTAGGAAACGGCAGTAGATTGTTCTTTGGCTAATAAAGAGAAAACATCAAGATTGGTTTGATGACTATAATACTCGCATCGCACAACTGCTACATAAAAAGCACGAATTTAACTTAATAGCTAAGTATGACCGTTCCGCAGACATCGGATCCTGAGGTGACAAGCCGCTATCATTCCGCCTTTAATAAAGTTGGTTGTTTCGACCCTCTATAACCAACAGAACAAATATATATATATATATATATATATATATATATATATATATATATATATATATATATATATATATATACATATATATACGTATATATATACCTATATATATATACATATATATACATACGTATATATACACATATATATACAAATAATTATATATATATATATATTATATATATACACATATATATACAAATAATTGAATTTTGATTTGGCTTTTGCTTCTCTAATTCCTTTCCATTCTTCTTCACATATATATACATATATATATATATATACACACATATATATATATATATATATATATATATATATATATATATATATATATATATATATATATATATATATAAATGTTTCGAGGTACACAATTTATACATACATTTAAAAAGAATACGCGGAAATCTCTCTAAGGCCCTTTCTTTCGACGTTATTATTAATTAAAACTATCGATTTTCTCCTGACGAGATGATAGTCGAAAGGGCCTTAGAGAGATTTCCGCGTATTCTTTTTAAATATATATATATATATATATATATATATATATATATATATATATATATATAATAGAAATTGGTAGTTTGCTGTAAGCACTGCTGGGAGTAATAATAAGAGTTTTTAAAAAGGTTTAAGGCAATGCGAAGATCCGGGTTGCTGGAAGCTGTGAAGAACAAAAACAGAACAAAACCGAAATAAGTCGGATATAGATCGAAAGGTTTGTTTATTTTTCTAGACAGCAAGGGTGTTAGTTTGTAATTAAAACACTTAAAGATAAAGACTTAATCTACCTACCCTCCGATAAAGGCAAAGAATTCTGCGTCGTCTCGCAAGACTCTTATAACACCCTTGCACTAAAACACCTCGACAATAACACATTATACACTCCTGCCCCTAACATATCAGCCATTAAGATCCAAAATACTATAAACAATACCTGGTCTAAAATCTGCGCCAAACGCAACCTCCCTAAGAAATACAAAATTAATTTCACTACTAAAAATAGCAAGCTCCCTACCTTCTACCACCTTATCAAAACCCATAAGACCAGCAATCACACTCAAATTAGGCCCATCGTCTCCAGCGTCGAAGGACCATTATATAAAATCTCCTGGCTACTTTCTAGACTCCTGAAACCACTACTCCCTACCTTCCCTGCACATGTCAGCAGCTCTGACCAAGTCATTAGCAGACTAAACCTACTCCAACAACAACAGCTAAGCTCTAACAAATACACATTTAGCCTCGATGTTGTTTCCCTATACACATCAATACCCGCACACCCAGCCATTGACCTCATCTCCGACCACATCTCTTCCTCCGATAACTTAGAACTCTTCGGGTTAACACCTGAAGACATACACCAACTCCTAGACATTATCATTAACAATACATATTTTACCTTCCAACACCACATATTTAAACAGATTACTGGTCTTCCCATGGGTTCTAGCCTGTCTGGCCTCTTAGCCATATCCTACATGGACAGACTCGAGCAACAAGCCCTCAACACCTGCCACTCACATATCTTCTTCACTAGATACATAGATGACATTCTTGTCCTCACCTCATCTCGTGAAGAAGCTATCAGCATTTTCGACACTTTCAACAACACCGACCCCCATATAAAATTTACTATTGAACACCCTAGCGACTCCGGCTCACTATCTCTCCTCGATTTCAACCTCAAAATCACAGAAGACGGTTCTATACAGACCAACTTCTACAGAAAACCTGCCTGTAAAAACCTATTTGTTCATTTTAAATCTGCCCTGCCCCTTAAAGCCAAACTAGACTATGCCCGTAATGAAATTACCCGCATACAAAATAAATGCTCATCTACTGCCAATAAAATTAAACACACCAAAGACTTCCATCAAACCCTAATCACCAACGGCTACCCCACTTCCACAATAACCCACCTCAGCAAGACCAGATCACGCAGACACAACACACTCTCCAACACATGCTTCCTAAAACTACCTTTCTTTAACGACAGAATCACTAATGCCATCCGCAGTGCAATACATAAAGAAAAACTAGACATTCAACTCACCCACACCGGCACCACCTTACGCCAACACCTTTCCAAAAAACGCACTACACGCACCCAAGAACCATGCTCCCTAGCCAATTGTCCCATTCCTACCACTGGACTATGCCACCGCACTAACTGTGTATACAATATATCATGCACTATTTGTAACCACTCCTATATTGGATATACTACAAGACAATTACACCAACGTATAAAAGAACACATGAATACAAATATATCTTCCTTCTTCAAACATACTTCCTCATGCAATACTACACAACAAGACATAAAAGTTTCCATTTTAGCCTCGACCAGGAACCTAGGCGACCTAAGACTGATGGAAGCTATTCTCATTTCCAAACTTAGCCCATTTTTGAATCAAAGACATGAATTAAATTCTACCTTCATCATATAACCTACCCCCCCCCCCGAACCCATCCCCAGATAATAACCCCCCCCATAATAAACACTATTTGCACAAATCATATCCGTTATACTAAGAATTGACCATTACTTTAGTTAAATAAATTCAACATACAAAGCCAATTAACAGAATAACAGAATACCAAAAATAAGAGATTTGTCTCCCCTTAACCAGCAAACTTTCCATAACTAAAACAATAGGCATTTAAGAGATAAATTAAAACCAATAAATAAGGATTAAACTTAACCAGGCATAACTAAATTTTAATATACTGCACCGACAACAAATAATTAGCTATCTACAACACATTTAAAATCTAATGCCGAAATCAGCCTGTTGACAAACATATATACTATAAGTAATAACTACGTTTTATATACGGAAAAAAAAAAAAAAAAAAACAACAAAAAAAACAAAACAAAAACAAATAACAATAATAGTAAACATATAAATAAAAATAAAAATTAAATAAATAGAAACAACAGACAATTACATATATATATGGGTGTATATATATATATATATATTAAAAAAAAAAAAAATAAATAAATAAATAAAATGAATCTATTTAGTTTTCCTCTGAATACTTTACTCTGAACACTTCCGGTTTAACCCCCCAGCGCTCCTGGCATTTTCTCGGTACCCGGGATTTTTCTTTTATTTATTTTTGACAAGGAGAGGAAGAAGAAAAAAAAAAAAAATCTCTCGAAATATCAAATTGATTCTTGACAATCCGGACATTACAAACTAACACCCTTGCTGTCTAGAAAAATAAACAAACCTTTCGATCTATATCCGACTTATTTCGGTTTTGTTCTGTTTTTGTTCTTCACAGCTTCCAGCAACCCGGATCTTCGCATTGCCTTAAACCTTTTTAAAAACTCTTATATATATATATATATGGACTTCACCGATCGGGTCGGATCAAGGAAAAACTTTCTGTCTGAGGAGACCTCAGCTCTCGATAGCTGTAGATCGACAACATCAACATGCCAGTGTAGCAGACCTTGTACATGTTCGAATAAAAGTATTTACAATACAGCTCTATATCTTTATTGAGCACTCTTTTGTAAGCCCGGTTTGATTTCCTTTGGATTTCTACCCTGTGGATTTTTACTCTACCTGGATTACTATATATATATATATATATATATATATATATATATATATATATATATATATATATATATATATATATATAGAGAGAGAGAGAGAGAGAGAGAGAGAGAGAGAGAGAGAGAGAGAGACAGACAGACAGACTACGGTTTCGCAAAAAAGCACTCGCGAGCAAGGAAACAAATATTATGATCTTACCCAAATAATCTAGTCCTCAGAGGTTTGGCTCTAATATCACTTCGATACGCAATATATATATATATATATATATATATATATATATATATATATATATATATATATATATATATATATATGTGTGTGTGTGTGTATATATGTATGTATATATATGTATATATGTATGTATATATATATATACATATATATATATATATATATATATATATTATATGACTTGTGTGTGTATCTGTTACTGTCCTATTGGAGAAGAGCAATTTCTATCAATTGTTAATAATGATGAGCAAAACTTTCAAAATGTTTTACGCAATTCTTAGACGAAGCGAAGAAGTTTTCAACAAAACAATTAAACGAACAGCTGCATTTTATCACGATTCTTTTTTCAAGTAACATATTTATCTCGTTTTCAATTCTATTGTATCCATTCTGTTGAAAAGAAAAAGAAGAAAATGTCTACCCCACTGAAGAGTAAATAATGTACAGGGGAGACAATCGCTTTTCGTATGAATTTGTCGTGTCGTTACTGAATAGTTATTTTTTTTATGTCTGCCTGCAGAAAATGGCTCGGTCTTTTGTCTTGCTTTATTAATTACATTATTGAATATATGGATATATTTGGAAACTCTTGATTAATACTAATGAATCTGTTGTTAATACTAAACGACCGTTGGAAGACAGACGTTCATTAACCACCACCACCACCACCACCACCAACAACAACAACAAAAACGGGTATTCAAAACAGGCGCCTATTCAACCTGCACGTTTAGCGGTGAAATGTTATTTTAAACTTAAACGTGACAGACTGACAGGCTGACCAACTGGCTATCAGATGCTTTCGGAGTTATTCGTTGACGCATCTCAAAATGATATTTTAAACTTAAGCGTAGCAGACCAAAGAAAATGCTATTTGAAATTTAAGCGTGACAGAACAAAGAAAATGCTATTTAAAACTTAAACGTGACAGAACAAAGAAAATGCTATTTAAAAATTTAAGCGTGACAGAACAAAGAAAATGATGTTTAAAATTTAAGCGTGACAGAAAAAAGAAAATGCTATTTAAAATTTAAGCGTGACAGAACAAAGAAAATGCTATAAAAAATTTAAACGTAACAGGACAAAGAAAATGATTATTTAAACCTATTCGTGAAGGAACAAAGACAATGTTATTTAAAATTTAAGCGTGACAGTCAAAAGAAAATGATGTTTCAAACTTAAGTGTGACAGACTGACATCCTGATCAACTGGCGGCAGAATATTTTGAAGCTATTTTTGGACGCATCTCAAAATGCTATTTCAAACTTAAGCGTGACCGACAGAGAAAATGATATTTGAAACTTAATCTTGATAGACCAAAGACAATGAAATCTTAAACTTTAGTGTGACAAAATAAAATTTTAATTAGAATTTAAACGTGACAGATTGACCGACTATCAGAGACTCTTATAGAGATGATTGGATACATTGGAAAATAAGATGCGTCCATTCCATCTGCGCGATTAGCGATGAAAACATTATCAGAACCTAAAGCGAGGCTGACGCACAAAGTCTTTTATACAGATACAAGAACGCACACACACGCACACATAATACACACACACATATAGAATAAAACTTGCTACCGGAATTGTGATAGAAACCCGCTATGAAGCAAGCGGGCAACAGAAGTTGAAAGAAACAGCTTACCTTGTGGGCTTGTATATATATTCATGTTTTCTCGGCTATTTTTACTTGTAAAATATTTCATTTCGGCCTCCAGATGATGTCGGGTGATCAGAAGAGAACACGCACCGTTTCGGAGCCTTCTTCTCGACAGCTTTTTTGCGTATCACCCCCCCCCCCTCATTGATATGAGGCCCCATTATCTGAATTGCAATTCGATCCAGGTAACTGTTCAATAAAATCAAAACAACTGACTGTTTAACGGCTTAGCGTCTCACGTGTCGTTTAAAAACTGAGCGTCTCGCACGTTGTTTAACAGCTGAGCGTCTCATGTCTTCGTTGCGTGAAAACGTTCTCTTAAGGACGAAAAAAATAATAACGAAAAATGTTTTCCTCTCACAGAGATAACTATACAGTGGACACTTGCTATTATATTACCATGTAATGTTCCTTTTTGCCCAGAGCCACATTGCACATTGTTCGGTTATCTCTATGAGGCGTTTGTTGGCTGCAGATCTTTTTCAGCATTTAATTACAAGCTGGCCTAGGAGCTGATACAGAGAGCCTGCAAGGAAACCCCTTGCTCCAATTTCAACAGCTGGAAGAATTACACTGTAATTTCCACGGGCCAGCTCTCTTTTTAGGTGTTCGTATTTCTTTATCTTGTATTCGTGTTGTTTTTCTACCCGGCTCTCATAATGTACTGTCAATTCAGCCAAGATTAGTCTTTTACTTGTTCTTCACGATAGAACAATGCCTGGTCGTTGCCCCTTTTCACTTATAATCTTGGGGTAATTATTGCGCCAGCCAGGGAGATCTACAACTACCACCCAATCGCAATCCGGTCCAAGAATATTTTGGCCGGGTATTAATAATTGGCCTGCTGTACGCTTAGACCCGATACACATCTCCCCCCACCTCTGTAAAAAAATGGGCTGATGTTAGTTGTTTCGAGATTTATATGACTGATAATTGTTGTGATCAGTTCACCTAGTACCCTGTTGTGCCACTACGTATATCGGCCATAAGCAAGGGCCACTCTGCAGGAACAAAGTACATGTTCCATTGTTTGGGTGTTTTTCTTACAGACAGGTTGAATCGTCCCCTTTCTTCTATTTGATAGATTGGTCATTGACAGAAGCACGTCGTAAGTTGAGCGTATTATGAAGCTCAACCTAAACGGCACTATATGCCAAATGACATTCCAAGTAAGGGATATTTGGATATCTTCTTCCCAGTGCCTCCATTGTCCCTACTGTTACGGTTAGACTACTTTTACGAGATTTTTTACTTTCCTCATTTTTCCTAATTTCCTGAATGACCAGATCTCGACAATCTTTGACTGAAGCCGTGGACCATCTTTGATTGCTGGTCATTCTCAGCCCAAATCTTCCTGTCTAAATGAGTTCGATGACTTCCTTGAGAGATAGGTTTTCTTTAGACTCATTTATAGCATCTCGGACTTTCCACTTCTTTTCTGTCTTAAGAGGGGGTTGTGCTGCCTTCACTACCGTGTCCTTGGAATCGTCCAGCATCATATGAGACCTGACTTTTCCAGCTTTAAATTCCTTTGTAAGCAGAACTTTTAGTTTGGCCTGTTTGCTATATAGAGCTATGTTTGACAATCCCGGAGGCAAACCCAGTCATTTTCTCGTATATTTACTGATCTTTTCTTCTATTGCCTCAACTGTGCTCATATTGATTTCATATACGAGAAGATGCCATAGCAGAATCGGGATGAGCATGGGTTGAGGACATGCTACCTTGTATTTACCTTGCAGTGGACAGCGCCCGATCGTTTTTAGACTCTCATCAACTATTTTTATTGTATATATATATATATATATATATATATATATATATATATATATATTATTTTTTGGATTAAATAATTTTTTTTCGTACATAAAAGTTATCCGTGAACACGTGTTTCTGGCTGTCCAGTCGTCATCACCATAGCTGACTTTGGCAAGTATCGAACCCACGACTATATTGTATGTAGTCTGAAGATTAACCTCTGGGATACGAAACCTTGCCTGTACGATTTTAGCGCCTAGATATTAAGTAATGTGTTTTTTGTTGTTTTTACTGGCGATAGTATCAGCGTTTTTTTTGTCCCACTTCCTAAGTGGTGAAGAGTTACTTTTATGCACGTAGAAAATATATTAAACAAATATATAAATAAAAAATACGCCCTGTTAAAAGGGGCGACGTATGGTAGACATTTGCATCTGCGGGAAGAACTCTTCACCACTTAGGAAGTGGGACAGAAAATACAAACGCTGATATTATTGTTGTTTTTACTGGCGATAACATCAGCGTTTGTATTCGTATAATATATATATATATATATATATATATATATATATATATATATATATATATATAATGTATGTGTGTGTTAATTTCAGTAGAATTTAAATTTATGACATCAGTGTCTACATTTTTGGAGCATGGTTACAAAATATTAATGATGTAATAAATTTGTATTCTACTGCATTAAATTAAGCTCTGTTTTGTATTAAGTGTTAACTATTGAGCTGAAACTAATCTGCAGTATTAAGTTATATCCTGGGAATTTCTAATATTTTATTCGTTTCATAAAGTATTTATATTATGTAATCTTCTACAGATATAGTAACATGTTTAGCCCTTCAACTAAATTTCTCTTTATATATAGTAGCAAATATATGCTCCCTCCGGTCGCATATTTTTGCTAATTGTTTTATTCAATTTCTCAGTAAAATTTGTTTGTTTTTTTTTATAAAAAAAAAGAAAGAAAATCACCCCATCCTTTATTTTAATAAATAAAACACGGAATAATAAAAACATAGTTTTTAAACAAAATTTACCCTTTATGGTGTAAAATGTAAAACACAAAATCAGGGAAAATATTTTAAATACATCTGGAAATCTGAAAACAAAAACAATAGTGAGTGTATATTTGCGAATATTAATTAATTAGAAGCTTTAAAACAAATTAATTATGTAAATTTGAAAGACGCGTGATTTTTGGGGAAGTTTTGGAATGGGTATATATAGGAGCTGATAAACATATATAAAAAGAGAGCGATCAAAACTAATAATATAGTTTAGTACAATTAATAGAAGTAATAATATAGTTTTATGCTACAGACAGACAGACATATACCAAATTTTCATAATAGAAGTACAATAGTACAATTAATAGAAGTAATAATATAGCTTTGTGTTTCAGACAGACAGACAGACAGACAGACATATACTAAAGTTCCATTAGTAATAGAAGTACAATAGTACAATCAATAGAAGTAATAGTATAGTTTTGTGCTTCAGACAGACAGACATATACTAAATTTCCATTAGTAATAGAAGTACAATAGCACAATTAATAGAAGTAATAATATAGTTTCGGCTTCAGATAGACAGATACCAAATTTCCATTAGTAATATATATATATATATATATATATATATATATATATATATATATATATATATATATATATATATATTGTGTGTGCGTGTGTGTGCGTGTGTGTTTAATATTGGACATTTTATTTGCGACAATATACAAAGTGAAAAATGAGACTCGTACAGGATTCGAACTTGTGCCTCAGGCGTCGTCTTGGACCACTCGACCAACAAGCCATACCTCCTGCAAGAGTCTCATTTTTCACTTTGTGGTATTCTTTGCTTATATTTAGCCTAGCGGACTAAATAACCGCTTGTTTAGTAATATTATCGACGCAAACAATATCATCAACAAAACAAAAAACAATGTAACCCCGCCCCACGCACATTTATATATATCGGAAGAAAAAATCTCATTTTATTTACCGTTTCGAACGAACATATTTGTTTATTTTTCTGACGCCAAAATTGATAGTGAAATAGCAAGCCTAATTACATACACTGGCTGCACCCAAACGTAAACGATTGCAACTCTTTGTGGCAAAGAATTGACGCGACTGAGAATTGATAAAATTAAACTCCTGTTTCTTTTTATTTTCTTCTACGAACGATTACAAGTAATTCTTCAGAAATATTGCTTATACGAATTCATCGAATAGCGGCTTTCCATGTAGATTGGAAGAATCATCCGTATTCGGCATTACGAAAATAAACAGACACATTTTATTGCGCACTTAAAATCTACTAGTGGGATCGCATGGAAATTTCACGGTGCTTTCTACATCTATCGTAAATTCACTAAACTAACTCGACAATCAACTAAATCTCATTCATTCACTGTGGAGGCCCCCAGATGCCGGAGAGCCTTCTACTCAAATAGCTTCTTTTCTCGTGCTGCTGACCTCTGAAACTCCCTCCCTGCCCCCTGTTTCCCCGACAGTACTGACATGCAGAAATTTAAAACTAATGCAAACAGACATCTCGCTGCGCAGATCCCAATTTAGGTTGACCCCCCCAATCTTCTCCCCTTTTCTTTTTTCTCAGTAGCCCCGTACGTCTACAGTGGCGGCCTGCCTTGTTTGGGGTGCACTATGTTAAAAAAAAATATTGTTAAAAATAATATTCCTTTTAACATAATAAATATCTGTCAGGTACAATACTATTAAGAAAAAGAAATTACTCTTTCTTCTTCCGTAAATATAATTGTCAATGTCAGCTAAATATTCTTTAAATAAATTAAATGAATACGTGTCGATATGTAGCAATTTAATGCTTTTTAAAACAGTAACTATTCTCTGTTTGAAATCTAATTGTCAGCTAAATATTCTTCAAACCAATAAACCGACTATCACTTCTTAAAATGTATTTATTTAAAATGTATTTATTTAAAATGTATTTATTTAAAATGTAACTGTTTTAGTCGACGAGACGACATAATTTGATTTTGGAACAATTCATTATAAAATGCCTGAAATCGGAACCCTTTATCCTAGCGACATCAGATTAATCAGCAATCACATCTTTGCTGATCGGATGATCTCATCTTTTTTAAATGAGTGTGAAAGGTGATAACGTACGTACGAAAATGAAAAGATCACGGATCTCAATGTACGACCTGTCTAATGATCGAATAGACATGCGTATCAATTGTATGATAATTAAATCCGTTTATGATTTCGTTCATTTATTCTCTGACTTTATGTCTGTATTCTAATTAAGTGTTAATCTTATATTGTGTTTGGGAATTTTTTAGATGAGGATTGATAATTTGTATTATTTAGATCATTCGGACTACTGTTCTCGTCTTGGATGGTATCCTCTCAATGTTTCGACCGATGTAACCCCCGACTTTCTTCAGGTGCGCCTTGTCGAACTCGGGAATCTTTTATGTCGAACTCGAAAATCTGTAAGGAATGTTTATTCCCGAGTTCGACATGACACATCTTAAGAAGGCCGAAACGTCGTGAGAATAATATCCAAGACGAGAACAGTAGTCCGTATAATCCAAATAATACATATTCTTTTAGGTTTGAAACGTTGTGAGAATAATATCCAAGACGAGAACAGTAGTCCGTATAATCCAAATAATACATATTCTTTTAGGTTTGAAACGTTGTGAGAATAATATCCAAGACGAGAACAGTAGTCCGTATAATCCAAATAATACATATTCTTTTAGGTTTGAAACGTTGTGAGAATAATATCCAAGACGAGAACAGTAGTCCGTATAATCCAAATAATACATATTCTTTTAGGTTTGAAACGTTGTGAGAATAATATCCAAGACGAGAACAGTAGTCCGTATAATCCAAATAATACATATTCTTTTAGGTTTGAAACGTTGTGAGAATAATATCCAAGACGAGAACAGTAGTCCGTATAATCCAAATAATACATATTCTTTTAGGTTTGAAACGTTGTGAGAATAATATCCAAGACGAGAACAGTAGTCCGTATAATCCAAATAATACATATTCTTTTAGGTTTGAAACGTTGTGAGAATAATATCCAAGACGAGAACAGTAGTCCGTATAATCCAAATAATACATATTCTTTTAGGTTTGAAACGTTGTGAGAATAATATCCAAGACGAGAACAGTAGTCCGTATAATCCAAATAATACATATTCTTTTAGGTTTGAAACGTTGTGAGAATAATATCCAAGACGAGAACAGTAGTCCGTATAATCCAAATAATAGAATCTCATAATGTTTTAATTCTACTTTACTCGTTCCTCAGATACTTCGTTGCATAACACATTATCTTTACAATTTATTTTAATCATCACAGGAAAGTAAATGGAACATACCTTATCTGTTTGTACAAAGAGATAGATAAAACTATTTGTGCAACCGCCTTTCACTTTTGCTATTTTCTTGGAGTTATTTCCTCTTCAATCTCTTGTGTATTAGTTGCTTATTTCAGCATCCTGTTTCCGGTCGTAGTCTACCAGCCAAGTTTGTTAAACACCTTAGTTTGTAACTTAGTACAGGCAACCTCAACACTCACCAATTCATTCTCTTGAATACATTAGCCAACACGTGTAAACTTTACGTAGTTAAGATACAATAGACACCCGTAAGTAGGTAGCAACGCAAGTTGCTCAATATGTGGTTAGGTATGTGGTAATATGGTATGTGAATGTGTTAGTAAGAAGAAAAGAACATTTCCACGTCAAAATTAGATTATGTAGAAAAAGGACATTAAGTTAACGTGTTAGGAAGGAGTGAGGTCATGTATAGGAAGTCTTGAGTGATACGTGGCAAATAAGCTAGTTTGGTCTCTTTTTTAGGGTATTTTGTCCGTGGAAGACAACGAATGTGATTTCGTAACTCTTCCTCAATTCCCCTGCGAGGATCTAGTAAAAAAAGCCCAATACTTTCCAATCGTATAGAGGAACTAACTATGTAATCTATTATATTAAGGAAAATAAAATTCCCAACAGAAACCCGGAGAAAAATAATGGTGTTTGTGTTATATACCTACTAACAACACCTATAGGAAGTGATACCATCATATTATTCAGACTGAGAGAGAGAGAGAGAGAGAGAGAGAGAGAGAGAAAGAAAGATATATATATATATATATATATATATATATATATATATATATATATAGAGAGAGAGAGAGAGAGAGAGAGAGAGAGAGAAGGGGGAGGCGGAGGGATGTAGAGAGAATCTACACACATCACAATAATTGTTACAAAGAAAAAGAAGAGAGAAAGAGAAGCAGACGAACTCTGTACACCGTCACTACTACTACTACTACTACTACTACTAATACTACTACTACTACTACTACTACTAGAAGAGATAACACTACACATCTGTCTGCTATGAGACGCCACCGGCCAGGTATTTATAGATATCCGAAGAATTCCCTACGTTAAGACAACGATATTTTTTCTTCTTATAGATCTAGAAGACCTATCACAGTCGAACCTTTATATAATGGCCGTATTAATATATAAATGGTCCTTTTAATGTAATCCTTTTCCCACGAAGCATTTCGTTTATAGATGGCGTCATTTCATATCTATTATTGGTTATGTTTGTCGATCAGTCCTACTTAACATTGTCTTTAATCTTGCGATTGGAATTCGAGCAGATCGGTTAAGCTCCTGTTTGTTTTGGTTTCGTAAGATACGGATGAGTACGATTGGATTTAGATAAGGTAGAATTATTTTGCTTTAGTGTTTGGAAGATTTCTGTTTTCATTAATCGCATATTAAAATAATAATTATAAGTTAATACACTTTTTACACCATACTAAAATGAAAAACAATTACGTAAGTAAATAAATATTTTTTCATAATATCAGATTTTTCATTCAACTTCATAACTGGACGCCTCTTTTTGTGATAGCTTTGTGTTTCTTGTATAAATTTACAGTTTTAATAGTTGTATTAACTTACATGCATACTGTCTAGATTGCGGCTTTGAAACATTTTTAAACATTGTATGTAATATAATAAGGTCTGAGACTGAAGTGACGTGACGAAAAAAATACGAGCATCGCTCTCCGGAAATACATTGTTACGATTGATCGATGACGAAACGCGTTGATTGCATAGCAAAATCAGCGCAGTGCAAATAGGACCAAGAATTGAACCCCGTTAACAAAATTTTTTTTTTTCAACTCTCAATATTTACGTATGTGGCAAGAAAAATAGCGACAGACGACAAACACAAGGTTTAAAAAAATGAAATTTATTTAAATGACAGATGAAAGAGATACTATCATCAAAATAAACACGTGTATGCGTGATTTTGTAATGATAAAAGAAAACGTAGCTGGGCTGATGTCAACTTGAAATAGAAGGTAGATAGATGTTTTATATCCCTATATGTTTTCTCACTCTTTTTTGTCTTTTTTGTTACCTTTCTGTTCTCTCTCCTCTTCCCTTTTTTCATTTTTTGTCTGTTGTGTTAGCGTTGCTTTTTTGTTATCTCTGTTTTACATATCGTCCTTTGTTTTCATGACTCAAATTACAACATAGTGCAGTTTCTCTTCTCTCGAAATCGCGTCCGCATTTTCTCCAATGAAAATAAATAACTTCTCAGTGACTGTTTATTCTTCCTTCTGGTGCTCCATGCATTCTCTTCTGGTGAGGCGTGGATCAAATAGATGCATAGCTTTTTCTGAGAGTTCAATTTCTCCGCGACAAATATCCCGAATTTTTCCTCGACCTTGTGTCGAAATGGTTACGTTATTTTTATTGTCGTTTTCGGCTGGATTGACATTCTGTTAAAGTTAAAAGGTTCGGTATTTATATCTCTCATATTTAGTTTCGTGCATGGCAAAGCCGTATTTTTCGGGACATTTTATTTAACCTCGTGAGACAATCCCCCAAACTGATACTGCTGTTGATTTTTCGCGTTCCTGTCGTTCACGTGAGCTTTAGTTTGGACGGTTAGTTATAGCCAGCGTTCATTATTTGTGCATGTTTGCAGTTTGTTTTCGTATACGCTACTACTATTGTCTTTTCAAAGATTTGTCTGTCAAGCGTTTATAATAAGAGGGGGATAAGCCAACAGAGCGTGTTGGCATGTATTTGGTGACAGGGCGGGGTTTTTGGGAAAACAGATCGGACGTACGCTGAGGGAGACGACGAAATAATTTGATTACTACGTGTGCGCATGTTTGACTATATTTGTTTTGTTTTTGTTTATTATTATTTTCTTCTAAGACGAATGCCAAACCATGCATATATAAAATGTTAGTTGGTCTCTTTTGGTTTTATGATGATGTCCGATACATACGTATATTTCGAAGGCTCGTGTCAGCCTCTTTCATCTCCTCCCCGAAAGTCAGCTTCGGGAAGAAAAATTACGAACATTTAATCAAACTAGGTTTAACGGATTCTTTGGTATGGAAGATAAAAAAAGGAATAAACCAATAAACTGTAATACGAGCATGTTGTTTATTTTTCAGATACTCATAGTGGGTCTCTATACGCTGTTGGCACATATTTGCCACTACGAGAAAGGACACGGCTGCTACTACCACAAAGAAGGCTACAAAGCAAGATTGAGGCGACAACACCAAACGACATGCGCCCGCCATTTGCTACGATATATTACCCTAGACCAACGTTAAAAATCATCAAACTTAAAAATATAGCAAAAAATCACATTAAAGTGGGCTTTTGATAAAAGGAAAAATGTATAAAAACGCAAACACTCAGCAATAACCCTAACCCTAAAAAGGCACATAGATGAACACGTGTTTATTTATTTGCTGCATTGTTTTCTGCGGCTGTCAGAAGCGATTCAGGTTTTCTTTGCACGTGTTATATTCGCAGCCAATCCATATTTTCTCGTACGCATATCTTTTGGTCTATATAGTAGCTTCTTTTCCCATTTTCTTTTCATTACTATTACTACTACTATGAACTAAATAATATTTAGAATGATTAGCTTATTTCGCATGAATCGGCACTTCTGCGTAATGTCAATGAACGCAACAGCCGTAAGTTAGGAACTTAAAAATAACTTTTTAATAACTCTTTGATAAAAACAAAACAAAACAAAAAAACGTTAAAGAAAGTAAGAAATATGTAATAAAATATGCCCCATCAAAATTCAAGCTAGACGTCATCGCTGGTATATAATTAAAGAAAAATTAATAATAATCATGATTAAAAATTTATGCGTTTTTTTCATAAAATATGACGTATTTATTTATTGGAAGTTTTAAGTATTTAATTTTTGTGAAATGTCAACTGCTTTTATGTTAATATTTGACAGTTTGTACTAACAGCATAATTATATGAATTCTACGAGTACTGATTCGAGACTGACCTTAGACTGACCTTATCGTGTCGCGACCCTACAGATCTCGGCAAAGCTCGGAATTACATCACACAAAATACCGCTTCACGCATAAATAATCTAATCGTTTTAAATATTGTTTTGCTTATAATAGAAGTAATAATGAAACAAAAATGGGGAAAGAAGCTGCTACATAGACCAAATGAATAGGTATGAAAAACACATGGACTTGACTGCGAAAAGGATACTTGAAAAGACAAACTGAATCGCTACTGACAGCCACACAAAACAACGCAACCAGCTACATAAAAGCCAAAATGGACAGGATCCAGTACAACTGTTGGCTAATGTATGAGAAGGTGCACACTGTCTATCTTCCACTGTGTAAGAAGAGAGTGACGTCATGAGTCAGGTGACTTTTGTTTTCCGGTTTGCTCATCGTTTTTAGAACTAAATTTCGTCTGCTTCGGACGTATCAGTCAGTAGATTGTGTTTAGGCAACTGGGGACGTCCACTTTCTCTCTAACGTACTTAAAACAACTACGGTTCACCGAGATTGATTTTTCGGAGAACGAATAAACTGAGTGAACTTATCTGTGTTGTTTCGTGATTTATTTGAGTAAAGTTTTTTTCTAGCCTTATTAACGAACAACTTTTCGAATTAAAGATGGGGTCTGGAAGATCATCACCACTATCGTCGTCGGAGTCCGGTTGAGGCATGGTGTCATTTAATGGGCAAGTAGCTCCTATGCAACTAAACAGCAAATGTAGACTACGTGTACAAAAAGACTATACACTAAACCATATCATGTGAATGCAGAAAGCTGACACAAAAAGATTATAAAAGTAGACATGACTGCTTGGAAGATAGTCAACTTGAAGTTGTGAAAACTACAACACTTTGAACTCACAGACAAATGGTACGACCACATACAAGAGACAGAATTGGAAAATTGAAGGCATAGCATACTCTGGGACATATAGACAGAGACACTTATCCAAGATTGAAGACTAAGAACCATAATAGTCGACGAGAACAAAAATAACTTTTCAGATAGTAGACTTCGCAGTTCTAGACGATCGCAGGGTTAAGCTGAAGAAGACATGAGAAAAACAAATACCTGAAACTTCTCAGAGAACTGAAGGGGTTATGAAATATAACAAATACAGTATTACCAAAAATTGTAGAAACTCTAGGAATAGTCTCATAAAACATGGAAAAACTATAAGAAATTTGAATCAGGGGAAATATTATCACCATTCAAATCACGCCACTGATGGGAACAGTTTTCATATTTAAAAAATCATAGAGTGCAGATACCAACTAACATAGCCATATAGCACAGACG
Organism: Sepiola atlantica; assembly: GCA_963556195.1. Taxonomy (NCBI): domain Eukaryota; kingdom Metazoa; phylum Mollusca; class Cephalopoda; order Sepiida; family Sepiolidae; genus Sepiola; species Sepiola atlantica. Next base: position 78,151,164 of record OY744521.1, read on the forward strand.
AACCCACGAGAGCTGAAACTACCCCAGATAATGTCTGGCGATATATAATAAAAATGCTACAAATTAATGCCCACCAAAAAACCTAGTGGCATCAACATCGGTTTGTACCACCAGAAGAGGCATTTGAAGGGGTTGAGAAGATGCAAAGACCGTGGAGGGATACCAGCATTCCAAACTCAATTGTCAGGGAACAGAGTACAGGAATATTGAAGCGGTTTAGTATCACTCAGATTCCAGGGAATAACGCCGGTTGGAAATCACTGGTAACTGTTTGTTCAAGAACACAGGCAATTACAGTGGTAATGGAATAGAATGGGGATTACTTGAAATGTTGGGAGACTTACTATCACTCAGACTCCAGGGAAAACCACCTGATTTTATCAGCTATAAATCACTAATAAAGACTTATGTGATAATTCGAAGTCAATAATAATAATAATAATAATAATAATAATAATAATAATAATAATAATAATAATAATAATAATAATAATAATAATAATAATAATAATAATAACAACAACACGCTTGTGTTACAGAGTGGGAGTCGAAGTTTCTCATTCTGTAATGAAAAGAATAGCGGGTTAATCAAAAGGGCTCCTGGAATGAGCGACAAATTCACTGAATGATTGACGGGTGTGAGATTAGAATATAACCTCAATGGATGACGGAAATCGAGGCTCGACGTCAGTTGCGTAAAAAAGGATTGTGGTTTCTTTCTCCAGACAGACTTTACATCGAGCAGAAGTGTGAAGATAGTTCGCGCCTTAAAATCCCAGTGTGGGTAGGGAAGAGCGTGTCATGAAGTAACCTAGCACCTAGTGAACTGGTGACTTAATGCCTTGTCTTTCTCTCGGCCATGTGCATGATTGTATATATGCGACCTCGCAATACTTATACTTTCCCTAGTAAGTAAATTATACCCTTTCAAACCTTAAATCATAAAAAATTCGATTATCTAATCACCAAATATGAAATTTAATTGAGAAATATCTAGAATTACGATTTTATCGATTTCAAAATGACTTGTTCCAAAATAGAATACGACGTTATAAATATAATTCTGTTATTACTGTTGACTTAAAAGTGACATTCGTTTTATTTATTCGTAACGATATTTAGCTGAAATTTATTTTTACTTCATGAAATAGACTATTTTAAATTGTTACAATAAATTAAACTGATAAAAACGTTAGTTCTATTTATTTAAAGAATACTTAACCGACATAAAAAGAGAAGACAATATTGTTTTTTACTCATGAGTCATCACTTATTAAGACACGTAGCCACTTGCGGATAAAGGTAGACGAGATAGAATGATTATCAGTGGAAAAATGAAGAATATTATGAGAGGATATAAAATAATTAATAGAATGAACTAAGTTTGATTACTTATGAGGGCGGTTTATGGCAAGTATTTGTTGACATCGGATTTGAAAGCGATGTTGTAACCTGCAGAGAAGCAGCCACGTTGTAATGTGTTCAAGAAACGCGAAGCTCTTGCAAAGAAGTTCTGTTTATGGTAATAAATAATTGTGTCATTACTACAGGGTTCTGCTAGCAATAATAATAATAACAAAAATAATCCTCCCTCCTGTTCCTTGTTGCCATACTACTACCACTACGACTGTTATTATTATTATTATTATTATTATTATTATTATTATTATTATTATTATTATTATTATTATTAAATCTACTACCACTACTACTACTATTACTACTATAATAATACTATTACTGCTAAATGGTTTCTTCAATCTTGTTACGTATTGATTTTTAATGCTAGTCTTCGTGGCAAAGTTCACTGGCTATCTTCATAGGAAATATCAGACAAAAGTTATACACACGATGTTTAACCATAAAATATGAGAAAGTAAATTAATATGCTTAAAAAGATAGACGCCGGGTCGTCTACCATTTCTCTTTTGGTGTGAAGCCAGTGAATCTGTTTATTTATGCCAAAGTTATTTTTGTTTAAAAAGACGCTAAAAGCAAAAAAGGACAATACCAAAAAGAAAAGTGAAATATGAAATCGTAAGATGAAAGCCAATAATCGACAATTCTGACAGTATAAATGGCAAAACTTTTCCCTCTGCCTTGCATCAGTATACCAATCTCTCTCTCTCTCTCTCATATATATATATATATATATATATATATATATATATATATATATATATATATATATATATATATATATATATATATATATATATATATATATATTTAATTATTTATGCAGGAGATAGTAAATGCCACGGAATTTTCTCGTTTGATGATTTTTTGGTGATATTCTCGATGCGTCGAGCAAGCTATTTTGTTTTCGATGGTAGCCGGTATAATATGTTTCAGAATGTTATTGATTCGGCCATAACTCGAGCGCTTTCGACCTTCGTGATCGCCACCAGGAGTAAGTTTTTAGTTTTTATTATTTATTTAGTAACGTAGAACATTAACAAAATACGGATAAAGGCCACAAAAGGGGAGGGGAAATGGTTTAGTTTTCACTAACAAATACTAACTATTCTAACTTAGCTAGTTTCATTCACGACCATCAGTCACTAAAATACCGCATTTATACTATACACAATTCTCCAATCACCAAATAAATTTGTGCTATGAAAAACCTACTTAAAACCCATGTGTGTAATATGCAACGGAGGTTTGAGCAATAATAATTTTATATATATATATATATATAAACTATTTACAATGAAAAAATGATAACCCAAGTAAATTACTAAACTGTGACAGAGACGCAATCGAAAAAAGGGGATGATGCAGACCTCAACTATTTATTAACTAACTCCACAATTTCGAAAATATCGAAGGGTGCCCTGCATCTTTTGCAAATCAAGCGATCTGTCACCTAGTTGGGGACAGGATTGGGGAATTACCAACTAAAATAAGGATTTTAAAAAAGTGGTGGTGGTGGAACAAAAATAAAAATGGGCCTAATGAAATCATTCATACACTAGCTAAGTTATGAACTAAAATTAACCCAAAACAGGTCTCCTAAACCACTTCTAAACGGGTCATAATCGACGTTCGTTTCTGTAACTAAATATCCTCTACAAAAGGTACGTCCAAATACCACTCCAGTCTAGCTCCTGTCACAGCTGCGCCACTCTCACCCACCTTTCACCAAAATTCGCCGGAGAGAATCCCACCTTTTTGGCCCCAATGCCGGCTTTCAGGTAATATTTGAAAATTACGATACGGTCGAGAGAGATGTAGGTCTCATCTGCGTAGTCTGCCTTCATACGTGTTTTCCATATCGCGTCTCTCATAACGGTTAGTAAGCTTAAAAAACCCAAACGTGTTTGCCTATCTGTTGTTGGAGTCTAATTGCTACATACATTGATAGGTTCCAGGTTGAAAGACGATACGCTCAGTACGCAAACTATGAAACATCCCACAAGCCTAATCAGTGCCACAATGATGCGGCAATAAAAAATGGCGTAACTTACGGCCTCGTCATCGTCACCGCATATAATACATGTCTGTGAATTCACCAAGCCAGCTGAATGAAGCTTCTTCCCAACCCAGAATGCATTTTTTATCATCAGCCAGGCCAGAGATGCCTCGTCGTTATCGAAACCCAGGGGCGCAAGGCCAGATTTAGCGTAGCTACCCCTCGCCAAAGCAAGCCACTCAATCCTATGATCTCGAACGGTTCTCCTCACTATAATCCGATATAATGCCCTTCGGGGCAACAGCAGGGTGTCAGAGAGACTTTCTTTCACCCGTAAGAGGAACTTCAAAGCTCATCGACATCAGCGATGAAAGGAGCACTCGCATCGGGGCAACCTGTGTGCCTGCCCCCTCATCCAAGTGCACACCTTTTAAAGCTGGAAAGACTTTCTTAGTGTTTTCCTTCCAGAAGCCACCGTTTCCCTCAGTTTGTGAACTCAATCGATCCAGGCAGAATAACAGAAGCGTATGACTTCGAATCTCGACATCTGCCATACCCAGACCGCCTTCCGAAGGATGTAGATAACAAATCTCACAACGAACCATAGGGGCCTTACCAAGCCACAAGAACTTGAAAAGAGCCCGCTGCATCTCAAGCAACGTATCTGACGAGAGTGGAAGTACTGATAGACGATATAGGATGATCGAGTAAATGTGACAGCCACACACTTCCGATCTCCTCTTTAATGAAAGATTTCTACAGGTCCACAGACCAGCCCCGGCTCAAATTCGCTTTCAATACTTCCCACAAATTGTTCTCCAGTTGAGGATCAGGACCGAACTAGACGCCGAGTAGTCTGCAAAGCCCGTCAGTCCAGGTAAAAGAACCCCTGTAGGGATATACTTTTCAAGACACAAATGCGCAAGATTTTTACCGTTCATTTTGGCATTTGTTATCGTTTCATACATTCTGATTTCTCTGTTGACGACACTAATAACGGCACTTCTTACAAGCACAGTTAAGTCGTCGGCAGAGGCGGATTACTTTAACGTGGTGCAAGCACCTGCCAAAGTAATGCCACGTAGGATCGTGAAGGAAGTGCTCCAACGCAAGCACATAAATGATCGATGAAAGCGGACATCCCTGACGAATGGATCTGGGTAACCTTAAGGGCTTAGACCTAAGACCATTCACCTCCACCAGCACACCTGGGTTCGCATACAAATCGGCTAAATAGGGGTCAAATTGCGCTAAAGACAGACCAGGTTCCCTGGTGAAAAGATCCTGGAAATAAGAATGAAACGTCTCCATAATACCTTCGAGACGCCCATCCGACAATGAGACACATGCGATGTGTCGATCGATAGCATGTCGACGCTCCTCTACAAGCAATTCAGCGGCCATAGTTGTTGCTTTCTGAGGCTTCCACTTTAAACTAGTCCTAATAACTAAAGCTGGGTCTTCCTAGATAGTCAAGGAGGCCAGCTTTGCCTTAATTATAGTAACATTAGCTCTATCCCCCGCCCCCACCAGGTCTAATCTAGATTTTAGTGCCACTTTAGCTGCCTTAGTTGTTAGTTTGAGTCGTCGGCTAAAATCGGCAGTAAAATACCTAATTACTTTCTTAAGGTGAACCAACTTCCTATTCCCAACTACAGCACTATCAATTCCCACTGTAATGTTAGTAATAGCTGGTCCCGGTAGTTCTTCACATCGAACAACGAAGTGTTGAGCTTTTAGTAACCAGCCAACCCAGGCTGAGGTCCAACTAAGTTTACACTGACCCGAAAAAATCTATGATCCGAGTAAACTATATAATGAAAACTTTTGAATTCTAATAATTCTACGCCGACTTTCCTAATCATGAACCGGTCAATATAACTCGAAAATTGTACCGAATCGGAGCTGCGACTATTCACATAAGAACACACTACTGTCGGCCGATACACGAAAAATACTTACAGCTAAGAACCAAAATCATACATAAAAATAATTGCATACCTCGACTAAAAATGCTAGACGCAATATTTATTGAAAAGAAACAACCCAATATTAACAGAGTAGCCTTTAATACCGGTACACACATATTAAACGTATTCCATAATTTAAAAATAAATAAATTGATAATAAAGTAATGAATATACAAACATAAATAAATAAAATAAAATATAAAAAATAAAATGATATACCTAAAAAAAAGTAATAAATACACAAATAAAAAAAATAATATACCCAATTACATTCTTTTCTTTAACTCTCCCTCGCCTACCAAACACCTTCATTTAACAACGCCTACATAAATAATGAGTTGCTCTCTCTCTCTCTCTCTCTCTCTCTCTCTCTCTCTCTCTCTCTCTCTCTCTCTCTATATATATATATATATATATATATATATATATATATATATATATATATATAAATATATATATATAAATATATATATATATATATATATATTAATTAAGTTCGAATATTAACACAATGAACAAAACCAATACTTTTCCAAAGTGTTTAATATATTAATTAATTAAAGTTATATATATATATATATATATATATATATATATATATATATATATATATATATATATATATATATATATAAAAGGAGATTGTAGTTTGCTTGAAGCATTGCTGGTAAATGTAAGTGCAGATTAGTCGTCCGAGGCTATAGCAATGCGATGTGGTTGCCGTAAGATGGAAAATGAAAAGAAATAAACGCAGGGAGAAAGTGAAACTCAAAACGATTTATTAATAATTTCACGAAAACTGATTAAATACCAAATAGTAAATACTGTCCGGTAAGTAACAGTTCGGCAAGGGTAATCTTAAATTTTCGAAAGAAAAACTTTCATTATCAGAAGACAACAATAAAAGACCGAATGGGTCGAAGAAAAACGGGAAAAACCGGTGTCAGATCATCGAAATACGGCAGAAAACAGTTGGAAGTAGGAACGCAGAAAATGTCAAAATTCTATTAAGCAATTATATAACTAAAGTTAAAATATTATAAACATTTGTTTAATAATATACTAATTTTTATAATTTTATTATGTTTTATTTTATATGATTCATTAATTAATTATTTTTTTCTCTTTTATTCTCTTTATTCAATTGAAATTTAAATTTACGTGTGGGCTGTTATTGTCAAAGGGGGATAACTTATTTAAAAAATATATTTAGAAATGAGATTTGAAATTTGAGAAGGAATTTGAATTGTGAAATGGATCAAAGCCAAGGAGAGGACCGTTGTAACAGGGGAAGGGGGGGGAATAAGAAGAGATTATGGGGAAGGGGAGGGACTATGGAAAAAATAAACAAATAAGATAAGAAAAATAAACAAATAAACAAACAAACACACAAAAATCAAGATAAACAAATAAAAATAAAAATAAAATGTACTATTTATTCATACATTCACTCTTTCTTTCTTCTTTCTTTCTTTTTTTATCTCCTATATAAGAGGAAAATATTCCTATAAGTAAATTTGTATAAATTTATTCTATCTATTGACTCATAGATTCATCTATTTAACATTTATTATTTTGTTTATTTTTATTTTTCTATTTTTATTTTCTTCTTCCTCAATTCTCCCTTGTTATTATGATCTATTAATATATTTAATTTATTCTTTTATTACTATAATTTATTTTTCATTTTTTTCTTTTATTTTCTTTATTTATCTATTTCTTTCTATTCTTTCCTTATTCATTCTAATTTCAATCTTTTACTTCCTTTATTTTAATTTGCCTATTTTCTACTATTATTTTATTTTATAGAGCACACACATACACACACATGAGAATACACCCATATTCACATACATGAATATATGCATACACATAAAATCACTAGGTCTAAATGCGTGTAAATAAAGTGCATATCATTCCATTCCACAATTATAATACGTAAAGTGTAAAAATGTGGGGTGGGTGGCGCTGGCAAATACCGAGGAGACAAAGGCAAGCAAAAATGTGGGGTGGGTGGCGTTGGCAAATAAAGAGGAGACAAAGGCAAGTAAGTTGGGGGTGGGAGTGTGAGGATGTAAGAATCAGAGGATGAAGGGAGAAGACAACTTGAATCTGTTATTCAAGGTTGGACGAAATTTAGAGATTAGGATAGCTTCCGAAATTCGAAGCTGACCTATATTGCGGACGGAGTAGAGGATGCGGACACTAATGGAACGATGTGTGTTGCCACATGATATTAAGTGTTTATGGAAGGAAGAAATGTGGGTGTTTAGATGCTCTTTAATGCGTTGGTGTAGAGGCCTAACGGTACTACCGATGTAGAACTTTTGACACTTAGCGCATTGTAGGTTGTATACTGTATAGGTGCGGAGGCAGAGGCCAGAGTTGGGGATGGGGCAACTAGCTAGAGAGCAGTATAGGTCAGCTTCGAATTTCGGAAGCTATCCTAATCTCTATAATATATAAACTATGGGAAACTAGTTGAAATATCCGTTTCAGGACGACGAGATAATATAAGGCATACTTGGAATATTTAATAAGTTCAAGAGACCAGACACAAAAAATGCCACCAAACAATCATAGACATATTGGCATGGTTAAAGGTGTGTGATAATCGAGATGACACGACTGAAGTTATGGACTTATTTCTTGCGTAGGGTTATAAGGAGAGAATGATCTCTTTTACCCTTTTATTTGTCCTAAATTCAAAGACCAGTTAATTTTAAGAACTTTTTAGAATCGCTTTTATTTTGTGTCTGTTACTTATGGTTTAAATCTCATAAAATCAGTGCTAACATATTAGTGGGTCTTCATGCTTCCTCGGAAACCGTTTTAAAATGTATAACAGGTCACGCTAAAACATAATTTAATGCAATAAAAACGCTAATATGGCGAAAACGATGTAGAAATAGAGCGTGTACGAAAGTTATGAGGTTGAAAAGGGTTAATTGGATTTTTTGTAGAAGATAACCGCCAGAGAATATATCTCTGCCATTCCCCAATACAAACAAAATGCGGATTGCGTTGTATTACTTTCCCGAGAAGATGGAATGTATTCATGTAATTGAGTATTTGCATAAAAATATCGTTTCTATTATATTTCTGCTTACACATAAACTCACACAGATAGCTGCCCACCTTTCAGTGATGCATTCCACAGTGGCGTTTATTATGAATTTTGTACAGCATAACCGTAACGGCAATCTTAACCCTAACCCTAACCCGATGCATGTCTCAACAAGGTTCATAAAAGTAGGCCAAAGACGTGTACGCGCACTGCCCACGATATCCAAAGCTATTTTTAGGGACTACCCATTTTCCCATTAGTGATGGGAATCTTCTAGAAAAGTCCTATTTAATTTTTGGAGTCTTCAAATGATCAAAATTGTTCAAATTTTGAGAATCTCTTAATTCAGTTGTATTACAAGCTACAGAGCATATATAAATTATAGGTGCATCCCAATGACTAAAGGACAAATCAATCCATAACCATACCTTTCATCTGATTTTACAATTTCTTCATCCTTATATGTCGTCGAACGATCACAATCAAAATTTTGCCTCTGTACTTTCATATACTTTCATTTATCAGCGAATTCCACTTTGTGAACGCGACAAAGAAAAAAAAAACTCTAATATGTTTATATTGTATTTTTTATTTGTTTGTGTTTATTTTTGTCACAATATCTATGTGAGATATTTTCATATATTTCTATGTATTTTGACTTGCATTACTTCGTTAAGGGCTCATTGTGAACTTTTTTCTATCCTCTTTTTCCCGTGTCTTTGAATCGAGGTGTTTTTTCATGTTGATAATGTACAATTTCTCTGATGAGCAACAGATTCGGGTTAAAGACTATATATTCCGTTTGTTTTCTGGCGGGAAACGTGCGTCGGAAAGTTTTTAATTTGAACAAAAAAATAAACACAAAAAAAATATATATATATAAATTGTGAATTGTAATATAAGAAATTGTAAAATCAGATGAAATGTATGGTCATTGGAATGCTCTATAATATATATATATATATATATATATATATATATATATATATATATATCACTATTCGTCCATCTATCTTTATAATTGCTCTATCTCGTATATTGAGCTTTTACCATTTCACTATAGGTTATTTCTACTAAAAGTTTACTTTTAGTTTCAAATTTATTATCTCTCTCTCTCTCTCCTCTCTCTCTCTCTCCCCCCCCCTCTCTCTCTCTCTCTCTCTCTCTATATATATATATATATTAGAAGATTACTCGCCACAGGACGGGTAATTTCGCGAACAGAACAGTTTTGCACCACTATAAATACCAAGCATATGAAATAGAAACAGAGAAAGAAAGAAAAGACCAACGAATTACAAGATAGAGTCAGTCCCGCGTACTGGGGTCAATTCATATTGAACAAAGCAACCCTTCCCCATCCCCCCTCACTAGTACATCCACTGAACCGTATTATAATTATATTGTATAGGAGATTTCAAATTGTAAAAATACTGTTCACACACATATGATTATAATATGGTTCAGTGATATAAAAGATAATGTTTTTGTGATTTCGATGTGTAATCTTCTAATGAGATGATTTGAATATTAAGTTCAGATTAAATATAGTTGAATATTCTGATCAAAACTTTATAGTGATTACCGTTAATTATTATATTATAGTATTATAATTTTTTTTTATATATGAATATGAAAAATCCATCTCAGAAATTTAACTAAAAATAACATTAATTTTTCTGTTCATTCTTTTTTTCTCGAGCGAATTCATAAAAATTCAACTGTGCAAGTTGTAATCGCAGGTTTTAGCAGTAATGTGTATACATATAGGTTTAATTTTAGGCTTTGTCATGCATATGTTGTTATAGAGAGGAAAAGGAAGAAGAGGAGGTGCGGGGTGGATTTCTTTATTGAATATGAATTTACACCAGACAGCCGGATGCACGCTGGACTGGCCGACTTATCTTGTGATTCGTTGGTCGTTTTTCTTTCTGTTTCTCTTTTCCCCTTTTTTTTGCCTTTTGTTTTTTGGGACAATTTCAGAGTTGAGTTTCATTTTTTTTGCCACAGTCTTGAAAAGACGTAAATGCGTTGAAACGCGAATTGATTAGCGTCGACTGTCACTAATGTATATATATATATATATATATATATATATATATATATATATATATATATATATATATATATATATATTATTCTAGTAGAATACCCGGTGGGTATAAGCAAACATAAAGCATTAGTTTTTAATTTTAATGTTTTTTCTGTCTTTTGAGGGTTATCATAAGGTTTCGGTGGCCCCCTAAATTAGCATGAAAAATAATCTGCCCATGTTACTTACTTTGTTGCTTAGAGTATATACCAATATATATTATTAACGCGCGTACTCATACTTATAAAATGTATTATTTAATATTACTCAAATTTTGATGTAAAGCAATTCATTTCTTTATTGAATCTTTAGTATCTAACTTATGTAAAAGGTTTTTGTGGAGGACGCGAGTTTGAGTGGTCACCCCCTTAAATGGTAAAGTTTTAGAAATAATGTGCCCCTGTTACTCACCGTGTTACCGAGAATATATATTCCAAGATTCATAATGATCAGTTTTTTAGTTTAGGAGTTTATCCCGAACAACAACAACAACAACAACAACAACAACAACAACAACAATATATATATATATGTATATGTATATGTATATATATATATATGTATATGTATATGTATATATATATATATGTATATGTATATATCTATATATATATATATATATATATATATATATATATATATACCTAACTTAATATATATGCACTCCCTAAATGTTAAAATTTACAAACAAAAAATAATGTGCTCATGTTACTCACCGTGTTACCTAGAATTAATATTCTAAAATTCAAAATGATTTTTAATCAGTTAAGAACATTATCATAGAAATATATATATATATATATATATATATATATATATATATAACTATTTCATGTATTTGCATAACATTTTATAAGGAGATATCATTTTTTATGTATCAATTTTCAGTATTTACTTCAGCAGTGCTCGATACGTAAGTAGAGCTAGGTAGTAAGTAGTAAGTTATGAAAATATATTTATGGCAATATAGCTACTCAGAGGCTCCCGCGTTTCATTCCCCGGGGGAATCTTCAGGCTAAAATGCGGGAGCCTTTGTGTAGCTTAATTGCCATAAATATATTTTCATTACTTACTACTCTCTCTCTCTCTCATATATATATATATATATATATATATATATATATATATATATATATATATATATATATATATATATATATATATATATATATATATATATGTCAATGTTGGTGTGTGTGTTCGCTAGAGAAATAAAAATTAGAGAATCCACATAAAAATAAAAGTGTATTTATTGGTAAAATTCATCGGCTAAGACAATGGAAGTGGTCCAGAATCTTTACGTCCTCTTCTAAGTGAGCTATTGTATTAGGACCCCCTAATACATCTATCCAATTTTGATAAATTTAAACTAATTCAGAGAGTTTTTCAAAATTTCAGTTTCTTCCGACTATATCAGTAAGGTAAAATTGGGGTGCGGGTAGAGATAGGGGTGTACAGTAGAAAATAAGTAATCCACATAGTAATAAAGGACATAGTGTTTCTCAGTCGATCCCGAGCTACGTCGGGTCTTCTGTTAGTATGCCTATAATTAAAATCTCATTAAAATCCGAGATAAACATTTTTCGATGCGTTAGTCTGAACTATTATACGATTATACTATTGATCTTGGCGGTAAATTGAAATTCGTTAAAAATTAGGCAGAGCTTCAATCTCTGTGTTTTCGTTTTGTTAAAAACAGCATGCTATGTTACAAAAAAAAAATGTATGGCCATCAGCATCCATTATAGACATGTTGTTAATTTTTATCGTTAACAACGGAAGTAATTTATTTTAACAGATATTTTACAATTATTATTTTTTAATGTATGCAAAAGCTTTTATGAAAGTTTGGGAAAGCAATAATCTTAATATTTATACTAACCTTTTAAAATATATTTTAAAAAAGGAAAAAAATGGCAAATAGTGGGCGGACGCATTCCCTCGGCTTTAATAGGTTTGTTATTTCGGATTACTATCAATTAAGCATCACATTTTCAGATTATATCATTTTAAAAATTTGATTTGTGCAGTTCTAAGGTTGGCATTCAGTTGACTCTTTAATGACCCGAACCTTTTATAGAAGAACCCCGCCACTGATGGAAAAAGGAGTTTTACCGAAAACAATAATAAACTAGCAATAATATGCTCCCTCTGATTGTACGCTATTCCTCAAGAAGGAGTTAATGATGGGATGATGGTCTCATGACAACAGAACATATGCTACACTACGCCAAAGAAGGAGGTAATTCCAGGGAGGATTGTCTCGTGACAACAGAACAGATACTATACCACCCACAGGAGAGGTAATGCTAGGGTGGATGTTATCATGACAACAGAACAGATACTACACCACCCCTCTTAATTGAACATCAAAAGACAGTAAAATAGTACACTATTAATAGAAGTAATAGTATAGTTTCAGCCTCAAGGCAGACATATACCAAATCTCCATTAGTAATAGCTATGTGCTTTTATTTACATTATTTATATAATTATTGTTATGTTTACAATGTTTCGGCCGTTGTATTCTCCAGTAATCTTTGGGTCATTTTTGTTTTGTCGTAGTCTGAGAATTTAGAACTGAATTTTTTATTTAGTTAATCTAATTTCACGTTATCTATTAAATAAGAAATTCTTTTAGATATCTCGTCTGTTAATTTTCCTGAAGTTCTTCCAGCAGAGATTGAACTCAAAACCTCTAGGGTTACGTTTGAAATTCCCGGCAGATCACCAACTACGACAATAGGCACACAAAAAGGCCGGAAAATACAGCGTAAGAAAAATATACGACAGTATGATAGACATAATAACTAAAAGAATCTGCTTATGTAAAATATTCAGTTCATATGATGTTTCGATACATTTGATATCTTCCTCATTTCTAATGTTGTCTCTGATGTAAACACATTTGTAATTGCTCTTGGATGTTACATAGCTGGAGAAAGTATAACTGGTATCGAAACGACATATTTTACATAAGTAGATTTTCCAGTGATTAGGGGCATGGATATTTTTATTAAACCAAAGAAATGAGATCATTTTTAAATGCAGACATAGAAATACATTTCAATGAACTTAAAAATATTTTTATGCATGTATCTGAAATGTTTGAACGTTTATGGATGCATGTTACACACACACACACACACACACACACACACACACACACACACACACACACACACATATATATATATATATATGCTCAATAGTATAACATTTCTTTTTATAAATATAAATTTATAAATATATATACTGAGTAAGTTAAAACATAACCCTGATTTAAATCTTCAGAAAATCACTGAGGAATTTCAGAGAATTGTAAATTCAAAATACGATAAAATGCGAATTGAAGAAAGATACAAATTTTCACGAGAACGCACTGTTCTTATAATATACAACAGCAGAATATTAAAAATTTTTTTTTTTAAAGCCAAATCCATGTATGGGATAAAGTGGCCTTCATTTTAAAAGTGAATGTTTTTCCGAGATTAAAGTTTTTTTTAGAGGAAATATAAATAATATGTAAAATTACGCACTGCAGAACGAAGCGGAAAAACGAAACAAAACAAAAAAAAACAAAACACAAAAAAACAAAGCACGTAGTAAATCGTAAATTAAAAAAATTGTAATAACTCATTTGTTGGGCAGACATTAAATTAAATATTTTTATTCTACAAAAGACGTTCAGATTTATTTTGAACGGATTGAATTGTTTTATTTGATTTATGGAAACCACCCATAAATTCCTGTTGTAATAAAATTGATATTTTTATACGTAGCATGAACGAAGTGAAAGAAAGTTTCATGAAATATTTTCAGAAGGACTTGGAGGATGTACCAAGACAAGAGTAAAGTTTGAGGTCAAGGAAAATGTAAAGCCTATTCTAAGGCCTTTAAATTTGCCATTCGCTGATTTGGAACAACTTGAAAATTTGGGTGTCCTCTCAAAAGTCGAATATTCAGATTAGGTGTTTCCAAAACGTATATCTAAAAAAATAACAATTAAATGTTGGACATTTTTTGTGAAGCAAATGCAAGTCAAAAACATAATACTCGAAATGGTTGACTATCAATATTCATAAGGGCATATAAATGTAACAAATTATGGCCACTATGCTGGCTGATTTAAATCTTGATATTGCATTCCTCGACAATGTTTTTATTTTTAAAATTTGTTAATCTTTTTTTAAACATAGTTCACCCCAAACAAGGCAGGACGCCACTATAGACGTAAGGGACTACTGAGAAAAAAGGGAGAACGTTTGGAGGGGTCAACCTAAATTGGGAGCTGCGCAGCGAGATATCTGTTTACATTAGTTTTAAATTTCTGCATGTCAGTACCGTCAGGAAAACAGGGGTCAGGGAGGGAGTTCCAGAGGCCAGCAGCACGAGGAAAGAAGCTACTGGAGTATAAAGCTCTCCGGCATCTGGGGACCTCCACAGTGAATGGATGGGATTTAGCTGATTGTCGGGTTGGTCTAGTGAATTTACGTCGAGGGGGCACCAGAGTAGCCAGTTCATCGGAGCATAATCCATTGAAGTATTTGTAAAACAAGCACAAGGATGCTACATTGCGACGATGGGACAGGGACTGGAGCTTGGTTGACAGTGAGGTACCTATTAGGTTGACGACTCTTTTTTGGACCTTGTCAAGGAGGGAGAGACTAGTAGATGATGCACCAGCCAAGATGTGGCAACAATACTCCATGCATGGGCGGATAGTGGCTTTGTAGAGATACAGGATAATGTCAGGTGTGAGGAGTTTACTAACACGGTAGAGGGAGCCCACCGTCTTTGCTGCAGCCTTGGTAATGTCTTTGTTCCAATGTGTTGATAAAGATTGAAAATCGACAGCAAAATTGTGATGGCATAAAAAGGACCCGAAGGAGTAAATGAATACGGCTAAAAACTTAACCCCGACAAATGTGATTTTTCATGCTGTTGATAAAATATCTAGGACACATCGACTCAAATGGAAGAGCAAACTCTTTCCAAGCGAGGCGATGGAAAGTATAATATTTTCTCCTTTGTCAGAAGGTTACACACAAAGGTCAGGTGTGGTTTTGAAAAACATGCATACTAGGATAAGCGCAGCTTCGTCTGCATTACCCGGTAGGGCGCCTCAGACGATCATCAATAAACGAACTCATTCTCAGAGAAAATAAAGGCTTAGAGTGTGGACCTATTAAGATTGATCAGAACAATACCTACTTATTTGTATTAATAATGAATGAAAAGCACGCCAACTCTAAAAAATGTGACTCCCCTACAATATTTCTTGAGGTTCGCAAACTTCTATGGTGTGTATATACATAACATGCAGAAACCCTTAAGTGCATCATTTTTTATATTGGTTTGAAAAAATTTCTATAGGGGTAATATAAAGTAGTATAATAATTTTTTGAAAAAAATAAATTTAGTGAACAAAAATAAATGATGTTGAAAATGACGTTGCAAATTTGCAACAAATTGCATAATTGGTACAAAAATAATATTATATAAAATATAGAACAAAAAGATATCAATTGCCTTTGGCCATAATATCACAGCATAAACAAAACAAAATGCATATTATACACGCATGAACAGAAAACACCTTATTATATCTATAATATCATACTCTCACTCGCCCGTAACACCGAATATACTGATTACCTATTTAGCGGGTGTGCTGATGCAACATCATACGAATACCTACTCACACTTGCCAACAGGCTCGTTGCAGATATCAAACAAGTTGCAGTTTGACACATTTTCGTTACATATTATTTTAAATAAGCATTTTGTTGGAAGGTGTCATATTTGAAGCAAAACGCATTTAAGGGTTAAGAGTACATCTAAATAATCTGCTGAAAATAGTAATCTGTTTGATGGGCTGTGTGTTGGATAATGGCTCTATGGGAATGGGCGTATCTGTTGGAAATCGTTGGTTTGACTTGCGCGAATTAGCGCGGATGAACCCGTGCAGTCGAATGCAGAATAGGGCCTGTTCTCACAGTCGGAGCTCACAGACGTGACAGGGTCACCGTGTGACGAGACCTCGGATCAGGGGTCAATGTGCACTTGCGAGAAGCTCTGTGACGTCACGGGCTTTTGCGTAGGAAGCAGAGGGATCCGTGACGTCACTCGTTCTTCGTGTTTTACCAGTCTGGGGTTTGGAGGCGAACCTATTAGACGTGATTTTTACCATGTAGTCTGCAATTATTTCCCTCAGAAAATACAGGCGAAAGATCTATTTCCCCCCTCCACGAATGTTTAAGGAAATAATTGATAAGTAATTACGAAAGCAGTAATTTTCTCTCTCTCTTGACGTTAGTGAATATCTCCCAGCTGACGGATAACTAACGCTTGAAATAAAACAGAAATTAAATTCAAAAGATTGTTTGTCTTCCGACCCGATCATGGAGCTTTTGTTGTAGCGGCGATGTTCACGGCAGTACAGAAGAGAAGAAAGAAGACAACCACTGAGACGACACGCCCCTCCACGCGATGAGGAAAGAAGAGAGGGTACGAGAAATTTAAAGGTATGCAAACTATATGATTTATGGTGTTAATAATGACGAGTGTTTAAACGAGAACTACCACGGCCCGTTCCGGGACGAGTATACTAAACGAGAACTGCCGCGGCCCTAAGTAGGGGTATGCAGCTTGTGGAATGCCAGTATAAGTTTTACAAAAAATTAAAAAAAACTCTCATCTCTGTCTTAGCATTAATAGATTTCATTATTAATTTGAGATTATTGTGGCGTCAGACGTAAGTGAATATGGCATTAGGATTGTAATTCTTCACAAATTTGATGATAGTCGTATAAAACCAGTGGCTGGTTCTTCAAGATCTTTACTATCGGCAGAAGAAAATTGCAACCAGATAAAAAAATGTTTAGCAATAATATCTGCCCTTGTAAAATTCCATAGATTTGTGTACGGATGAAATTTCTTGTTACAGATAGATCACCGTCCTCTATGGTCTCTATATGGATCGAAGAAAGGCATCTCTACTCATACAGACACCATATTGTAGCGCATATTATTGAACTACGATTATAAAATGGTTTTACCATAAAAAAATTAGGACATGCGGATGGTCTGGTTTTTTTTTTTAGAACAACTGAAAGACATAGTGAAATCAGCCTTAAGAGCCTAGAAGGACTTTACTATATGCAGTGCTAAAATTTGCAAACTGTGCCAGAAAAATAAAAGAATAATAATGAAAAAAGAGTTTTGACTATAATTCAATTTCCAACCGAATTTCGTGCAACCCACTTTCTCTCTGCCTTTCTCTCTCCAATCCAAATCACTTCACCTCATTCCCAGCTGTCATCTGCATTTATATCACCTGATATCCACATATGCAAATCAGATCACCATAAACACCTACACCTATGAAGAGAAGCCCTTTTTAAATCTGCATACGACATGCGAAACACCTCATTCTTTTTCCTGATGGTGAGTGTTCCTCTTTATTGTCACACAATTATCCGTAACATTGAACGAAATCAAGACTGAAAGTTATGATTTTATTATGGAAATGGTAAACAAATTAAACCGGAAGACTAAAAGACTTCTTGACAATATGCGAAGAATACTAATGTACTGACAGCCACATAAAAATGGTTTGTAGCATTCTGATACAGACCTAGTCAAGCAGTTATTATGAGTTTTGTTTAAGAGCTTCTCGCTCGATTCGGTGTTAACGAAACGATTGTCAGTGACAATGGAACCCAAGAAGACCATAAGAACCCCAACTAAATATTTAGTCTTTTAGAATTTTGCGAGGACAGTGTTATTACAAACAAATTAATGTACATGGTACGTAGTGCAATATGGGAGCATAAAAAGGCATACAAATCCGTTGAGACCCAGATTTACTGAGGATGTAACTACACGAAAAGAAAGATAGATGGATGCACTTTATGATATTTTAGACATTCCAGCTCCACCAACTTCTGAAATTGTAGTTCCGAGACGGATGCGTAAAAGAAAAATTAGGCGCATAAAATTTCTGAATAAAAAATATTAATTTTCAGAGGAAAATAATCTTGAGGGGGTATTGTAAAGAGTGGCTTACACTCTTCTTACAATGGACTATTATGGGCTGTATATAATGCCTTACGATATTGTCTGGGTGACCAATTTACTAGTATTCAGAATGACTGGTTCGCCAGCTGTTTCATACCAGCTGACATTGACATGATCCTAGCAAATAATGACTACCTCGCCGGTGAGTCGTCTTTTCTTCTATCAAAATAAGGTATGGTTCTGTTCGGTTCTCGGAGGTGAACACTCGGGCGGGGGTTGATTTACTGCCTAGAGTGCCATTACTGAGGAATGCAGACGGGGTTGTTCTTGGCTATTTTTGTATCTGACCGACCCCCCCCCCCTCGGGGAATTGGTTTTCCCAACTTTCAGGCCTTGTGTCACATTTTGATGCTATAGGAAGCAATTTGATCCATACCAGCATTCAGACACCTGGTACTACCATTTCATGTAAATAAATATTCCTGGTGTCTTGTTACTAAACCATTTTATATTTGTAAGTGACCGTTTAGTTATTCTTTAATAATCACTCACGGTCAAATATTACAAATATACATATATTTTAAATTTATAACACTTTAAAGCAACATTTGAATAAATACTATTTCATTGGTTTTCAAACGTATTTATTCTATTTAAATTTTGAAGTAAAAAACATATATATATATATATAAGCAAAAATATGCGACCAGAGGGAGCATATATTTGCTAGTAAGTGCAATAGTCTTAAATAGTATAGTTTTGGCTTCAGACAGACAGACAGACAGACAGACACATACATAATCTCCATTATTAATAGATAAGTACAATAGTCTTAAATAGTATAGTTTTGGCTTCAGATAGACAGACAGACATATACATAATCTCTATTATTAATAGATGTATGTTTGTATGTATGTGTAACATTTTAACAAATTATGCAAATGTTTAATTTAAAGTTTTCTTTATTTCTTTAACAAAATTAAACGTTGAACTGAGATAATTGATTAAAATAACCTATGATCAAAGTGGCATACTAAAGTGATGAAGGACTTTTTTTCGTTGGGCAAGTTTAAAGAGTAAATGTTTGCACACTTTGTTTTTTTACATAGCTTAATAGAGTTTCTCTTTCTTCCTTATTCTATTTCCTTCTTTTCTTGCATAAGATTTTAACAACAACGTTTTTTTGCACATTGACTTTAATCTTCACGAGTTTTTTCCTCTTCACTCACCTCCATGCTCATATCAAGATGTTATACCCACAACAAATGCCACCCTTGGAATCGTTAATAAAATGCACAATCATTTCACATTTGGTACAAGTAAACTTCCGTCAATATTTGACTTGTCCAACAAGTTTCAGTCATGAATGCCCAACAGTCTTGATTTTATCACTGTTCAATGATAATCATATATATCAGGGACGGACAACCTCCGGCCCGCGGGCCACCCAGTAAAACTCATATCATTTTGTAACATAGACGTAAAAGTAGGTTTCAATTAAGATTTACAGTGGGATAAAAATGTATGAATATCAGCGAGCGATGATGCATGTATATTTCATTTTTCTTTAACTATTAATTTCAAATCCTTGGCCTGAGATGAAAATAGAAAAAGAGAAAGAGAGAAGTAAAGAGGAAACGTGAGACGATGAAAGGGTATGAACCATAGAACCTATGTGAGGTGTGTCAAAACGAATGCTGGATCAACTTGCTACTTCCCCCGTCATTATTTTTTATGATTCCAAAATGGCTCTTCGTCGGCGCCTTTTATAACATCACATACAGAAGTCTCTTGAGAAAAAATATCAGATTTGTAGAGTGTTCAATGCAATTTTTGTACAATTTATTCATGTAAACAAAATATAGTAATTTTGAGATTTCGTTTTTCACTCCGGCCCGCGATCGCCTTCTAAAAGTCTCATCTGGCCCTCACTCTGAAAAGGTTGCCCGCCCCTGATATACATGGATATGACATGCAAAATTGTTAATGACTCTGACTCATTCCTCGCTTGATACTGTATTGGTTTTAGCTGCAATGACTCTCGTCAGTTGAGGAATAGTCTAGTGATTGATTTAATAGACGTTATCTTTGAGAACGCAACAGAGAAACATCTGAGGGTAATGATGCGGTAGGGATGACCTCCATTCAGGATCACACCTCTTACTAATAAGACTATCACCAAAGTGCCCCCGCATATTATTGAATAGCGATAAAATAATAACTTAACATTCATCACTAAAACTTGGTGGACTAAAGTTTTATTGTACTAAATATGGTTGGATTACAGAAAGGATTGTGGAATTCATTTACAATTCTATAGACGGCAGTTTTAAGGTGAGGAGTCACCCTATATTTTGTCTATTTTTCTTTCGGATTTAACTCATATTTGACGAATACTTCTCTGTATGCTGCCGTTCTGTTACGTAATTTTAAAATGTTGTGCATATAAAAACTTATTTAATACGATATTTCTGAATTAAAATAAAAAAGTATATGGTTAAATTGTTCTTGGAATTAAATGTAGATAACTCTTTGACCAAGTCAAGTCTTACTTTCAGTACTTAGATACGTTTGATAGGTTATATAATACCAACCTCTAACAAAGCAGGTAGACACATTTCCCAACCAATACAAGGAAATCAATACATTCGAATTACGATTGTTTTTTATGATTGCCTCTCAGATGTTATTTACAACATAGTATTTGCAATCAAATGTAAAAGTGATGTAGCGTGCTGGACATGCGTGTTTTATCGATAGGGTTTTCATTTGTATTTGAATGAAAACTAATTTAATAGGATTTAGTTAAGTTTGTTTGCATTGCTAAGAGATTATAACGAGTTGTGTCGGGTGTCACGCAAATGATGCAATGAAGAGGATCAAAATGTCGCCGCCATTTAATTCTTAAGTAAATCTCGCGACGTTCACATGATTGTCGTGATCACGTTATATTTTTCTCTTATTGCTAAATGTGTGATCAGATCTATCTGCAGTGACACACTTATGCGATTTGTTTGCTTACCGCTTTGTTTGTTTGATCATTTGGAAGGGAATTACTGCAGATAAATCAATTTGGTATTATAATACGGTCGGGTTATTTAACAGAGGAAAAGAGTGAATGAAGTAAGATTAGAATTGCCTATTACGCATTTTTAATAGAAAGTAATTACGCAATATATAATGATTTTTTTTTATCATAATGAAAAATCTAATTGCAAATAGCATGTTATAGGAGATTGGTAGCTATTGTCGATATACACATGTTTTGATAAACAATTTAACTGTTGCTTCTATATTAACAGGGAGACAACTGCCAAAAAAAAAATTAAGAAAAAAAGTAAAGATGATTTAGTTAAAGGAGGATCCGCGCGCGAGGATTGTCATGGCCACTGTCTCTTTATCTCTTTTATGATTGTGAGAAGTTGTAATTAAAAATAAATATGTAATGTACCAGATGATTTTTCTTTCTTGATTTGGAAATATGAGAAATTAAATCACGACCTCTGTCCAAGAATAGGGTCTAGTTAGTGACACCAACTACTAGGAGTCCGGCCAGTGAAAGATGATACACCACAAGGGAAGGTTTCTGATATCCGGACGAAGAGTCGGTTATAATACCTATTTTAGTCAGATTATCATTTTGGGTTATGCAATCGACATTATAATGAACTTAAATCCAGCATTTTTCAAAAGCGCTCATACAACTCACACGTTACATAACCCTACATGTTTTCTCTATCTTTATGAAAAATGATCGACTATTACGTTCCCAGAAAGAGATAAATTGTTAAATAAAAGAGATGAAGTAGGGATTAGTTGTAGACATTTCAAACAATTTACCTCGGATAAATATAGTAGGAACCAAGACAATTTATTACCCATATAAATAGCATCTGAAAAATAACCATTAGTTACTATAAACATGTTATTTAATTTGACATAACAATATAAACCTCACTAGATAAGTATGTAATAAATATTCTAACTCTCTTATTAAATGCAGTTTATATAAAATAAATAATTAAATAAATAGTTAAATAAATAAATAAAAATCCCACAGTGAATAGTTATATATAGGATTATACATGAATATAAAATATATAGGATTATACATAAATATAATGTTACCTTCATTATAATATACATAAGTAAAAGCTAATTAAAACTTTAAAATTTTGGGTTTAACAATGTTGTAATATTTCATTATGTAGTCTTATTTTTGTGAATGTGTATTTACATGCATATTTAAATATAGTTATGGATAGGTTTTTACAGAATTTTGTTTGTGTCTGCGTGGTACACCTGATGCATATATGCGTACTTATATGATTATTGGAAATGTTTTAAGTTAATAGTCAAATTCTTGTTTGATCGTGTCGTTTTAATAAAAATATAATTTTATGAATAAAATGGGGAGGTTTAATTAATATCAATGTAATTTTTTATTTATTAAATGCAGTTAATATGAATTAAATAAATAATTAAATAAAACTCCCAATTGACAGCAATCAGCAAATAAATAAGATACAATAGAAATGTAAATTAAATTCGCTGTACTTTCATTCTAATATACACAAGAAAATTCAAGTAAGGAAGCTAATTTCTTTCTAGATTTTAAAGACTAACTATTTACTATGATAACGGTGTGTTTTTTAACGATGAATTATGTTAATATTTTGTTGGACTTCTATTTGTGATGTTATTGAATCGGTACTGAGGAAGGCCTTACTGGAATTAATACAAATTCTTTCGTCTTAGAAATGATTGTAAACCAGAAAGTTTTGTTAGTATTGAATTCATGGAACTGATATAAATAATATGTATAAATATATTTATTTAAATTCATACTTTCTCTGTCTGTCTTACTGTCTGTCTCTCTTTCTCTCTCTCTCTCTCTCTATCTCTCTCTCTATATATATCTCTCTATATGTATATTTACTAATAGGTCACAGCTAATCAAGGCCCGGAGGTCACACGATGATAAGGGTTGAAGATATTGTCAGATGGACGATGATCGCCACAACGAGAGAATTGGAAACAATGTGTGGAATGGGCAACATATTATTTAAGAGGAATTGATTATCCAAGAGGACAGCTCAACAAGTATTTGTTTACGTTATGCTTGAAAACAACCATGTTGTAGTTAGTTGGAAAGCAGCCGCATGTTATTTTGTTCAACGGATGGGATGTTGTAGGTACGAAACTTTCTTCATAGAAGTTCCGTTTGGTTTTTAGTACAGATAGATAGATATATAGATAGAGAGAGAGAAAGAAGGAGTTCTTTTTTATGGTTTTAGCTATGTGTGTTCTTGCTGTGAATGTTTTACAGAGAGCAGAGGCAAGAGCTCAGTCTAGAACAACCATGAACATAACGACACAGAAGAGAGATGCTAGCAACACCTCTTATGTGTGAAAGAAGGTGTTGGAAGAAAAGAGATAATCCCCCACTAGATTGCGAAGTCGGTTTTGTACTTTGCCACGGCAAGAAAGAGTGCTCCGAGCAGAACTTCCCCAGATATAACAGCAGTACTCCATCTTAGGACATATCTTGTTCTTTCTTAATCTCTATATGAGATACATAGATATTCGAGTGTTCCATTTAAGTTCTCATTTACCTGTCAAACGTTGAGTTAGTAAAGAAGTGAAGAACATTAATTTTCCTCTCCTCAATTGACCAGTAAACTATGGTATAGTATATCTTTCTTGTTGTCTATTGGTCTTACCGGATTCCAGGAGAAGAATTCATCTAGTCTGGTGGAGTATCCTGCTTAGTGATATTACTAGAGGCAACATCACTTGGAGAAGGTGCACCATTCTTGGTATAAGCCAGTGTGGGTGGCTATACTGAGGGAATCTTATTTGGGCTTCGAATATTATGTTATATTGAATATTTTGTCAGGGTTAACTTGTAAGAGAAGTATCCTCATGCCAGGATGTGCTAATAAACCCCTATACAGGGAGACCTTAGCCACTCAAGAACAGTGTCTAGTAGGCATTCAAGTTCTCTCCCGTAGGCATTCAAGTTCTCTCCAGTAGGCATTCATTCAAGTTCTCTCCAGTAGGCATTCAAGTTTGTGCGTATATTAGTAATACAGTAAACGATATTTGTTTTAGATTTACAAAGTTATGTCGTGAAATGAAAAAATCAGTCATTACGTATAAAAAATGTGGAGAAATTTCGTTAAGATATTTTTTTTTAACTTAATGTAAGGGGAAAATCGATGTGAATGACTGAACGCAGTTTTATTTGAAAGGGTAGATTAAAAAAAATTAAATTACCCTTGTTAGGTGTACTACACGATATGAGGCAACTTTAAACTAATTAAAAAAAGAAGGAAAATAATGAAATTTAATTGTTACAGTATCGCGTGTTTAGGGGAGATAACCCTAAAATATCAATATTAATTAATCAGCGGCTTCTAAAAACAGTAATAATTTTGTGTTACCTTGCCAAAATATTTTTTCAAACATTCCTTATATGTAACAACGGAAAGATGATCCCTTCTATTTATTTATCCACCCATTCTCAAAGAGAAAATAAGTAAGAAAGGAAACACATCGGTGTATTATAAAAATATTAATTGCTACGCCGTGTAAAAATACAAAGCAAATGATCATTAAAATATAAATGAATTTATTTTCCCCAATCGTATTTGAAAATAAACGAGATTTATATGTTAAGAGCAAGGGAGATAAATCTGTTTTCTATATTGCGAGCAAACGTGTTCGGATTAAACTTTTCATTAATTACTTTTGATTTGATGCAGTAATAGACCTGTAGAGTAAGCTATTTTTTTTACTCATTTACATACAGCATGTGTTTAATTTATTTTTATTTTCTTACTCTTAGTTACAAAAAATGTTTAGGTTGCGTAAAAAACACAGTCTTTTTTTTTAAACCTGTGTGCTGTTTTTTTTATAATTCATGATTTCTTGGCACTGTAAAAAAAGAGTATTATTGATTTATATTGGATCAAAATATAATATAGCAACATTAAAACACATTTGTCAAAATCCTATGTAAAATAAAGAATTGTAAGATTACTAACTGTACTTAGGTATGTTTTTCTGGGTCCTCTTCCGCTTAATATGTCTTCACTTTGACAACGCAAATTTAAGATTAAAAACCCACAAAATATATATATCATAATATGGGGTTCAGGGCAGGAGTTACGACAAATATGTCATTAGGATTACTGAATTATATGGACAGGGAGTAGTCAAAATGTCAGTGTAGCTCGATATACGAGTGAAGTTATGAAATTGGTTGATCTAGTCGTGGGACTAGATTGATAGATATTCGCTTATATAAATATAGCAGCCTAGAAATTAGCGGGAAGTGGTCTTCATTTAGAGTAAGGATAAATAAGAGCGTTTTGACCTCGTGAAAATGATCTAGCCAGAAGTAAATAAAATGGAACCGTAATTGAGTAAACAAACGCAGGCTATCCTCTCTCGGAGTGTTAGACCCGTAGACCTTTCCAGGTCATCCATCTAAGATAAGTAAATCTCTGATAATAAAACCTTGCTACTAACCACTTACGTCTTGGTAGCAAACCGTTAGGGAGGGATGGCTCCGTAGTCTTGATCGACATCTTTCCTAGAGCTGGAATCTCGAACAAAGTATCCGGTTTGCACACCTATAATTATAAAGGAGTAGATGGGCTCTGCCTTTCGCCCTACCTTCGCACTCCTTCTCTGTCTATTAGCCAGACGCAGATGTACAAATATTGGGACGCCTCTAAAGACACATAGGGCTTGTTACTTGTTTTCTGACTAGGCCAATGAACGCCGTCTCTCTTTTTCTCTATCTGGGCAACCTGGGGAAAGTTTTTTTGTCACTAAGTCCTACATAACTAGTCTGGGACGCTCTTGTTCCGATAGGATGAGGGCACAGGTTAGACAGCTTGTCTGGCTGCTGTTTCCGACTGGTAGTTAGGAGCCCTAACTCTTAGGTAGCGCTAAGAACGGCTGCTCCGTCAGCAGTTGCATAATATCGTGAGTAACTGTACGTACCATGTCGCGCATGGAAAGAGACCCTACAGTTATCCCCGGTGGACTTTCCCGAGGCCACAACCCCCATGGACCAAGTCACGACTAATGGACTGGTTGTGTGGCACCCAAAAGCACACACTTTGCCCTCCCCACTCTATCTCAAAACAAAACAAACATGAATTTACAAAATAAAACAAAACAAACCTAAACCAGACACCTAACAAAAACATCTTCGCCTTCGCCCTTGAGGCTCGCATTCACAAATATTCGGGGACTTAGAACCAACATTAACGACGTAGAAACTTTTCTCTTGACAAACTCCCGGGATATACTGGCACTAAGTGAAACGAACCTTCAATCCTCAATCTCCTCTCACCACTTTTACATGACTGATTACCTTCCACTCTACCGTAAAGACTCTGACAAACATATGCATGGGCTAGGAGTTTATGTTCGGACCCCCCTTGATTAGAAGACATAGGTTAGAATCAGATGACCAAGCCTACATGTGCTTTAGATTGACCTTACATAACAGAGTTAGTTACTTATATTTCTTATACCGTTCTCCTTCAAACCAGGACTGTACCCTGCTTGACTCTGTCTCTGAAAGCTTAAGAGGAGCCCTCTCACTCGACTCGAATGCCCAAATACATGTATTTGGGAATTTTAATGCATATCACCGTGACTGGTTAGGATTTTCCAGCATTAGTGATGCAGCTGGGAACTCTACGTTTAATTTCTCCTAAGCTCACGACCTCTCACATACTGTCACTTTTCCGACCCGCCTTCCTGATCGTGCGGACCAGCAAGCCTCACTTCTCGACCTGTTCTAGACCTCACTACCCGAGGCTTGTGAGGCGAATGCCCATAACCCGCTCGGAAACTCTGATCACGTTGTAATAATAATACTATCACCTTAAAAACTCGCCCAAAAGCTGAAGAGCTGTTGCTCAAAACAATAAGAAACTATGAGCAGGTTGATTTTGAATCCCTCAGGGGTCACATTAGCGACGTCACATGGGGTGAAACCTTCTCACTCCCTGCTGACCAGTGTGCAAATGAGCTAACCGAATGGGTCAAAGCTGACATTGATGCTTATGTCCCCACTCGAAAATTATTCAGCAAACCCCACTCTCCTCAATGATTCACCTCAGAATGTGCAGCTGTTATTGCTGAGAGGCAGAAGGCATTCCGAAAATTCGTCCGCCATAAGTCAACCACGAATAGACAGAAATTTATAGAGGCAAGAAATGATTGCAAAGTAGTGATAGATGAAGCAAAGAGAAGGTATACAGAGATAACCAAAAACCGCATTCAGTCACAGAAACTAGGTACTTGCGATTTCTGGAAAATCTACAATAGTGTGGTGAACAATGGACAAATCACAACGATATTGTTTACACGGTAACTGATCAGGCTGAACTACTTGCCCAGCGTTTCGCCTTAAACTCAGCAAACCATCTCCTCCCTAAATTCCCATTGTTGACTGAAGCCATACTTGTGATACCTGGTGATCACCCCATCTCAGGTCATGACATCATAAAAACCTTGACACATCCAAAGCCTGTGGGCCTGATCTTATACCAGTAATAGTAATAAAGAAATGCTCTGCTTAGCTGGCCCCTGTCCTCTCCAAACTATACAACAAATGCCTTGCTGAATCTTGTTTCTCTGATAGTTGGAAAATTGCCTCTGTGGTACTAGTTTTCAAGAATTCTGGAGATAGAACTGATCCTCTAAACTACCGCCCAATCAGTCTACTCCCGATCTTTGCTAAAATCTTTGAATCATTAATCAATCTAGCGATAGTCCGAGACCTAGTTTATGATAAACTTCTTTCTGATCATCAATACGGATTTAGACAAGCGCGATCTACCGCAGATATCCTAACGGTGTGCTCTGAATGCATATATCATACACTGGACAAGGCAGGTGAAGCTAGGGCGGTTGCACTTGATATATCAAAGGCCTTTGACAAGGTCTGGCATGGAGGGCTTCTCCTAAAACTGCACTCATATGGTATCACTGGACAAATAATTAATATAATTAAATCCTTCTTAACAAAACGAAAGATCCAGGTTGTCCTCGATATCCGTTTATCTAAGCAACATGAAATAAATGCTGGTGTACCCCAGGGATCCATACTTAAACCTCTACTGTTCCTGATTTTCATAAATGACCTCCCTGATGTCATTGAGACTGAGATAGGAATATTTACTGACGACACCATGCTCTACTCTTGTTATGTGGGCAAAACCGACGTGCACATATCTGAGGCAATGGCTGAATCCTTAGAAAATGACCTCCAGTCTGTAGTGGAATGGGGTAAAAGATGGATGGTAACTTTTAATGCCGCATAGACAAAGCTACTTTACTTAAATAACTACAAGACACCTCTTCCACCACCGATTGCCATGACAAATAGCACCCTGTCTGAGAGTTAAGCATTCAAACTCCTCGGCCTAACTTTCACAGATAACATGAATTGGAATAAATACATTGAAGACATTGCCAGGGCTGCTGCAAAGAAGGTGGGCTCCCTCTACCGTGCTAGTAAGCTTCTCGCTCCTGACATTATCCTATATCTCTACAAAGCCACCATCAGCCCATGTATGGAGTATTGTTGCCACATCTGGGCTGGCGCATCATTCACTAGTCTCTCCCTCTTGGACAAGGTCCAAGAAAGAGAAACTTAATAGGTCCATCACTATCTACCAAGCTCCAGCCTCTTGTGCCTGTTTTACAAGTACTTCAATGGATTGTGCTCTTATGAACTTGTTGCTTTAGACTTACCCGACAGTCTGTCAAATCCCATCCATTCACTGTGGAGGTCCGCAGATGCCGAAGAGCTTTGTACACCAAAAGCTTCTTTCCTCGTGCTGCTGGACTCTGCAACTCCCTCCCTGCCCCCTGTTTTCCTGACGATACTGCCATGCAGAAATTTAAAACTAATGTAAACAGACATCTCGCTGTGCAGCTCCCTATTTAGGTTGATCCCCCCCCCCCAAAAAAAAAAACTTTCACCTTTTTTCTCAGTAGTTCCTTACGTCTACAGTGGCGGCCTTTCTTGTTTGAGGTGAACTATGATAAAAAACAAAAAAAACATAGTTAAGAAAACAAAATAAATCCATAGTTAAGTACATAAAATTGAACCATATTTAAGCAAATAAAATGAATTTATAGTTCTGCAAATGAATATAGAGTTACATTTAAAGTGTCGTCGTCCTTTTCTTTCGTGTGTAATCAAGTTTCAGCTAGCGGCCAGAAGGCAGCGTCAATTCCCTACCACAAGGGAAAGAAAGAAACACCCATGCTGCCATAATAATATGGGCTTGGTAACGCATTAAAGAACGACTCAAAATTAGTTAGTTTTGTTCCAGTAACAACAGATAGAGACAATACAGACAATCGTATTTCTCTTACGCGTATTTATAATAGTTTTAAATTTGTGGATCCGAGAAGTGATGCACACATAAGCGCAAAAGAAATGCACGAATAATTTCCGACGAGAAAGTTCCGTGACGTTCAAAACGCTTGCTTTGATATATATATATATATATATATATATATATATATATATATATATATATATATTAGCTGTCCGGCGTTTCCTGTGAGTTTTTGGTTGACCCGATAATGTTAAACAATGGTTCAACTGTATGGTCAAATAGGTGGAATGCCTCACATAATTCGGCTAAATTGGTGGCCACCGATTAAAACATTAAATTTAAGTTTTATCTTTAAGACTGACAATTTTATTTTGACACAATAGAAATACGAATAGCACATCTCCATACGAGAAAAAGTGTTAAAAGTCATATTCGTAACTAAAAACAATATCGGAATATGTTGTTTTACCGCGCCCTAAATACGAACGCAATAATTCAGAATAATAGAATTTTATTCTGACAAATTAAAACCGTATAGACGTACATAAAATCAAGATATTTTAGAACATCTTAGAATAAAATATAAATCTGATAACAATGTATTGCAATTTAGTGATAACAATGTATTGGCATTTATTAATTGTATTTATGTACTTACTGCGGGGCGTAATTTTTCTAGAAAAAAAGAAATTTTTGTTGGCCGACCTAGAATCGAAACTACAATTTATTTAATTGTTTTTTTCTAATTTCACTCGTCAGCACAAAACCATTGCCGCTTATGTCAATACATATTGTAATTAGTTGCTTGAAAGCGAATTATTAGATCTACTTTGAAAAAGTGAATAAATCAGTGTCAATGTAAGTCTTTATTTGCTTAAACGAAATTATGTCTCTTACTGAATATTTTATTTCAGTGATATAGGTACATAGAAGAGTAGATGAAAATGAGAGGGTAAAAACTTCTCCGTCTTTATTTATAACAAAAATTAAATATTGTTCAGAATTAAATATTAAAATAAATGAAATCTTTGTTTTTTTTTAAAACACGGAATAATAATTAGCCTTAGTCATTCACAACTCATTAACACAACTGTTTTATTTACGTTTGGTTATTAAATCTATTCCGGTCAAAAGTAGGATGCTTCGTTATTGCTTTATATATAAGATATACACAGATTATATATATATATATATATATATATATATATATATATATATATATATATATATATATATATATATATATATATTTATTCTGGTACAGAAAAATTAGTACAACATTCGTACCGTCGGTTTCAAGCACGGAAGGTCTTACCCATCCGGCTCTCTTCAGCTTCTGTTGTCATCTGTTTTGGAAAT
Source organism: Sepiola atlantica (assembly GCA_963556195.1). Lineage (NCBI taxonomy): Eukaryota > Metazoa > Mollusca > Cephalopoda > Sepiida > Sepiolidae > Sepiola > Sepiola atlantica. The sequence continues at coordinate 78,182,476 of OY744521.1, forward strand.
GTGAGGTCACATGACACTCTTGTTGGGACGCGTTATTTGCTCAGTGTGTTGTGTGTGTTTGTTTAAATTTGAATTTAGTGTAATAAGACCGTTGAGATTTAAAACACGAGGGAATTCAAGATTAAAGGGAATAAAAAAGGGGGGGGGGGTAAAAAATATATGAAAAAATATATATATATATAAATAAATATAAAAAAACCTATATATATAAAAAAACATCTCAATACTAAGAATAAAAGAATAAAAAATAAAAAGAGAAAGAGTATAAAAAAGGTATAACAAAGAATAAAAAAAGGAATTAAAAAATAATAAGAAAATATAGAGAATAAAAATGTAGAGAATAAAGAGTGAGAGAGAGAGAAAGAATAAAAATAGAAAGAATAAAAATATATAATAAATAAAATAAATAAAAATAAAAATCAATTAAAAATGAATTTAAAGATTAAAAAATATTAATAATAATAAAAAATAAAATTAAAAATTAAAAATTAAAAATTAAAGATTAAAAACAAAAATAAAGAAAGGGTTTCTCTGAAATTCCCGTGAGCCAAATTATGAATTTGTATCATTAGCCGTTATATTTTTGAAGGTATGCGTTCTAAAAAACGGTTAGTGTGTAAAAATCTTTTCCCCAGATTGGAGTGATTTTAATGAAGAAATTCGGATCTAAGGGAGCTAACTTAGTTGGAAATATGAAATATTTGAGTTTGTTAAAATGGGTTTGTAGATTTAGATTAATAAGTTAAATGATAAATAAATTAAATATTTTTGCATTATTGTATTTTGGTGAAAGTCGAAGTTTTTGCTCTTGGAATTTATGTGGATATAGTTTGTTTAAACTAGTAACTGATAAATAAATTAAATATTTTTGTATTTTTGTGAAGGTCGGAGTTTTTGCTCTTGAAGTTTAAGTGGATATAGGTTGATGAGGTATTTGTTCGTTTTTATTGTGTTTATATTAGTAGAGGGGGGGTAGTTAGACATTATGTGAATCGGTCAGACCAGTTTATAAGCAATGCTTGTCTCTTGTGGACACATCCCCTGAATATTTCATCGCGGACATTTAAACAGGCAGTATTCGGATCGATGATGGCCTTTGAGATGTGGTATTTTTCAGCGTCACATAGAGGACATCTGTTTATGGCTGGAGAGAAGGATGGTTTTCTCTCAATTATTTTCCATTTGATGGTGAAGGGTGTATTTTCTTCTTTAAGCTGCCATATTCGGGTCGCGAGTGCCGTATTAGCCTTGTTTTTGTATCTGAAGGAGTTTCTGTGTGCGTATAGCCTTTGTTTGAAGTTTCCCTTCGTCATCCCAATATATTTTTCTGCATTACTGGTATTCTGGTCTGTGACGGTTGCTTCATATATGATTGAATTGATTTTGCAATTTCCCTCCAGGGGGCAGTTGTTTTTGTCTTGGCATGAGCAGCCTGCGTTTGTAATTGTTTTGGGTTCTGCAGAGATAATTTTTCTTATTGAAGGGGCAGTGGAATAGCTGACCTTAACAGAATTTCTGTTAAAAAGTTTGTGTAATTCATTTGTGGGTGGGAAGTGTTTGTCGAGTAACTTGAGGAAAAGTTGGCCTACCTTTGTTTTGGTATTGGTCGAATAGGGTGGGGAAAACCAGATCACCGATCTCCTTCTATTGCGGGTCCCCCGTGGTTGGTCTCGGTTGGGGGTGTATGAGATTTCTTCTCTGAACCCGCTGTCGCGGAGTGCTTTGTTGTAATATGGTGCTGCTTGGTTGAAAATTTCGGGACTGGATGAGAGGTTTGAAATTCTTTGGCTAATATTATTGATTAAATTTTTAAAGATGGTGGGGGGGGTGGCAGGATCCCTTGTGTATGTATTGGAGTGTTTCATTGGGTTTGTGGAAAGGTTTGTGTGTATTGTTTTTAAGGTTCAGTGTGGTATCTAGGAAGTTTACTTGGTCTAAATTTGTTTTAATGGTAATTTTGAAGCCGAGATTATGGAAGGTGTTTGTTAATTCTTTTCTAAATCTATCTAATGTGTTTCCGTTGTGGTTGCGTGACAGACAAAGTCCGTCATCTCTATAGAGACCAAAGAAATGGTCTGGAAATTTATTTTGGAGTGTATCTAATATAAGCAAGCCGACTAAGTCACAGATGTCTGCACTGTCGTAGGCCCCCATTGCAACATCAAATGGGTCCTCTGGGTTTGATTTTTTAACCCAAGCCCTTCCCTCGAAGAAGAGAAGGGTTTGTCTTGCTTGCAGTATTGTGTCCCTTTCTAGTTGACTGATGTTTGTGTGTGAAAGTGCAAATGTTAAGGCCTTATCTAGGGTGTCTTTTGTAATGGATGGGTAGAAGTCTACTATATCTAATTGTGTGAATTTGCATCTGTGTTTATCTTGTATGTTATGGAACCAATTTAGGACTGAGTTAGTATTGCCCCACAGACTTAGGTTTATTTTTTCCTTAATTTTATTAACTATATTTTTAACAATGGATTTGCTTGCTAGTCCTAGTTCGCTTTTAGCTGGGTTGATAAGTCTGCATGAGGGTTTATTTGTGAAGTTTTCTTTGTGGTCTTTTAAAGTAACAAAGGCCTTCCTCTTATCTAAATAATTAATTCTATATTCGACGCCTAGTCTAGTAGCTATTTCAGTAGTATCATTATTAATAGATTTATATGTATCTGCCTTGGCTAATTGATATTTATCGGTAATGGAGCTAATTGTTAGGTCTGTTTTTTCCTTTTTAGTCATTTTATAAATATTTTTAGTTTTGTCGGAGAATACAAGTGCGTTATTTTCTCTTTTAAGTTTTTTTATGTCGGCGGTAAGTGTCTTCTGAAATGGATTTTGCTTGTTTGTAAAAACTAGGTTGTGAGTAATGTTGAGTAGGTCTTTTTCGAAGTTGTCTAAGGCCTCTACTTTTGGCGGGTATTTACCAGATTTTAAGCCGTAGTAGTTTTTTTCCGTTTGCCTCTGTTCTGTATTCAACACTTTCCACCTCATTCTTCCTATGACGTCCACTATTTTTGTCAGGAGTATCCTGGTATATGTTTGTTTTTTGGGGGTTGGGATATTTTTGGTAGAATATCCGAGAGTGTATAGTTCCATTTCCCAGGGTATAGGTGGTAATCCCTGTTAATTAGTTTTTCCGTGGTGTTGGTAATTTCCCGAGAGTGCTCGACTACGAGGCTAACAGGGTTTAACTGTAATTCCTGGTAGGTGCTGAGTAACTTCTTTGTAGAATGGTAGGAAAAATCCCAGCAGAGTGCTCGATTAATTAAGAATTAAAGTTAAAAATTAAGAGTATAATATTTATTTATTCTGGTACAGAAAAATTAGTACAACATTCGTACCGTCGGTTTCAAGCACGGAAGGTCTTACCCATCCGGCTCTCTTCAGCTTCTGTTGTCATCTGTTTTGGAAATGTGAGGTCACATGACACTCTTGTTGGGACGCGTTATTTGCTCAGTGTGTTGTGTGTGTTTGCTTAAAGAAGAAAATACACCCTTCACCATCAAATGGAAAATAATTGAGAGAAAACCATCCTTCTCTCCAGCCATAAACAGATGTCCTCTATGTGACGCTGAAAAATACCACATCTCAAAGGCCATCATCGATCCGAATACTGCCTGTTTAAATGTCCGCGATGAAATATTCAGGGGATGTGTCCACAAGAGACAAGCATTGCTTATAAACTGGTCTGACCGATTCACATAATGTCTAACTACCCCCCCTCTACTAATATAAACACAATAAAAACGAACAAATACCTCATCAACCTATATCCACTTAAACTTCAAGAGCAAAAACTCCGACCTTCACAAAAATACAAAAATATTTAATTTATTTATCAGTTACTAGTTTAAACAAACTATATCCACATAAATTCCAAGAGCAAAAACTTCGACTTTCACCAAAATACAATAATGCAAAAATATTTAATTTATTTATCATTTAACTTATTAATCTAAATCTACAAACCCATTTTAACAAACTCAAATATTTCATATTTCCAACTAAGTTAGCTCCCTTAGATCCGAATTTCTTCATTAAAATCACTCCAATCTGGGGAAAAGATTTTTACACACTAACCGTTTTTTAGAACGCATACCTTCAAAAATATAACGGCTAATGATACAAATTCATAATTTGGCTCACGGGAATTTCAGAGAAACCCTTTCTTTATTTTTGTTTTTAATCTTTAATTTTTAATTTTTAATTTTTAATTTTATTTTTTATTATTATTAATATTTTTTAATCTTTAAATTCATTTTTAATTGATTTTTATTTTTATTTATTTTATTTATTATATATTTTTATTCTTTCTATTTTTATTCTTTCTCTCTCTCTCACTCTTTATTCTCTACATTTTTATTCTCTATATTTTCTTATTATTTTTTAATTCCTTTTTTTATTCTTTGTTATACCTTTTTTATACTCTTTCTCTTTTTATTTTTTTATTCTTTTATTCTTAGTATTGAGATGTTTTTTTATATATATAGGTTTTTTTATATTTATTTATATATATATATATTTTTTCATATATTTTTTACCCCCCCTTTTTATTCCCTTTAATCTTGAATTCCCTCGTGTTTTAAATCTCAACGGTCTTATTACACTAAATTCAAATTTAAACAAACACACACAACACACTGAGCAAATAACGCGTCCCAACAAGAGTGTCATGTGACCTCACATTTCCAAAACAGATGACAACAGAAGCTGAAGAGAGCCGGATGGGTAAGACCTTCCGTGCTTGAAACCGACGGTACGAATGTTGTACTAATTTTTCTGTACCAGAATAAATAAATATTATGCTCTTAATTTTTAACTTTAATTCTTAATTAATCGAGCACTCTGCTGGGATTTTTCCTACCATTATACAAAGAAGTTATATATATATATATATATATATATATATATATATATATATATATATATATACATATATATATATATATATTTCAATTAGTTATCTTTAAAATAACTTTTTAAAGATTCGAATATTTAATATTGAGCTTTATTTTGCTTTAGAAATCGATTCTTATGAGAACTAAACTATACATAAGAATGTTACATACTATATATACAGGGTGTTTCAAAAGTCTTGGGAACATAACGATTTTTAATAACTCAAAAACTATTAGGAGTTGAAAAATGAAATTGGTACCGTTGGAAAGGTTAAAGTTTCAAGTTTTGTGGGGAATCTTCAAAGTTGCTCAATATGAGCACCATTCGTCACACGGCAGACATCTAGTCGATAGTCCATTTCCTGCCAAACGCGTTCTAGCATCTTGACGTCAATGGTTCCCACAACTGCCGTTACTCGAGCCTTTAGTTCGTCAATATCTCTTGGAAGGGGTGGCACATAGACTTGTTGCTTGACAAAGCCCCAAAGGAAAAAGTCACACGGGGTAAGATCTGGAGACCTAGGAGGCCAGGGCATGAGAACGTCATCACCTCGCCCAGATCTCCCAATTCATCTACCAGGCAGCCTTGTGTTAAGAAACTGCCTTACTCTAAGACTCCAGTGTGGTGGTGCACCATCTTGTTGAAAAATGAAGTCATCAGATTCTGCTTGTTCCAACTGAGCCATTAACCAGTCTTCCAGCATGTTGAGATAGGATTCACCAGTGATAGTTGCCTCTTCAAAGAAGAACGTTCCATAGACACCTTTCTTGGAAATTGCACAAAACACGTTCACTTTTGGTGAATCTCGCTCGTGCTCAAGAAGTTCATGAGGATTCTCAGTACCCCATATGCGAGTGTTATGCTTGTTAACTTTGCCATTCAGATGGAAGGTCGCCTCATCGCTAAAAACAAGCCGGTCATCAAAGCCGTTATCTTCCAACTTCTCTTGCATTGCAATGCAAAAGTCACGGCGAAGTGGCTTATCAGTGTCCTTCAAATTTTGGACCAACTTGAGCTTGTAAGGTACCATTTGCAGTCGTTTCCTTAAGACACGCCAGACAGTTGCTGGAGCAAGCTGAAGTTCCCTGCTGGCTCTTCTCACTGATTTACGGGGGCTCCGCTGAAAGACTGTCCGAACTTGCTCAACTGCATCTTCTGAAGTTGAAGGGCGACCTGTTCGCTAACTTGGGCACAAACACCCATCTTTCACAAATTTAGCATGCCGTCTGACAATGGATTTCCTTTCAGGGTCTTCTTTTTTAAATTTCCTGCGAAATGCACGCTGAACACATGTCCACGATTCAGTCTTTGCAAATTGGAGGACGCAAAATGCCTTGTCTTGTTTAGAGAACGCCATTACTGCACCTGGAAAGATAACACGAAAATCATTAGTATGACCAAAAACTTGATTAAGCAAGCTTTAAAATGGCACCAGTTTCATTTTTCTACCTGGAATAGTTCATGAGATATACGCATTTGTAATGTTCCCAAGACTTTTGAAACACCCTGTATATATATATATATATATATATATATATATATATATATATATATATATATATATATATATATATATATATTACTATTTCATGTATCCACATAAAATTTCATAAGGAGATATCATTTTTTATGTATCAATTTTCAGTATTTATTTCAACGGTGCTCGATACGTAAGTAGAGCTAGGTAGTGAGCTATGAAAATATATTTATGGCAATTAAGCTACACAGAGGCTCCCGCGTTTCATCCCCAGGTGAATCGTCAGACTAAAATGCATGGAGTTATTTTTGCCAGGTGTTTTTATATACACGGCTAGCTAGTTAACCAATCAGATTATTTGTTGTTCTCCCAGCCAATCGCTGGGCTCCCTACGAACAAAGGTGTGGTTTATGTTATTTCCTATATCCTGTTCTATTGTTCTGTTTTCTATAGATTGATCTATATCCTGTTTCCTTTGTTGTATCAATATAATGGGTTAATTTATTTTAACACGTGGTTCCTTGTATTTTTATTTTAGGTTTTAATTTTTAAATTGTTAGGTTTTTGTTTAGTTTAGTTTTTTACTTATTTGTTCATTTATTTATGTATCGTTAGCCTAAGGTAAATTTATTTCTGTGTAGGCAGCTGTTTGCTATCTCACTTCTACAGTTTTATAGATTTCGGGGGTCTTATATATATATATATATATATATATATATATATATATATATATATATATATATATATAATTCATGATATTAAAATGCATTTACGTGTGACATTTTACTGTAGTTTCTCGGTACTACTGATCATCAGAAATTCCGTGTAACTTTAATATTATTTTTATGTAATATTAGTTGTTAATTATTTCTTCACTTATGGGCAATTGTTATTTATTCTACAGTTTTTATCACAAAAACTATGAAAACACGTTTGATTGCACACATTTTTGTTTACTTTGTAAATTTGGGCCCAAAATCTGAGGAACGCGAGTTTGACTGATGAACAATTTTTTTTATTGGTCTGCGCAAAATGTAAACGCAAACTATTCATTCAACGTGAAATCTGAAAATAAACTACCATAAGCCTTTTTAACAAATTTAAAACAAACCAATACGAATTTGAGTTGAACACGGATTAATGTAAGAGAATATGCGTGATTACCTATTTTGCATAGCTATTAGCCCACATGCAAACATCATCTTCCATCCAGCATGCAGGTCGATTAAAAAAGTCTGGTGTTCAGGCAGAGAGTTCCCCTCGCCCATTAGTACAGGAAGAGGGCGGTGTAAAAAATGAATATCCATTTCGTGAATTCATAACGACCAAATGCAAAAAGGAATAACTCTCACATTCAAATACTTCATCTGAGCTTAAATATTAAAGCAAGTATTTTTTTATGTGTGTACATTTAGTTATAAAGGTGATATTTTTATTTTCCTGTTCTATATATATTTGAACAATGTGATACTCTTTTTGCATCATGTCATCAATTAAAATTATTTTCCATGAATAATTTTTTTGTATTATATTTGTTGTCAAACATTTATAAAATAATTGGCAATTATTTTTTATTCTACCATTACATAAATTAGAATTATTAGTAATACTTATAGTATTATCAATTCTATTTCCGTTATTACTATAACTGTTACTATTAATTATTTTTCATCGTGTGGATATATTATTGATTGATGTTATCCATGCAACTATAACTAAGCTTTATACTATTCGTGTTGATAATTTTACATAGCTTATTGCTTCTAGGGAAATGTTTATCTATTATCCTGAAGAATAATTTTCCAGTTTCTGTTTTTACCTCCTAGTTATTAGATGAATTGAACCAGATTATATTTCTTTTGTATTATTCTTATTAAATGATATTATATATATTATAATTAAGTAGAATAGAAAATCTATGACATAATTATTATTCTGCAATCATGCTCCCAAAATTGCACGATTGTTGATTTTCAAAATATTTCACTTTAATACATTCTAATGCATGCTTCAAAGATGTTGTCAATTTCCTTACTTAAAAAAGCACCAATCTGCGTATAACATCGTCAGGACTACACTTATCTTAACGTCTTTAAGAAATTGGCGTCTCTTTCTGCTCATATCGTGATTCGACCCCTCATCAAAATGAGGAGGAAGAAAAGAAGAAAAAACCTATAAGACAGTCTCGCCTGACAGAGTTGTTATACAACGAAAGCTTGCAAAAAAATTAAATAAATGAATTTTTCATTTAAATTGCACGATTGTTGAGTTTCTAAATATTTCACTATTAATATATATATATATATATATATATATATATATATATATATATATATATATATATATATGATGGACTCTCCCGTCGATTGCGACGTATGAGGTTCCAACAACTTTCATTTGTGTCTAGATCGTTCATGACACCTGAGTCCGGCAAGAGACCTGCAAGGAAAGCCGCAGACAGTGCAAGAGTGTGAGTAATCGGATGCCAGGTGTGGAGCACTCTCTCTAGCTTTTCGCCTCACTCTGGCAGTTCTCATATTATCCACACAGGTATCGTTGAATCTTTCCAGTCCAATGCAACAAGCTGCTCGCCATGTCTTCCTGTCTTTTGTACAGTCTTCAAAGTTTTTTGGAGGTACTCTAATTGCCGTCAACGCATCTTTCAATTTATCTTTGTACCTCAGCAAGGGCCGACCAACATATATATATATATATATATATATATATATATATATATATATATATATATATATATATATATATATATATATATATATATATTATATATGTTGTATAGTATGTGTACATGTTTATATTTTTTGTTTCATTTTATTTCAGTCGAAGTTCTCATAAATCAAGGGTCCCTTTCCTGGGGCTAACACTTGATCTCTATATGATATACATAGATATATGATATGGGGTATCCATCTAAGTCATATTACTACATGCAACATCACTTAAAGAAGGTGCACCATTCCTCTCATAAGCCGGTGTGTGTAGCCACACCGAGGGGAACTGATTTGGGGTTCGAATATTATGTTATATTGAATATCTGGTCACTTGTAGGAGAAAGTATCTTCATGTTAGGATGTGCTGACAAACCCCTGTACAGAGAGACCTTAGACACTCGAGGACAGTGTCTAGTAGGCATTCAAGTTCTCTCCAGTAGGCATTCAAGTTCTCCTCAATTTTATATATATGTTTGTGTTGCGTAAAGTCCGAATCTAATTAACAAATCATTATGATTTTTTAATTATAGCTTCTATGCGTAAAGGTAGGTAATATAGGTTATATTCAGTTTATTTTAGTTCTATGCATAGAGGCACGATTCATTGAAAATAAATGTATGATCTACGAATTCTAAAACTGCTGGACATATTTTTATGAAATTTGGAACAGAAACAGTAGATATATATTTTGATGAAATTAACTGATGTAAGATATCCCCTTGGAAATAAATGTACACATAAAAGTCATTCCTTTGTGTTTACTATACTGTTGTATGTTATGTTATACTCCCTGCCATGACAACGCCGGGGAACCTTGCTAGTTTATTATGAACTAGTTTTATTACACGGGTGTCAAATATATTAACATGAATTTATTTTTAAATGTATATTTCAATATATATATATATATATATATATATATATATATATATATATATATATATATATATAGATATGTTTATTCGAGCCGTTGTATATATAAATAATGTACCCGGAATAACCCCAGTAACAAACTGCCCTGTGTCATATTTAGTTATATTAACGTAGACCCCGCATTCATTATTATATTACACTAAAAGACAAAATATTTTCCATGATTTAATAAATTAATGTCATATCATTTCAATTCGGATTTCTTTGACATGAGGTTTTATTTGTTTAGATTTTACTTACAATAATTTGACAATACTTACCCAAAATTACACCGAGTGTAAATTTTAATGATTGTTTTCGAAAGGTGCAATTCAAAGTTAAAATACTTTACATTTTTAAAAGCCTTTTAATTAGATTTAAAATTGTACCAATTTTTATTGATAAAATTATACATGGAACTATTTTTTACTTTAAATAAAACGTACACAAGTCAGCTTTTTTTAAATAGTTCTTTTAAAAATTATTTAATCGGTATTCAATAATTACAAAAAAAACTATAAAAAGGCTGATAGCCCAAGACTAACGATAAAACATAACCTCCTGATGACGATCGAGAGGTAGAAACGCTCGAGAAAACAACACTTGGAGCCACAATATTTAAATGAACACCCGAAAACAGAAATTCGCTCGCCGCGCCGAGAAATTAACAAGAAAATTTACAAAGTGGGAAAGTTCCAAAGTCTTCAACGAGGCCTGCATTAATATATATATATATATATATATATATTAATGCAGGCCTCGTTGAAGACTTTGGAACTTTCCCACTTTGTAAATTTTCTTGTTAATTAATATATATATATATATATATATATATATATATATATATATATATATACACACACACATATATATACATATACATATACATACATATATATATAATTATTATTTCATGTATCCACATAAAATGTTATAAGGATATATAATCTTTTATATATCAATTTTCAGTATTTACTTCAACAGTGCTCAATACGTGAGTAGAGCTAGGTAGTAAGTTATGAAAATATATTTATAGCAATTAAGCTACACAGAGGCTTCCGCGTTTCGACACAACAAAGAAACGGGGATGGGCCACCCTATAGAAAACAGAACAATAGAATAGGAAAGAAGAAGTAAAATCAACCGAACATTTGTTTGTGAAGTACCCAAACGATTCGCTAAGAGAATAACAAAGAATCTGATTGGTTAACTAGCTAAACTAAACACCACATGTATATTTAAAATCACTCGGCAAATCAAACTCCATGCCTGACGATTCCCTACGAGGATAAAATGCGGAAGCCTCTGTCTAGCTTACTTGCCATACATGTATTTTCATAATTTACTATATATATATATATATATATATATATATATATATATATATATATATATGAATGTTATTTAATCGGGAGAGTAAAATCTTCTTTATAGTAAACTGAATCAAAAATATATAGTTATAAATGATTTAATAATCAATTTTTGTAGACACATTCACAACAAAGATACCATAGATATTGTAGCTGAAATAATTAAAGTTATCTCCCCTTTTTTAGTTTCCCTATGAGGCTATCGCATAACCTAGCATAATAATTTTTTTCTGTTTGTTTTCTCTTTTACTAACTAGTCACTACTTATCAAGGCTAAATGACACTCAAGGATAAAGGTTAATGCGATATAAGAGGGATGACTAAGGTATTCTTAACATGTACGTTGTGTTATTAAACTATATAAGACATAAAATAAAAGTTAATTAACTCACATTTAGTATAATAGATGTAGGGTTGACCAGGATTCATTACCCAATTGCCAGTTATATATATATATATATATATATATATATATATATATATATATATATATATATATATATATGATGAGTCAATCAAAAATAATTAGACCTGCAAATGGAAGCAAATCAATATCTTGAGTTGTTCAGAACAAGGAGCATTTAGTGAATAATATATATATATATATATATATATATATATATATATATATATATATATATATATATATATTAAAGTTTAGAGACATTAAAAATAATGAGTAACCATTTATTAAGTATAAACGCCCCTCATGAATAAGGGTCAATTAAATGTATAGATTGTAAGTTAAATGATGAAGAATATTATGAGAGGCTTTAAAAATGATGAATTGAATGAACAAAGTTGGTTACTCATGGAAAACATATTGATGACAAATATCTGTTGACATTTGATTCGTAGACGACCATATTGTAGTCTGCAGGGAAGCAGTCACGTGGTGATGTGTCCCACAGATGAGAAATGTTTGTGAAAAAAATTTTGTTCATAGACATCCCGTCGGTTACTAGGCAACACATTTTCTGGAGAACTCGCCTGCGTCAACGTTCGTATATATCTACTATCTCTGTCTGTATACAGTTTGAATATCACGAGAAATGCAATAAATACACTTTGCGCATTCGATCGCGTAATTCTCCAACAAATAACATCTAGCTGAGATGGAAATGTTTGGATTGATGTAACATTCAATTTTGTAAATGTTTTTTTTTCTCGTTATTATTCTTATAACACACTTCAGTAGATTTGTAAATGTAGATATTGTAGATGATACGCCGAAAAGGAATCACGCATGCAGTTCACACGTTGAAGTGGCACAGTTTTAGTTAATCCTTTGTAATAAATGAAAGGGGTTTGGAGATATATGCAATCCTTTTACAATATTGATTTGAATTCGTTATTTTGTTTATATGGGGAAAGCGCTCGTTCTATTGTCCGTCTCGATGTTTAATAATTGGGGTAGGAATAAAGACGTTCTTGTGAGCCTTTTCTCGGAACTGGTATCCATGAAAAAGCTCTTGAAGAAGAAAACAACAATTTTTACGTTAAACTATACGGAACTCCAATTCCTTAACAAGGAGTCGCAGCTGGACTATATACGTAGGGGGAATGAAGGGTACTAGGATGCTCTATTTCTCAAAATCTTACATGACGCGTCTAAAATTCTGGTAGTAACTGAATTTAATTTCAAGTCTCTCTATGTCACGTGGTTATGGGTTAGTTACGCTACTTTTCATATGGTGTTCTAGCTGACCTTAGGTTCATCAACCGTAAATTACATCGGATATAAAATTACTACTGGGGGTAAATATATCGACAAGGCACATACAACAGTTATAAATTAATTATGGACTAGTAGCGTTCGTAAAAGTTCCACAGTTAATTAAATATAATATGTTTTAATTGTATCGATTTAGAGAAGAAAATCAATATAATGTAGATGTAATTTAATCGGTAAATAGAGAAAACACGAATATTTGGTGATCTCTATTTCTATCATTGTTTCTCTTTATCTTACTGTCAACTCATTCGCCATTTTTTGCTTGTCTATCTCTCTACTGATATAACACGCTATTATTCACCTTTTCACACATACATGCGAATTACTAGCTCCCCTGTCCGTTCTGTTTCACTCCTCTACCTATTTTTGTCTGATTTGTGTCTGTTACTGAAATAATTTCGGCTCCTACTGAACAAACCGTTTCATTTTTTCTCTTATTATCTCTCTGATTTTTACAGTCAATCCATGTGCCACTGTCTGTTTGCCTATCTCTACACTGATATAACACACTCATATTAACCTTTTCACACATATCGGTAAGTGTGGATTACTCTCTTCTCTATCCTTTCTATGTTAACCCCCTCGCTATCTGCTACTAAACCGCCGTTAACTGCTACTGAAGAGACCGGATCCGTCTCCCTCTCTCATTGTCTCTTTGTTTCAATCAACTTTGCCACTCTCTGTTTATTTATCTCCCAACTGATTTAATACACTCTTATTAACACTTTTACATATATCAACACGTGTGAATTATTCTCTGTTCCCTGCCCTTTAACCTCTTACTTATCTCGGTTTCAATATTGTTTGCTACTGAACTGCTTTTGGTTGCTACTAAACAGACCGAATGCACCCCCTGTCGTTGTTTTATGTTTCTTACTACCAGTTCATGTACCACTGTCTGTCTATAACCTAACTAATTTAACAAGTTCTTATTCGCCCTTTCATATATATCAACACATATGAATTACACTTACTTACCTGCATTGTATGTTTAATCACCTCCACCTATCTCGGTTCCAAATCTGTCTACTACCGAATTTTTTAATTTTTTATATTTATTTTTTATGGAAATCGCTCCAGACAAAGCACGAAGCAACTTGATGTAAGGAGCTAAAAACATACTGCTTCAAGGTTAAAAACTAGACAAAGTGTTAGATGGATAGATTCCGACCTAGAAAACAGCAATTCTCTGCCCCCTTTGTCAGAAATATCGCTCATGGAATGTGAGGACTAAAGGAAAAAATAAGGGGAGTGAGAGTTATGAGGCTGCCGAAGGTAAATCAAAGGTCCACTATCTACTCTGCTTGCTTTCGACTTGTAATGAACAGGCCGGACCCGTCTCTCATTGTCGCACACAGTCTGTTACTGTCAATAATTATGCTAACCTCTCTCTTTCTTCAGCTGTCAACTTATACAACACGCTCTTTCTAATTCTTTATCCGTGTATCAACATCTTCTTTTTCTCATCTGTTTCAAGCCTTCTCTTCATCTATGTATGTTTGAATATGTCTGCTCTTAGTTGTGCCTGGACACCGTTGACCGCGTTGCTATGAAAACTTACTTACTAAATTGCAGCGAGCGAATTAAGGCGCATTAATATAAAAATGCGCAATTGGATATAAGTGAAAAATGAGCGTACTATGTTTCAATGTTCCAATTCACCAAGATAACTTCAAAAATAAAACACACATTAACTTTAGTATAATCGTCTTACGATTTTGGTCTCCTCTGGTTTCTTTGAATAAATTCTTTCGGCTGTGTTAATCAGCGAATTATGCCGAAGTTGTAGTAAATCTCATTTAGTCCACAAGACAACTTTGAATCCACAACACAACTTGACAATTGACTAGCTAGAACTAAAACCTCTTTTTATAGAGAGCACCAACTAGTAATCGAACATTCCAGAAGCCTCTTGTAAGTTTTAAGTTCTCGAACCTTTCTTTTATGTATATTTTAAGCCTTCGTAACACTCCCCCCTTTCAGAGTAACAGTTTTGAATTCATCATGAAGAAACGTATGTATAATTTGATTGCACCCACCTTTTCTTCTTCTCTGCACTCTCTTTCCCACAGACGTGATGTTGCTAGTCTCAGTTTTTTCTTTAAATACTATTATGACATGTGTTCTTCAGAATTATGTGATATAATCTCCGCCTCTTTTCTTCCAGCTCGTTTGACTCGTTGGTCTAGTGGTCTCCACTTCGCTGTAATTGTAATACAGCTTCCTATTTCAGTAGCTTCTTTCCAAAGATTACAGGCTTGTGGAACTCTCATCCTGCTGACTGTTTTCCTCCTACCTATAGCCATGGTCATTTCAAGACTAAGGCCAATAGGCATCACCTGTCTTTGCGATAATCATCTTTCGTTCTTGTTAGCTCCTTATATCAAGTGGCTTCATGCCTTGTCTGGAGCGATTTTCCTTAAAAATTATATCATATTCGTTGGAGAAGAAGGCTCCATTTTGTAAGCTTTTGATTTTTGTTAGTCATCTTTTGAAGGAAAGTTAATAGATAACAGTCGGTATAAACCAGAATAGGATAAACAGTAATATTGAGGTAAAAGTCAAAATGCCGTGAGCTGCTAACACCGCTAAGCATTCTTCTTCTTTTTTATAGCAGAATACTTCTTCTGGGTGGTGTTTTACTTCTTTGAGAAATAACTAATGGTCCTATCTATAGCTTCATCATCTTCTTGGATTAAGATACCATCCATTTCAACATCACTGGCATCAACTTACAGTTTGTATTGTTTTGAAAAATCTCGAGCTGGACCACTAATGAGAGTCGACATTATTCTGTTGAAAGCATCACCCATTTGTATTTTACATCTTTTTAAGGAGGTCGGTGAGAGGAATTGCTATTGATGAGACATGTTTAAAAAAATTTCTGTAGAATCCTGCCATTCCTAGAAATCTCATTAGTTCCTTTTTGTTAGTTGGAATGGCCTTCACTATTGCGATGATTCGCTTAACATGTTCCTGTCCAACAGTATGACCCAAATAATTTACTTTTGTTTTGCTTTACACATAGGTTTGCTTCTTTCAGCTTAAGAAAACATTGTTTGAGGATGTGTAAATGTTCATCTCACGTCATGCTGTACACAATTACATCATCTATGTAGACCGCACATCACTAAATATTATGTAGAAGAGAATTCATCATCCTTAGGAAGGTTGAAGGTGAATTCTTCATCTCGAATGCTATAACTTTGTAGTATAAACCCTCTGCAGTAGCGAATGCCAAAATTTCTTTGGCGTTGTCAGTTAAGGGCACTTGCTAATAAACTTTCATCAAATCAACCGTGCTGACATATTTCGCCTTACCAAGTCGTCAATTCTAGGAATTGGAAAAGAAAGTCTGTTACAAATCGATAAGTGCCATCAGGTTTTGGCACACGAATACAAAGATAACTCCACTCACTTTTGCTTGGTTTAATAAGGTCATTATCCAGCATATATTTTTTATCTCTGTTCCTTATTGCTGAAGCTAAATTCGATTTACCCGGTAAAAATGCTATTTGATGGGTTGTTCATCTCCAACTAGAACATCATGTACTGCAACCGTTGTTTTCCTAGGAACATCTGGAAAAAGACTTTTGAAATCTGATAAATGTTCAAATCTTTCATTTAAATTAGACAGGATTTCTGAATTCTTTAAATGACTACTCTCCCTAATAATCCCATCTTCATCATTGTCTCACTCATCTTCAAATTGATTTTTTATTATTAATGTTAGTTAAAGTTGAGACTGACTTTATATTAGCTTCATACTCTCTGTCAATGTAATTTTTTAACATGTTGATATGGCATAGACTTATCTTTTTTTTATCTATCTGGGATGCTGATGATATAATTTACATAATAAATCTTCTTGTATATCCCAGAAGGACCAAAATATTTTGCTTGTAGAGGTTGATTAAGAATTAGTAAGAATGTCAAAACGTTATCACCCTTTTCAAAATCACGATTTTGACTAACTTTATCGTATCTAGACTTCATTTTACTTTGGGAGTTTACTAGATTTTTTTAGCTATTTTGAAAGCATTAATCGTATTTTCTCCCTCAAATTTGATACATAGTCTAAAAGATGCATTTCGTTTTTTCTCAGTCACCTATTTTTCTTTTAGAAGTTTTAAAAGGCCCCTTAGAGTATGTCGAAAAACAATTTCAAAAGGACTAACCCCACGAGAGTCTTTAAAAGCTTCCCTGGCAACACACAGAACAAAATGAACCCCTACGTACCAATCCCGTTTATATTGATAACAAAATTATCTGATCATAGACTTTACAGTTTAATGAAAACTCTAAAGAGCACCCTGTGATTCGGAATGGTTCACACTGGATTTGTATTGCTTAATATCATTCATCACTTGTTGAAATAATCCAGACATAAAATTTGACCTTTGGTCTGATTGAATTGTCGACGGAATCCCGACTAAACACAAAGAACTCAGTCAAAACCGTAACAATAGTTTTAGCCTTAATATTTCTTAGAGAGAGAGAGAGAGAGAGAGAGAGAGAGAGAGAGAGAGAGAGAGAGAGAGTCAATAAAACTGGTTTCTTATTTTTGTTTTTGGAACAGGGCCAACACAATCAACTAGTACTCTACTGAAATAACTCAGTTACCCAGTCGTACTCAAAACCATATGATAGTAAATACATTAGAAACAATAACTCATATATAAAAGATTATGAACTTTTATATATATATATATATATATATATATATATATATATATATATATATATATATATATATATATATATATATATATATATATATATATATATATTTAACTTAGTTCACCCAGACGGAAGTAGCAACTGAGAATTAGAGTGAAACCTTAGGGGATCATCCTTAATTGGAGATGTGCATCGAGATGCTTGTTCACATTAGTTTTAAATTTCTGCATTTCGGTACAGGGAGTTCCAAAGCTTGAGGAAAGAAGCTATTGGAGTAGAAGGCTTTCCGACATCTGGGGATCTCCACAGTAAATGGATAGGATTTAGTTGATTGTCGGGTTACTCGAGTGTATTTACGTCGAGGGGGCACAAGAGCAGCAAGTTCATCGAAGCACATTCCATTGAAGTACTTGGAAAACAAGCAAAAAGATGCAACATTGGGGCGATTGGACAGGGGCGCGAGCTTTGTGAATCATACACACACACACACACACATATATATATAATATAATTATTTAATAATAAATACTTATCTATCTATCTATCTATCTATCTATCTATCTATCTATCTATCTATCTATCTATCTATCTATCTATCTATACTAAAAGAATACCCGACCCAAAACAGGTCAAATTAATTCCCCAAATAAAAAAGTGTTGCACCATTTTTATGTCCCGTTACGAAGAGAAAAATGAAGATATAATGCTACTAAACCATATGATTTTGATCAAAAGCCATTACATGATTTTGATTTCAGAAAATGTCTACAATTTACGACTAAATCTTAAGAGGCCCGCAGAAGAAATTGACATTCAGAAAATCTTGCTTAGTTGGTGTCTTATGACTATTGATCAAATTCAATGTCCATCTGAAATATTTGAATTTTCTAATGGGAGGTCGTTCCCATATCATGTCACCTAAAATCCTTTAAAATACTCCAAAGAAACTGAAATTTTGGGAATATTTATTAATTGACGTCCAATGCATGTTAAAATTTCAGAAAAATTGGAGCGCAGTTGACCGCTATTTCTGTTAATGGTTGTTTACTTTAACTTTCTGACTAAATCTAAGTAAGGTCAGGATATGCTGTAACACCAACATTCCACTGCATCTTTCAAAAGTAATATATATATATATATATATATATATATATATATATATATATATATATATATATATATATATGGGAATTTTTCTGATGATTTTGTAGTGTTGCAGAGACGATATTGATATAAAAATGTTGTTTGGCTCACAGCAAACCAAACGGACCATAACAAATACATCTCACAGAAATGTTATGTTTTTTTTGGAAATGTGAAGTTATTTCTTCACAAAAATAAAAATAAAAATAAAAGCATGGTTATTGGAATATAAAATGAACTTGTCAGATTAAAATCAACTGTCTACTTAAGGGTAATTGTAATGTCGAGAGTGTTGTGTATAAAGCGACCATTTACCCCGAGGAAAAAATTAGTAACAAGAAAATTTATATAGGAATATCCGGGAGAAAATGGAAACAAAGTTTCTACGTTCACAGATATTCATTTTCAAACCCGGATGTGAACAGTAAAACGGAATTGACCAAACATTGGTGGTTTTTGAAGAACAACAGTTTAACACCAATCGTTCTTGGTCCATTCTGTGTAATTCAAATACTCCCAGAGGATTTAGACACAGATGTAATTTGTGCCTAGAAGAGAAAATTAGAATCCTAAAATACGAACATAGTAACATTATAAACAGGAGAAATGAATTGACCAAATCTGGACATAGACACAGATTTAAAATTACTAACTTGTAACGAAAATGAGCTATCCAACTAGTGTTTACCTTAATATAATTGGATTGGTTTTTAAATATATTCTGTAATTTTAGATTCTTTGAAATAAAAAATACCATTTTGAGGATTAAAAATAGTATGAGGTAAGGTTATAAAGATAACAGGGTTTTGGATTTCTGAATTGTCCGGGTTGTATCTTGCATCCTCGACATTATACGTAAACACACAAACGTATAAATTATTATTTTTTATTATTTTTTAGGAACAAGGGAAGGGTGCTAAGTGGTAGATGAACATTTTGTGTCATAATTACTTTTGTCAACTAAGTTTTAATCGAAATTTTAATCGTGAATATTTTTTAATTTTCTTCCAACATTTAAAATATGATTCACATTTAAAAAGGGGGAGGGCGGGTAATCTCTTTTCCCAACTATTAGGAACAAAAGAAGAATGCTAAGTATTGAATAAACTTTTTGTAAATTTCGTCTCATTCTACGCATTATAATCTTCGCACTGTAACCCGCATTTTTCGTTTCATAATTAATTTTGTTCAAGTAAATTTTAATCGAAATTTTAATTGTGAATATATAACGATTAAGATTAATAAGAAAAAGAAGATGAAATAAAAAATTAAGATCCCATAAAAAATTACGCAATATATATATATATATATATATATATATATATATATATATATATATATATATATATATATATATGTGTGTGAGTGTATGAGTGTGGTGTATGTCTGGGTGTGTGTGCATGTAGTTAAGGAAAGGGACACGGACCGATTCTAGCCTGTCCTGCGTATATATTAAGCGTCGATATGTAGATGTCAAGATGCCATTTTACGTAAAGGGGTTACTCGTCAGAAAAAAATGTTGAATGTAATTTGTCTGTTTGTTTTTTGTCGTTTTTTATGGTTGTGTATTGGCGGATCTAATCTTTGTTCATCAGTATATCCCTGAGGAGGAGCCAAAGAGGTTCTGAAACAATTGTCGGATACTCAAACTATGTTTATTTTAATATATATATATAGATATATATATATATTGATATAATTATCTATTCTCTTAGTTGTAGACAAGCAAAGCATGTATATTTGTTCACAAATCTTCATTTTATGTATTCGAACAGTTGCGAGTTTATTTGTATTCATAAATAATAAATTTATGTGAAATTTATGTTTTGAAAGATTTGTTGATATAAGGCGTTTTCCAATGGTACACGTAAACAAACAACAAGAGCTTTCGTGAATTATTCATTTTTCCCTATTTATTTTGTAAATATCTATTATTTAATTAAGCCTTTCAAGATGATTAGGATAGCGTTTGTAAACTGTCCATTTAGTATTTTTTTAGAAATCTTCTGTTGCTGATTTTTCTTAATCAATAATTCTTTTCGCAGACGCAAAATATACGTCTAAAGAAAAGAATAGTAGAATAAGATACATACGAGGGGGAGAAAGGGAGATAAAAATGGGTTGAGAGGATGAATGTCTGTTTACATCTGTTTACAGACTTCTTGATAAACAAATCCGAATAAATTCTTTTGTTGGAATACATTTGGTCACTTTTATTCATAGAAAGGATAATACCAATCTCTTTTATATATCCACATTCAAACTCCATTCTCTCTAACGACCCCACAGCGCGCTATTGGATTTCATGAAATTATATTTTGTTATGAATGTGTCGAGGTTATTTGGCGATTTATATTCTTTCTGCCCTTTAGCATCCGTTGAAATGCCTTCAAGGCAAACACATTCTGATAGAGCTCCAAGACCCCCCCCCCCAACTAGTACCACTCTCATTGCATCAAAGAAAAAAAGGTTAGAGTTAATACTCGACTATATCTGTGTGTTAAATATCCAGTTTGTCGGTAAGGAAGAAAACTAGAAAAATAAATCTTCATATGAATAAAAGCCTTTCTTTATTTGCTGTATTCGTACTCCATATGCAAAATTATGTTCTTGTGTATATTTTATTAACTAACTACCTATCCTGCATTGCCCGGAAATCGTTTTACTTTCATTTTTCTTTCGCTTTCTTTTTTTAAAATCCCATTAATACTTTCTAGATTTTAAATTCTTAAATTTACAAATAATAAACTAAAAGTCAGAAGTACTAAATTAGAATACAGGGTGATAGAGAGAAAAAAGGATGCTGATTATCTGACGAATGCAGTGAGGATGAACTGGTTACGTACTGTCTTGTGTATGAGCGAACACGAGAAGACAGTGAAAATTAATGAACCTCAAAATAGGATTTCAAAAACATTTGTTTTAGTTCAAACTATTGCATTTTTGATTCCAATGAATATTCGATTAATTATAAATAAAAATAATAATTCAACGTTTAATTATCAAAGTTATTTTGACGCGAGAAATACACACACACGTGAAGTTGTCTCATAATTTTATTAATATAAACAGGCATTGGATTGAAGAAGAAATATTTTAAATGGCTGCCTTTCATGGCATCGCAAGATACTATGAACAATCAACGCCATTTTGAACCGAACCAAACAGATGACAGCGAAATTCAAGAGGCAACATTTTTCTTAAAAAAATTACGTCACGTCACTTTAAACTCCCTAAATGTGTGTGAATCCCTGCAGTCGATTCTTTGATTACAAAAATAGAACATGCACTTAATATAAACAGTTCGTTTGACTGTGGCCATCTCTTCCCTTTTGCAAGACTCTACATCCATGTTTCATATATTACAAAGAATAACCTTTTTTTATTCAATTCTGCAAAAATAAATGTCACCGAACATCCAAAATTTTCTGATCTTAATAGATATAATCCTACAACTACACTATCATAAACGAGCGTGTGTAAAACCTTCATACATGCTCGTCGTTGTCGAATCCTAGTTGTTGATCGTCTGTGGATACAACACTACTTGGACGCCCATGTTCAGATTTTAATAAGGTTTATTTGAAACTTGAAACAGAGAATTACAGTCACAGATTTTCGTATGCGCAAGCGCGCGTGAGAGACAAAAAGAAAATTGATAGACGGGTATACTGTGTGCGTTTTGTCTTCATTTGAGCACAACAGTCAGACACGCGCGTCCTTCCTCCCTGAAATCTCACCGGCTAAAAGAAAGTAAAAACAATGACACCAATTTTTCCTGCAACTCTTTTCCTGTTTACCAACTAGACCACCATTTACACCCGCCACCCAACAACCACATACTAGACCAAAAACTTTTAAGACTCAAGCAGAAGATTCTGTCCGTTCTCCAACGTGAACAACACCGCATCACCCCTAACATCTCCCGTTCACAACGCCTCATTCTGAAAGGTCGTAAGGAAAAAAACCTAGTTTATCTACCCTCTGACAAAGGCAAGGAATTCTGCATCATCTACCAAGAATCTTACAACACTCTCGCCCTTGAACACCTCAGCAATATCACCCTATACACACCCGCCAATAACACCCCAGCTACCCAAATACAGACCACTATAGTGCTGGGTCCCAAATTGTATTAGAGTGAATCTTCCCCAAAACACAGACTCAACTTCAACACTAAGAACAGCGGACTCCCCACCTTTTATCACTTCATTAAAACACACAAAACTAGCAACCACACACAGATCAGACCCATAGTCTCCAGTACTGAGGAACCCAGTTATAAGATCTCCTGGCTCCTCTCTCAATTACTCAAACCCCTACTCCCTACCTTTCCTACACATGTCAGCAGCTCTGACCAAGTGTTAAATAGATTGAACATTCTTCAACCCCAACAGCTACGCCTCAACAATTACATTTTTAGCCTTGACGTTGTCTCTCTTTACACTTCCATACCCGCACACCCTGCTATCAACCTCATAACCGACCACATCTCCTGTAATAACCTCGATTGTTTCGGGATTACCCCCACAGATATACACCAACTCCTACATATCATCGTCAACAATACATATTTCACATTCCAGCAAAACACATACAAACAAGTCTGTGGCTTACCCATGGGCTCCAGTCTTTCTGGCCTCCTAGCAATTTCTGACATGGACCGACTTGAGCAACAAGCTCTAAGCGCCTGTCACTCCTACATATTCTTCACGAGATACATTGACGATATTCTTATCCTCACATCATCTCGTGATGAAGCCACCATTATTTTCAACACATTCAATAATACTGACCCCCACCTACAGTTCACTATCAAACGCTCCAACACCTCAGGCTCACTCTCACTCTTAGATTTCAATCTTAGTATCTCTGAGGATGGATAAATACACACTACCTTTTTAAGAAAACCCGCCTGCAGAAAACTCTTCATCCACTTTAAATCCACCTTACCCCTTAAAGCAAAATTAAGTTATGCACACAGAGAGATCGCTCGTATACAAAGTAAATGCTCATATACTACTGACAAAACTACACAAACTACGGCCTTCCACCAGACACTCTTAACCAACGGGTTCCCCTCTTCTACCATAGCCAGCCTCGGTAACACCAAAAAAAAAACGCAGACACAACCCCCTTACCAACACCTGCTTCCTCAAAGTCACTTTCTTTAGCGATAGCATTACATCCGCGATCCGCAAAGCAATACGTAGTGAGAACCTTGATATTCAACTCACCCACACAGGCACTACCTTTCGACAACACCTAACTAAAAAACAGTGACCACACCTCTGAACCCTGCTCCCTAGCCAATTGCCACATTTCCAACTCTGGGCTCTGCTTTCGCACTCATACAGTTTACAGACTACAATGTGTTAAGTGCCAGAATTTCTACATCGGTAGCACTTTTAGGCCTCTGCACCAACGCATCAAGGAACACTTATACACCCACATTTCTTCTTTCTATAAACACATCTTATCATGTGGAAACACACAACGCATTATCGATGTCCGTATCCTAGCCTCAGTTAGAAACATCGGTAATCTAAGAATATCGGAAGTTATCCTTATCTCTAAACATAGACCCTCTTTAAATAGCAGATCCGAGCTTTGTTCCCCCTTCATTCTTTAAAACCACTCCTCTTCCTAGAGCATTTCAACTCTACTAACATTGGACCATGCTTTATACTCCTTGCTCCTTTGTCTCTACCCGATCCCAAGGATCTCAACCACCTATCCACCCACCCCATCTAGATCTCCACACTCTCACTTTCCTTGTTTTTCCTTATACCCTTTCATACAGCCCCCCCTTAACCGACACCCATCTTCCCCTTCGTTTATTTCCTCATATTTCTTGTCGATACTCTTCCCAACAACTCCCACAACTTCCTATTCATAGAATAAGTCACCTACACTATTTAGACTTTATTCCCATATATTATACTTACACTTAATTAGTTTTATTCACTATGCAATAATTTGTTCACTATGTAATAATAAATGTAAACTTTAATTATATATAAACCCTTTTCCTGTCTCTTCCAACAACCTCCTAGGTTGAGTATAATGTAACAGATGAAGGCTTAAGATAGAATAATTCTATCTATCTGACCATGCATTATTTTACTTGACATAATTATTCCCCTTTAACCATTTTATGCAGATCTCTAATTATCTCCCTTAATCTTTATTCGAATCTATATTTATTATTGCAACGCTTAACATATATATTAAAGTTTAAATATTTAATATGAAAAATAAATAAAAAATAATAATATAATAATAAAGAAAAAATAAATAATAAATTAAAAAAACAAATATAATAGTAATAATAATAAAAAGAACAACAACAGCAACAAAATAAATTAAATCCAAATATTATTATTTAAGATTAACTAAATTAATCAGTCTATTGCATTTTCTCATGTTCCTATTTTTTGAATAGCAGCGTCATCTTGGCTCTCTTCAACGAACACAGCCAGTCCAACTTTTGTTTTATTTTTGAAAAAGAGAGGTTGTTACTCTCGAAATGATCAAAGTCTCTACCATTCCGGATCGTTATATATTTAACAGTAACCCACTAATTTTACAATGTACTGAAATATAAATTTTGAAATATAAATGAATTGATCTGAGATTTACCGTCTCTTGTCATTTATTTTTGTTAATTCCACCTTCCGTTTTTTCAACATTGTATTGCTTCTGCCTCGGAATTCTCACCTTCATATATATATATATATATATATATATATATATATATATATATATATATATATATATATATATATATATATAAACATAAACTGGGATAAATTAACTCCCATTTAACATTTACTATAATTTTGTTTTTGGTCAGTCATCTCTACATACCTCTACTACATACGCACCAGACGTTTTAACACTCTTCTGCTTTTCAATATGGATCCAAAAATGAGCATTCTAACCCCCAACCCAATGGTTCGATCAAATCATATCCGAAGCCGTCCTCACATGCATTTTCTCTATCCTTCTTCCAAGGACATACCATTAACCCGGAGCCGACTTCACATGCCCTTTTCACTATCCTTCTGCCAAGGAGCTCTCATCAACCGGAGCCAACCAATCTTTCTTCCAAGGAGCTCTAATTATTTCAACACTGACCCTTTCCGCATGGCCTAACTATGGCAGAAATGGGAGGTCGTCTCCAATATCAACATCACCTCTCATCAAGCTATGAAAACAGGTCCAATTTTTTTAAACGTTGTTTATTTCCTACACACTTCATAATTTTAATAGCACACCCATGCGGTTTTTCCAGGGGTCCAAGTATTACACACAATGGCTATGACACGTCTTGTTATTCATCATATCCTCACAGGGCCGGCGGGACAGTTATAAAAGTGGGGGGGGGGCTTCTCCTAAAAAGTGGGGGAGCTCAGATAAGCACATGCATATCAACTTAATTATTGATGACCGTAAAGTGGGGGGCCAAGTCAAAAAGTGAGGGGGCTTCAGTGCCGCCGTCCATGCCTCAGCATCCGTATATGTGAGGAGAGGTTTCTCCACAAATCGCTGCCCGCGAACAGAAGATTTGGCGTCATAATTGTTGGCAACCGTGATTATCTCTTGGGCGAACACAGACAATCATTTACTAGAGGGTATGGTATCACTTCACACCGATACATTGAATCCATTCATATTCCCCAGACATCTTTTTTTTATTATTTATTTATGTTCATTTCGGATCCGACGAGGAAAACACCACCGTAACAGCGACAAAAAAACAAAATAAAGAAAACATCTACCATTCACTAATGGCTCTTTTTTTCTTTGTTTTAATTAATTGGCTGACACGTGTTAATTTAATTGAATACATATTTCTTTATTTTTATTTTTTATTCTAACACACCTACGTAATTGTTTCTTGTTTTCTTTCGTCCATGAAGAAAAAGAAAACCGGACAGACACTGATCTCTGACCAATACAAAAATCACAAAATATAATCTTTTCCTCTTTTCCATTTTTCTAAGAAAACCACAAAAAAACAAACACATTTGTTCGCTTTTTCTCTTCCTTGCCTTTTCTTTTTCACATACACTATAGAAAGCTTAAACATAGATAATTATTTTTATGTTTTTATAAAAAATATAACACAAAAAAACGTTATGCACCACGAAAATAAAATTACATTGTTTTCGCTATTTTACACAGAAACACAAGAAAAATGTTCTCTTTAGATCAACGCGCGTGCTTAAATTTTGTGTTGGCGGTCTGTGTACGCGTTTGTTTTAAAGTTAAAAACAGCAAATCATATTATCTTGTCCAGTTCTCCCCCCCCCAAAAATTTCTTTTTTTAATCTTTTGTTCTCTCTCTTTCGAGGAAAGAAAAAAACCCCAAGTCATCCGAATGCGTTTTAAGTATGTGCCCATGAGTGCACATGTCTGTTTTCTACCCGGATCTTTTTTTGTTCATGTCTTTTATACTGTTTCTTTTTTAAAAATATATTTGTGAGTGTATAATTCGATAAACGTTTTACTTACTCACTTCTTTTCTTTTTCTAGCAGTGTATAAAACCTTTATACACCCGCGTCGTGGTCGAATGCAGGTTGTTGATCGCCTGTGGACACAAAACTAATCTGATGCCAATGTTCAGTTTTTAACAAAGTTCATTTGATAGAGAAAAGAACAGTCACAAAGACAGGTTATTTGTGTGTGTGTGTGTGTGAGAAAGAGATAGATAGACGGACACACCGTGCGCGTTGGCCCCATTTGAGGACAGCAGTCAGACGCGCGTGTCCTTCCTCCTAGAAATCTCGCCGGCTAAGAGAGAAAAACTCCCCACGGAAACAACGTGGTTTCGTGATTTCCGCCTGGTGTCACTCTCTGACCCTTGACCTTTAAACTTTTTCACTCAAACACAGCCATCATTATGTAACACAATGATACTAAAAGACCCTGCGGCATTGTGAATCCTAAGTTGACCGAAGTTTATGTCTCACCTGCAATAAAAGTTGTAGCGGTTACATAATTACGATCTATTTTATTTTTCACTTAGACGTTCTCACTTGTCATCACTGATACAAGTCGTGTATCTCTCTTCTCGGCCATTGCAATGACTTTGCGAAACGAGAGAGATCTCATGTATTCGTGGATCAGTTTAAGGTGAGATTGGATGAATTCAGAGAAAGTGGTAGGAAGGAGAAATTGAGGGGGCACTTTTGGGAGTTATCAAATGAAATATTTAACAGAATTTGATCTGGATATCGATACTGTACTAAGATTTTTTTTTAACAGCTGAATTGAGAAGATAGTTAAAGGAAGCATAACAAACAAATAAATAAATTCTATTTCTAAAGTACATAAATATCATCTGAACCAACCTGTCTTATATTCCTGTTTCCAGAACTCCTTTCGGATCATATTTTGTGTTGATGAAACTTGAATAAAATTGATTTTAATTGTAAGGAAGAAGTGTATTCTTTTAACCGAAAACTTGGTGACCCTTTTCCTTCATTCCAAACAAGGAAGGAGGAATACAGACGCATCGATCTACTACAAAATGGCGATCTCCAACGATATTCTCGCTCTACTCTACACTCTAATCTTTTTTTTTCAACATAGTTCACCCCAAACAAGGCAAGCCGCCACTGTAGACGTAGGGGGGTACTGAGAAAAGAAAAGAGGAGAAGGAAGTGAGGGTCAACCTAACTTAGGATCTGCACAGCGAGATGTCTGTTTACATTAGTTTTAAATTTCTGCATGTCTGTTCTGTCGGGGAAACAGGGGGCAGGAATAGAGTTCCAGAGGCCAGCAGCACGAGGAAAGAAGATATTTGAGTAGAAGGCTCTCCGACATCTGGGGACCTCCACAGTGAATGTATGAGATTTAGTTGATTGTCGAGTTAGTCTAGTGAATTTACGTCGAGGAGGCACCAGAGTAGCCAATTCATCGGAGCATAATCCATTGAAGTATTTGTAAAACAAGCACAATGATGCTACATTGCGGCGATGGGACAGGGACTGGAGCTTGGTTGACAGCTTGGTTGACAGTGAGGGACCTATTAGGTTGGCGGATTGTTATACCTCAGTCGAAATGAATGTCTGTCTCCTTGAGGAAGCTCCTTGTTTTTTATAAACTCTTAAGGACTGTCTTTTATTCCGGATCGAAAATGGAAGACACAATCAGTTGCTAAGGTTGCTAGAGAATTGTGGATCATTCTGCCGCTCAAGAAAGTACCCGACTTCTGATTCAGTCCTTTACCTATATAAGAGTCAAGTACGTCCTAAGATGGAGTACTGCTGCCACATTGGGGGAGGGGGTCGCCGCCGCTTAGAGCACTCTGTCTTGCCTTGACAGAGTACAAAATCGACTTCGTAATCTAGTGAGGGGTAATCTATTCAGAAGAGACATTGCTAGTCTTTCTCTACTCTATTGTTATTTCCATGCTAAATGCTCGACTGAGAGTCAATCTCTGGTTCATCGTTTTATAACATTGACAGCAAGAACTCATCTTCCTGTCACTACTAACAATAACTTTCCTTTCTTCCTCCGCGTGACTAGCGGAATTTCCATGAAGAGAGTTTCTTTCCAAGAATTTCTCACCTGTGGAACGCATTATGACGTGACTGCTTCTCTGCAGACTACAAAATAGCCGCCTCCAAATCCAATTTCAACTGATATTTGTCATAAACCGTCACCATAAGTAATTAAACTTTATTCATTCCATCAATCATTTTGAATCCTCTCGTAATATTCTTCATCATTAAACTGCAAATCCATCTATCTAATTACCCCTTATCCTCGTGTGGCTTTTGGCTTTGATAACTGGTGCCTCATTAGTTAAAAAACACTCGTGGTTTCTTGTTATGCAGAAAGTAACTTTAAAAATGCAATAAAAAATTATTCTCACATAACATGTATTCGCCTGAACCAACATAAAACTTCGGAAATATTTACGATCTTTATTTTAAGTGGTTTAAAATCTTACACTTATTTTTAAATGCTTAAATTATGTTTTAAAAGAAAAAAACAAATCATGAACGAATTTCTAATCGAAGAGAATATGAGTTTTAATAAACGTCACATGACGAACACTCATCCAGAATTAAAATGCTGGAGGCGCGAACAATATGAAGTGAAAGAGCCACCAGCCTGCAATTAGCATTCACTTGTTCTGTTTACATCAAGCATAAAAAACCTCTTGTCAAATTACGAGTAGTTAAATGTTCTTCAACTGTAAATACGCATATATGTCATATGATCAGAATTTATTAAATCGAAAGAAATAAAAAACAACAAACAAAACAATATATAAGCGAGAAACAGCTCATCGGTTATCATAATACGGTCAGCGAAGAATCAAGTGTTTTTGTGTTCCATCTATTATTTCGACGCTGTTAAGCTGATAACACACATACACCGACACAGATGTTTCCATGGAGTATTTATCTTTTGATTTTTCTTTAGAATATCATTTGTAAAGTATGAATTTATACTATTGTCTTTATTTGTAAATCTAATTACGAAATAAATTATTAATAATATCATTATTTTTAATAGTAATATTATTATTTTTATAAATAATAAGCGGCTATGAGTCTGTGTTCTGTCAAGCTCTTTCCGAAACAATATCCTGATTAAAATTATTATTATTATTATTATTATTATTATTATTATTATTATTATTATTATTATTATTATTATTATTATTATTATTATTATTATTATTATTATTATTATTATTATTATTATTATTATTGTTGTTGTTGTTGTTGTTGTTGTTTTTGTTATTATTGTTATTGTTATTGTTATTGGTATTATTGTTATTGTTATTGTTATTGTTGTTATTATTATTATTGTTATTGTTATTATTATTATTATTATTATTATTATTATTATTATTATTATTATTATTATTATTATTATTATTATTATTATTATTATTATTTCCTATATAATAAAGTAATCTCGATTTTTCCCCTGCCACTTCAGTCACAATAGGAAAATAACCGAACACTTTCTATGCAAATCCATTCAACTCATACCTTCAGCACTTCCTTATGGTGTGTTTCGCAAAAATATTCTTACATTTATTCAACTTACAAATATTATTACATTGGTTCCGATATATCTGCTCATCCCAATTACGCCTTCCAAAAAGGGTAGCAACCATATTCTATCCCTTTAATTTACTACTCCATCTGTTTTTTCTACACCATCTCCTTTGTTTAATGTACCATCACATTTCAGATTAAGGTAAGTCAATTCTGTAATTCCGGTTGCTTTAGACTTATATTTTTTGAGTAACCGGATTACGTTTCAACGAACACGACCATGTTTCCGATCAAAGGCAAGTACATTTTCGACTCTGCTCATTTCCATTTCTAAAATTATTTCGGATATTTTCTTTTCTTATATACTTAAAAAAAGCAAAATATTCATTGCTCTCGAAAAAAAAAATCAAGAAAAACAGCTCGAAATTCATGTCTTCGCAACAAAATAAACAGTGGAATTTCTTCGTAGACCGAATAAAAATAATTTCTTCTGAAATATTCTGTAATGGATCCTACATCTTTAAGAAATAATAAAACAATCATTCTAATAAATACAATAAATTTATTATTACAACTAAATACAAATGTTTGTTTGCGTTATTTGTCAGAGAATAAAACACTACATTTCCTAATATAAATAGCAGTTTGCTTTTATTTTAACTGTACTTCTTGTGGAATATCTCGCAATCAAAACAAATTAAACATTGCATTTATCATTAACACGAATAAATATAAAATATCTTAGAAATTATTCTGTTTTGGATAAGATGTATAAACTTATTTAAATTTCTATAACTTTGTTTCAAAAATGTATTTTTATAAAAAAACTATCACAATGTCAGCCAACGATTACTACCGTTCTATTTTGACGTCATTATTAAGTTTGTTTTGATTTTGTTAAGTGTACACATCCTCACCACTGATTTTTGTAACAATTTCATGCAGAAATTATGAAATAATTATATTTCTGCAGTTTACGGACCGTGCTTAAATAATCACATTATTATTTAGAAACCTATTCTTGACACATTCTCCCAACCCCGATTTTCATTAAAAAAATATAAAAAATGGTATTTGTGCAGTTTATGGACTGTGCTGAAATAATAATGTTATTATTTAGAAACCCATTCTTAACATGAGGAGGGAGGCCTTGTTAACAATTCTGCACTTTCGCCTAACAATTTAATACACAAAATATCGTCAAAATTGAATTTAACTTGAAGATCCTATCTAAAAAATACCACAGTTCGTAAAGTGCAGAATTACCAAGCAAATAAACATTATTAAAACAAACATACGACTCAACATTCATTGTTCTAGAAAATGTACCAAAATTATTTTTTTTAAATAGTACTTCTGCAGTTTACGGACCGTGCTAAAATAATAACGTTGTTATTTAGAAACTCATTCTTGACATGGGGAGGGAGTCTTTGTTAACAATTATGTAGAATTTATTTTATCAAAATAATATACAACATATCCATCAACGATTAAAACACTTAATTACCGTTCAATTTTCACGTCATTATCAAGTAAGTTTGTTTGTTTTGTTTTTGTTAAGCGAACACATCCCCGACCAAAATTATATAAAAAATAAACAAAAAAATGTCCACCAGCAATTAAAACAATTATACATCCTCCTTCTCCTGTTTGTCTGCCCGTCTCGCTCTTAACCCTATCTAAATGATAGCCCCCCCCACTGTAATCTTAAATTTGGCTGCATTTGATTGCAGTAGTATATGTGGATATAGTTTGAATTGTGATGTTGTATATTATTATTTATAGTAGTGTTTTTACAGTTTCAAATCATTGATTTTAGTTATTCATCAACGATGTAGTTGGGAGATTCATTTTTTATGAGTACTTGTTTTATATCTTTTAGTTCGATTAATAGTGTTTTTGTAGTGATATGGCCACTCACTCTTGTAATTTAACAGACTAGAATTTAAGCTGGTTGCTTTTTTTATAAGTAGAGGTGCCAATAAGTACATTTTGGTTTTACAACCACTACCCTATCCCGCCGCGTCACCATGCATCTCATGAACTCCAGTTAAATCGACAAACATCTACAAAAACATAACTGCCCTCCAACCGATTTAAGACAAACATAGTAAACAACACTAAAATAATACATTCCAAGACCAATTTGAAAAAATTAAAAATACTTGAAGCTATCTAGATAAAAACACAATAACCTACAATTAATACTATCGCGTATGAGATTTGTAAAACTATTTAAAAATGCTTAGCATAGTTTTGTTTATTTTAGTGACGCTAACCCGGCGTCGCTGGATTCAAATTCGAAAAAAGAGACATTTTTATTAGATTAATTATTGCTTGCCTCCCCATTTTCACATTTCATATTTATTCAACCACACTAAATAAATTCAGCCATTATTAAAAAAAAAAATACATTTAAAAACATATTTAATTAGTTAACGTCTTTCTTGAAACAATGTAAGCGTTCATTACATGCTCGACTCTCCGATTTATAAAAAAAACATTCTCTTCTTTCACCAGTTTCTTTAGTCTATTTTGCCATCAACACCTGAAGATTATTCAAAGAGGAATCGAAAACGTTAGTGACGCATATGGAACTTTTGTCAATTCTTTAGTTTGAGAAAATCATTAGAAAGATTGGAAAGATTAAAAAGGTATAACTAGACAGCCGAGTTCTGTTATTTTTGATAATGTTTGCTTGAATGAAAACATGCTGCTTAAATACAAACACACACACACAATATATATATATATATATATATATATATATATATATATATATATATATATATATATATATATATATATATATATATATATATATAGTGTGTGTCAGGTTATATTGAAAATAAATCAATAAAGTGCTCGATCGCAGAGGAGTGAGAGCTAATATAATTTATTTGATAACTATATGTTACATATTTCAGAAACGTACCGTGGTTTCATCTAGATGGGCTGACCTTTTACATTAAAAAAATCTATACCCTGTGGAATTGTCAGCGTGCTAAAAGAGATCAAACCACGATGAGAAATGGCGTTATATCGATAAAAACCGGTGCATTCCTGGAAAGTCTCCCTAAAAAATATATTGTTTGGGAATTAATTGAGTTTTATTTCATTTAATATTTATAGTTTTGTGTTTTAAGTAGGTTTTTATTTTATTCTACTACGTGTTTTATTTATTCATTAATTTGTAGTTTTGTATTTTTATTTTTATCTGAGGTATTTTTGGTAGATCGTAGGAGATTGCCGGTGTCTTGAAAAGTGAAAATACAAAGGGGGGAGCGTTTGAATTCGTCGTTTAAAACTTGTAATACTGAAGTCTCCTTTTGATGTTGATACCGGGTTTTAAATTATGTATCGAATTTATTATTTATTTTATTTATAGTTTTGTGTTTTAAAAGTTTTATTTTGTTTGGTGTTTTATTTACTTATTTATTTATTGGTAGTTTCGTATTTAAAAAATTGCCTCTAAGAAAACGAAAACAAAGAGAGATGGTGTCTAAATATGCCGTTAAATAACGGCGTGTTGTTGACGTGTCTCTTTTAAAATAAGTACTGGGTCAGTGTTAAAATAATATATGGTATTAATCGTGATTAAATTATATTAAAATTGATTTAATTATTTATGATGGGTGTTGTCTGTTTTACTGCTTCAAAGGTGTGTTTATATTTAGGAATAACTGAGTGGCATAATTTATTGGGTGGGATTCGTTAAAATCTTTTATTTATTTATTTATTATTTTTCGTTTGTTTATTATTTATAGTTTAGTATTTCCCAGAAGTTTATTTTATAATATATATATATATATATATATATATATATATATATATATATATATAATTTATTTAGATACTGTATTTTACATATTTCAGCAATAAACCGCGGTTTCATCCAAAAGGGCAGATTTAGAGATCTTTAGTAAATCTACCCTTTTGGATGAAACCGCGGTACATTGCTGAAATATGTAATATACAGTATCTAAATAAATTATATTAGCTCTCTTATATGATCGAGCACTTTATTTTATTTCTTTTCATATACAACCTGACACACACACACACACTCTCTCTCTCTCCCTCTCTCTCTCTCTCTCTCTCTCTCTCTCTCTATATATATATATATATATATATATATATATATATATATATATATATATAAGGATGAAAAGGAATTAGAAAAGCGACGGAGGCAGATCTTTTTTCAATTCAGTTGCTCAATGCAAGGTGTATTCCGCAAAAAGCAATTTATTTAATTATTTTTTCCTTAAGCCAGGCTTTTCAAAGATCAAAATCTTATCATCAGAGATTTGCCTCCGTCGCTTTTCTAATTCTTTTTCATCCTTCTATCTATCTGCTCTATCCGGTATATTGAGCTGTATACTTTTCACAATAGGTTTTACCTTTCCTAAAAGTTCGCTTTTAGTTCTCTACTTTATATATATATATATATATATATATATATATATATATATATATATATATATATATATATATATATATATATATATATATATATATATATATATATATCTTTACCCTTGTTTTCGAATTTATTTTGTTTTCGCTTAAAAACAAATATTTTCATTAAAAGTTAAAATGAGACTTTTGGTTGAAATAATAAATATATCTGATATGATTCGAACGGGTGCATAATATTAGACAGTATCCAATGGGTTTGTCATCATGCGAATATTAGGCGAAATAATGTTATAAAAGTTAATAAATAAACAAAAGTTGTGAGAAATACGTTGCATTTTGAATGGATTAATGTTTATTTGATTCATTTTTTTATCCGACATCAAGACGATAAGAAAACGAAGTTAAACCCGCGAAGTTCTATTTCCTGAACCATATTACACGCTGTAAAGAGTGACGTAAGCGACATATATGTACTAGAAATAGTTCGTCTACCTACAACTAACTTCACGAATAAGACTGTATATATGTCTTGTCGCAAAGATCGTCTTTCTTTCTTGAAATTGACGAAACCATTTTTTCTTATTTATTCTATTATTTAAATAAGTTTAAAAAATTGTAAAACATGTTTTAATTTGACTAAAAGATGAAATAAGATTATTGATGACCATAACAGATGGCAAAAGAAGCACAATAAATGAATACAGAAATAAATATAGGCATAAGCAAAGAAACATTAATATTTCATATGAATTTAGCATTTAATAAACATACTCTCATTAATAATTCATTGACCAAAGTAAAACAAATAAAACAGTATATTGTCCATTTTACGTCATCGATCGCACAATATTACACTTCGTAGTATATATTTGTGTTGGTGTGTAGCGACCATTTTGGCGGTTCCATCTATTGTCCAAGTTTATGACTTTCAAATATATACAGTGTTTAAAAGTATACACACATTGTCGTATTTCTCAGTTTTTAGCACTACCATTATTACCTTTTTAAAATTTGATAATGAGTTACCACTTATAAAGACTAAAAGCCACTCGAAGATACAGGTTACGGAGATATATAGCTTGTCCGTTGAATGATAATTAATATTATGTATGTGAGCATAGACAATAATGAATGGATTGAATAAAATTTGATGATTTTGATTGAATACAATTTGATGATTTATGAGGGCGATTTATGGCAATATTTATTGGGTTCATAGCATCTAAAAGCGATCTATAGTTGTACGATCTATGATTATGACTTAGCATAGGTTACTGACATACAACACATCTCCTAATCTATATTAAGTGAAATTTCTTGTATGTCTGTAACTTATGCTAAGTCATATTAAAAATAATATTCTTTAGAATTGTTTACCATTTTGAAGATTGCGATGTTATGACTAATTATAAGAAAGAAAGTAAAGTCGATTCTCTCTATCGCTCCAAACACTTTCTCACACCTGAGGCTATTCACTATGTCTACAAATCTGATATCAGACCATGTATGGAATACTGTTGTCATATTTGGGCTGTTGAATCCCTGCCCCATTTGAAGGTTATTGATAAAGTGCAGAAACATATCTGCAATTTGATTGGCCCTACTCTTTCTTCTTCTCTGCAACCTCCCTCTCACAGACGTGATGTTGCCAGTTTCAGTCTTTTCTATAAATACTGTTATGGCATGTGTTCTTCAGAATTGTCTGATCAATTAACTACTTTCTTTGTTCCAGCTCTTTTGACTCGTTGGTCTAGTGGTCTCTATCAATTCTCTGTTTTGATACCTCATTGTAATACAGCTTCCTATTCCAGTAGCTTCTTTCCAAGAACTACAGGCTTGTGGAACTCTCTTCCTGCTGACTGTTTTACTCCTACCTATAGCTGTAGTCTGTTCAAAACTCAGACTAATAGGCATCTACTGTATTTGTGATAATCATATTTCGTTCTTGTTAGCTCCTTACATCAAGTGGCTTGATGGCTTGTTTGGAGCGATTTCAATAAAAAATGGCGGTTACCAAAGAAAATAGAATATATAATTGGAATAAAGGGATTTAAAAAGCAGGTTTTAATGAACATTAATAGTGATTGTCCATTTCATTGTTTTATTTTCATACATATAAACAACAGCTTTGTGTATAAATTGAACAAGAAAGTCATTCAAAATGTAGATCTAAGTTTTGAGACATAGACGCAACAGTGAATATTGTCTGGCAGTTTTCTCGCCGATCAACCCAGTGGAATTTCATGCAGTATGAGTAACATCAGATCTCCTAAAATATTCTGATATTCTTCGTTCCATTCCATTATTACTGTAACTTAATGTTCTCGCACCAACTGTTACTAGTGCTTTCTAGTTACTAACTGTCGGTGTTGGCTAGGGGCAAAGTGTAATATCTGTTCTGATACTGCACTTAGTTTTTCATGAACTCGCTCAGTGAAAGAGAAGACCTTCTAAACTGAGGCAATTTCTATTTGTGTTCCAATCCAGAGTTTTGAGGATCTGGATTTACCCATGTAAATAAACGACCTTGTGTCTAACTCTGCCCTCGTAGGAACAACCGATGATTTTCTATACGGGATTTATTGAAATACTAACCGAAAACTTAAGAAGATGTATACACGAAACGGACATACTAGAGTGGATGACTAAAGGAAGAACCCCATTAATGAAAAAAGGCAGCGATAAAGGAAGGATACGAAGCAAATATAGACCGATAACCTGCCTACCAAACTGAAAAATTGTACCGGAACAAATGGGCGAAGAAACATTCGACTACTTTAATAGTGGATTATTCACTGAGGAACATACAGATTGTCAGAAAACAACAAGAGGAACACATCGACCAAAATATCTTGAAGGAAGTAAAAAACGAAAATAGGAAATAGCCATAACATAGATCGACTACAAAATAGCCTACAACACAATGCAAAAACATGAATAATTGAATGCTTCATGATGTATTAAATGTCTGACAAAAGTAGCAAATTTATAAAGAGAATAATCGAAACATTGTGACTGGAACTGAGAGCCGCAAGAAAACAACTGACAGAGATAAACACATAGAAGCATCTTCAAGGGAGACTCTCTATCTCCACTACTGTTTGTGATCGCCATGGTGTCATTCACTAATATACCCAGAAGATGCTACGTAAAAGGCGAAGGAAAAGTAAACACCATGTATATGCATGATCTTAAGCTATTTACAGAAGACAGAAAAAGACTGGAAACACTTATAAACACGACTAGGATTTTAGGCGGGATGTAAGAATACAAATGTGCACGGCTTGAGACGAAGAAGAGAAAACTAAAAGCAACAGAAGGCATATAATTACCCAATTTAGATACGATGAAAACATTTGATGAACACAAGACATATAACTACCTAGGTATTCTTGAAGCGAACACCATCACATCAATAGAGATGAAAGATGATTAAAAATAATACCCGAGCAAAAAAACAAAAATCTCTTGGAAAAAAGTTGTATAGTAGAAACCTAATTAAAAAGGATAAATACTTGGGAATCATATAAAATAAGAAACTCCAGACTCTTAATAAACTGGACAAAAGAAAAAATCGGATGTATGGATAAAAGAACCAGGGAACTAATGACCATGCACAACTCATTGCACCCGAAAGATGATACTTGCCGACTCTATGTAAAAAGGAAATATATGGGAAGAGAACTGAAGATTGCATGAGCGATGTAATTAAATCACTAGAAAAATACGCCAAGCAAAATACAGATAAGCTGAGTATCGTTGGCAAAAGCACCGCTAAGGTAAACAATATGGAGAGTATCCAAACGGGAAACAAACAAAAGCGAGAGCAAACTGGGAACAAAAGCAGCTACATGGACAATTTATAAGACTGCACAAAGAAATAGCGCACGAAAACACATGGACAGGGCTACGGACAAAAGTACTTAAAAAGAAGAACGAAATCGTTACTGACAGCAGCACAAAATAATGCAATCTAAACGAACTACATTAAAACCAATGTTTGGCAAAACCAAAGAAAACAGTAAATCTAGACTCTGGACGAAGAAACAAACCGGTAATTAGATAACAAGTGAATGTAGAAAACAATCCTAAAAGGACTACAAAAACAGGCATAATTATGTCGAAAATGCCGCCCACTATGAACTATGAAAACGTCTACACTTTGAACATGCAATCTAATGGTACAAGCACAAATCGGAGCAAGTAGTGGGAAATGAAAATCATAAAATCTTCTATGACATGAGAAAGATTAAACAGAAACATCTATCCAAGCAAGAACACTGGACGTGATAGTAATCAACAAGTAGGAAAGTGATTCGGCTTGGCGATCATCGTAATCATCGCCTTTTCAACACATACGCATGTAATGAGATTAACGCGCGATCACCAAAGACAGATAACTTGATCGACATGAACATTTTTAGTCCGAGATTGTTTCCCAAGCGGATAAGATGTGATCCTACAATTCTCTGCTGTCGAGAATCGACGAATTCCGAGAGAAGTATTATTTTATCTTGTCTGCATTCACTCAACCCTATGTATTACCGTTATTTGTTCCCGTCTTTCTTCTACATTAAAACTATTACCCGTCTGTGAAATGTGTTGTTCAATTGCATTGCGTCCCAGAGAAAAGCAAACCAACAACATATTCTTGTCCAGTTCCCATTTTTATCTAACTTGAAAGTTGACTTTAACTCACATAAAATTGGTAACCTTTACATGATTTAAAATACACAACCTTCTGCTTCAAGGGAAAAGGGGAAATCAGACATTTTTTCCCTCGTGGCGGCGATCCACAGAGGTTCTTTTTTCCACATTCGGCAGTTCGAAAACTTAGAGACTGCCATCAGAAACATCTCACTCCATTTATATCAAGGGTTTACGTAAACACATTACGGTAAGTACATTTCACATGCGGTTTATTTATTTCTGACATGTTTTCGTTGCAATTTGTTCAAGTTATATTTTGTTTTTCGTATGACAAATTCATAGGAAATAGCAATTAAATCTTGTTGTTGTAGTCACAATTAGTCCATTTTCCATTGCTAATACATTGCGATTGAATTAAGATTTGTTGCGATTTGTAAGAATTGTAATGTTCTAACGTATTTTTTATTTTCCCCGCTCAGTTTAAATATTAACCACGTGCATCTAGCCTAGCGTAGTTGACTCCTAATGGCTAACTCACATCTAAGTTAATCGCTTTTAAATAACTATAATTCGAAGTCATCCTATATGGTGTAGACTTCTGCTGTAAGGATTATGATTCTGCATTAACGTTTTTTCACATATCTTTATCAAATATGGATGCCATCTTCAATTTAGCCATATTTTACACTCCGCTATTTTTGTGGGCCCATTTTTCGTAATTGAATAATTTCAGTATTTATTCTAATACTAGTTTAACTCATTCCTTCTTTGTTTGTCTCAACACGTGATGTATACCATTCACGTTATTTCTTGCCGCCAATTTGAAGTTAGGGCACTATATCGTTTACATATTTTCCAGATTTACGCATATTTCGCTGCCCATGCCATAGCTAATCGTCAAAACAGGGAAGTTTCCTACACATGCATACCACTTACACTTCTACGTGCCAGAATGAATTAATCACACACACCTACTCGCAACAGTGCATACACACACGCATGACATCAAGATATCAACATCCCATCCATGCATGTAACAACATTCACTGACTTGTGCTTCATACTTGATACAGTTTATAATCAGACGGACTACTGATTTCAACCTCAGTTTGTAACCGTTCTGTTCTTCAGTACCCACGTGTAGTAAAGTTGCAACTACGCAAAGATTTCACGTGAATCTATCATTTCTGACGTTTCTACCATCCCATCTTAGGTGCTGTTTCTGGCACCACTTTTACTTGATGGTGGATTTGCGTAGACGAAGACTGACGGATTCTAGCACTAACCTGTGATTATCTGATAGAAAAGTTTCTGAACAGCTTATTATCATTAGCCCTGTATTTTTATTGCTTCTGCAGCTGACCTAATGAACTTGAATTTTGAGATAAAAAACCCGGCTCATTCTACTATGCATTTCATTACTATATAGACAGCATTCTTATAGCTAGCCATCACCGAAAGAACATTTAAAACATCTCTGCATTCTTTATTAACGTTTGCAGCGTTTCATGTTGGGATAAACATTGTTGAATGTACTTTTTGTGCCACAAGTCTTGTTTCCTTTGGACATGTAATAAGCTCGGAAGGTATTGCACTCCTTCTTGAAAAAGTCAAAGCTATTATCGATCTACATCCTCCAACTTCACTACGTCTATTGCGACATTATTGAATTATAACAGAACATTTTTCACCTTTGAACAAATGAACATTTTTCACCTTTGAACAAATGAACATTTTTCTCTTTGAACTTCAGATTATTACATGTAATTTCAGCAAAACAAAAGACATTCTGGCAGCAAAACAAAAACATTCTTGTCAAGTTTATCAATCATATAATCTATCTTTGCATTTTCATGTTCTTTCCATTGTATTCTCGTGTGCTGCTACAATCAATAAAGTTTCTCTTGTTTATCGGCTAAAAGCCTAAGCAAGGGGTTATGTAGCAGCTTACATGAATGAACTATTTTCTGTCGATCTATGTAAGTTGTGATTCAGTTTGACGATCATTGTAGCCACCGCCTCTTCAACAAGTGCGCGTCTGCATGTAACGAGATTCACGTGTGATCGTTGAAGACAAATACTGTGATCGACATGAGAATTTTAAATTCGAGATTGTTTTCCAAGCAGATAAGATGTGATCCTGCAATTCTCTGCTCGCAGCCAAGCAGAAAATGGACGAACTCTGAGAGAAAGATTATATCTTGTCTACATTCATTCAACCCTATGTATTATCTTTCGTTTTGTTCCTGTGGTTTTCCTACATAAAAACGATTACCCGTCTGTGTAATGTGTTGTTCAATTGTATTGCGCCCAGAGAAAAGTTGCACAAACCAACAACCTATCTTTGTCCAGTTCCCGTTTTTGTATCATCTGAAAGTTGACTTTCACTCACCTAAAGTAATACAGAACACAAAGAACATCACTGTAATACCAATTATTGTAGGAGCACTAAATCATTTCCGAAAAACCTGAAAAAAAAGAAGACTACGAGGTATTTGAACCGAAAGTAAGATTGAAACTATACATCGCACAGCACTGATGGAAACAGCTAAAATATTAAGAAAATCTTCGAATGTGGAAACCAACCCACAAAATGGTCGTGAAGGGTCAAGGAGGATGGAAAGACCGAGTAGGGAGAGCACCATCCACACCTCTACTCTGAAGGGGATGTATAGTACTAGAATTCTTATGAGGCTTATTACTACTAAAATTCCAGAGAAGGCCAACGGCCGTTGTCATCGAGAAACAAATGTAAACGTTATTAATATATAGAAAGAAATTGGCGTGCTACCCTCTCTTTGGTTCAATTAATTGGGAGAGGCTACAGTGCAGAATGAAAGTAATGTTTTTGGTTTAGCTTATAAAACTAATTCATAGTTTCTCGAGGATATTAAATATATGCATTTAAAAAAATCTTTTGTTTTTTTTATTTCTATCAAATAATTAATTCATTTTTAAAATATATATTCGTTGTTTTATAATGTAAATTTGTTATTATTTTTACTACGACTGATATTAGTTTTTTTTCACTTAGCCTCCTCAAGCAACGTTTACCAATTACTTCACAATGAACTCTAATCAAGCTGCACCGTTTCACAATTTTTAAAAACATCCAATCACAACAAAGCTTACATCGACATTACGCATCAAATTGTTCCCCATAACAAACCAGATAATTATTATTTTTCTTTCCTATATTTAAACACCTAACTTTTTTCTGGTTTATTTATTCAAAAAATTAGATTCTATCTATTAGGCGATTATGTGTACACAGTAAACACCTTGCTACAATTAGCAGAATATATATAAATAATATGATAAAAAATGATTGGAAAACAGCTTCATGCATAAATTTTACGTAAAATGTCCCGAGATTCCCGGCCCTTTCTCAGCGTTTTAGGTGTCAGTTAAGAGATACAGTCCGTGGAGTTGGGGGTGGCAGGGGGTAATTTTTACTTAAATTTTTAAAATTTAAATTTAAATTTAAATTTAAATAGCAATAACAATTCGCTTAAAAACAAAACAAAAACAAGACCTATGAATAAAAATATAAAAATATTTCTACGTTTTTTATTTACAATAAAAAAACTACTTCGTACTTTTACAGAATTTAAACCAAACTGTTGTTTTTGTGAGGGGGGAACACTAGAATAACCCTATCTAATCATAATCAAAGTTTTAAGTTTAGTTCGGCAAAAGCCTGTTTGGTTCAGTTTGGTTCAAATTCTGTAGAAGCGGTCATTGAAAGAGATATCCTTCCACAGTGATGCGATTTGTATTTTTGTTACACTTCAAGGTAAACGTTTTCTTGGGTACATGGATTTTCCACAATTCAAAAACCACATTTGTTTCATTACATTAAAACTATCCGTTGTGACCTATTTGCGCTCGGTCGGCAGTTTACACATCTTATCTCATTCTTTTACATTTATCCGAGCAACACCTGGCGGCGGGTACCCGCTAGTATATATATATATATATATATATATATATAATTAAATAAAGTACCTGATTTAATCAGTTATGGTTATAGGTTTCACGCTGTTAGACATTCATCAGATGACTTTAACACGTCTTTGGGTTTCACGTTTTGTTAACTTTAGGTTCTCTCTCTCTCTCTCTCTCTCTCTCTCTCTCTCTCTCTCTCTCTATATATATATATATATATATATATATATATATATATATATATATATACAGAGTGTTTGGAAAATTGATGGCATAATTTCGGGATTATGTTACGTATGTGTCATAGGTCCGGAAATGTTTAAAAGCCATTAAAATAAAAACTGATCAACATTCTTTATTGAAAATATGTACAATGCGTTTGATAGTGCACTGTTATTTCCATATATGGGATAGATAAACACAATCC
This sequence comes from Sepiola atlantica, assembly GCA_963556195.1. NCBI lineage: Eukaryota > Metazoa > Mollusca > Cephalopoda > Sepiida > Sepiolidae > Sepiola > Sepiola atlantica. Next base: position 78,226,892 of record OY744521.1, read on the forward strand.
TTGTGACAGGATATCAGGTAAAATAAGCCTGGACCTGCTGTTATCGCGTGCACCAACAAAACGATGAACAAATACACTAAACAAATATAAAAGCCGTGGGGCTCAGAAGAGAGATCTGAGAGTCAAAATCAGCAGGGGCTCTTTTGATAGACAACATAGAGCACTCGGTCGGCATCCTACGAATGTTGGCCCTTCTTATTTCAGGTAACAGAATATCACAGACTAAATAAGGTAAGTAAATATGTTCAGAATCACTTAGAAACTACACAGAAAAAGTAATTGACTAGCAAGTAAATTAAACTAGCACAAAAGACTCTTTTAGACATATAGAACATAATCCATAAGTTATGCCATTAGAATGTCCAAATACCCTGTATATGTCTGTGTGTGCCTGCGCTTGTATGTTTACTGGTTCTTTTTTTAAAAGTGAAAAGCTGTATTCTGCGAAGAGACAATCAGCTGCTCAAAATGTGATTAATAGTTTATGTGGCCATTCTATTGCGTGAAACAAAAATAAGCGAGACAGTTTCGCGTAAAATTAATGGAAATAGAAAAAAACCGTTAACCTTTGTGCTACATCAGGCACAAAATGAAACATTGTCTATATGTGATTCCGTTTAACATTTTGTGTGGCAATCATCTGAATCCCTTCAATTGAAATGTATGAATTAAAAAATGGCTATTTTTTCCTTGAGAATAAAAAGTAAGTATAAAAGACGGTTATATTTTAGAAGCCTGAAAGAAAAGACGAGAATGACTTAAACAATGAAGTGATAAACGAAGTAAAAAAAACACAGGAGGGAAACTAAGTAGAAACAAAATAAGGAAAAACAGAAGAAAATATAACAAATGGACAGATTTGAAAATGGAAGAACGAAGGAAAAAGTAAGGAAGGCAAATAGACATGTATGCGATGTGGTACGTAATTCCCCACTGACGAACGTAAAATAAAACGCGAAACAACCCCCCCCCCCACACACATATGTTTATGGATATAAAAACATTTATTTATTTATTTATTAATACTAATTATTAAGCTCCAATTACGTTGAGCACTTTCGAGAATAAATAAATTGATGATTCATTGAAATTAGCACTGTTGTATAATTCTCTCCCTTTTGAAAATTGAATCCTTTTTTGAATCACACCACATGTGTTTACATTAATATATACAAGGCATTTCTCTCGAGATAAAAGCGCGATCGGATCGATGTCGTGATGGTTAAAATACCAGCGTCAATAATACGTGGATTCAAGGTTCGAGCCGTCATACCGGCGATATGGTTACGTATTTCCATACTGACGAGCGTAAAATAAAAAAGCGAAACACACACACACACACACACACACACATATATATATATATATATATATATATATATATATATATATATATATATATATATATATATATATATATATATGAGAGAGAGAAAGAGCGTAAAAGTAAGAGTAAGAATGACAAAGAGCGTAGGAGAAAGAAAGAGTTATAGAAAATGAGTATCAGAGGGAATAAATGCATGTTTGCTAGAGAGAGAGAGAGAGAGAGAGAGAGAGAGAGAGAGAGAGAGAGAGAGAGAGAGAGAGAGAGAGAGAGTATTGAATTAAGGTGAAAAAATGTGAATCTACATATTTCTATCGAAAATGCATCCGTATGTATGCGTGAGAGAGAGAGAGAGAGAGAGAGAGAGAGAGCAGAAACTCGATAAAAGTGTACGAGAAAAAAAAGGTAAATAAATATGCGAGAAAATATGGACTCGTTTAGTTAAAGAAGACAAAAAACAAATTCAAAATGCAAAAGAAAACCCCAGAAAGTTCTAAAAATAGTGGTAGGGAGGTCATAAAACAAGCAGAATTACATTTCTGGTTATCGCGCTACTTCATAGTTACCTCAGCACGTGATTATTACGAGTATTCCATATTTGTTTGTTGTAGCGTAGGTGTGGCGTCTCAATTAATGGTATTAAGACCGCGTAAAAAAAAACAACTTAATTTTTTTAACGAGATGGATTTAATATCAGTTGGCACCCAAGTTTAAACGAATGTGTATCATGGAATATTTTATATAATAGATATCCAACTCAACTAACCTGGACAACAATATATTATGTTTCGGAATTTTTTAGATCAGGGTTGATAATTCGTAGAATTTGGTATATTCGGACTACTGTTATTATCTTGTGTGTTTTTATCACAACGTTTCGGCCGATGTAACCTCCGACCTTCTTCAGGTGTACTTTGTCGATCTCGGAAATCTTTCTGTCGAACTCGGGAATCTGGACGGAATTTCAAACGGAATCCTTTCTTAAATCCACAGGGGTGGCATGCTCTCGTTCCATCTGCCATGACTGGAAAGAAGTCTTCAGTAATTCGCAATTCTTCGTATCGCCCGCACTGAAGATTGAACCTTCAACCTTCAGATGACTGTCACTTAGAACTGATTATATTTAGTACTATATCCACTCCGCAAGGACCCGTGGCGCAGTACGTTAGCCTAGAATTGCGTTACTAAATAAAACCTGCAACTTTATACACACCCATTAATACAATATATATATTTAATATATATATATATATATATATATATATATATATATATATATATATATATATATATATATATATCGGTCAATATCTACATATTTCTATCGAAAATGCATCCCTAAGATTCCATATCTCTATACATACATATACATATCTACATAAATATTACCACATATACTATACACCCACACAGACTCTTATCCTCCCCTCCCCACGCAAGAGCATACATCCACACACCTTCCTCGCGTATACACGCCGTTCTAACGAAATACACACCGTTCTTACGAAATACATGGCTATGAATTAAAGAACACATCTACCGATATTCACCCTGTAAATTTATCTATATACACGCTCATACATGTCATTCTACTTTTATACCTCTCCGTGTGCTGTGATTCCATAATCTTATCGATATATCATACAGCCTATCGGCACAAATGATAACATTCCCTGCCTCAGTATCAGACAGCACCCATCTTATCTAATAATCCTAATTCAACTTGTTTACAATTGGACCGGCGCTAGCAGTAATTCAGTGAACGAATATGAAGCAAACATTGCAAAGGCAAACAAATAAAATAAAATATAAACTCAAAATATGAACGTACTATATAATAAACACAAACACAAGTTTTTTTATTTCTCATTTCATTTTTTCTAAAGGTCTGAAGAAGCTAGCTCTCGAAAGAGATCGCAGCTGAAACATGTATGCACATATGTAACCAATAATGTTTGTATAAATATAAAAATATACTAAAAGGCAGCTCTACTTGTTATTAAGGACTTTTTATAAATACTGGAGTTTGATTCTATTAACATCAAGGAAACAAAAGTAATATGTATATATATATATATATATATATATATATATATATATATATATATATATGCATATATATATGCATATATATATAGTATGAAAATATACTAATGAGAATAAGATATGCAGAAACGTTTATGTTTAATCCATAGTGGAAATAATCAAAATGATTATTTTCCTCGGGAATGAAACATGAACGTCTCTGCATAGCTAACTTGCTATAAGTATATTTTCATAATACTCATACTAAGCTCTACTAACGTATTGAGTACCGTTGAATTAAATATGAAAAAAATATATACGTAATATATTATGTTATTTTATTATTTTATAATATATGGTTATATACATGAAATAGTATATACACTTCGACGAGCTATAATAGCTTTCTAATAAAAATTAAATTTATTCATAACTCTGTCAACCAATTTCAGCCATTGTTTTACGGAAATCATTGCACATCATGATAACATTATTTGATTGATTTACATATTCTTGTGCATAATTTGTACAGTCATTCATGTTTTTCCTAGACGTAATAGGTTTTTTACTTCTTAACAACAATGAGACGTTTAAAATCGCCAACTAAGGGAGAAAAATAAATTATAATAAAGGAAACAACTAAAGAAAGCCTCCATGGTGTAATTGTCCGAAACGTAAGTCGTCACGTGGATACTGTAAAATATTTCTGAAAGATCCTTCCCCAGGGAGGAAAGAATATACAAGACTTTCATCAACAAGATTTGAGGAATATTGATAGGCATTTCCGTAGAAAACCTGGACAATCAAGAAAATCAATCTTCACAGCAGCTGCGTGTCCTGACGTACCAAAATCAACAACGAATGCAATTCTTCAAACAATGGCTTCTGTGAAAGTTCTACTTACAAAGCCTCCTTTTACACCAAGACACAAATTTGAGGATAGAATGGCCAAGGAAATATACAAAGGTGGATATGAGTAAGATTCATTTCACTGATGAGACCCGGGAACACCTTGATGAACCTGATTACAATGTTACATAATGGATGTATGTATGTGAAGAACGATTATATCAGCTAGTATGGATTTGGTATCGAGGTGGAGCAGTGCAACATTTTGACACGAAAATATTGGGACCAAGTTCGCTCTCGGACTAAAAATATAAATATACCTGAACATTGATCTATCCCTGATATGTGATCTAACAGAGTCCCCATTTGAGGCAATTACGTCACAATCGTGCGAACGAGAAAAAAAAGAAGTTTTTAGACAGTCCGTCTTTTTGGAGCGTGGTGAACGGATACAGAATCTAGATGTAATTCAGGAAAAAAAAATGGGAATTTAATTCCGAAAAAAGTTGATAGCGAGTTGATAGCACCTTCCTTTCTATCCTCGTAATGAAGTAGATCTTAGGAAGAAAAATTTGGCCTATCTCTCCAATTTAATAAATGTGTGAACTTTATAATTATGACGAAAAAATCATCCCAAAATAAAAGCCCATTTTGGATTCTTTGGCGTCTTGCATCTTTTTCATTTCTGTACATGAAGGGTATTTGATTGCAGGCACGGACGATGATAATGTGTGACTTTATTCGTACGACCAAAAAATCTCTCAGTTAAATTCTTTGCCGGACTAGTTTGTTTCTTTCTTTGCATGACAAGTTTTAATTACAGATCTAGACGATCACGAGGACGACGGTGGTAGCCACGGAGTGCGGCCCACTGCGACGATGACGACGGCGAAAGACAGCGCACTGGACGATGATGATAATGGTGACGAAATGCAACACACTGCGAGGACGATGGCGTCAGTATACAAAAAGAGAATGAAGTAAGTAACGATCGATTTAAAAAGAACGGATTATAAGAACGACATAGTAACAACGAGTCAAAAGGATAGGGTTTATTTCGGAAATGAGAGTCACCATCATTTAAGAAAACACCAAAAAGGTTTGGGATACATTATATGGACAGTTGGAGATAGACGTGTTGGTCCTATAAGAGTGCCGATGGAGTAAACATTACGTCTGCTGCCTATTTCAATCTCTTGAGAGAATCTCTGGTACTTTGGCTAGATGACATAAATCTTGCTCTACTAAGAAACTTTGTTTTTATGCACAACAATGCTTCTTCTCATTCTGCCCATGCCACCCAAGCATTATTAGCATCTTTGGGCATCAAAGATACAAAATGGATGATCTGGTCCCATGCTTCTCAGATTTAAACTCTAATAGAAAACTTTGGGTCTATCATCAAACGAAATGTTAATGCCAATGGACGTTAATTTTCGTCTAAAACGGACTTATGGGTAGCCACTAATACTGCAGCAAGGGTATTGCTACCAGCCAATATTAAAAAAAAATCACCGATTCAGTCAATACAAAACATTTTTAAGTTATAAAGGTTTATGGTGGTTATATGGATAACTAAGGTATTTGTTCATTATATGCATTGAACTATATATTATTATATATTTAATTATATCAATAATTGTTAAATATAACCGCCATTCATCTTTATTTTATTTATTCATTCCTTATTAACAAATAAGCGTTTATTTTGGTTGTTTTAATTCAAAATCTATTACTATTGGTCGGTAAACAGTCAGTTATTTTTACAAATATTTTATTGTTTTTGATTACTTTTTAGCAGTACTTTGATAACAGAGTGCTAGATTAACTGTGAAAAATTTCCGAAATTGAGTCATGGAAAATAAAGAAATAGCTATTTTTGTTAAAAAGCTATTATCGCTGGTCGCTATATATATATATATATATATATATATATATATATATATATATATATATATATATATATGATGATCCCTTAAAATAGTGTTAGAAACAAACTAATATAATAACTGTAAAAAATAAATTGACTTACATGAGTGTTTTTCCACTGAAAGACTTGGGACTATAATTTTTTATTTATTTTTTAATATAGTTTTAATGGTTGAGAAACTTCCGAGACTATATATATATATGAGAAGAAAACTATACAAACATTTTCATGTTTCGCTATAAGTGATCTCATCGAACCTGTGTCCAAGAAAAGAGACCGCTTTCAACCGGCGTTGTCGTTAGCACTTGACTACCAAGTTAGCGAAGGTATAAAAAGTATCACAAATGTATAAATGTAATCACCTTCGAGGTTTGCGAATGATCCATGCTGTTTTATTTATATTTACCTCGGGCCTGTTTATAGGGTTATCTATAAACCGAAAACTGCTGCGTAAATGTTCATTATTTGTCAAGAAAGGCCCAACTCTATTGCGCGACAATTAAAGAAATAGCTATGAAATTTTGCCTCACCCACCATCGTCTATATCTCATTCACAGATTAATTCACAAATTTAATAAAAATAGTTCCTAAGAGATTTGTAAACATATTTCTAATAGACAGATAAATATCAAACACTGCTTGCAAGGTCTGTCCACATGTTGATGATGATGATGAGACATGTTTTGCATTCTTTTTCTCATGTTGACTGTTGTTATGTTCACCACGTTTTGGCCGATATACTTTATTGCCTTCTGGATCTTTCTCTCACCGCTTAGCATTCATTCATGCTTCGAAAACATGGCAGAAAATAATTTCCAACAAATTTACAACCAAAAATTCGTTTACGTATTCCAGATGTATATGATTCTGACATCTGAGACTCGACAAACTTGTTTCTCTGTGGCAAAAGTTATGTAGAGTGTAATAGTTTTTTATTTTCATCAATAACGTTCAGTTATTACTGATTAATACGCATGTGAAGTTAGAGGTCAAAAGTTCAAAAGGTGACATTATTTTCTTACCACTCACTTCATGCTACTTTGGATAGAATAATAGACACATGGGATAATAAGTCTCAGAATTCTGTGTCAAAACATTGAGTAAGGAACTGTTCATGGCGGCTTAATTCATTCAAAACACAAACATTGTCAGACGGTTTTGTTTTGATTCTCTTTTAAGAGACATTTATCAACACCTTTTCCTTTTTGTTACAACACTAAGGACAAACTGAATGACATATTGACATAACTGTCAGTAAGCCAAAATAACTGTCGAACAATATTTTCTTTACTGGTCTCTCTGGCTTGCTGCCAATTTCGAGACGAGACATTATGACATTTTCCTGTACAAAAGAAAAAAACTCTTCATCATTCTACAAGTAGTCTTAATTGTTTTCAGTTTGAGAATATTATTAACAGAATCTATTCTATTTACTAACTTTTTGAGATCGCCCTATAAGAAACTCATTTACTTCATTTTATTTGAAAAGAAAAATATCACACCCAAAAGCTTCAGTGAATTTTATTAGAATCCAACTATATATAACTGTTCGACTTTTCTTCCTGCTTGTCTAGTGGCTTTATCTGGACACCATGTTTTACCACACAGCCATTATTGGATTTTATTCCGTGTAGCTAAGAGATTACTTGGTGTAAGTGTAAGCATACGAAAAAACTGGATATTCACAACATTAATTTAGTTTATTCTGCAAACAAATCTTTCCGACAAGGTGGTTAGTTACGCAGTAGACCCTTAGAACCTTTCCATTAACATTTAGTTTTCTAGGCAGCCATATGTTCTTGCTACACATCAACTGATTTATGTAACTCTAACGTACCCCTTTCCAAGCTCAAATCCTAATTAAACAATGATGTCATTTTCTATGTTTAATCTCCTCACAATCTAGTATAATACATATGCTAACTTTAACACTGTATTAAAAACAATGATTTTATGTTTCAGAAATCTTTTAAATGAGGATTGATGATTTGTATTATTTAGATTATTTGGAATACCGTTCTCATCTTCGTTGAACAATTGATATAATCCGCGGGGGAGATTGAACCTTAGATCACTGGAAAAAAATCACTTAGAATTGATTTATGTCTAATACATATTGTTAAAATTTCACAAAAATCGGAGGTATCTTAATCTTTTCTTTTTTTGCATAATATTAAATTGAACTAAATGTATACCACATTACACACCCTTACGCTTAGCAATTGCGTTCCAAAATTCATAATGATCGGTTTATATATAGATTGACATATATTAGATTTTCTTTTTTACTTTGGCAATATGCGCATTCTACTAACCAACAATTTGTTTTAGTTTCTTATCGTGATTCGGTCAAATAAAGCAGTTTTATCTCCCACTTATGAAGATTTAAAACAAGATTTAATGATGCTAAACTTTATGTCTAGAATCGCTATTCCATTTTTAAATAAAATGCTTTACACGATTTTTATTCTAGAAAATGTCTTAAATCTAAAGCTTAAGCTTCAAGAGTCTTAAGAAGAAATTGAAATTCAGGGAATATTGTTTAATTGGTATCTAATGACTATGGATCAAATTTAGTGCAAATATGAAATATTTGAATTTTCAAATCGGAGATTGTGCTTATATTATGCACCCTAAAACCGTTTAAAATACCCCAAAGAAATGTAAATTTATGGAATATTTATCAATTGATCTTTAATAAATTAAAAAAACTTTTATTCACCCCAAACAAGGCACATTTCCACTGGAACATAAAGGGCTACTGTAAATTAAAGGTCATATTAAGAGGGGCATCCTAAATTTAAAGTTGTGCAGTGAGATGTTTGTTAACATTACATTTAGATTTTTAGCATGTTAGCACAGTCAGGGAAACGGAGAAAAGAGGGATTTTCAAATGAAAAAACCTAGTAGAGTAGAAAGCTTTCCGGCATCTAGGGACCTCTACAGTGAAGGGGTGCCATTTTGATGATTGTCATGTTGGTCTGGGGTATTAACGTTGAGAGGGCATAAGTGCAGCAAGTTCGTCGGAGCACATTCCATTGAAGTACTTGTAAAACAAGCACAGCACGTTACGGCGATGGGACAGGGGATGGAGCTTGGTAGAGGCTTTTTTAGACACTGTCCAAGAGGCAGAGACTAGTGATTGGTTAACAGGCTCAGATGTGCCAAACATACCCCATGCTTGGTCGAATGGTGACTTTGTAAAGATGTATGATGCTAGCATGTGAGATACATTTTTTCGCCCTGTAGAGGGGCCCACCTTCTTTGCAACAGACTTGGCAGTATCTTCTGTCTTTATTCCAATTCAGGTTACATGTGAATGTTAAGTCGAGGCGTTTGAATGGCGTTTGAATGTTGGACTGACAGGTAGGGTGCTATTAGCCATGGCAATCTGTGGGTTGGAAAGGTTTCTTATAATTGTTAAAGGAAAGGAGCTTTTTATTAGTTACATTAAATGTAACTATCAATTTATGGTCCCATTCTACTACAGACTTGGATTCATTTGATAAGGATTCAGCCACTGTCTGCGATATATGTGCGTTCGTTTTTCGCACATGTCGAAGATAGAGCGTGATGTCATCATCAAATATATCAATCGTAAACGCAATTGCACCAGGGAGGTAGTTTATGAAAATAACGAGTAATAAGAGGCCAAGGATCGACATCTGGGGCACACTTGCATCAATGTAATTTTATTTAGATGTACGGCAATCGAGGACACCCTAGATCTCAGAAGCATCAAATTTAATTAAATATTTGTCCAGCAATGCTGAATGAATGAACTTTCATGAGAAAATTCACCATAGTGCCAGACCTTGTCAAATGCTTTAGATATATCAAGCACTACCGCCTTAGCTTCACCTGCCTTATCCAGTGTATTGTATATGCGTTCAGAAACCCGTTCAGAATGACCGTTAGGATATCGATAGTAGAACAGGATTGCCTAAACCCACGCCATTGGTAAGAAAGAAGTTTAGCATTTACGAAATGGTGGACTATTACTAGATTGATTAATGATTTAAAGATTTTAGCGAAGAGCGGGAAGAGACTGATGGTGCGATACTTTTTCAGGTCATTTTTGTCACCAGAAGTATTGAATACTGGTATAACAGAGACACTTTTCTAACTATCAAGGAATAAAGATTCAGCAAGGTATTTGTTATAGAGTTTGGAGAGGACCTGTCAGAGAGGCCATCTCAGCAGAGAATTTTGTTCTTACTATAGCAGGGATCAGATCAGGCTCACATGCTTTGGAGGTGTCAAGGTTATTTATGATATTCAGGACATGGGTAGGGGTGATTATCAGATCATCAAGTGTGACTTCTGTCTGTAGTTGGAAATTATGGAAAGATTGGTTTGTGGAGTTCAAGTTGGAATTTAAGGCGAACCACTGGCAAACAGTTCAGCCTTATCCGTTGCCGTGCAAGCGACATCATTGTGATTGTTAAAATTTCACAAAAATCGGATGTATCTGAATTTTCCGGATGAGTTTCCATTCCGTATTAGCCCCCTTGAATAAAACTAAATTAAACTAAACATAGCCCACATTTGGATCCCTTATGCCGAACAGCTGTGTTCGAAAATTCAAAAGGATCGGTTAATTAGTTTATGAGTTGAACCTGTGCATACAAATATATATAAACATACCTAACTCTATATAGGACACCGTGTATCTGTGTATACTTATCTATAGATAAAAAACGTTACTTCCAATACCTACATATAATTGCATAAGCGTTTATATTACACATTTAATCTACTTAAAGGGAGAGATAGATAGATAGATAGAAACGTTAAAAGTAACAAGCCCCCCCCCCATTGCATCACATGTTACAAGTCGGAGTAGAGAGAGAGAGAGAGAGAGAGAGAGAGAGAGAGAGGGAGAGGGAGAGAGAGAGGCGAAGAGAAACATGAAACTATAGTCTGTAAGGCAGTTCAAAAATATTAAAAAAAACCGTTAATAACATTTGAAAATAAACTCATCGTGATTTGCTCAGTAGATTAGAAAATTAAAAAAAATTAATTACACTCTCCTATGAACTCATAATAGCGAACAAAGGTTTTGTTTATACTTCGATTTAATATGAGGTGACTCATAAATCGCGTTCATTGTTATTTTATCAGACACAATAACTTACTTTTTGACAACCTCAAACCAATATTAACATGTTTTAAAATAATGATATTTTCATCAATTGTATTATGGTAACTTGTTTGTCTAGAATATTATGAGTATACCCCAAAAGAACTGATATTTTCTTTATTACATGTTACTAAACAAATGAAAGTAAAGAATCTAACAGCTGTATACATGTAGAGGTCAGATTTTTAAAGCTGGAATTTTGAGGCCAAATATTTCGAATTTATATATAAATATATATATATATATATATATATATATATATATATATATATATATATATATATATATTTACGTTGTTTCAAATAAACAACGTAAAATACATTTAATCAGGATTCTCCCCCGTGGCTTATTGACACCATAGTTGACCAAAAGGGAGATAACCATTTTATTTTTTAATCTCTCTTAGAATCTAAATGACATTAAGCTGAAACAATAACACATTTTTCAGCATTTTTCATATCTGCTTATTGACAACATGGTCAACTAAAGAAAAGTAACTCCTTTTACTTAATCTATTACTTATTCTACAAAATAAAGAGCACATTTTTAGAAGTCTTGTATTTAAATGCAGAGCACAAAATCGACTTCGAAATCTAGTGGTGGACGATTTCCTCTCCTTGCTAGTCTCTTTCTACTATATTGCTATTTCCGTGGAAGATGTTCGACTAAGGTCCAATCTCCGATTTCTATTTGTAAAACATAAACTGCAAAAACTCTTCTCTCTACAACAACGGAAAACAACTTTGCTTTCTTCACCCATTGTGATTAGTGTCAAGCGCAATTTTTAATGGGCAGAGCTTCTTTGTATCGTAACATTGTATTCTTGCCATCTACAAATCCAATGTTAACAAATACCTGTTATAAACCACCGTATAAGTAATCAAGCCTAATGTATACCATTGCTTGTTACTCAATAGATCTTTCCATCTTGTTAACCCTTATCCCAGAGTAGCTCTTCGTCTTGATAACGTGACTCAACAGTGAAAACATCAATTCATAACAAGAGGAAAACATTTAAATAAGATTTATTCAAATAGATTATTGCAAAAATTGTCGACTAAGCACAGGCAAGGATAATAATGAAATTGTTAGAAATAATATGAAAAACAATAATGATAAGAAAAACAATAATAGTGACACTTAATAGAAATAATGAGAATCAGTAAACGGAAAAATAATATTAAAAGAAATAGAGTGTCTACCCAAAGCTGAGATACTTCAAACAGGCAGATTGAGAATACACGAATGAAGAAATCTAATATCATTGAAGCACATGTTCCAACGCGGAAATTCTATAGCAAGTAACTCTCCCTAATGGTTCACTTCGACCTGTGCAGCTGCTATTGCTCATAAGCAGCAAGCATTCCACCTATTCAACCGCCATAAGTAAACTACAAATAGACAGACATCCACAGCATCAAGAAATCATTACAAGATTGTAATAGTCGCAGCTCAGAGAAGGTATACTGAGTTGACGAGAAAACGGATTGAATCGCAGAAATAGTCGAACTCTTGATTTCTAGAAAATTTATAATAGTGTGGTGAATAATGGCTATGAACAATACTCCCGCTATTAAACCACAATGATGTCGCTTGTCAAGTGGTTCGCATTGAACTTCAATTTAGACCCCGCAACCACTCCCTCACTAATTTCCCATTGCCGACTGAAGCCACACTTGATGACCTGATCATCACCCCTTCCTATATCCGGGATATCATAAAAGACCGCGACACTTCCGAAGCATGTGCCGCTGATCTATTCTTTCTATAGTAATAAAAATATGCTCTGTTGAGCAGACACCTGTCCTCAACAATATTGGCCATCAGTCTACTCCCGCTCTTTGCTAAAATCTTGGAATCATTAATCAATCTAGCAATAGTCCACCACTCTGTTAATGCTAAACCTTTTCTGACCATCAGTATGGATTTAGGCAAACGGGTTCTACTGCGGATACCCAAACCGTCACCTCTTAACGCATATATCATACACTGGACAAGACAGGTGAAGCTAGAACGGTAGCGCTAAAGCATTTGACGAGGTCTGGCATAAATCTTTTCTCATAAAAATATATTCTTACGGTATCCATAGCCAAAAGAATAATCCACGTTGCCGTACATCTAAACAACATAACATTCATTTGGGTGTAGCCCAGGAGTCGATCCTGAACCCTTTATTATTTCTGATATTCATAAACGACATCTTTGATAACATTGTGTTTGAGATGAGTATATTTGCTGACGACACCACGATCTGTTCTCGACATGTAAGTAAAATGAACAAGCACATACCTAAGGCAATAGCTGAGTACTTAAGTAATGACCGCTAGTCTATAGTCGACATAAATAGATGGTAATGTGGTTTAGTCGCCAGTTGAGTTATTCCCTTTTGCAAATTGGCTGTTACATGCAGCTCTCCTTTTTCATGCCTGGATGGCGCAGGGTCAATGGACTGACACTCCCTACAGTATTTAACTACATCCTGAACATCTTCCATTGCGATGTTTGGATTCAGTCTAACATGTGACGAGGCACTCCGTTAACTGACACGTTGTTTTCAGATAGTACATGTTCCTCTTCCCCAGCGGGTGGTACATCTGACGCTGGGCGGTTTCACCCACATACCCTCACCCACAGTGATTTTCGCTTGCTTCTGTTCCACTCTCTCCGTCATTGCCAGTGGATGTCGCCATTCATACGTGAAGACGGATCGATGTGACACTGACGTTTCGTCTTGGCCAGCCAATGTGAGCTCGGGAACCCTGGTGTGCGTTCCATTATGGCGATAAGTGTCCGCACTAAACCACAGGTAACACTTGATGCTACTAAAACAAAGCTCCTTTCCTATAACAATTATAAGAAACCTTTTAAACCACAGACTTCCATGACTAATAGCTCCCTAACCAAGAGTCCAACATTCAAATTGCTCAGCCAACATTCATAGGTAACATGAATTGCAATAAATACTAAGACAGTACTGCTAAGGCTACTGCAAGAAAATGATGCAGCTTCTACCGTGCTAGAAAACTTCTCACACCTGATAGTATCCTATATCTCTACAAAGCCACCATCCGCTCATGAATGAAGTATTGTTGTCACATCTGGTGCACCAACTACTAATCTCTTTTTCTTAGATAGGGTCCCAAAGAAAGTCTCTAATCTAATAGGTCCCACACTGTATACAAAACTGTAGCTCTGTCCCAACGCTGCAACGTTGCATCGCTGTGTGTGTTTTACAAGTACTTCAATGGAATGTGCTCGGACGAACTTGTTGTTCTGGTGCACCCTCGATGTAAATACACTCGCGAAACTAGAAAATCCAAAAAAATCCCACTCTTCACTATAGAGATCCACAGATTCCAGAATGTTTTCTACTCTTATAGTTTATTTCCTCGAACTGATAGCCTTTGGAATTCCCTTTTTGCTCCCTTTATTCCTGACTGTACCAACATGCAGGCATTTAAATGTAATGGACACAAACATTTCACTGCACAACCCTCACTTAAGATACTTCTGTATTTAAATGTAATGCACACACACACACATCTCACTGCACAACCCGCACTTAGGATACTTCTATAGATATGGCCTCAAATTCACAGTAGCGCTTTTACGTCCCAGTGGAAATATGCCTTGTTTGAAGTGAATAAAAGTTTAAAAGAAGTAGAAAAACGATTTGGTTAACGTCCATATAGTGTGCATATTAAAACGAACATAACATAAATATTTTATTAAATAATTGAAAATAACTGCAAAAGTAATAAAACAATAAGTAAAATACTGAATAAAAAAATAAAAGTCTCATATTCAACTTCCTTAACTCAATATACAAGAAAACTTAAAAATAGAAATATATATGTGAATATTTACCAAGACTAACAAATGCTCCCCAAATAAATGAAGAAGGTGTAACTTACTGTTACATTGCCCCATTGTTTTTTTTATTTTTTTTATTCCTTGTTGTCGAATATGTGTTGCGTCGTTTCTTCTTTTCTTTCTTCCTTTACGTAGCTGTGTTGATTCTTTGTTGTTTCTTTATTCCGCGGGGCCTGTGTCATCATTTCGTCGTTGTGCGTATAAGTTGTTTATGGCGTTATCGTGAGAAGAATTAATATGAGACAGATTGTTGAAATCGAGGTTTAGTGAGAGAAAAATATTAAGTTATTGCAAGTACAATTTATACTGCTTTATGTAGGAGCAGTTATATTAATCTAAGTAACTATAGATAGATAAATGGATAGGAAGATAGACATATATATATATATATATATATATATATATATATATATATATATATATATATATATATATATAAAATAAAATATGAAACTAAAAGTATACTTTTAGTAGATAGAACCTATAGTGAAATGGTTTAAGCTCAATATAGAGATAGAACAATTATAAAGATAAATGAAAGAAGAGGGATAAACATGTATGAATGACAAATCTATTTCAACTTCGATTGTTCAATGCAAGGTGTACTCGGAAAAAACATGTTCATTATTCTTTCCTTAAGCCAAGGCTTTTCAAAGATTAAAATATTATCATCAGAGGAATTACATAGATGAATAAGTTGGCAGTGGAAAAGCCAAAATTCAAAATTTGAAAAAATATATGGGGTCTGTCTAGTTGGTAAATGTCCGTTGATAAGGTGTCCAGTGAAAAGAGATTTAAAGATTTAAAGAACATTTACCAACTGGACAGACTCACACACTCTCACTCTCCATTGCTAAATATTTTTCAAATTTTGAATTTTGTCTTTTCCACTGCCAACTTAATAATAAAAATTATAATAAGTAGTTAACTTTTAATATAAAAGAGATTAACAAAACCGAAAATTAGAAAAAATTAGAATCGCTATAAAAACTATGTTTAAATCTTAATTGAAAAACTACTACTACTACTACTACTACTACTACTACTACTACTACTACTACTACTACTACTAGAAATATTTATTATTAATATAATAAGTAGATGAATTTTAAGTAAAACGAATTAATAAAACAGAAGTTAGAATAGTTTCGTATCACTATAAAAACTATGTTTATATTTTGATTGAAAATAATATCAGTAAAAACAACAACAATAATAATAATAATAAATGAATAAACAACAACAACAATAATAATAATATAAATAATAATAGGTCGGTGATTTAAAAATGTAAATAATAATACGTTAATAAAAAAGAAATAAAACCTATCAGTTAAAAAGTTTAGGATTGCAATCATTACTATTTTGATTGGAAATAATAATAATAATAATAATAATAATAATAATAATGAAAATAAAGAAAAAAGTAAAAAGAATAGCGTAAATAAGAGTTTGTGATGATTTGATAATATAAAAAATGAGTATCAATAAAAATCAAGCAGTAAGAGAAACGATGGAAAAACTCTTTTATTTATTTATATTATTGTTTGTATTCTCTTAATCAAAAGACAACGGAGGACATTATGAAAGAAGATACCGCCATTTTTTCCGAGTGACTTTTAATAGTAGTTTTGACTATTTACCTAAATAAGGATGAAACTTGGAATTTTTTTTATTGGTTTGCTTTGAAACAAAGGGATAAATAAGTAATATAAAAAGTATAAGTTTTATGTTAATGGATCTGTTTTTAGGGGGGGGGGGGATAATATAATAGGAAATAAGAATTCACCGAAAGAACTTTTTTGAAAAGATCTTGAATCCATTATCAAGACAAATGTGTGTTTTGAACATGGGAAGCAACAATAGTATAAATAAACATGTTTTTAAAAACAAATTCGGAACATTAATTAAATTATTATATTTTGAGCTCTAGTTACCCAGTTTTTGTGTAAATTTAAAGGAATTTAAGTAATAAATAATAAATAATTATATATATATATATATATATATATGTGTGTGTGTGTGTGTGTGTATAACAAATCAATGTGAAAAATATATTTTCACAATTCATTTTCTATATTTTGACGTTAGGAATATCAATTTTCCCTTATATAGAAAAAAAGCGATTTTCCCAAGAAAGGAGAACAAAATCTTCGGCTGTAATCATTCGGCCCTCGTCAGTGTACTGAAGAATTGTAGATGCACGGTGGGAGGTGGGTGGTGGCAGTAGGAGAGAAAAAAGAAAAAAAGGGGAAAAACAGTGAAATGATGATCACGTAGGTGTCTGTCTCTATGGTAGAGTACACCATAAATTTATTTCATGTGTGACTTGGCATGAAGGTGTGAACAGATGAATAAGCAGATAAAAATACGATACACGTATCCGCGTATACACAAAAACACACCGGCACACTGACCCGCGCCCATCAACTCACACACACACACATGTGCACACACAGGCATATCTCCATACAAACACATAGCAGGGGAGAGAGAAGTGAGAAGAGAGATTGGGGTGGTCAGACAAATTGTCTGGAGTAATTTAAAATTAGAGCAGGGTGTGAAGTTTAGTACGCGGAGTGTGCGTGAACTTTGAAACATGAAAGAATAAAAAATGAAAAATAAATAAAAGTGAATGACAATAAAAAATAAAAAATAAAATATGTTCACGCACACACACGCGCATTCATGTGGAGAGAGGGGGAGGCATAGACAGTTATATGTGTGTAGGCATATACATGCATACACGCACACCCACAAAGGCGTACGTGCACACACCTATCTATGTGTGTAGGCCTATACATGCATACTCGCTCGCCCACAAGGGCATACGTGTACACACATATATATGGAGAGAGGCAGAGGGGGAGTGTGCGTGTTTGTGTGTGTGTGTGTGTGTGTGTGTGAGAGAGAGAGAGAGAGAGAGAGAGAGAGAGAGAGAGAGAGAGGGGATAGGTAGATGAATGGATGCAACCTACTGTTTGAAAATGTTGTGGGTTAGTTCGTGTTTTTGTAAAAAGTGTACTTGCTGAGAAGTCCCAGATCTCTATTTAGTCCTAATGTGTGCGTGTTTAGTTTCAGGATAAGTTTGGCCTCATATTTCCTTCTGTGTTTTTGTGATTTGAATTTGGAGGCTAGGAGAATGCATTTCATGTTGTCTATGGTGTGGTTTGTGAGATTAAAATGTTCGGCTACTGGGTGTTCTTTGAGTTTGTTGTTGATTGTGCATTTGTGGTTGTTGAGGCGTTTGCGGAACTCCAGGCTTGTTTCCCCAACGTAGTTGCCTTTAGTGCATCGGGTGTAGTATAATAAGTAAACTACGTTGGGGCTATAACAGGTGAGAGGTGAGGGGGACTAAATTTGATGTTGGTGCCTGGAGGTGTGAATGTGTCGTCGGTTGTGATGTATTGGCAAATTTGGCATCTGGGTCTGTTACACTTGTTGTTTCCCTGTGGTGCGAGTATGTGATGTATCTTGGTTGAGGTAAGTTCGGGGGCTGTCGTTTTGCGCAGATGGGTGTTTTTTGTATATTTTGTTAATCGTGAGGTCGTTCTGTAGCTGTGTATGTTTTTGAGAGGGGCGTGTAATTTGTTGGTGTTGGGATTGTAGTCAAATACCATTGGTATTTGTGAGTGTACTTTTTTGCTGTTATTGTATGTTAGTAGGTTTTGTCTCTTTGTGTTGGATACTTCCCTAATAGATTGTTTTACTATTTTGAAGGGGTATTTCCTGTGGAGGAAGTGGTTGGCTAAACACCTACATGTGTTTCGTACTCGGTTTCGGTCCGAGCAGATTCTTTTGATGCGTAGGTAAGGTAATCGTGTCCGTCGGTGGGTTTAGTGTAGAGTGATGTGGTGATGTGATTGTTGGTAATGTGTATTAGAACGTCTAAGAATGGGATGTGTGTGGTGGAGTGTTCTGTTGTGAATTTTATGCTGTTGTGGCAGTAGTTTAGGTGTCGGTAAAAGTCCATCAGGGACTCTTCTCCATGTTGCCAAATCAGGAAGATGTCATCTATGTACCTGTAGTAGTGTAGTGGTTTGAGGTGGTAGGTGTGTGTGTATTTTTGTTCAAATGTGTGCATGTAGATGTTGGCATAGCTGGGAGCCATTTTAGTTCGTCTGGCTGTGCCCTTTACTTGTAGGAAGTGTCGGTTGTTAAATGTGAAGTTGTTGTGTGTCAGAATAAATTGTATGATGTTGCATATATCGTTAATGTGGGTGTTTTGTAGGTGTTGTGCGTGTAAGAAACTTCTGCACGCGGATATCCCCTCCTCGTGTGGAATGTTGGAATAAAGTGATGATACAACCATTGTGACGAGAATTGCATTGTTGGGTAAGTTGTCTATTCTGTGTAGAATCTGTAGGAAGTGTGTGGTGTCCTTAAGGTAGCTGGGGATGTTCGACAACAACGGGTTAAGCATGCTGTCGATGTATCCCGAGATGTTTTCAGTGAGGGTTCCAATACCCGAAACGATAGATCGGCTGGGTGGTAATGCCTTAAGAACCTTAGCTAGATGGTATATTTTTGAGGGTTCGTTTATTGGTGTCTCGGTGTTCGTGGTGTTGTCGAATAGAAGGTGGATGAGTAAGTTGTTGACTATTTTGGGGAGTTTGTGAAGTTTGTGGATGGTGTAGAAGATAGCAGGATTGGGGTGTTCTGGTATCAAGTTTTTGACGGTGGTTCTCGTGTCCTGGCCTAGATTGCCAATTATATATATATATATATATATATATATATATATATATATATATATATATATATATATATATATATATATAACTTCATAAACATCAGGAAAAAAGTCGTGTGTAGTATTCAATAAGTCAATCGAACTAAACTAGAGTTAGTAATTAAGCGAATAATTAAATTGCTATTAATAAGATAGTTAATAATACTGACCTGGCTTCTACTATTTAATACACTGATTCCTTTATTAGTTTGTTCACATTGTACGGCTTGTTTGTATACTTGTGTTTGTGTAATGTTTTAGGGGATATATTTTTTGATGCAGGTAAATGATATATATTATTTTTTACAGAATTATGATTATAAAAATATTTATTTATCTTTTTTAGTATTTAATTCATGCGTTTAATTAACACGAATTAAATCTTCCAATAAACAGGTCTGAGTATGAATTTAAATATAAGTAAAATTCAAATAGTTTTAAGTAATTAAAGATAGCTTTTACCTTAAACATACATACAATTTTATTAATTCAGATGTATATTTGAATGTGTAATTCAGTAAATGTGTGTGTGTGCACTATTTTGAATTTTCCTCTATAAGCTGTGTATTTGAACAGTTAATATATGGTGAGATGTATGTGTTAGAGATTGGTTGTCTATCCGTGTTTGGTCGTCGGGAAAATAGGTGCATGAATAGAGGTTACACTTGCTTTGTATTTGTAATGTCTGGGCGATCAAAAGTTAAGCAGAGGGCAAAAAAGTTTTATGCTTGGTGTGTATGCATTCTTTGCATGTGTATGAATTGACACTGAGGCCTTTCCAATGTGCAGAGGTTGGTGTCAGTTGGTCGGAGAAGTAACACGATAGTTACGAACTCTTCAACGAAAATACCCCCGACCCACCTCTTAGCTTTTTTTATTGTAGAGGTCCTTAGATGCCAGAAAGTTTACTACTCTGATAGCTTATTTTCTTGGATCACGTGCCTTTGGAATTCCCTTCCTGCTCAATGTTTCACCGACAGTTACAACATGCTGAAATTTAAATGTGATGTGAACAAATATCTTGCTGTTCAACTCCACCCCCGTTAGCCATATAAATCTGGCCCATATCACAGTAGTCCCTTACGCTTTCAGTGGCAATAGCCTTTGTTTGTGGTAAACAAAAGTTAAAAAAAAGAAAACTATGCATACTGTCGTAAGTTTGATTAGGTTTGTCTGTTTAACGGCATATCATCCCTTTTCGGATTATTTTAATGCCGAAGGCAAAACTCATTTTAAACAATTCATTGTATACGATTAATTAAACACCAGTTAATTTTTTTTACCAATAGCTAGTGAATGATTGAGGGTTTATAATATAAACTTTATATCCTCCCCAACAATATTTGTGCATACATGAACACAGTTGATTATTTGAGAATATACATTATTATCTTTGAAAGACTTGACGTAGTTTTGGTTAGAGACACACAAGGAATCTATATCATGATAATATTGATTTCGATGAGAAATACTTACGAATGAAAAAATGCATATGTGTAAATAATCGATCAAATGATAATTGTGCTATTATTCATCTATTAATCATCTCGGAATTGTCCAGAGACTGAAACAAGTTCTTTTCAATTTCCTTTACTTTCAATTAAGGCCAAGTAGCCATCAACAGAAATAGACGCCTCTTACCAAGAAACAGAGTTAGGTCTAGGGTTAGTGTGGTGCCAGTTTTATTTTAAGAGATACACTAAATTCATACTCATGTATTTTAGATGTTACTCAATTTAGTCGACCGACAATAATAATTTCCTAAGGGCAATATGTATATATATATATATATATATATATATATATATATATATATATATATATATATATATATATATATATATATATATATATATATATATATAGTTTTGAAATCGATCGAAATTTTTTCGTGCTCCATTTGTGGTCTCATCTGCAGATAACTCGCTGGACTGAAATCGCACAATCGCCATAAGCAATAAAAACGAACTGACTTTGCTTTTACACACTCATACGTCGAAATCAACGGCAGAGTCTATAATATATATATATATATATATATATATATATATATATATATATATATATATATATATATGTATATATATATATATATATATATACAATTTATATATATAATTTTTTAGCAAGAACTATGTTTACACTTCATAGAAGGCTTGAAGAAGAGAATGGTTCCTGAAAATTTCCTACGTACTATCCAACAAACAATAAACACAAACACTGAAATTATGATTTGCTTTGCTTTTAAAATCGTCCAATAAACTCGGCATGGAATTGTAAGTTGTACGTTTGTTTGTTTATTCAGCATCAGACTATACATTCACTCTAGCTACGAGTAATTAACGTTCTGTGTAGTTTGCTTGCCGTAAATATACTTTATACTTATTTATACTGGTAAGCTCTACTCTTATATTGAGCACAGTTGAAGTAACTACTGAAAATACTATATATATACACATAGTACATTATTTTAATAATATCAGCATATAACATAAAACAGTAATATATATATATATATATATATATATATATATATATATATATATACATAGTACATTATTTTAATAATATCAGCATATAACATAAAACAGTAATATATATATATATACACATATGTATGTAACGGATTGTATGATGTCTTTTTAAAAACACACACATACATATTAATAACTATAGTTGCATTAGTTTTTGTGCAATGTAAGTTTGAATACATAGAGTAAACAGCACATGGGGACTGACAAAAAACTGCCAGTCACACACACACACACACACACACACACACACACACATATATATATATATATATATATATATATATATATATATATATATATATATATATATATATGGGTACTGATATTGATCCGGAACCAGTTTTCGTGAGGTTCGACTCGGAAGCGTTCGGCTTTCCTACGAAAACGCCCGAGTGTTGACGAGCCGAATGATACCAGACGACAATTTTGATACGGTGCTGTGTCCAGTGATTGTAAGTTATATTTTCAAGAAATTTTCAAAAAGAAACAACAAAAAAAAAACAAAACAAGCAAAACATAGCGAAGTTACTGTTATCAAATAAATATATTTTTTATTTTGATACGTTGCTGCGTCCTATAATTTTTAGTTATAGTTGCAAGACATTTTTTAAACAACAAAACATAATAAATCAAGCAAAACAGAGCGAAATTACTGTTATCAAATAAATATTTTTAACCCTAACACTAACCCTAACCCCTAACCCTAACAACAAAAAACAAACAAAACAAAACAGGGCGCAGCACCGTATCAAAATTGTCGTCTGGTACAAATCGGCTCGTCAACTCTCGGGCGTTAGCGTAGGACAGCCGAACACTTCCGAGTCGAACCTCACGAAAACTGGTTCAGGATCAATATCAGTACCTATATATGTATATATATAAATTTTGAATTTTGGCTTTTCCACTGCCAACTTATCTATCTATGTAATTCTTCTGATGGTAAGATTTTAATCTTTGAAAAGCCCTGGCTTAAGGAAAGAATAATAAACATGTTTTTACCGAGTACACCTTGCATTGAACAATCGAAGTTGAAATAAATTTGTCTTCGTACATGTTTATCCCTCTACTTTCATCTATCTTTATATATATATATATATATATATATATATATATATATATATATATATATATATATATATATATATATATATAATGAGTTATTATCCAGTATTTATTTCAAAAGTGTTCAATGTAATTAAGCGCTTTATAACTGTATAGTTTCTAACATAATAGGTCTCAAATTGTCTGCCAAGCTCCAGACCTGGTTACACCGCTGAAGTGTTGTATCCCTGTGTTTACTTTGCAAATAAGTCCATGAAATGTGCTCCGATGAACTTACTGCACTTGTACCTTCTTAACGAAAATACACCAGACCCACTCGACTAGCATAAAATACGACCTTTCACTGTAGAGGTCTCGAGATGCCATAAGATCTTCTACTATAATAGCTTTTTTCTTCGCACCGTTTGCCTTTGAATTTCCTCCCCTGCTTCCTGTTTGCCCGACTGAAGAACTTTAAATGTAATGTGAACAAACATCTTGCTGCTCAACTCCCACCTACATTGCCTCTCTGTACATCTTGTTCCTATCGCAGTAGCTCCTTACACTTCAGTGGAAATATGCTTTCTTTGAGGCGAACAAAAGTAAATAAAAACAAAAAATAACATCAGAAAAACCTTGAGTTTCGAATGGCTACACAGAAGCAAAAAGATTCCGACCATTAGATATCGTCAAGCTACTGCCTGAGTGACACATATACATTTTTAACGGTTAAAACATTTGTCTCCTCTTTTTCTTTATTCCAGTTGTTGTCTCTGTCTTTTTTTCTTATTTCCCCTTTTTTATCTTCTCACGTCTATTGTTTTTAATAAATTCAGTAACCCGTTTTGAAGTATTGCAACTCTTTGCCTTGCACAGAGCCCTCCCACTCTTTGGACAACGCACCTACCCTTGCACAAAAATAAGAGCTAGTTCATATCATTTGCTTCAAATAAAGTTCAAGAAGAGTTACACAAGAGTTCCCTTTTCCTTAAGATAAGGTCTGAAAAAAAATGGAGTTTCTCATTTGTATTCACAGTCTTATCGTGAGCCCAGATATTTCTCTGTTGAATCGCGTTGTTCCGTTACTAAATATTTCACTTTACAGGTGTCTTATATATAGTTTAATCCTTTGTTTGATAAAATGGGTTCTTCTTCCATCATTAATTTTACTGAACAGACTATTATGTTGTAATTATTTTTCTTAGGGGCATATAAGAGTAATTTCGGCAGCATTAATTCCATGTTACAAAGTAATTTGAATTTTGATATCATGTTATATTTTCTGTTTCGGAAATTTTAAGATGAGGGGTGGCAATTTGTATCATTTTGATTATTCGGACTACTGTTCTCATCCTGGATATCATTTTGCTCAACTTTTCGGCCGATGTAACTTCTTACCTTATTCAAGTGCATCTTGTCGAACTCATGATTCCTTATGTAGAACTCGACAATCTGTGCAGAATTTCGAACCGAACTCTTTATTACATCAACGAGGCAGATTGCTCTCGTTCTGTCAGTCATTACCGGATAGAAGTCTTAAGTAATTCTTAACCATATTCTTAGTATCGTCTATACTGAGGATTGAACCTTCAACCCCAGAAGTCCAGCACTTAGAACTGATTATTTCTTAACACTTTATATTTTGCGCCGTTCTACCAGGTTATAGCTGACGGAACGAGAGTACTGGATTAAGTAAACGAGCCTCCATTGAATTGTGTGAAATTATTTTTTGTCTTCTTTTCAATAAATATTTCCATAACATTAATAACTACTGATGCGTAGTTTGATTTCATCAAATTACGGTTAGAAGAGCAATACACGAAGTGAGGAGCGAAAGTTGATTTTTATTTAAGATCTGTGTTGAGGTTTAGGAAGTAAACAAAATAATACAAAGTTGAAATATTATTCAAGTTTACAACATTCACCTGACAAGCAAAAAACAGAAAGAAAAGCCAGGCAATACTGTCTCTGTGACAAAACTGCTAACACATATTGGTTAGTTGTTCGGTTTGACGGTATGTTGGGCCATTGATGCCGGTAACGTTCACATGTTTTGTAATCGAATAGTTTGTATATTAATTTGTTTTATATGCGTATATTTTGTAAATAAATAATCTGTACACGACAAATTCGATTTAATCCATGGATGAGATTTTGACAGATAAATTCTATTTAATCACAGATAAATTCTATTTAATGGCAGATCAATTCTATTTAATGACAAATACAACCATTCTTGACGAGGGTTAACATGGGAGTGATTCCATATTCTCCAAAACTTCCAAATTGGTCATCATCACCTGATGTAGCTTTAAATAACACTTAGGACACATTTTATTAAATACATAGATGAGATATTAACAGGTACTACCACGCTGGATAAGAGGGTATATTGGATTAATAAAAACAAAGTGGTGACCCTAGACTCATGAAATCTCCCAAATTGAGACATTACCACTGGATGCAGTTTAATGGCATACTGATTTTAGAAGAAAAATGAATACTCAAGATTTTTTAAAGAATGTGGTCGATTTGTGAGAATTGAATGCGGGGAATAATCGGAAATAGATAGTTCGTTTTTTTTGCTTCAGTCAAATAAATGATACTCGGGCATATTTACACTGTTAATAGGAACGATGAATAACATGTATGAACATATTCTGACTTTCCATAATGCGATAAATTTACTGAATACTTTTAGACGTTTTCATCACAAGAATGGTACTTCGGTTCTTAGAATACTATTCGGTCACTAAATAATACCATTTTAATTGCTAAATTTCGTAATAAGAACAGTCAATGCATTAAGATAGCTTTGTTGGCATCAGTCTGTCCCAGGACACAATGGAGTTCTACGCCTCAGATTAGTCCGTTGCCGAATTTCATAATTTTCTGCGACCGTGCAAGCCTATCCTGGATCGCGGAGCTCTGTTGCAGTTACCACAAATGTAGGTGTTGTCTGGTTGTAAGAGCTCTGTTACAGCCATCTGCCGTTTTTTTTTTATCTCTTCTTCATCCACTGTAAGTCTCTCCTATTTTCACTCCTCTTGGAGCATGCCGTTACAGCCTGCGGTCTTGAGCTACGAACTGCCTGTAGAAATCCATAATTTTCTGAATCCATTGGAGACAAAATGTCTGTATCCAGCCATCTTAAGAAACATCTTTTTGAAATTGCCATTTGGAAAAGCTTCAATCGTATTACAAATCTCACTTACTCTGACTTCAAATATGAACCATTTTCTTTTAAATAGACACTAAGGAGGCTGAGTGTGAAAATCATAAAGACATGCGGACATAGGCACATCTATCTAAATTATATTAATATATATATAAATCAATGATAAAATATCGATCCAATAAACATCATATACATTCGATCTAAAGAATTTTTTAAAATTATTTAATGCAGAAATCTAATTAATGTTTCGCACACATTATTGACGAAATTAAAACTGTTTTTTGATCACTATTGATTTTTTTGTTTTGTCTGAATCTGATTAGACATTTTTCTGAATTCGCATGTCATTTTTTTTTTCAATGGAAAAGTAGTATTTTTGAGTTTATTTTCTTTTTATAGTATGATTTATAGTTTACATAATGTAATGTTTTATAGTATGATTTATAGTTTACATAATGTAATGTTTTATAGTATGATTTATAGTTTACATAATGTAATGTTTTATAGTATGATTTATGGTTTACATAATGTAATGTTTTATAGTATAGTTTATAGTTTACATAATGTAATGTTTTATAGTATGATTTATAGTTTACATAATGTAATGTTTTATAGTATGATTTATAGTTTACATAATGTAATGTTTTATAGTATGATTTATAGTTTACATAATGTAAGGTTTTATAGTATAGTTTATAGTTTACATAATGTAATGTTTTATAGTATGATTTATAGTTTACATAATGTAATGTTTTATAGTATGATTTATAGTTTACATAATGTAATGTTTTATAGTATGATTTATAGTTTACATAATGTAATGTTTTATAGTATGATTTATAGTTTACATAATGTAATGTTTTATAGTATGATTTATAGTTTACATAATTTAGTGTTTTATAGTATGATTTATAGTTTACATAATGTAATGTTTTATAGTATGATTTATAGTTTACATAATTTAGTGTTTTATAGTATGATTGTTCTAAAGTAAAATATCGACTCACTTCTTGGCCTTCGGGCTAGGATCCAAGTGTAGTATCTGTTATGTCCTCAGTCAGAGGAGGGGAAATACAGCTTGACTGGGGCAATTTTATTTTGTCCCATCCAGAGTTACCCCTATTTTGGAAGCTAGACACCCACATAAATACCGCCCTTGTATCTATCTTCGTCATCGTTGGGAGCCAAACTAGTAAATAGAGACTTTTCGTAAAAACCGGACACCCACAAAAAACAATAAACTAAAGAGTAGTGCAGACGAGGATAGCCAGTTTTCAAGTGTATCACGACCTCCACGAGAAAAGTCGTGTAATGAACGTAACAAAAAAGAAAACAGACTTGTGGGTACAATATAGATGAGTGTTTTTATCGTACATATTTAAGAAAAACACTGCTTGATTACACAATGATGATAATGATGATGATGATGATGATGATGATGATGATGATGATGATGATGATGATGATGATGATGCTGATGATGATGATGATGATGATGGGGACGGATGGGAAACTGCTGCTTGTTGTAGATAGGAATAAAGAGCTGATTATGTTGCTAAGGAACTACCACTAGATGTAGATAGCAGGGTAGATACTTCTAGTTATAGATAGAAACAGGGATGATTAGGAGGATGACGATGAGGATAATGATATTGCTGGGGCAGGATCGGGAACTGCCGCTAGTCGTAGGTGACAGGATTGCTGCTGTTTATTGTAGATAGGAAAGTGCTACCATAATAGGTAACGATGGCAGTATTTGAAATGTCTCCAGCCATCTTTGCTGTTGATGTATTATGAATAGAATATGAACTGCTGATGATGATGATTTGTCGCCGGGTCGGTGCGGACAAGATGATTGTGATAACGACTCTTTTTTCTACGAAAGTTTGTTCAAACATATTATTAATAATGCCATAGAATTTATGCACATTCTTGTAAAACGAGTCAGTATCTGTCCGCGACAAATTAAAAAAAAAAATTTAAAAAGTATTTTTTAAAGATTTCTTAAAATTTGTCGCGGACAGATACATACTGACTCGTTTTACAAGAATGTGCATAAATTCTATGGCATAATTAATACTATGTTCGGTTCCAGATCCAGAAAACTTATAACATTTCAATATAGTGTCCTTATGCATATATATATGCATAAATATGTATATATGTATATATATATAATTACTAATATTAATTTAAAATAAATAATATTAACTTATTTTAACTTTTTACGCTAGCGTTTCAAGCTTTTGTCCTCATCAGTGGAGGGAATGATAATCTCACACGGTGGCAAGGTTCGAACCCCTGCTACAGAATCAACTTAGACCCTGCAAGCAACCATCATAACCATATGACCAGGAGACATTCCCACGTCAAGAAGGGAATTTAAGTCCTATTTATCCGAACGAAGGTACAAATAGAAAGACTGACTAGAGTATTCAACTAACGTTGTCGGGATATGTCTTATAGCTATGTGTCAGTCTATTTTAATCTTCCCCGAACAGAGTGCAACTTCAATCTTATTCAAGGTATTTCTAACAATATTAATTTTAAGTAAATAATATAAAGTTATTTTTACCTCCCTCGTAACAATAAGTTTTAACATATCTTGTATATCCCGCACTCTATAATACTGTGCAATATATATATATATATATATATATATATATATATATATATATATATATATATATATATATATATATATATATATATATCCGTCCCGTCACACAAAACGTTTTTCTTGTTACTGATGAGTAACTGTGGATAAAGGTAATGGACAATCGATGATAAGGTTAATACGATTATTAGTTGAACAATAATCGCCGCCAAGTTGAGTAGAAAAGTGGCAGAAGATTACCTGAGGAACTGATCTTCCAAAAAGACGGCGCAAGAAGTATTTGTTTACGTTAGACTTGAAGACGATTATGTTGTAGTCGAATGGGGAAGCATCCTCGCGCTGTCCTGTACCACAGACGGAATGTTTCAGGAAATAAACTTTCAGTGAAGTTCTATTTGTTTTTTGGTACAGAGAGAGACAGAGAGACAGAGAAAGAGAGAGAGAGAGAGAGAGGAAATGTTTTTTTTGCTGTGATTGTAGTTAGACGAGTTCTTGCTGTGAATGTTTTACAGGAAGGGGCAGGGATTGGGGCCCAGTTAAGTACCTACCATGGACATAACGATACAGTAGAGAGAGGCTAACAATATTTCTGTGTGGAAGAGGTTGTAGGGACGAGAAGAGATCATCCCTCACTAGATTGCGAAGTCGATTTTGTACTCTGTCAGGAAAGAAAGAGTGATCCGAGCAGCACCTTCCAAGATATGACAGCAGTACTCTATCTTAGGGTGTATCTGGCTCTTATACAGGTAGAGATTGTGTCAGGATTGAGGTACTTTCTGGAATGGTAAAATGATCCAACTATGTTTCCAGTAACCTTAGCAACAGATTTGACCCAAGTCTTCCATTTTAGGTTTGTGGTGAAAGTGAGTCCAAGAAGCTTATCAAAGAAGGATTATTCCTCGAAGAGAATACGTTTTTTTTTCGACTGGGGACCTAAGCGTTTGTGGTGAAAAGATGAGAAGCTTGGTTTCAGGAACGTTAAAAGTAACAAGCCGCCCCCCCCCATTGCATCACATGGTACAAATCGGAGTAGAAAGAGAGAGAGAGAGAGAGAGAGAGAGAGAGAGAGAGAGAGAGAAAGACAGACAGACATACAGACAGACAGATCTTGATCATCAATGTTCTCCGAAGTGCTGCCATAAATAGTCGTGTCGTCTGCATAGATGTCAACGAACGATATCAGAATATGATTTGGAAGATCATTTATTAAGATTAGGAAGAGGGTTGGGTCCATAATGGATCCTTGAGGCACGCCAGCATTGATCCTAGGTGCTTAAAACTTTTACATGTCAACAACTATTTTTATAGTCCTATCGGAGAGCATGGATTTGATGGTTAAGAAGACATTTCCAGATATTCCATGGTTAACAAGCTTATGAAGCAAACCTTTGTGCCAAACTCTATCGAAGGCATTTGATATATATCAAGAATTATCGCCTTAGAAACGAAGCCCCCGTCAATAGATTCACTGATCCTGTGCGAGGGGAATCGATAAAGCAAATAACACGTCAGACAACCCCCACCTTTAATCTATTTCCATAATGGAACGTTTTCTTTATTTTTTCTTTCTGCTTTCTATACCAATTTATACTTTTTTCTTCCATTTTTCCTTTTTTTTTTCTTTCTGCTTTCTATACCAATTTATACTTTTTTCTTCCATTTTTCTTTTTTTTTACTTTCCAGTTTTAGTCCTTCTTTCTTTCTTTCTTTATTTATTTCTTATTTCTCTTTTTTAACTTCACCGATTCAGATGTTATTTTGCATGAATATGAATATCAGTGCGAACACTGGCGAAGGATAATTTTTACCCGCCATTTTTGACGGAGGGTGTACACTCCTATCAGATATTGCTTTAGTCTCAAATTCTTTTGAACGCGTTTCTTTTTGTAAATCCCGGGTAAAACATGTCCGCCTTGGTAGAAGCAATAATATAATTATAGTTTAAGTTTTCAGAAGGTCTTCTTCAGTTATCGACATTAACAAGTAAATACATTTATAAGCCGTACAATCACTTTCTATAAGATTTAAGACGAAAATCAAATAAGCGCGCGATGCAAAGCGATTTGATAAAAACCGAAATTTGGCCATTTTTCAGTCGACGGAGTCTTGATAAAACAATTTAGCATAAATCAACGCGCTGTCTGTAAAACTGTATAGATTATATTCGAGAGACTGGAGTAAAAGATATAAACGATTTTACTTTTTTTATCAGAACAAATGAAGAAAAGCAGAAAAGATAAAACCTGTTAGACTATAGCTGACAGCATTGATAAATATAGAAATAAATTGATAATATAATCTATTTTTCTCCAATTGAAGGCGAAGTTCTGCAGAAATATAAGACCGCTCGGAAACAGCAGATATAAATTAATTAGATAAAATGAATTCACTTGGTACCGACATCAAAATGAAACTGGGAAACTGTCTCTTTCTTTTCGACGTCTAATCTCACCAGTTTTGACAGGGTTTGCAGTAATACGTGACGGAGTTGCTTCAAGGAAGCGAATCAATTTATCTTAATTTCTTGATATCTCGTGATCTATGGATGGCAAAACTGGATGTACCATATTTTACTGAACCATAATAACTAAATATTATACCAAAGAAGTTTTCTCCCCTTGATTGAGATGTTAGTTGCAGAGGACAGACACATGGCCAAGATGAAGACGTGGACTTTAAAAAGACGCGCCAAAGAGAGAACCACGTTGGACACGGAGAGGTGCAGATGGTACCTGCGACTACAGGGTGTCTTGTCGTAACCATGAAAAGCCTGCCATGAACCAATACACAGATGAGTATTGATTTACTCCTCTTCAGGAGTTAGGCACAAGGCCAGTTTTATCTTACTCCCACAAGTAAGATGTGAGCCAAGGTCGGGTCGAGAAAGTGGGGTTTAAAAATTGCCTGGGCAGCCCCGTCGGCATTCCCCGGTACGGGCGCCTCAGGCAGTAAGCAATAAACTTACTCTTCCCCAAAGAGGGGAGGCAAAGCCTGGGAAGGTGGACCTCCCAGAACTGCACAGGACAGAGCCATTGACCGGCGTAAATCAAGACCCGAAGGCCAAGACAACACCAGTATGGGGTGCAGTATCCATCGGAACAGATACTACACTTTGATCTTAGCCAAAAGGCCAATTTATTTAGGCAGGTTTTATTTACTCCTCCCCAGGAGTTAGGCACAAGGCCAGTTTTATCTTACTCCCACAAGTAAGATGTGACCCAAGGTCGGGTCGAGAAAGTGGGGTTTGAAAAGCCAGCGCTCGACAGGTGAGCACTCTGGCCATTTAAAAATTGCCTGTGCAGCCCCGTCGGCATTCCCCGGTAGGGGCGCCTCAGACAGTAAGCAATAAACTTACTCCTCCCCAAAGAGGGGAGGCAAAGCCTGGGAGGGTGGACCTCCTAGAACTGCACAGGACATGCGTGCAGTATCCATCGGAACAGATACTACACTTTGATCTTAGCCAAAAGGCCAAGAAGCCCAATTTATTTAGGCAGGTGAATTCCTTCGGACAACCTTCATCTTTATCTACAGATGAAGATTTTACAAACCTTGGGAATTCACCAGACCTTAGGTATAGCGCCCGTTATGAAAGGGGGAGGGGGGTCGGGGATAATCGAGACAAGCTGTTAACATTTTTTATTTTCAACAAAAAATACAACAAAACAGAAAATAAAACTTTTGCTTACTCTTAACCAGATTCTTGCACCAAAATACCGCATTCACTCTGTGGATGGATCCCTACTTAATATATTCCCAAAAAACATCGTTGTACATAACACTGGGTAACAGCCAAAAAAACGTCAGGGTTTTTTCAGATGATTTAGACTAATTTTGGTGTTCTGAGTCCGAATATCACTTTGATTTTGCTCTATCAGGTCAACTTTTTGAGATACAACCATAGGCCCACCTGATGAGCTATACATATGCTAATATCAGAGGTTTTGAGTTCAATCATATTTTTCTTGAAGAATATATCGAATTACAATGCACAGACACGAATAATATTATAAATAATTAATATATTTATGTTTATCATAATTTATGTGTATAAATATGTATAGAATTTATTTAATATTTAATATATTTTTGTGTGAATTTAGGCTAACGAGGGTTATACTTTAGCAAATTTGGGTCATTCTTCCCAAGGACCCCGTAGTGACAATATTGCCATATTACCTTAACATTCATTGCCTTTGCCTTAAATTAACTCATTGTGAGCTCAGTGTGTGTTTAGACGTGGAAGTTGGTGCACGCCAGTTTTGTTATGCGGGTTCGTGTCTCTGAGAAACATCATAAACGAACCTCTTGTTGACCGGGAGAAGATATTGATCCCACAGCTACACATGAAGCTTGGGTTAATGAAACAGTTCACGCGCGCTCTGGACAAGGATGGGAGGTGCTTCAACTACCTGTGCCGCGCCTTTCCTCGACTGACCATTGAGAAGCTGAAGGCCGGCATTTTCGATGGCCCACAGATACGGCAGCTCATAAAGGACACAGAGTTCCAAAACTCCATGAACACCCTAGAGTGCGCCGCGTGGAAATCGTTTATGCAGGTGGTGAACAACTTCCTGGGGAACACGAAGGCAGCAAACCACGCCAGACTCATCAGCAGCATGATAGAGGCCTTCCAAAAACTCGGGTGTTTGCTGAGTATAAAGATGCACTTCCTGTTCTCACACATGGAGAAGTTTCCTGAAAACCTTGGGGCGATGAGCGACGAGCAGGGAGAAAGGTTCCATCAGCACATGCGCCAAATGGAGGAGAGGTACCAGGGGAGGTGGGACACAGTCATGATGGCGGACTACTGCTGGTCGCTGAAGAGAGACAACCAAGCAGTTGCTCACACACAGGAATCGAAGAAACGCCGATTTATGCCGTGAATTCTGAACTTTTATGTCATGTAACGCTCATACTTAATCACCGTTCGAATGTCAGTACGGCTCGACACGAAAACGGTGACATCATCGGCAAACGCGGAACCCCTGACTCACGCTTTGCGAGGAGGGATAGCGATCCCGCGCAGGACTAGTGTTGTCGCCTAATCCCTTAATTTGCGAAGGAAGGGTTCCAACGCCAGAATGTAGAGCAGGGGCGACAGCGGACAACCCTGACGTACCGACCGAGAAACAACAAATGATTCCGACCTCTTGCCATTGACTTGCACCACTGCCGTCGGCGAGTCATACAGAATAGAGATCCACCTGCGGAAGTCCGGACCAAAACCGGCAGCCGCTAAAACAGCTTTCAGGAAACCATGGTCGACCCTATCGAAAGCCTTGGACTGATCTAAATTGATCAGCGCGGCTTCAGCGTCGTCTTCTGTCCCCTCTATGATCATGCGAATCAAATGCAAGTTGTTCTGAATCGACCTCCCCTTCACAGCAAAGTTCTGCTAAGGCTTGATCAAATCACCGATAACAACCTGCAGGCGGTTCGCAAGAACGCGGGCCAAAATCTTTAACTTTGTGTTTAGCAGAGTTATGGGCCTGTAATCGTCTAAATTTCCCCCACCAGGTTGGTCCCCCCTTCTTCAGTAATGTGACTACTCCTTTGGTTACCTGTCCAGGGATTGACTCCTGAACAAACCAGTGGTTAAACACATCCTTCAGAATTGGGACAAACATGGGCGACAGCCTCAAATACATTTCGTACGGCAGACTATCGAGTCCCGGAGATTTGTTCAAACCGACCTGCTTCAACGCAGTAACGATCTCGCCCTCCGTAATCCTGCCATCACAGCCAGCTGCTCGAGCCGCCTCGAGGCGGGGCGAGTCAGCCAAATAGCTGTCAAACTCCTGGCCGCGGAGTCTGGGCAGTTGGGTGAAGCGTTCCTCCAAATGCTCACGGACCCCCTCACAGATTTCACGAGACGATAGCAGGGTAAGTCCTTCCAGGTTTTTCACCTTCCGAATGTACCCATCCGAACCACGACGTAAAGCAGCCTTACGTTCAACAGCGTCAACGTTCACGGCTTCGTTAGAGACTTTCTTTAACCTAGCTCTAACTACTTGACCTTCATATCGCTCGCTAGCCAAGCGATTGAGGTCCCCCGTAATTAATGCTATCTCTAGGGGATCCCCCCCCCCCAGCCACCGCCCGGGTCATCTTATTCTCTACACTCATCTTATTCTCTATACGTCGCCTCTTCTAACTAACATTCTGTTCAAGTAAGTACTTGGACAGAAGGCCGCGCTAGTATGCCACGTCCACATCTCCCGCCCTGGGTGATCAACACGAAATCTGTCGACATGATCGCATGAGGCCATCAGGTCAGACAGACTGCTCTCACACCACGCCGACCCTCTATTCCCACCGACCTTATCTATCTTGGGGTCTAGGATGGCATTCCAGTCCCCCATTAAAACTACTCGCCCGGACCCCTGAGGAACGCTTCCAATCGTCGAAAAAAGGAAACCCTCTCGCCAGAAATGTTGGGCGCATGAACCGCAACGATCCGAAACTTGCTGCTTTCAACGGCAACATCGACCACGACCAGCCGTCCCACCGCATCCGCATGAACAACGCTCACCGTCACAAACAGGGTGCGTCTCACTAGCAAAGAGATGCCACAACTACGAACATTGCCATATGCTGAGTAGACGTCATAGTCGTCAGTCAGTACATCACAATCCCCGTACGACCCGAAGTGGGTCTCTTCAATCGCAGCTACATCTACCTCACGGGCCACGAGATCCCTTAGCACGCGAGCAGCTCTGCCTCGGGATCTCATGCCCTTCATATTCCAACAAGCCAAGTTCAAATTCGTGATCCCCATCAGTTACTGTCACACACGGGGCCAAAGTCCTCGGGAGTGAGGACGCCGAAGGCCTGACCGAGACTGCCTGTCAGCAGTTCGGACGAAAAACGTCCGTCTCTTGCCAGACCTCCCACGTCCAAGGGGAAAGTGAGTTTTAATGTCAGAAAAAATGAGGGGTGAACATAAATGGGGTCCCTCCCTGGACATTTAAAATGTAACTTAGTTAAAGACGGGTGCTCCTCGTCCATTAGCTTCATCCCGGGAATTGCCCCCTTGCCAGCCTCCAACATTCTCCAAAGGGCCCTTGCCCTGCTGCCCTTATCTTGGCGAACGAAGGTGATGATCATGGGGGCTTCCTTGAAGTTTTGGGGATTGTCGACGCGTTTACCCCTTACATGGATAAAAGCCTCCAGCTGTCGAAGGTACTTTTTTTGTCTCCCGTTGAGGTAGGAATGGACTTGCGAGGCGTTCGCTTCGCATATCCTCTCGCCGGGCAAGAAAGGGTACTTTTTTGACTTGTCTTGTCTGACGACCGGTGGAGGAGTAGGTTTTTGCTCTTGGGTGGAAGCTTCTTCCGGCTCCTCAACAATAGGTGGCGCGAGTTCGGACTTCTTTGTAGTCATTTCCGCTTCGGCAACCAAACTCTCTTCAGGGGTATTCAAAAGGGGAGGGGCGGGGGGTTCTCGATCGATTCTGAGGGCGGTTGGGCAATGTCACTGTCAAGGCTGTCCATTTTTTCCTTCTCTTCTTCATTCTTTTCTTCTTCTTTGTTTTCTTTAATTTTCTTGGCCTTATAGTCCTTCTCTTTTTCCTTCTGCTCCTCGACTCTCTTCATGGCCCTCTTCTCCTCCTCTGTTTTCGTGTCTTCCTCGGACTCTGATAAGTTCTCCGGGAACTTCCTCTTTACCGACATCGATGGTGTGTTCGGGTTAGGGTTAGAAGCCGGTTTCTTCCCTTTTCTGGAAACTACCTGGAAACCATCACTTGTGGGAGTCCCCACTCTAGCGGCTGCTGCTGCCTCTGGTGCTGGCACTGATGTCTTCTCAGGTACTTTAGATTTTTTAGGCACAGCCGCCGGGGGGTTTGCTGTTTGCCTTTTAGGGCAGTCCTTTGCCATATGCCCGGCGTCTGGCAGTGCCAACAATGTGGCCTTCGTTCTTTCCACAATGATAGACATGAACCAGGTCTCACATTGCAGCTGTGCGGGGATTTTTAGGAAATTTGCGTGGGTGACCCTCATCTGGAATTTAAATTCCCCCGTCAAGATGTTCCGGGGGCCGCGAACCGGAAGAACCGCCTCGACGTCACTATATTGTGACATGATCGCTCCCAAATGTTCAGCATCAATACAGCATGGGACGCCGAGAATTGTAACGGTTGTCCGCCTTTGCGCCATGTATTCCGGTTTTATTCGGATATTTCTCCAGGTCGTGTCACTCATTAAAATTTTCTCGGCCTCCTCCTTGGTCGGGA
The DNA here is from genome assembly GCA_963556195.1 of Sepiola atlantica. Taxonomy (NCBI): domain Eukaryota; kingdom Metazoa; phylum Mollusca; class Cephalopoda; order Sepiida; family Sepiolidae; genus Sepiola; species Sepiola atlantica. Next base: position 78,264,371 of record OY744521.1, read on the forward strand.
GCAAAATGTCTCACATGGCGTAGGATTTTCGCATGATGTACGTAGCAGGGATCTTCAGGTCACACAGCAAGTTGTACATCATGTCCTGTTTGACCCCAGTTAGCCCGTTAATCTTGGCGTCTAACGTTATCAATGAGACTATACGTAGTCTCAGACTCTCCAGGGTACCGGGAACAAGTTTGATTTTGTTCCCCTCAATATAAGGCTGGTATTTCTTCCTGAAGAGCTGACGATACTCCTCTGGGGTCTTTTGAGTCTGAGGTCCCCATCCTGCTGAATTTCCGGGGGCCTTGGGAGCCGTCTTCGTTGGAGACCTCTGACCAGCAGGGATTTGAGACCGAGAGCTGCTTAGTGCTGGCAATGCCTCTTTTGTTGTTTTAGAGGCCTCCCTCCTCTCTTTCCCTCTATGCTTTGATCGATGTACTTCCCTCTCAGAAGCGTCTGATGATGAATTATCCGAGGAGCACCCTAGATTTTGAGCCACCTCTAAATCTAGAGAATGACTCTTGGTTAATTTATTTGTTTTCCTACTTTGACCCTTTTCAAAAGGAGTGTTGTCGTAACCGGCAAAAACTCTTCATGAGAAACGGTCACAATTTGGGAGCACTCGGGTGTGCTAACCCCTGACTGAATTGGGTCGTCACTAGGCGTGATTTCCCCCGATCGCACTGGAGTGCCGCTCGGTGCGACACTCCCCAACAAAGATCCAGAGGTGCCCTCGGGACTACACCTCCTGGGGGCACTCGGGTGTGCTAACCCCTGACTGAACTGGGTCGTCACTAGGCGTGATTTCCCCCGATCGCACTGGAGTGCCGCTCGGTGCGACACTCCCCAACAAAGATCCAGAGGTGCCCTCGGGACTACACCTCCTGGGGGCACTCGGGTGTGCTAACCCCTGACTGAACTGGGTCGTCACTAGGCGTGATTTCCCCCGATCGCACTGGAGTGCCGCTCGGTGCGACACTCCCCAACAAAGATCCAGAGGTGCCCTCGGGACTACACCTCCTGGGGGGCACTCGGGTGTGCACCCCTCGACCCTCGCAACTGGGGCGCACACGTCCGTGCAGCCCACTATCACAGGGGTGCCCTTCGTGGCCACACCCTCTCGCTGTACTTAGCCAAGACAGCTCTGGCTTTCGAGACCCAGGTGGCCTCCATCGCAATCTGGGTCTGTCTGTTAACCACAACCTGCCGATTCGGAATCAGGGAGACCGTCGCCTAATAGGTACGTGAGTCTTCCCCGAACCTACCGGCTGCTTAAGTTGGGACAAGCAGTCAGACTCTGGAAAAAGAATTAATTTAAGAATTAATTTAAATTATTTGTCAGAAAAGTGGCTACAAGAAAGATGGCTCCCCAAAAGGGGAGCCGAAGAGACAACGAGGAGCTGCCAACGGGGAGCTGCCTCCACAACGGGGGAGGAAATAGTTAGAAATAGAAAAAACATAGAAAATAGAAAAAAGAGAAAGACTCCCCAAAAGGGGGAGAAGAAAAAAGTGACAAAAGCCCCAAAAGGGTGCTTGGTCAAAAAACGCTTTAAACTTAGCCAAAGGCCCGGTAGCGGATCGCTGGTCTTTGGGAAGACGAAAATGTCGCAACTGAGAACAGATACTACACTTTGATCTTAGCCAAAAAACCAATGAGTAGACTATATGCAATTTCAGACTTTGACGAACGTTTGTTCATTTCAATCAAGTCAACACCAAACTGCTAAACGTAATTTTCATTAACAACTCTTCTTCTTTTCCACTGTTTATAATAACCAATTTATGTGTGCATCAACCGTTTGTGTACTACCTTGTCTGTTACTTTAAAACGACCAATCAGGTGGTGTTAAAGATTCCCGCAATATTCGCTTCAAAAATCCGACGAAAGTTTTATTTTATTTGTTTATGATTTGGTTTGCTATGTTTCTGGTTTTATTTGTCCGTGGTTTGTCCAAAGTTTGCATTGGTTTGTTTTTGGTTTCTTTCGTTTGTAGTTTGCTTTGACTTGGTTTGATTCGTCTGTGGTTTGGTTTGTTTGTGTTAACGTTTAGGCTTGTTTGTGTGGTTTGTTTGTTTGTTGATGACTTGATTTAGTTGGTTTGTTGTTTAAATTGTTTGTAGTTTATTTAGGTATTTTATTGTTTGGTTTTATTCCGTTTGCTGTTTTTACTAAAACTCAATCATTTTGGGTTATTTAATGTCGGAGCAAGAGATCTATTATAAATGATTTATTACAAATGATTAATCGAAGACGGGCTATATTTGACGGAAATAGGGTTCATAACTTTACTAACAGTGTCTTAGCTTAAGTGGCGTAACAGATCCGACAAAATATGAACTTGCCTGCATGATCCGAAAATTGGGAGGTCAGGGTAGTATTCCCCCACTCCTTTCTTTTAGAAAACTCGACTTACCTCTAACACATGTCATCTGACCATAGGTAGAACTCTTGCATGTGGAATGAATTGTTTCATCCAATTAGAATGGGTAATGGAGGTTTTATTTTTTATTATGGGAGTCAATTTCGTTTTAGTTGATTTTCATTACGTTAGACGGAGACAAAACTGTTTTGTTCGACGCATCTTTCTAGGTTACATTTGTTGATTAAAATGTATGAGACAATATTAAAAAGAGAATTAAATATAGCTTCACGATTTTTACATCTATTAAAGCATCCAATATCCAAACTCGCTCAGTATGCCACATGGCCATTCAATATTTTACATCTTATATACACAGTAGTAAGTTTTTCTCATACATGGGTGATAGATAGCTTCAGTAGCAAATGCAACATACATAATCTTTTCAGTTAATGATTTCTGTCACATTCGTTGTTGGAAAACATTTTATTTCGATCGCTTCCTTCAAATTTAATATTTAGTCCAGATCGATATTTTTTTAGAATTAGTCATACGTACAGAAAGTGGAAGGAGTTTTCATCCTTACAGTCAGATCTAGTAACGCTGCAACCAATGTACGCCGGGAAGAATTTATTGTTTTAAAAAATTTCATATTTTTGTTTGAGTTGCCATCTTAAAACTCGTACGTAATAGGGATAATTACTATTAGTAAGCATGATTTGGTATAATTTCAAAAGTGAAAAATGATGGGGTGACGTAATTGAGACCTTCAAAACAATTAAATATATTTTTGGGTAATTTATGTTTAATATAGTTTTCAACATTTAATCTACCACACAATTAGTGTTTTTCTAATAGAATAATCTATTTTTGGAAAAGAATGTCGAATCAAGTAAAAAATAACTGTAATTTAAATCAGTTAAAAAATAAACTGGTTTTACATTATCGCTCGATCCGAGATGGGGTCACATTATGCATGTCACAATAGTACAATGATTCTGTATAACATGACATTATATCTTTTATTTTTAAATGTTCGTCTACAGCTGTCCTCCTGGACTGAAGACTCCTCACTGGAAAATCAAAGTCGGGCCCAATTAAACACAAACGGAGTCGGATCCATTTCTATATTTAGGCTGCTGATATTGCTTACATCTAGAAAGATTCAGTGCAAATTTGAGGCCTCGTCCATTACTTTTTGTTTACTGTTGATTCTTAAGTCATTTTGTTCGCGTCTGATCGTGTCAGGTTCTCAAGTCAGATTCCTAGCTTTTCAGTTTCATCCATATCTCCTCTTACGTTATTTCATTTAGCTATTTCTCCCAGGGAAAACGACGCCAGACCCCCGTCTAACCTTACATCATGTCTACGTGCTAACATTTCCTCTGCGAATTTAAACCTCCAAATGAGTACTAGCTGAGTAGCCTTAATTTTTGACACTGAATGAATTCAGAAATAATAATAAAAGTTAATTTAAATGGAATCTTTAGGTCTATCTGAAGAAAATACTTAGGAGAATTTGATCTGTATATTCATATGATATAGTTTGTGTTACATTTCTTCATCGAAATTTGATATGAAATTAAAACAAAAGCTGCCTAAATAAGTATACTAAATTAAAAAAACAACATATTTCTATGATAAAACAATGTGAAAATAACGATTACATGACTGAAGTCATGGGCTTCGAACGGTAATTTTGTCTCTAAAGAATTATCAAAATGTTCTCAAGTTCTTAGAATCTATACAATTAAGTGACTTTCATTTATGGTTTAAATATAATTAAAATCTTTAAATACCCATAAGCACCGAATATAGGTTGTTGTTAGATTTTACGGCATGCCAACAATCGTTGAGTCATTTTATGACCAAACCGTACACGTTTTGTATACGATTGATTTGTAGATTAATTTGAAGAAATGTTTGTTACATACAGCACATGGTCTTCCTCAATCGGCATCCATTTAGTATTGTCCAGGTTTAACGTCACTTAATCTGATGGGGAACTGCGTTATTATAACCGTATGTGTAATGTGTCCAGAACTTAAGACCGGAAAAACATTTTATTTGGAAAAATACAGTCAAAACTATACAAACAAGATACTGTGTTATTTTGTAACTTATAATGAATTAATTGAAAGTCTAGTTGTAGATATTGATATTTAAAGACAGACAAACATGAAAATAAAAGAATAAATAAGAAAAATAAATGGGAATAAACAATATTAAAAAGATATGTTTATTACAGAATTTTGAAAGTGGCATTACTCTAGAATTACACTTTGAACTCTTTAAATTATTACACCTAAAATTTGAAGTTGTTCATAATTGTGTGTGAGAATATATATATATATATACAGGGTGGGCAAAAATAAGGGTCTTATTTTTAAAAATTCATAACTTTTTTATTTATTGATTTTTTTTAATTTTTTTAGAATAAGTAAAGGACCCCTTCCGAAGCAAGCATGAGTCGTATTAGCCCTAAGGAACGTACCCTCATTTAGAAAACATTATTTTTGCTTAAAAAACTCAAAACTGTGTAAAAAACAATACTTTAGTTTTTGTAAGTTTTAAGAAGTGTTTTTCGGCTAAAATTTGTTTTGTTTATTTCAAAAAATCTCGGAAGGGTCAGTCTACACACACATAATGTTTGGTGAGTTTAACTTTTATTTTGTGGAAGTTATTCAAATTCAAGTTATTCAAATTTAAAGATAGGACCCTTATTTTGGCCCACCCTGTATATATATATATATATATATATATATATATATATATATATAATTTTGAAAAAGGGAAAAATGCCTTAGAAACCACGAAGAATAAGATGAAAATATTTTTTATTAAAAATTATTCTTTTTTTTTCTTGACTTTTATCTTAAATGTTTCTGATAAATTATTCTTCCTCGGAGACTGGAGTTTCATAAAAATGTAATGGTATTATTTTTTTATAGTGAAGTCAGTTTACTTCTTGTTGTTATCGAAGCGTCCACCTGTTGTTACTGGACCAGTAATGAAACAGATTATCTTATATATAACTTACAAGCGTGTACATGCTATTAGTGTAGTTATAAAGTTATTTGAAAGCATCTTTACAGAATTTATATTTGAATATAGGCAAAATGCCTTAGAAACCACGAATAAGATGCAAATATTTTATATATATATATATATATATATATATATATATACATAAATATTTACATATAGATATAATATTTCAAAAATAAATATTTATTATTATTACCTACATACACCAGTGTTTTATGCTTATGCAATCTTCAGTATAAGAGGGGCTAATTACAGCAGGTCGAAAGATTCGAACCCAGTTGCAAAGTCACCTTTGACTCTGCAGCCTGATATTCAACCCATAGGATGCAATAAATTAACATGGAAATAAAGAGAATTTAAACTCTATAAATGTCAAATCAGCGAACATATACAGTAAGCTAAGTCAGATAGCGTTCAACAGCAGAGGCCGGAACATCGCAATACGCCTAGTGTGACTGCTTATTTTAAAATTCATCTAGAGGCCCAATCTTTGTTTTTAAGAGGGTGATTACATTTAAAAGTTTTTATTATTATAACCTAAAAACATCAATGTTTCATGCGTATGCAATCTTCAGTGTAGGAGATCATACTTACTACCAGTTCGAGGATTCGAACCCAGTTGCCAGATCACCATTAATTGTTTAGACATTTTCATTTTTTTTACTCATAAAGACATGATCGATTGTTGCATGTAAACAATCGTTGGGTCATTTTAATGGCAAAAGCGTACACATGTTTTGTATACGATTGATTTATCGATTAATTTAAATAGATTTTTGTTGCATACATCACCTGCTCTTTCCAAATGGTCACCCATTTAATACTGACCAGGCTCAACAATCACTTTAAGAGTGTGTTTAAAGAAGCTAAGATACATACAGGACCGGCGGGACAGTTATAAAAGTGGGGGGGGGCTCTCCTAAAAAGTGGGGAGCCCGGTTAAACACATGCATATATAACTTCACTATTGATGACCGTAAAGTGTGTGGGGGGGCCAAGTCAAAAAGTGTGTGTGTGTGTGTGTGTGTGGGGGGGGGGTTGAGCCCCCCCGGTGCCGCCGTCCATGACATAAAATATCTGCTGTTCACAACTTTATATCTCCAAAAGATTTGATATGTTCACTTGAGCAGTGTTCACGCGATGTGACGTCGGACGGATGAACCAATACATTGAGCCCATTTCCATTATTTTTCTTTGGAATCAAAATAGTTGTTGAATTAACTGAACAATAAATGTAGGTAAATGCAGAACAGTAGATGGCAATCAGTGAACATTATTTTATCCAGATGATCTTGTGCGTAAAATATATTCTTATGTACGTCAATTTTGCATTCTTTTACCTTGCCACGTCTCGAAACATAGCTTTACTTTTACGAGTTTAATTTCTAACGAAGAATTCATGAATAGCAATTCGTATCTATTCTTTTTAGAAATGGGAAATAAGTGTATGTTTAATGCCAGATTACTATTTATAGAAATAGTAAACCAACTGTGGTGTTGTAAAAACAGTTTTATGTCATTCGTTTTGGCAATGTCAGTAAATATTTCAGTGCTATTTTTAAATGTTATTTCAGTACTTCATTGTTCAAGCAGAATCAAATATCGAGTTGCCAGACGCAATGCTATTTAGGTCTGATGGTGAGAATTCCACAATATAAATATATATTAGATTCATGCGTTCTTAAAGCTAGATAAATGATATTTAGATTCATCCTTCTACAAGTGCAATCATGCGCATTGTATTAATATATACCTGACATCAACATGTTTAACGTCACATAAGTATGTTTTGTATTTCTAATTTGAATTGCATAAGAGTGTGTGGTTTTTCTAATGGATACCGTTGCGAATCGACTGTTCGAAATTCAAATATTATCGTATCTATAGTGTTCAATTATGTACTAATAACTTGTAAAATGTAAGAACCCAAAGTTTCTCTTAGCTAAAATATTAACTTGTCTTCAACAATGAATTGTTTATAATAGGTATAATGTTTCTCTATTAAATAACCTAAAATGGGTCGATATGCCGTAAAACAGACAAAGCAAATCTTGAATTTCGTAGCTCAAATATGTCGTTGCACGCACTGAAATAACAAAACAATATTTTCTCTTCTCTACAACACTTTGCTCACAGAAGAGATGTGGTTGATCTCTCTCTACACCACAATTATTTCCATGGAAGATGCTCGACTGAGCCTCAGTCTTTGATTCTTCCTTGTTAGACATTCACAGTAAGAACCCGTCTTGCTAAAGAAAACGTAGTTTCTTTCTCTCTCTTCTTTTCCATGTACATAGTTTATTTGCACAAAAATACCGCGGGACTGCTTCCCTACTTACAACTTCAAATCCAATGTCCACAAATTCTTGTTATGAACCGCCTCATAAGGAACCAAACGCAGTTCATAGCATTGATCAATGTTAGTACTCACATAGTGTTCCTCATCTTTCGGCTGGCTATAATTTCTGTCTCATTAACACTTAACCATCAAATGACCGTTGTTTTTGATAAATTGTGACCTTAATAGCATAAAAACAAAAAAATGTCAGATTCTACCTAAACTAAAACCCTATGCATATTGATGCATGTTGGTTGGAAGCAAGTCTTCTCAACAGATTATATTGCTAAAAATAAATTACCTTTCATTAGCAATTTTTAATACATAAAAAAAGAGAAATTCATTAATAAAAAAAAATACTTGTTCAAATTTGTATTTTGTAATTAAAACTTTTTTGTGGTTGTTTTTATTTAATTCATAATTCTTTAATATTGAATAATTTCCTTACTGTCAGATGATATACGGGATTTTTGTTTTGTGCAAGTGGATACTTACGTAGGAATATTTTTGCAGAATGAGCAGTTGTAGAATTAAATAGTTTCTATCGTCATTAAAAAAAATGTTTTCAAATTGTTTTTATTGGCAAATATTTGTTTGTTCAGTTAATCACTTAAGTGTATGAAGTAGGCGACGAGAAAAACACCATTTTGAATATTCATCTGTCTGGAAGGTTGAAGAGAGTACTTACATTTTTAGAAAACTGCGAGAAACGCAGTTTGAAACTAATTAATCAAACATCGAACACCAACCCAAATATAGGGTGGCACATAAAGATCTTCCACGCTTGGGGTGCGTTCTGTAAACGCGGGCATATTTTCATCGGTAAGCGAGACTTTTTGAACTTCATTTTCTTCAAATTTATCACAATTTCTGTATCATATTTATTTACTCTATCAATGATCATAGAGTATTGAAGGACATCTTTGATATCTTCAAAGAGAGACGTGAGATTGTCGATAATATCGACAGATTTAAGACTCTACAACTTTTTCACTTTGGGGATAACTAAAGGAACACTTTTTACGACATTGTCATCGATTTGTTGAAGATTTAAAGGAAATTATCATAGAGGAAATTGACGCAATTCCATCTGAGATGACATGGAGTATCTATGGCAAATCTCGAAAACAATACCACCAATGTATTGTAAACAGTGACCGCCATTTATTTGATATGATTTTTTAAAGCCATTAAAACGAAACTATTATTAACTATGTTTTAGATATTTAATTATTTTCTTATCTAGAAAGTTCTGTTGCTTTTGTATATCTAGTCATAATGCGGGAACGGTTTAAGCTTCAGCATACACACACAAACATATACACTCATTGAGGAGAGTTTGAATTACCTACTAGACACCATCCTCGAGTGTATTCATCTCCTTGTACGAGTGTTTATCAGGACACTATTACATGAGAATACTTCACGCTACAAGTAAACCCTAACCAAATATTCAAAATAACATAGTATTCGAAGCCCGAATAAAATCCCCTAGACACGGCTATACACTTACACATTCTCCGAGTGATGTTACTTCAAATAACAGTACTTAGCTGGATACTCCACCAGACTAGACGGATTCTTGTCCTTGAATCCAGGAACATTCAGAACTGACCACAATAAAGATAAACTATAACATAATCAAGTGACCAATTGGGGAGAGGAAAGTTAGTGTAATAACTTCTCAACGTTTTCTGATTTCTGAGAACTTACTTACTGAAGTAAAACACACACACACATATATATATATATAATTATGAATAAATATATTATACTAGTGCACATTCTCCCTTTTATCAAGATATATTACTTTTTTATTATAGAGTTAATATTTTCTTTCTTAATTCATCTTCGGCGGCGGTGTAAGTCTAAGGTAGTTGTCTGACTTGCTATTTCATTTCTAACTGCCACTCACAACTTGGAAAAATGCTGGAAAAATGCATGCGGTTTACTCGTTTTTTATAAATACTAGCAAATATATGCTCCCTCCGGTCGCATATTTTTGCTAGGCTGCCGCGTCAGAAATGAACGCTCACCCGTAAACCGATGGAGCGCCAGTCATATTTCTTGGGTGGTTAGACATTGATTTTCTTTGTTTCCACAAGCCTGTAGTTCTTGGAAAGAAGCTACTGGAATAGGAAGCTGTAATACAATAAGGTATCAAAACAGCGAATTGATGGAGACTACTAGACCAACCAGTCAAACGACCTGGAACAAAAGAAGGAGCGGGGAATAGATCACATAATTCTGAAGAACACATGCCATAATAGTACTTATAGAAAAGACTGAGACTAGCAACACCACGTCTGTGAGAGAGAGGGTGTAGAGAAGAAAGGGTAGGGCCAATCAAATTACAGATACTTTTCTGAACCTTATCAAGAACCCTCAAATGGGACAGCGATTCACCAGCCCAAATATGACAACAGTACTCTACACATGGTCTGATAGTGGATTTGTAGAGATAGAGAATAGCCTCAGCTGTGTGAAATTGTTTGGAGCGATAGAGAGAACCGACTTTACGAGAATAAGAAAAAGCAATAAATCTAATGTATGAACTTTAAGAAAGATTTGATGAGAGAGAAAGACCAAGAGGTTTCAGAGTCGATTTCTACTCAAGAGTAGAGCCATCCATAAGAATCTCAGGGGACACGCATAAGATTGAAAGACACAAACTGAGTCTTAACAGAATTAAACGACACAAGCAATTTCGTACCCTAATTTACAAATAAACCCAGGTTAACTTCTACAGCTGCATATTTTAACTGGTCCGAGAGAGATGGGCGAGAACCAACACCAGAATAAAGAGTGGTTTCATCAGCATAGATTTTAATTTTCTAAATAATATTCTCTGGCAGTTTATTTATACAGAGAAGAAACGATGTTGGGCATAGAATAGAGCCCTGAGGATTACTAGCATTGATAGGAAAATAAAATAAAGAGACACCGCTCAAAGTTACTCTCAAGTTCAATCAGAAAGAAAAACACCCTAATAATGTCAAGAACCTCACTACCAATACCCTGAAGTTTGTGTAGAAGACCAGAATGCCATACTCTGTCGAACGTCTTCGAAATGTCAAGCGCAGTGGCTCTACCCTCTCCTGATTTATCCATAAACCGACAGATCCGCTCAGTTACAACAGTTAACAGCTCAGCAGTTGAACGAAAACCACGAAAGCCATACTGAAAATCACTAAAGAGGCACAGAATTTTCAGAAAATGAACAAGCTTTCCGTTGACCAACCTTTCAAAATCGTTGCTAATAATGGAGAGGAGACTAACCGGAAGATACTTAGTTGGGTCAGACGGATCACCAGCGTTTTAAAAGATAGGGACAACAGAGGACTCCTTCCAACAAGAAAAGAAAACAAACAGAGATTAAATAATTTAGGAGAAAGTGCAGGAGCACAACGTTTGAGAACGACAACATTGCTTTCCTTGCTACAAAAATTGGGTATCACGACGTGATTATTATAGAGTGAAAGATACAAACATGAAAGCGGTATTTCGCACAAACGTTACATCTGTAGTTTGCTACTTGTACCTTCTGTCCATATAAAACTAATTTAAACAAGTAAACAATTCATTGAAGCAATCAATGAAATAAGTAAGCATTGAAGAACCCCAAAAGGGTTGGTATGCCGTAACACCGATAAATACAACCCAATGAATATTCATTACGGTACCAAAATCAACCAGACATCTATTTGAATGTATCTATACTACAAGGTTTTGTTATTAAATAAAGTTAAACGTGCTTTCATTGTTCCCGCCGGTGTTCAAAGAGTATTTGATGAATCAACAAACAACTTTTGCACCGTTTTTTTGCACGCATCGTCTCATTATTCTACTCGGGCGACACAATGTCTGTCGGAAGACGTTGAGGTTCAAAACGAGGGGACTGTCCTAGAATGATCTATTCGCACTCGAATGACAACAGAGAGAGAGAGAGAAAGAGAGAGAGAAAGGGAGAGAGAGAGAGGGAGAGAGAGAGAAAGAGAGAAAGAGAGAGAGAGAGAGAGACATTGGAACGGAGGAGAATATGCATAGACAAAATGTTAAAATTAGAACCGGAAATGCTTAGTTCTGAAACGAGGAGTTTAAAAATACCGGCGTCACAATAGTCTTGCACTGATGCGTCTTATTAACCTTTTCTAACCTCTCTTGAAGAGAGTTCAATTTCTTTCCGAACTTTCGATGCAGAGATAACGGTTGTCGACGTCGAAAACACAGAAATGTAGGATACCAATGATTGCAAGAATAAATGCATGATGTGACGAAAACAAATAAAACTAAAACATTTCTATAATAATCGACAAGAATCGATGAAGGAGAACAAGCGACCATAAACATTAACCAACAACAAAAAATTGCGGCTTTATTTAAGCAGCATAATCAGTTTTCTTAATTTTATTACATCCGCCATTATAAGAGCTGTCCATGCTAAATTTTGTGTAATTCTACTCAGTAGTTTGTGTATAATAATAATAATAATAATAATAATAATAATAATAATAATAATAATAATAATAATAATAATAATGATAATAATAATAAAACTGATGTCATAATAGTCATCAAGAAGGAAAAGCCAGCAGTTTAGAAAGTGACGATCAAGAGGACGGAAAACAAAGCAAATACATGCGAATTTCCAGAGAACTGAAAGGAATATGCAATATGAAGAAAGTCAATATAATACCAATAATTGTAAGAGCAGCAGGAACAATCTCGAAAAACCTAGAAAAAGACTATAAGAATTTGGAATTAAAGGGAAGATTGAGTCAACACAACGTCCAGCAATAATGAAAATAGCTGGAATCTTAATGAAAATCCTCGAATGAAATAAACTACGAACGCTAACCAGCCACACTGAAACTGAAATAAAAAGGAAACACCCCATAAAAAGAATATAGCACGAACCTAAAGAAACTAAAACTACCAGAAATCCCATGAACTGCTTCCCAATAAATACACGCACATTATGGCATCATCCTAGATGTCTACTACACAGAATGCTTTTGACGGGTCAGAAAGGGAGAGTAACAACACGACATCAACTGAAAAGGATGGTGAGAGTACTGGGACGTTGAAGAGGATGTTTGCCACTAAAATTCCAGATAAGATCAATGGTCGTTACCAGGGAGTAATCAATGGTAAGCGGCTTTTGTGATAACAGAAAATCATTTGCAATGATTATTGGAACTGCTGGAAATCTAGGGAGACTGTAGTCACTCAGACTCCAAAGAACACAACTGGTTATTGTCAGTGAGCAATTACTGATGATAACCACTGTTAAAACTCTGAGTTAATGAATAATAATAATTATTAGTGGTTAATTATGATCTTTTTACCGCACATTCGGTATTCCGAGTGATATTCATGCGAAATTTAGTGCAATTAAAAAAAAATTAATTCATAACCAAGAAGGCACATTGCCACTGAAACGTAAGAGGTTACTGCTAAGTAAGGGTGTGATTTATAAGGAGCATGATAAGTGAGATGTTTGTTCACATTACATTTAAATTTCTGCATGTTAATGCAGTCAAGGAAACAGCGACAAGGGAGGGAATTTGAAAGGCTAGCAGTTCGAGGAAAGAGGCTATTAGAGTAGAAAGCTGTCTGACATCTTGGGAACCTCCACAATGAATCGATGGATTTAGCTGATTGTCGTGTAGGTCGTGTTACGTTAAGAGGGAGCAGAGCAGAAAGTTCGTCGGAGCACATTCTATTGTAGTACTTGTAAAACAAGTACATGAATGCAACATTGCGGCGATGGGACAGGGGCTGGAGCTTGGTTGACAGTGTGGGATCTATTAGATGAGAGACTCTTTCTTTAACCCTGGCTAAGAGGGATTGACTAGTGGTTGGTGCACAAGCTTAGATGTGACAACAATATTGCATGGGCGGATGATGTCTTTGTAGAGATATAGAATTCTAGCAAGGTTGATAAGTTTTGTAGTACGGTAGAGGGAGCCAACTTTCTGTCCAATACCTTTAGAGACTCTAAGCGTTTAGCATAAGTAGTGTATTTTTCACCCGTTATGACACACCCGGCAGGCAAAGGCTACTTTATGCTATGTTCTGCGCAGTTCTGACTAATAGTTTCGGAGCATAGTCCTGATCTGATCTATCTGCTCCATCTTTAAATAATTTCATATTTTGGTTATTTTAGTTTAATATCCTTCCTTTTGGCGAGAGATATTTTTATTTATTTATTAAATTATATATATATATATTTCTCTTTTAATGTTTATGCAAACAAGCCACAAGTTATGATATTGGACAAAGATTGTGGAATTAAATTAATTAACACTCGGGACTGCATATTCAATAGGATGGCAGGTTGTCGATATTACTTGCTATTACTTGTTATTACTTGTTTTTCTTCTTTTGCTATTGATGTTGACCGGATTTAGTTGATATCTCAATTCTGGTGTTGTGTGTTTTATTTGCTGAAGATCGCGCTATCCTAGTTTCGAATATACTGCACTGATGAAAAACCCTGGCATGAAGCGGCACCAATAAGAAGGATGTACTTTAGCCCGGTACTAATAAGAAAGGCATCGAATTCATGTATACGGTTTCTTTGATCTATGATCTTTTTATTGCTATTGTTGTATGTTGTTGCAGTTAATTGCTTTGTGAAGTGTTTGATAGTTCCCACAAGACACGAAAAGCAAACACATACACAGATTTTGTTTTTGTTTGTAAAAAAAATTCTTCTGTTTTATTACTGATTGATAAACACCAAACGCCATTTTGTTATAAGTTCATTGATGTTTTAGTCAATAGACTACTACGACACTCTATGTGTATGTTGGAAGGCGTGTGTTACTAGCGGCCGTTGGTGAACTGATGAGTGTTTTTGCGTCTGCTATCGCTAATTACTTTACGGCAGTCATGATTGTGTCTATTTGTCTGGCTTTAATGTAAGTTAGTTTTTTTTGCAGCGAATGTCTTCTTCACTCGTTCATTCTATTCAAGTTATATTCAAGTTATCTTTTATCTCAATCTGTTTGTCTATTTAAATCATTTATGTCATAATTGATGTGAATAAAGGTTTCGTTCTAATTCCTTTGTTTCGTCCGCATTCTCAATATTGTCAGTCTATTTTTAAGGGTTCCATTTTGCTTACTAAATACTAATAACTATTTTAATCATTCCCCGTTGATTATATCATAAACAAAATCATAACAAAAAATTGCATTAAAAAAATTCCTAAACCAAATACGTTTAAATAATTTTCATACAAATGGATGCGATGTTTTATTTCTTAGAGTTTCTTGCTATTTGCCAGTAACTAAATTATACGTCCACGCCTCATCGTGTTACAAAATATTTTTCAGTTTTAGTTGTAGTATTTCTATATTTGGAACATATGTGACCAACAAACGGAAAGACAGACAAAATGTTAATTTATAATAGTATATACATTTTAAGTAGAATAAAAAGTAACTTTAATCAAAACATGATTAAACAAGCGGAAAAACACGATTAAGTAAAACTATAGACGAATACTGAAATACCGTGTAAGAATTTGTGATGCAAAGAAAACAATTGTTGTAATTTATGATTGTGTAGTCTCAATTATGAGTTAATTGGTTTAAATTTCGGAAACAAAATCAGTCCTTTACTACTTTATTAAACAAAAGTGTGTCTTCAAAAGAGATTTCATGGAAATATGCATGCTAAATACTTTCACAGACTTCACTTACTGTTTGTTACAAACACCGTGAAAAAAAAGAATAAGACACTCTGAGAAAAACGTGAAAATCCTAAAATAAATTATTTTAAAACATTATTTTGGGATTATTATTGCTTTTTATTCATGAACCTTTGGCAAATTACAAATATTAATCTTTGTATTAACTTTTATGTAATTAAAACTTATATACTGAACAATTGAACTTGTTGCTCTGGTTCCCCCACGACACAAATTCACTAGACGAACCCGGCAATCGGCCAAATTCCATCCATTCACGTTGGAGGTCCCCAGATGCCGAAGAGCTTTCTACTCCAAAAGCTTCTTTCCTAGTGCTGCTGGACTTTCGAACTCCCTCCCTGCTCCCTGTTTTCCTGACGGTATTCACATGCAGGAAGTTAAAACTAATGTAAACAGACATCTCGCTACACAGCTCCCACCTTATGTTGACCCCCCACTAAAAAAAAAAACTCTCACCCTTTTCTTCAGTAGCCCTTACGTTTACAGTGGCGGTCTGCCTTGTTTGGGGTGAACTATGTTAAAAAAATTAAAATAATTATACTTATGAACATCTAAAAAGTATTTTAATAAAAAATATGTAATTTCGTAACATTAATAAATTTAATAAAATTATTAACATTTGTAATGTTAGTTAAACATATAATATTCATTTTATTTAAAGTTATCGAATTTCAAATATATATAGATTTTAGCTGGCTTTATTAAAGAAATCAATGACTTGTAAAAAGGTAAAAATAAATCTGTCATGGTTTCTGTTATGGCCGCCAATTTTGTCGGAACTTGGTTGCGAATTTCAGTATTAAAAAACAGTCAACAAATGTTGAAAAAGGGAGTTAGTAGAACAGTAAGCCGAAGTCCGAAGGTGGTTGCCAACGGATTAAGGTAAGCTTTTTAAAATTATTATAATCATTTAAGCCTGAAATTCGCGAACAAGTATCAGCAAAATTGGCTGTCATGGAAGAAACCACGCTGGCTTGGGTAAGTAAAAATTATGATAACAAATAGTATAGATAATAAATCTTACAATCAGTAAACACACGTTAAAATTATACAGTTAAGTAGAAAAGTAAATTTTCTTGCGTTTGATTACAATTATTTGTTGTCTATTTGTTTTTCATCCCTTTTTTCTTGTTAACTATACGGCACAATCACAATAAATCATAATATTCCCTCCTTTGTAAGACGGGTTATAGTTTCTCGTAACAATCAGAAGATATTTTACCCAAAATTTGTAACACGTTCTGTACATGAATAATAAATTAATCTCTATTTATGATATATTGGTCAGGTCATCCTTTAAGTTCTGTTCTGATTATAAGTCTCTGAAATGTAAGTGAGAATATCTACTGGAATTAAATAATATTTATATATCATATCTATGTATATATCATATCTATGTATTTAACTGTTACAAAATTTAATTTTGCAAGAACAAATAATTACATTTGATTGTTGAAATACGTATAAACATGACAGTACCTAAAGAGCATTTGAAGCGCACTTTATGAGTTACAAAATGTATCTCTGTAACCGAAGCGATTCGAAATATTCACTCAGCTCATAGACAAGAATGATTGTATAAAAAAGAATGATTTACAAAATTGAAAAATTTAAATATCGTCTTTGAAGATTAAGTGCGATCAGGACGTTCAGTTGAGTTTCATGAAGATCTGTGACATCACTTAAATAAATCTTTGCAGTATCAGTTAAAAAATTGGCGCTGAAGCTTTCCGCAAAGTATGTAACTGTTCATCGTCAGCTTCAACACAGCCTTAAAGCCCAACCGCTCTTGGATTGTAGTAACGGACAGTAAGAACTATGGCATCGGAAACTCGGTTCCGTGCAGAGCTACCCAAGGCAAATTGGTCTGACACCGAACGGTATTAGAGCCAAAATCCGGTTAAGGGGGTATTTTGTGATGTCCAAGGCCGCCTGCATCCAGTTTTATCGCAATGCAGAGTGAGGATGTTTCGTTGGTGCATGTGAAACTCTATCGATGACTAATTATGTATTAGCTCGTATAGTCGTATAAATCTGCTTATAAATTATTACTATAACTTCAAAATTACCTCCATCACACCTTTTTATAGAGATATTTTCTATCTATATTTTACTCGTCACAGGGTGGGTTCTTGATACTGTGTAGGCTTTGGATTTATTAATAAGTATCAAAGAGGGTCAACACCCGAAAATCTTTAAAGCAAATCTATATTATCTTGTCCGTATAAACTTCAGTGGTGACAGTTGCGTGTAATTTATATTTGAACTTCGAGAGTCAAGGATGACCCGGTACCGCCAAAACTGTGGACGAGCTCCTAGCCTATCAAAATTCAACACTGTTGTGTGTAGTGAAATGCTACATCCTTGTCTAGGTGATCCTTTTGTCTGCACAAAACACGAGGAGTAAATCTTGATAAAAATCCTACCACAGCCTGGCTGGCAGTAGGTTTCAATAGCGGTCATCAAAATACTGATGCTTTGGTAACGTTTTCCTGTTTTTACTTTAGTGTCAATAACGGCTTAGCACATTGCTCAAAATTTCTAACTTTGACATCGTAAGGGGGAAAGTAAATAATGACAAATACCAGGGACGGCCGAGTTTCTGCATTATCTTAAAGGATAAGATAAAATCAAAAAGCAAAAGAGATCATAAAAGCCAACAAAAAGCAGAAAAGACCCCACAAAAAACAAAAACAAAAAAAACAATAAATAACAAGCATGAAATAAAACCTCTCTCTTCCACCAATAATACTTTCATTATGGAATTTATTATTTTATTCTTTCAGTGCTGAGATTGTTACTCCATTTTCCCGGCTAGTTATTGGAAATCTTTTTGATAACTTATCGACTCATTTGGGTTATTTTAATCCAGAATAAACATTATCTATGGGGAATGATTGATTGAACACAAACTGCTATTGTTGGATATTTTCTAGTAACAGTCTCAGTGGCTTTATCTGGGTACTGAACACTCCACGTGGTAATCGGGGTTCGGTTTTCTATGTAGTTGTTGAACCGAATGGCTTAGGATGAATGGATGAATACAAACAACGTATATATAACATTAATGTCGTCAATTCTGCAAACCATCATCACTCGAGATGGTTTCATCATAGATTCCTAGGGATTTTGATGATCATCAACTAATGTAAGCAGGCATAGAGATAGCATCTCCACATGGTCGTCCGCAGGCCATCTGCGCTACTCACTTTTTGGCCTTTTAGCTAAGATCAAAGTGTAGCATCTGTTCCGATGGATACTGCACCCCATAGACTGGTATTGTCTTGGCCTTCAGGCCTTGATTTACGCCTGTCTATGGGTCTGTCCTGTGCAGTTCTAGGAGGTTCACCCTCCCAGGCTTCGCCTCCCCTCTTTGGGGAGGAGTAAGTTTATTGCTTACTGCCTGAGGCGCCCCTGCCGGGGAATGCCGACGGGGCTGCCCAGGCAATTTTTAAATGGCCAGAGTGCTCACCTCTCTGGCGCTGGCTTTTCAAACCCCACTTTCCCGACCCGACCTTGGGTAACATCTTACTTGTGGGAGTAAGATAAAAACTGGCCTTGTGCCTAACTTATGGAGAGGAGTAAATCAATACTCACTAACTGCCAAACCTGATGACTATTTCAAAATTCTATTTGACTCTGTTTGACCAATCAGAGCCTCTTAAGCTCACCTTTACCATGCAATACTATTTTACCGAATAATATTACAGGATGATTGGATAAAATAGATCGCACTGGATTTAAACGCGGCTAAATTGATTCCATAGTCTGCATCGGTATCCATTACACTACTTTTCCCCACTGCTAGTTTTGTATCATCAATCAATGAAGATAATATAAAAGGTTCCTATGAAATTTGTTTCACTATATTTGGAATTCATTGCCTCTTAGAGCCACCAAGTGAAGCAGTGATTAAAATGGCCGCCTATACATACGTAAATACGACATCTCGTGTTTGTAGGCAAATTGTTGGATACACGCAGCGTTCAATAAAATGATTTTACTTTCGTTGCATGCATTTCACCTTTTTGTTTTCGTTTTACATTTGTGTTTAGCTCTCTTTACGAACTGTAACCACTTGAGCCTCCTGCACTTCTCTGGTGCCAGTCTCTTTCGCTGATTGGGTTTCCGATATCGATCGATTCGATGAACATTAGATAGGACAAAGGCTGTCAGATTAACAACATAAACGAATTGATTCATCAATTTAATTAGAGAAAGAGCCTAGACGTGTAAATGACAACATATATAACCGAGGTTGCTTATTTCTAATCCGCTTGTATGTCTGTATGTATGGCACGTTCGATGGACAACGCGACGGTAACGCATTTATTTCTGACGGGTGGAGAAATCGTGCGGGTACTTGAAAGCTGAATTTCATATACCCATTTTCTGAACGGATAATCACCCTGAAGAGGACAGTTACCAAGCAACCTTCCGGCTACCATAGGATGTTTACAAGCTCATATATACTCAAACGTGATGAATCCATTATTCAAGTACTAGCATAAGTACCCGACAGTTGCCAGGATAGCAAATTTCCTATGGTGAATTATCGTATAACTTACGTTTTCTTTTACTCATGAGTCACCTCTTATTAAGGCCAAAGTCCTCCAAGGATAAGATTTAAAGAGATGGATGGATTGTCAGCCGAATTACGAAGTATATTATGAGAGGATTGAAAATAATTAATGAAATAATCACTCTTTGGTTACTTATGAGGACGTTTTATGACAAGTATTCGTTGACATTGGATTTGAAGACCACTATGTTCTAGTCTTCAAGGAAGCAGCCCGGTGATAATGTGTTCAATAGATAGGAAGTCCTTAAAATAAACTCTGTTCATAGAAAATTTCGCAGGACGTTAAGAACCTGAAAGAAAGGAAAGTTCTTCTCAATTGAGGTAGAAGGCAAGTTCTTGCTGCTGAATGTTTTACAAGGAAGAACCAAACACTGTGGCTCGATCGAACATCTTCTATTGAAAATAACGATAAAGTACAGAAAGACGATCAGCGTCTCTTCTGTGAGTAAAGAGTTGTAGAGAACAGAAATGGTCATCTACCACTAGATTGCGAAATCGATTTTTTACTCTGTCAATGCAAAACAGATTGTCCTGAATAAAACCTTCTGAGACGTGGCAGCAGTACGTCGTCTTAGGACGAACTGACCTTTATATCGGTAAAGGATTGAATCAGGAGTCAGGTACATTCTTGAGTAGTAAAATGATCCAACCATTTCTCCAGCAATCTTAGAAACAGATCAGATGTTTCCCATTTTAAATTTTAGAGTAAAAGTCAGTTCTATGAGCTTATCAAAACTAAATATACAATGTTACGCATCATTTAATGAGAAATAAGTATACCTTGTTCCTTCTTCTCATTAAATGATCACAAACAAAGAGACAATAAGTGCTTTAACGTTACATTTAATTTTATGATTGGTAATGAAAAAATAAATTCTACGATTTAAAAAATATCGTATTTAATAGAGTTTAAGTATAGAAAATTAAAAATAAGTCATACGTGTTTCCCAGAAATTAACCCATGTAAAATGTATATGTTGGTTACTGTTAATGATTCTAAATGCTTCAACATTTGTATGTCAATGACTAAAATAATAGCCTTTTCTTTCTACATTTTAATTAATAAAATATAAAATCACCGTTTACAAAGGTGTTATACCATATTTGGTATGTTTGAACAATCACTTCATCAGTTAATATATTTATTCTTTTTTACACTCATTTTATATACTTTTTGAACAATCACTGCATCAGTGAATATGTTTATTCCTTTTTACACTCATTTTGTACGCTTTTTGAACAATCACTGCATCAGTGAATATATTCATTCCTTTTTACACTCATTTTATATGCTTTTTGAACAATCACTGCATCAGTGAATATATTTATTCCTTTTTACACTCATTTTATATGCTTTTTGAACAATCACTACATCAGTGAATATATTTATTCCTTTTTACACTCATTTTACATGCTTTTTGAACAATCACTGCATCAGTGAATATATTCATTCCTTTTTACACTCATTTTAAACGCTTTTTGAACTATCAATGCATCAGTGAATATATTTATTCCTTTTTACACTCATTTTATATGCTTTTTGAACAATCACTGCATCAGTGAATATATTTATTCAATTTTTACACTCATTTTATATGCTTTTTTAACAATCACTGCATCAGTGAATATATTCATTCTTTTTTACACTCATTGTATATGCTTTTGAACAATCACTGCATCAATGAATATATTCATTCCTTTTTACACTCATTTTAAACGCTTTTTGAACAATCACTGCATCAATGAATATATTCATTACTTTTTTACACTCATCTTATATGCTTTTTGAACAATTGCTGCATCAGTGAATATGTTTATTCCTTTTTACACTCATTTTGTATGCTTCTTGAACAATCACTGCATCAGTGAATATGGTTATTCTTTTTTACACCTATTTCATATACCTTTTGAACAATAACTGCATCAGTGAATATGTTTATTCCTTTTTACACTTATTTTACATGCTTTTTGAACAATCACTGCATCAGTTAATATGTTTATTCCTTTTACACTCATTTTATATGCTTTTAGAACAAATGAGTGTAAAAACACTCATTTTTATATACTTTTTGAACAATCACTGCATCAGTGAATATATTTATTCCTTTTTACACTCATTTTACATGCTTTTTGAACAATCACTGCATCAGTGAATATATTCATTCCTTTTTACACTCATTTTAAACGCTTTTTGAACAATCACTGCATCAGTCAATATGTTTATTCTTTTTTACACTAATCTTACATGCTTTTAGAACAATCACTGCATCAGTGAATATGTTTATTCCTTTTTACACTCATTTTATATGCTTTTTGAACAATCACGGCATCAGTGAATATATTTATTCCTTTTTACACTCATTTTTAACGCTTTTTGAACAATCACTGCATCAATGAATATATTCATTACTTTTTTACACTCATCTTATATGCTTTTTGAAAAATTGCTGCATCAGTGAATATGTTTATTCCTTTTTACACACATTTTGTATGCTTCTTGAACAATCACTGCATCAGTGAATATATTTATTCCTTTTTACACTTATTTTACATGCTTTTAGAACAATCACTGCATCAGTGAATATATTTATTGCTTTTTACACTCATTTTTATATACATTTTGAACAATCACTGCATCAGTGAATATGTTTATTCTTTTTTAACAAATTTTAAACGCTTTTTGAACAATCACTGCATCAGTGAATATATTTATTCCTTTTTACACTCATGTTTATATACATTTTGAACAATCACTGCATCAGTGAATATGTTTATTCTTTTTTACACTAATCTTACATGCTTTTAGAACAATCACTGCATCAGTGAATATGTTTATTCCTTTTTACACTCATTTTATATGATTTTTGAACAATCACGGCATCAGTGAATATATTCATTCCTTTTTACAATCATCTTATATGATATTTGAACAATCACTGCATCAGTGAATATATTAAATCCTTTTTACACTCATTTTAAACGCTTTTTGGACAATCACTGCATCAGTGAATATTTTTATTCTGTTTACACTCATTCTATATGCTTTTTGAACAATCACTGCATCAGTTAATATGTTTATTCCTTTTACACTCATTTTATATGCTTTTAGAACAATCACCGCATCAGTAAATGTATTCATTCCTTTTTATACTCATTTTAAACGCTTTTTGGAACAATCACTGCATCAATGAATATATTTATTCCTTTTTACACTTATTTTATATGCTTTTTGAACAATCGCTGCATCAGTGAATATGTTTATTCTATTTTACACTCATTTTGTATGCTTCCTGAACAATCACTGCATCAGTGAATATGTTTATTCTTTTTTACACCCATTTCATATACCTTTCGAACAATCACTGCATCAGTGAATATATTGATTTTTTTTACACTAATTGTGAACAATCACTGCATCAGTGAATACGTTGTTTTCTTTTTTACAGTTATTTTATATGCTTTTTGAACAATCACTGCATCAGTTAATATATTATTTTTTTTTACACTCATTTCATATGCTTTTTTAACATTCACTGCATCTGTGAATATGTTTATTTCTTTTTACACACATTGTTTATGCTTTTAGAACAATTACTGCATCAGTGAATATGTTTATTCCATTTAACACTCATTTTATATGCTTTTTGAACAATCACCGCATGAGTGAATATATTCATTTCGTTTTACACTCATTTTATATGATTTTTTAACAATCACTGCATCAGTGAATATGTTTATTCCTTTTTACACTCATTTTATATGATTTCTTAACAATCACGGCATCAGTGAATATATTCATTACTTTTTACAATCATTTCATATGCTTTTTTAACAATCACTGCATCAGTGAATATTTTTATTCTGTTTACACTCATTCTATATGCGTTTTGAACAATCACTGCATCATTGAATATGTTTATTGCTTTTTAAACTCATGTTATATGCTTTTTAAACCATCACCGCACTAGTTAATGTATTCATTCCTTTTTACACTCATTTTATATGCTTTTTTACAATAACTACATCAGTGAATATATTCATTCCTTTTTACACTCATTTTATATGCTTTTTGAACAATCATAGCATCAGTGAATATATTCATTTCTTTTTTACACTCATTTGACATGCTTTTTGAACAATCACTGCATCAGTGAATATATTCATTCCATTTTACACTAATTTGATATGCTTTTTGAACAATCACTGCATCAGTGAATATATTCATTCCTTTTTACACTCATTTTATATGCTTTTGAATCAATAACTGAATCAGTGACTATATTTATTATTTTTTACACTCATTACATCTGCTTTTTTAACAATCACTGCATCAGTAAATATATTTATACCTTTTTACACTCATTTTATCTGCTTTTTAAACGATCACTGCATAAGTGAATATATTTATTACTTTTTACACTCATTTTATATGCTTCTTTTAACAATCACTGCATCAGTGAATATATTTATGACTTTTTACACTCATTTTATATGCTTTTTTAACAATCACTGCATCAGTGAATATATTTATTCCTTTTTACACTCATTTTATATAATTTTTGAACAATGACTGCATCAGTGAATATATTCATTCCCTCTTACATTCATTTTATATGCTTTTTTGAACAATCACTTCATCAGTGAATATATTTATTATTTTTTACACTCATTACATCTGCATTTTGAACGATCACTGTATCAGTGAATATATTCATTCCTTTTACCACTTATTTTATATGCTTTTTGAACGATCACGGCATCAGTGAATATATTAATTCCTTCTTACACTCATTTTATATGCTTTTTTGAACAATCACTTCATCAGTGAATATATTTATTATTTTTTACACTCATTTTACATGCGTTTTAAACAATTACTGCATCAGTGAATATATTCATTCCTTTTTACACTGATTTTATATGCTTTTTTGAACAATCACATCATCGGTGAACATATTCATTACTTTTTACACTCATGTTTGTATGCAATTTTGAACAATCACTGCATCGGTGAATATATTCATTACTTTTTACACTCATTTTATATGCTTTTTTGAACAATCACTTCATCGGTGAATATATTCATTCCTTTTTACACTAATTTTACATGCTTTTTGAACAATCACTGGATCAGTGAATATATTCATTCTTTTTCACACTCATTTTATATGCTCTTTGAACAATCACTGCATCAGTGAATATATTTAATCCGTTTTAACACTAATTTTATATGCCTTTTGAACAATCACTGCATCAGTGAACATGTTTATTCCTTTTTACAATCATTTTATATGCTTTTATTTACAATCATTGTATCAGTGAATACTTGTATTTCTTTTTTAAACTCATTGTATATGCTTTGTGAACAATCACCGCATCAATGAATATGTTTATTCATTTTTACAATCATTTTATATGTTTTATTAACAATCATGGTATCAGTGAATATGTTTATTCCTTTTTACATTCATTTTATAACATGCTTTACAAAGTGCAATGTTTGATACATGAATCATTAATGTCTGAAATTTAAAGAAAAAAACTATACTCGTCAAGAAGTTTATAATCCTGTTTCTAGTTCAAGGGAAATGTTAAGCGATTCAGAGCAAGAATATAGAATAATAAATTTATTTTGCTATAGATCATGAAAATTCAACTTTCAGGCAAACACCTGTTTACAAAACATGGTTACTATACTAGTTCAGCTTAGGGTAAGTTGGGGTCAAACAGCTGACACCGTCAGCGGATGGAGAAAATTTCTCTTTTGAATATAAATGGTATTGAAATTTAACGGTATGTAAAATATAATTAATCACGAAAATAAGAGTAAAATATAATTGTTTCACTGAATAAGAAGTAGTGAGCGTTTCTGACATCGTCTCAATCAACATACTCTAAGGAAGAAAAGTAGTTGGAAATCCCAAATCTGTTTTGAGACACTCGAGGTTGAACACCGCAGACGCAAATGACGAAGAAACAGATAATTTGAAATTGCCTGAATTATATACGTACGCAATTCGCATGAGCGTAAAATTAATTTTATTCAATTGGCTGATGAAAGTTGCTACCCCCAACAAAAGATGTTATGCTTAATTGAACTTTTGTATATACTCTATTTTAATATTTATTACTAATAGAGATTTTTTATCGTCTGTCTTAAGCCGAAACGATATTCTATTAACTTTACTATTGTACTTCTTGTACCAATAGAGATTAATTGCACTATTGTACTTTCTATCTATTATTAATGGAGACTTAGTATTTTCAGATAAATTTCCAATTCAGGGCGTGCGTAGTGTAGCATCTGTCCTGTTATGATATTATCATCAATGAATCCCCTCTTCTTTTTAGGGCAGTGATGTGGGATAGTGTAGTATCTGTTCTGTGTCATGAAACCATCATCCCGGACATGCCCCTCTTTGATAAGGTAGTGAAGTATATTTTCGTTCGTCATAATACTACCCTTCCAGGCAATGGCTCCTCATTTTTAGGAGTGGGATTAGTGCAGTATCTGTACTAGTAATCGCCCAATGGGCTTTAATCTGGATACCGAACCCCTCACATCACATGGTGACTGGGTTTCGCTTGCTATTTTGTCTTGTTCGTAGTGATTGAACTCCATCGCTTAATCGACAAAGTTTAGTGAATTAAGAGATACGTCCCCATTTCATTGTCAGTAAAAAACATTTACCATCAAGATTCTAAACATCAACCTCTTAAACAGTTTGGACCGTCACAAAGAAATATTCTTACGAGAGATTGGGGTCTAACTTTTTTCTTGCACGTCAAAGGATCATGAGGAAACGAAAATAAAAAGAAATACATTAAAGATTGAAAATTATTTTCGATATGCTCAACATATTGATAAGAATTTTTAAACTGGTGGGTTTGTTCAGCAGTGAAAATAGTCCAATAGGCACATTTTGCTGTTGTCTTTTTTGGTTTCTAGAGACAATGGTGCAAGGTGTCTGCATGAATAAACAAGTTTATACTGAAGAGTTGTTGCCCATTTTCCAACTGCATTTCTATTGAATCGATATTGCTTAAGTCAAGTAGCAATGAGAAATCAAGAAATACAATGTCGAAATAAACGGAGAATGATATTTCCGAGTTTAGCTTCTTCTCAACTAGTTGCTCTCAGAAAACTGTATAGTCTAGTCTTAGCTACTATTAAATACATATCTGGTGAGAGGAGCAATGAATTCATAAATTTCCCAAAGGCATTATAGAAAGTGATTTTAAGTACACTTCTATCATATATGTCTCATATAAGTATGTGCATCCATGTTCAGAAAGGTTTCTTAAATAAAAATGCTTCGCTTAATGATACGAGCAGTTTAGAGCTTTCTTTCGAATCAACGACAATATATATGTAAATATTTGATGCCGCGACGATATAAAAGCTTCGTTATATAATCGTATTTACCAACCTCGCCAGGATATGACATATGGTCGAGTTTAATTTGGGGTAAGTCATGATCGCCATAAGCGCACTTATGGCATGTATCGAGTGCCCATAAAATTACATGAATCGGACCAGTCGGCATTCTCTGATAGAGACGCCTCAGTTGATCGGCTCTACCCTACTCCCCTAAGAGAGAGGACGATGAAAAGCCTCTTCATCGCTTCCTAAAAAAGAACGCAACGCTTTTACAGCAAGTACCCGTCTTGATACCTCCACTACAAAGAACTTTCCATTCTCTTGTATATGTAAACCCAAACTGAACTTCCTTGAGTAGCGTTTCTTTCCAAGAACTTCCCATATGTGTAACACCATACCACGGGACTGCTACTCTGCTTACTACAACATAGTTATCTTCAAGTCCAATGTCGACAGTTACTTGAAGAGCTGTCCTCTTAAGTAATCAAATCCTGCTATTTTTATCCATCGTTTCCAAATCTCATAGTATATTTCGTCATCTAATTGACAATCGGATTAACCCTTATCCTTGAGTGGCCCTTGACCGTTGATAAATGGTGGCTCATAAGTATAAAAAAGGATAGAAAGATACACTAAACCCACTCTTCTCTAATCCTTACCCCGAGGGTCAGAAAAATCAAGGTGGAACGTAATTATATAATCCTAGTAAAGATGTATCTCATCATTTTAGATGTTTTAGACTAAATATAAGAAATCAACCTGAAAATGTAAGTAACTTGGAAATGATATTTCCATGACCATGACCGGTAAGAGTTTTTTTTTATAAATTATAAACTTTATTTGAAATAAAAATTTTTTTGCCTTCCCACGAAGTCGTTATATTTAATGTGGGGGAAATCCAACTCCCTAAAAAGGCCACTCTAGATTAGAACAAAAATAAAAATGGCTTTAGTCTAAAAAAATGATCAACCTCCCCAAAAAGGCCACTCTAGATTAGAACAAAAATAAAAATGGCTTTAGTCTAAAAAATGATCAACCTCCCCAAAAAGGCCACTCTAGATTAGAACAAAAATAAAAATGGCTTTAGTCTAAAAAAATGATCCACCTCCCCAAAACGGATACTACAGTTTGATCCCAGCACAAAGGCCGGACATACTATCAATATCGACAATTCTACAAAATATTGTTCGTATAAAATCATTATTTAACATAAGAAAACATATAATTAAATTAAGAAAATATTACTATCGCTGTTTGATTTCCCGTGAGAGGCTATCTTTCAAAATACTTGCGTCCTGTTCACATGGTCACTGATGTGTTAGTGGTAGAATAAAAAAAATATTTTCGTGTGGTGTGCAAGTAAAATGGAATTGAAAGTAAATTAAAATTTTATTTCCAGATAAAAAAATAGAATTTAATATTTCATTTATTTTAGTAAAATAAAAATTCGCTTTAAACACAGCAAAGAGTAAATAGAAAGGAGGGACTATATAAAGTGGTAAAACAACAACATAAAACATTCGTTTCTGAAATGCTTCGTCAGTGATTTTGTTTTTTGACTCATTGAATAGTTCTAGGCAAAGAATTTCAGGTTTTCCTGTTCAATTGAATCCAACTGAGATTGAGCCAATACTCAGCTCGCATTCCGACAAAGTTCCAATCGGTTATTCACAGCTTCTTGCCTCAGTAGTGACTTCGTATACATGCGAGGCTTTTATGGCGCTAAATCCCAGTTCTGCTTATCTGGCTCCTCATCAGTGCTCGGGCATAGGAACTGAGACCAATCATCTCCGATTAGACATTCCATGCGATCGTGGTGCCTTTACAGAATTGTCTAGTATTAGTGGTATCTAGAACAGGAATTGGTCAAAGGAACAAATATTTTGTAATTCAGAGGAAATCGAGCGATTTACTAATGTTTTTGTTTTTAATCGTCACGCTCAAGATCAAGAGGTAGATATTAATGGATGATTTAACAAACAAAACTAATAGGAAAACATGATACATATTATGTAGCAGATAGAATCAAAGTGGCGGGAAAAATATTGAGAAAAGTCCGGTTAAATAAACGACATGGACAAATATAAATGATCACCATTAAAATTTGATTTGCATAAAAAGTATGAACAAGTAGACAAAACAAAACAAAATAAATAAAACAATACAATAGAGAGCCATTTGTAAATTAGATTTGATCTACTGACCTCACTCGTCATTTTTCTGGCTATTTAGAGTTTAATGTATTGGCGTAGAAATGTCTTGGTGACTTTGTATGTGTAATTTTTGGTGTTCATATCTCGGTATCTTTGCGTATACGCCGTATTGAATTTCTCACTTGATTTAAGAAATACGGAGTCAACAGAAGTGTGTTGAGGATTCTGAAACCCTTGTTTCTGTGCCAACTTATTATCTCATAGTCATCCATCTATTACCAAAGAAGTATTCATTTATAAAAATCAGACATTTATAGTTACGACTTACAATTTTCCATGTTCACTTCTGAAAACTAGTTCAGTATAATGACATTACACCACCAGTGACAATAGATGCATATGTGTAAAATATTAAATGTTGATTTATCTATGTGATGCTAGGATCAGTACTTGAAAATTTATATAATTGAACAAAAACAACAACAACACTAATAACAGCAAAAAGCAGCAGAAGAAAGAAACAAAGAAGATAGCCACTTATTGTATACGTGAAAAATCTCACATATAAGGTAATGAGGACCTTCCATATATTTATTTACATCCATAAAATAATCTCAATAAAATATTTTAATATATTATTTTGTATATATAGCGATTAATATATATATATATATATATATATATATATATATATATATATATATATAGTCATCCACAGTCAAACTGTTCTCTGTATCCCAGCTCTACAGCCATCTAGTCGATAGACGGCAGTTCTAACCACTAGGCCACTGGACAAGCGCTGTCGGTAGATGATATCTACAATGTTTTTATATTAATATTGACCACTACTTGACAGTGCTCTATCTGTTAATTTACAAAGAGCTTTGCATTGCATTAGCAGGGCGCTCCGACGTTGCCCAGGATTTAACTAGAAACACTATGTCCTTTTTCACTATGCTCATAACACCATATTACATGTTTTACTGGCCTCGTTTCGCCCCTTAATATAGCCGGAAAGAAAATGACATCTAGGAAAACTCTCTGAATTAGTATCTTATACATATGGTTTACATTTCATCAAAATAAGATATTGATGAAGTTTTAAGAGGTCTGCCCTCATAGCTATCTTAGGTGCGAACTTAAAAATTTGGGACAACTTCCATTGTTTTTCTTTGGTAAATTTCACGTACGAATACACTTTTAGTTTTTTATGTAGATTCTCTAACCTTTCTTTTTATAGGGAACACACACACTCACACACACATACTAGAAAAATGTTATTCGTCTGGTAACCTATGATCTCAGGGTAGATTGTTTGAATCAGGAAAAAAAGCGACAGGCAATAAATTTCCTCTCCACCTGAAGGGTAATGCCTGGGAGGATATCCGTCTAGAACCAAACCGAACCATACCTTATTCAAACCCTAGAATGCTATGAAAAGAAGAGTCAAAATAAACTTTATTTACGTGGCTCCCGCGGCAGCAAGATGTGACACAAGATCAGTTTAATGTGGGTGGAAACCAGCTCCCTCCCAAGACAGCACACTGGAAGAGTATAACAATAGCGGTTAACGGATCCGTTCGTATTCTCCGGTAGGGGCACCCCAGGTGATAGGCAATAAATAGACTTCATCTCGAAGGAGGAAGTAACGCTTGAGAGGATTCCCCTCGAGGGTCAATTTGAACCATATCTCACTTCGACAAAGGGGGATATACCAGGAAACAAGACAATTCTTAGGTGGCGAAAATGATACAAAAATGTCTACCGTGTCGTATAGAAGTAGGTTCATTTGCTAAGCTAGTTAAATTTTTAAAAAAGTATAAAAGACAAAATCCGAAAGTAGTCTTACTGTTCGATATATATATAAATAATTTTGTTTATTTATACAAACGTTATTTATTACATGTGTGCATAGATATTTCGACTGCGATCTCTTTGGAGAGCCACCTTCTTCGAACCTTTAGAAAAAAATGAAATGAGAAATAACAAACTTCTTTATTATGTATATTCTCCCGGTTGGGAAGGAATAGGTGTATAATTAAGCAAACAATGTCCATATCGAATTATACATTCGTGTCACTCTTGTACTTTTTATTATTAAAGTTTATTGAATGTTTTACCGCTTTTATATTTTTTTATACATTTTATTACCCCACTCGAGAACATCTTTAACTTCGCTGGTAAAAGTTCAGATTTAACACTTAACAAGGCCAATATTCTAACGGTCAGCTGTTGTTATTGAGCTCTTTTTTTTATAAACACTGGAGTTTCATTGGATTAACATATAGGAAACAAAAATAATACATGTACTATATATAGCCCAATCATTGTCGAGCACTCTACAACAGGAATTATTAAATACAAACATGAGAAAAGGCAAACCTGGAAAAATCCCTGAAGAACATTCCTACCACAAACAAAAATAATTACCTTCTTAGGCTAATTAGGAAGACAGAATCAGATGGAAATAATACTTTATTTTACAAAATAAGGAAAATACCGACACTAAGGAAAATTACGGTTTAAAAATTATGAACCCTGCTCCTATCATTTAGCAACTAGAACAGTTTTAAAGCGATGTACAGAACCTAGAAAAAAACATAAACTCTAACAAATACAAAAACCCATTTAAGAGAAAACTAGATAGTATAGTCAAAAAGATAAATCTAACGGCATCCTAGTAAAAACAGATAACACAGGAAACTTTATTATCTCAGCATACAAGAGTACAGAAGCCTAATAAACTAGAACCTGACCAAGAACTACCGAAAAGCAAACAACACTCACCTAATAGAAGTTATCAATACAGAAAGTAAAAGGATAGTTTACAAATGAAAATGAGGCGTACATTTTACTAAAGGATCACAAACCAGACTTGAACACAAAATGATCAACTTATTAACCCAACCATACCAAAAATTAGAAGGATAAGCAAAACAATTCTGAAAAGGATTACTCTGAAAATTAAGGATAAATATAAGGTAAATCAATTGATTAATACCATGGATACGATAAATTGGTTTTCAGGGATCAATGGCAAAGATAGATGTGCTTTTATTCAATTTGACTTAATAGAATATTACCCATCTAAAGTCCTCTTCGAACAAGCAATTGAATTTGCTAGAGATTCCACAGATATCTCATAAAAATATATAAATATTACAAAGAGCTGTCGTACAACGGTTCTCATTAGTAACAGCGAACAATAAACAAAAAATTGGCAAAACAGATCTTTCGATGTGTCTATGGGTTTGCTAGACTCCAAATAACATATAATCTAGTAGTAAATAATAATATAGATGTAAAAGATATAGGATTATATAGGGATGACGGTCTAATAGTAGTTAGAGAATCTACTAGCGCCAAATGTGACAAAATTATAAAGGTAATTCACAAAGAAATGAATAAACTGGTGCTTAAGGTTGAAATTACTAGCAACATGAAACAAGTTGACTTCCTTGAAATTACATTTAATCTAAGAACTAACAAGTATAAACTTTTCATGAAATAAATAATGTCCAACCACATATACGTGCATCTACTATAAAACCACCCATCTTCAATAATGAAGCACCTACCTAAGACCATAGAAAGTAGAATTAGTAACAATTCATCGCAGGAAAAAACGTTTAATAACTATAGAAACATTTATAACACGGCCCTAAAAATAGCGGATATATAAACGATATAATGCAAGCAGTTCCAGAAGTAGAGACCGGAAAATCATCTGCTTTACGCCCCTCAATCAATCTAATGTTGAAAACTAAAATTGGTAGTAAATTCTTTGCAACTTATAAACAAACACTTTCCACCAACTTATAAACAAACACTTTCTATGCATTACATAGGTTATTTAATAGAAATAGATTAAAATTAAGTTATAGTTACACAGACAACCTGGAGAGAATCATTAAAATAACACTAAATAACTAAATACTTAAAAGAAATGACACAAATAACGGTAGTAACAGTAATAGAACCACTAATAACTGTAATTGTCAAAGACCAAATGAATGTCTCTTATAGAGCAATTACTTTAATACCTCAATACTATATTGCGCAAAAATACACACAGTAGAAAATCCAGAAGAAAAGAAGTTCTATACAAGAAACACGTAAAGGAGTTTAAAAGATAGGTTTTACGTACTCACATTATCATTCAGCCACAAAAATACATGAACACTTCGCTGTCCCGCTATTTCTGGAAATTAATCAAGGATAAAAAGCAACAATAATTAGATGAAATATTATCAGAAAAACCAGGACCTGTGGATCACTTAACTCACCCTGTTTTTTTAGCCTTTGCGAGAAGCTGGACATTATAAGGAGACAAGAAACGGCTCTGAATTGCAGACATTTCAAGTAGCATACACTGAGCTGATTTTGAATTACAAACATTGATATCTACTAATAGCTGGAATTAGACTGCTCTCAAGCCTACTATTATACTACCTTGGGTTTTATTTTATATTTATTTTAATTTAATTATAATTTTAATTGCATTATCTTATGTTATTTAATGTTACTATATCCTATTTTAGAGTAGGTATAAAAGTAGAATTACATGTATGAGCGTTTATATAAATAGATTTACAGGATGAATATCGGTAGACGTATTCCTTAATTCATAGCCCTGTATTTTGTAAGAACGGTGTGTATTTCATGAGAACGGCGTGTATACGTGAGGAAAATAAGAGTGTATATGGGTGTATATTATATGTGGTGATATATATGTAGATATGTATATGTATGTATGTATGTGGATATTCGCCAGTATATATTATATTGTATGAATGGGTGTATATAAAGTTGCAGGTTTCATTTAGTAACGTAATTCTAGGCTAATATACTTATGTGATTGCCTATCTATATACGTATGTATGATAACAAATGCTGTTTGTATTCGCATTTAGATTCAATTATTTGTTTTACGGATATGAATGTGTTTAGATCTGAATAGAATATATATGTGTATATATATACGTATCTGTATATATATATGTATATATATGCATATGTACGTAAAGTCGTGTCTATGTATGTATGTATGAGTATTGTTGCATAGCCCTCTCCTTGGGCCGCGGCGGTACTCGTTTCGTATACTCGTCCCTGAAATGACTGTGGCAGTTCACATTTAATACTCGTCATTTTTAAAACATCATAAATCACATAGTTCCTATATTGTTTGCATACCTTTAAATTTCTCGTACCCTCTCTTCTTTCCTCGTCGCGTGAAGGGTGCGTGTCGTCCAGTGGTTTTCTTCGTTCTTCTCTTCTGTACTGCCGTGAACATCGCCGCTACAACAAAAACCTCATGACGGACTCCGAAGACAAAAACTCTTTTTACTTTACTAATTGTTTTTATTTCAGGCGTTAGTTATTTATCGGCTTGGAGATATTCACCAACGTCGAGTGAGAGAGAGAGAGTATATTACTGCTTTCGTAATTACTTAACAATTAAGTCTTTAATCACTCGTGGAGGGGGGAAACCGGTCTTTCGCCTGTATTTTCTTAGGGAAATATTTCCCACAATCGGTTGTAGACTACATGCTAAAAATCACGTCTCATCGGTTCGCTTCCAAAACCTAGACTGACTAAAACTCGATTCTCACGAAGAACGAGTGACGTCACGGGGACCTCTGTTTCCCACGGAAGGGCCTGTGACGTCACAGAGCCTCTCGTAGGTGCACATTGACCCTTGATCTGGGATCTCGTCACACAGTGACCTTGTCACGTCTGTGATTTCTGACTGTGAGAACAGGCCCTATTCTGCAATCGACTGCCGGGTCCACCCGACGTTAATTCGCGCAAGTCAAACCAACGATTACCAACAGATACGTCCATTTCCATAGGGCCATTATACAACATTCCTCCCCTCCCTATACAAAAAACAATTCTAAGATTTTTATTTTTACACACTCCCCCGCAGGGTCTGGTCAGAACCAAGGGATAGCACGGCTGGACATCTCAGTTCGACCCTCTTGACTCGGCTTCCATAAATCGGCCTTATGACCTTTTCTAGGATGTAAGAAAATTCCCCTTACGATCGATATCGGCTCTATGGTCATCCCTGTCACAATCAATAATAGGACACGCTGGGTGTTCCCCTGTCGCAAGGTTGTTTGCCGACTTGACCCCACGGGCATCTGCACATAATACCTAGTCACACAATTCACCACACATACATCCATTAAATTCTAACAGAATACAGGGCAAAACAGAAACCCCCATTTCAAAATTCTATAACCCCTTTCTGGTCAGCCATCTAATTTCTCTGTAAGATATGTCTTATCATAATATTCGACCGTTCCCTTTTTAACACGGACCAGAGCGACCCCTTAACTCCCAACCCAATGTGATCCGTCAATTCCTCCGAGCCGGCTCGCTGCACTTTGTCTATCCCTTCCAAGGGGGCTCACAATAACTTCAGGGCCGGCGACTTGCCTTTCAATATCCTTTATCTAAGGGGCCCAACATGCCACATTGACCGCATCCACTCTTCTTAACTAATTCCGATATGTCATTGCCCTGGCGCCATATCAAACCATTTCGGGCCGAACCAAATTCACTCACACTAACCTAATTTCACAATCACCCAGACCCGCCACACCGCCGCGGTGCTCTCATGGGTCCCACCGACCCAATAAACAACAATGACCCATACCGATGCGATAACTCCGAGGTCCCCCCCCCCCAAATATATCATGCCAATCTTTTCATGGCTACAAAATCGCTTCCCCTTCACGCGTGTGGCACCGAAACAACTCTTTGTTCGTATAATCGCAAGATCACCGGCTACCTCAACGGGTCACGCGTAGCGAACATAACTCAATCCCAACCCGTCAGTTGGAAAAGACACGGCCCTATGGCATGCACATGGGACACCCTCAACATTCTTACCGCACCGCCAAAAGGTCAATCCCCCATTCTAACAGCGTTCAATTGGCTGACCTCTATTTAATCTCAATTAGTTACTGTTTCTTTTTCTTATATATACAGGGTGGGCCAAAATAAGGGTCATATCTTTAAATTTGAATAACTTGAATTTGAATAACTTTCTACAAAATGAAAGTTAAACTCACCAAACTTTATGTGTGTGTAGACTGACCCTTCCGAGATTTTTTGAAATAAACAAAACAAATTTTAGCCGAAAAACACTTCTTAAAACTTACAAAAACTAAAGTATTGTTTTTTACACTGTTTTGAGTTTTTTAAGCAAAAATAATGTTTTCTAAATGAGGGTACGTTCCTTAGGGCTAATACGGCTCATGCTTGCTTCAGAAGGGGTCCTTTACTTATTCTAAAAAAAAAATAAAAAAAATCAATAAATAAAAAAGTTATGAATTTTAAAAAATAGGACCCTTATTTTTGCCCACCCTGTACTAATATTGTAATATGAGGAGGGCCCAAAAAATAAAAAAAACAAAAACAAAACAATGTTCTCGGCAAAACCAAAAAAAAACGAAAATTAATTCAATGAGTATCTCACTCGACGATACATTTAAATCAAACAAAAAGATTCAAAACAATATAATTTGAGTGAAAAACACCCCGCTCGACAAAAACAACCAAGAAATCAGTTCTTCCCCCACCGAATGCATCTTTTTAAACTCGGACAGAAAGTGTGTGTGCAAATTTGTCAATTGTCTCTTTTTTCTTTCTCTTTCTATAAAAGTTAAAACTGCGTGTGCAATAGTACATTGTTTTTTTTTACTTCCAAATTCATGTGTGCGTGTGTCACGAATTTATTATTATTATTATTATTATTATTATTATTATTATTATTATTATTATTATTATTATTATTATTATTATTATTATTATTATTATTTATTCATTTTTTGTATGTGTTATTACTTTTTTAAATAATATTTGATTTTTGTGTGTGCGTGTGTTTGTTTGTTTTCTATTCAGATTTGTTTCTATTCTGTTTTTACTTTTACGGCACATCAGCCTTTTCTGTTTTGAACTCAATTTTTTAAGACACAGTCTCTCAATACAAAGAACGGCTTTTTACTTACTGTTTTGTAGTTCTCTCTCTATCTTCGCCGACTACGCAAGGTGTTTGTTGCATAGCACCACTCCTGCTTAGACCGCGACAGTACGCGTTTTGTACACTAGTCCCATTACGGGCCGTGGCAGTTCCCGTTTAAACACTCGTCATTTTTAAAACATCATAAATCACATAGTTCATATATTGTTTGCATACCTTTAAATTTCTCGTACCCTCTCTTCTTTCCTCGTCGCGTGAAGGGTGCGTGTCGTCCAGTGGTTTTCTTCGTTCTTCTCTTCTGTACTGCCGTGAACATCGCCGCTACAACAAAAACCTCATGACGGACTCCGAAGACAAAAACTCTTTTTACTTTACTAATTGTTTTTATTTCAGGCGTTAGTTATTTATCGGCTTGGAGATATTCACCAACGTCGAGTGAGAGAGAGAGAGTATATTACTGCTTTCGTAATTACTTAACAATTAAGTCTTTAATCACTCGTGGAGGGGGGAAACCGGTCTTTCGCCTGTATTTTCTTAGGGAAATATTTCCCACAATCGGTTGTAGACTACATGCTAAAAATCACGTCTCATCGGTTCGCTTCCAAAACCTAGACTGACTAAAACTCGCTTCTCACGAAGAACGAGTGACGTCACAGGCCCTTGCGTGAGAAACAGAGAGATCTGTGACGTCACAGAGCCTCTCGCAGGTGCACATTGACCCTTGATCTGGGATCTCGTCACACGGTGACCTTGTCACGTTTGTGATTTCCGACTGTGAGAACAGGCCCTATTCTGCACTCGACTGCGTTAATTCGCGCAAGTCACACCAACGATTTCCAACAGATACGTCCATTCCCATAGGGCCATTATCCAACAGTGTGTATATGGATATGTGTGTGTATGCATGTACATATATATATATATATATATATATATATATATATATATATATTCATGTATATATATATAAATTTATAAGTATGTATGTACATGTGTATATACGGGTTTGTATATATGTGCTCATATGAATGAAGTTAATATATATAGTTCGGCTTGGGAAGTTAAAATATTTGGCCTTGTTAAGGGTTAAATCGGTGCCTTTACGAGCGCTTGCACGCATATGATTATACTTAGGCAACGTTAAAGATGTTCTCGAGCCGGGGTAAAAAAATGTATAAAAGGAATTGAAAGCGGTCAAACATACTTAATAACCAACCGGGAGAATATACATAATAACTAAGTTTTTTTTATTTCTCATTTGATTTTTTCTAAAGATCTCAAGAAACTTGCTCAATCGAGATATCGCAGCTGATAAATGTATGCACATATGTAACTAATACTATTTGTATGAATAATAAATTATACTAATAAACAGCTCTACTTGTTATTAACCACTTTTTTTATAAACACTGGAGTTTCATTGAATAAACATATAGGAAACAAAAATAATAATAATTGACTATTATAATCTTCTATTGTATATTTAGTTTTACTATCTTTGATTGTCAATTAACAGTGAGATGAGAGAGGGGGAAACAAAAGCGAGAGTGGTAGATAAGATAGGAGGGTGTAAGACAAAATATAATTAGAGAGAGTAAGAGAAATACACAAATACTTAGTAAAGATGAGTGACT
The DNA here is from genome assembly GCA_963556195.1 of Sepiola atlantica. Lineage (NCBI taxonomy): Eukaryota > Metazoa > Mollusca > Cephalopoda > Sepiida > Sepiolidae > Sepiola > Sepiola atlantica. The sequence continues at coordinate 78,303,565 of OY744521.1, forward strand.
TGGTCAGTAAATTTAAAATTACAACGAATCAGAACAATATATATATATATATATATATATATATATATATATATATATATATATATATATATATATGTGTGTGTGTGTGTGTGTGTGGAGGAGTTTCAGACAAAATGAAAAATTTGTTCATGGAAATGTGGGTAAGCAAAGTAAAATGCTAATAAAAATAAGGACATAAACACATCATTAAATATCGGCCGAAGTATCTTGTTTCAACTTTAATTATGTGTGTTGTGACCTTATTTATACTAACAGGTTACTTTGCTTATCCACATTACCATAAATAAATTATCCATATGTATATATATATATATATATATATGAACATCTGAGTGTAAGATCAGACGTTTTCTACCTAATGATATCTTAGTTTCTATTAACTATTGATCGATAATATCGACATGCCAATGTAAGGGCTTTTTGTACATGTCTGTATAAATAATAATAATTATATATATATGTATATATATATAATTATATATTATAATTATATATATATATATAATATATTCTAATTATATATCATCGTGTTTCGCACTGAAGAGCTGTGATAAAGCGAAACGTTCTGTATGTGGATGACTATATATATATATATATATATATATATATATATATATATATATATATAAACATGATACAATCGGTTCTTGATATCAAACATAAATAGCATTTTATCTGCTAAACCGATATTTTATTCTCTGCCTGCTCACCGAATTAAGGAATTTTTCAAGCCGTTGTTATTCACACAATGAAAATAAAATTCTAGTCTATTTCATCGATGATATACTATATGCGACCATATATATCCTTTGCTTAAGATTATTGCACGCTAAACACCCCTATCTTTCGAGGGATAATTATATTTGTCCATTAGTCAATTGTTACAAATACGGAAAAAATAACTTCCTACAACAGAGAAAGAGAGAGAGAGAGAGAGAAAGAGAGAGAGAGAAAGAAGGAGAGAAAGAGAGAGAGAGAGAGAAAGAGAGAGAGAAAGAAGGAGAGAGAGAGAGGGAGAAGAAGGGAGATGAGAGGTCTTATTAAATTGTTTTTCTTCTTTATTTTAATTGTTTTCGTCATTTATTAGCAGTAATAATATTTTGCTCAAACTAGAAACGACGCCATATACTCCAGGCCACGGCATGGTCGGGTCGGGTCCGCTAGTATATGTATAAAATATAGTGAAAGCGCATACGAACGCATCGCGATCTGCATACGCACACTTTGCTTGTTTTATTTCTAGCAGAAAAATAAATAAACAAAATTGAAAAACGCCGACAGCAATAATTTTGAAGAATTTAAGAGCACAAATAAAGGGAAAAGACGATCCAACCTCAAGAAAAATCAAAGAATTATCCGATTGTATCGAATTTGTTTCTGTCTGGACTCGTATCATGCTAGATAAATGCCGGCGGCGAGGATTCTTATTGTCCAAGACAAAATGGTTGCCTCATGCGATCGATCCACATGCAGAATTTACAATTGTTTTGCCAATATTAGTGTCTGTCAGCAAATCATTACTCTTTCCATCCGATAAAGGACAATCAACATTTTGGTTATTGTTGACTGCAGACTCTTTGTTTAGGCGTCGTCACATTCCGACGATTTATGACGTCTTTTTTACTTTATATTTTGTTTATTTTCACCCTGATTTAAATCATTGTATTGAATTGTTTCAGTGTTCGCTTCTTTTTTTATCATTTTATATCTATAAACTTTTCCTCTATATCTTTCTAACTTTCTCTCTTTCGTAAAATGTCTAACTATACTTGTTCTTTGTATTATTTGTTTTCTGTTAGATTTACTGTTTCAATGACGATTCAACTTTAAAATGTGTTTTCCTCTTATTAATGACATACATATTTTCATGAAGTTATTCAAAATTTGTAACTTCAGTTGTTTCATTTCCTATAGCGAACCAACCAACAACCAACTAAGTTAACACCAACCCACAAAACCACACAACAACCACACAACAACCCACAACAACCCACGAACAACCAACCTTACATTACGTTGGCGAGGATTCAATTGAAAAGTTTTCAGGGAGTGTGGAGTCACCACTTACTCACCATTACTCCAAGGGCCATTCTGACCCGGAGTTGTAGTACCTGTGAGGATCTCATCTAACGGAAAAACCAAATGAAAGATTTTCCAATAAAACATTTTCTAGGGAAAAAATTCGAAAAGCACATTCCAGGGTGAGATATCTGGGGATATTTTAGAATTGTTTTGGTTCTTTAACTTGAACTTTTCCATATATATCTATCTTAATTTTGCACTTCACTGAACATCATGAAACACTCCAAAAATGTTAAATTTGAAAAAAAAACCCCCAAAAAACTTGTCGGCGTTCTTCAATTTTGTTTATTTATTTTTCTGCTAAAAATAAAACTAGCAAAGTGTGCGTATACAGATCGCGATGCGTTCGTATGCGCTTTCACTATATTTTATACATATACTAGCGGACCCGACCGGACACGACCCGACCCGACCCGACCCGACCCGACCGTGGCCTGGAGTGTATGGCGTCGTTTCTAGTTTGAGCAAAATATTATTACTGCTAATAAACCCTCATCGAAATACGGAAATAAAAAGATTATAAAAACTAATTAAAATTATGGTTTTGGATTGATTCACAATGGTCAGTGGAATGCAAACTTAGAACGTATATGCTTGGACTCTTGTAATACAACTTCATTGAGTATACAGTTGGAGACATTTAAGATATTATAAGGACTATACGTTGATAAAATATATACTTGATCAATACTATATTTATATTCATACTTTAAAAGTGAGTCCGATTGAGTTTCTTTTAAATTACGTATTTTTTAAATAAAATATTCTTCTCGTAAGAAGGAAAGAAGTTGATTTTGGAAATAATAATCAACTTCAATTATTTTTTTGAAAATAATTTAGATTTAATATATGATATTTTTCTTGAATATATATATATATATATAGAGAGAGAGAGAGAGAGAGTGCGAGGGAGAGAGAGACATCCATGGACATACTGTTTCGCTATATCACACCTATACTAGACCTTATCCCAAGCCAGGGATCGAACCTACAAATATCCAGTTGATATTGTGCAGCTCCAATCAGCAGCTCTAATAACGAGACCAGGAAACGGTTGCTGAATCTACATTTCTACAATGTTTGTTATATAAACATTGACCGCTACTTGACGTATATATATATATATATATATATATATATATATATATATATATATATATATATATATATATATATATATATATATATAAATTAAAAATCTACAAAAAAATAATTGATATTCAAATATTTAATATAATTTAATTATTACGTATCAACATGTGTTTCGAGTATTTTAAAGATTTCCCTACGATTGTTGTGCCTTATTATGTATCCATATGCGCTGTATCTTATCTTTTAATGCCGTAATAACAACATTAAAACGTGCAACATATAAAAATAAACGCATGAAAGAAAAGGAACTTTTATTAATATTTTTTTCAACTAAAACATATTCCAAAGAAATTTCGAGAACTGTGTTCGATATTCATTTCCTCAGTTTACTCTCCCTTTCTTCCACTCTCGCTCTCTCTATCAACCTGTCTGTATCTCTCGTTCTCTCCCCTTCCCTTTTTTCTCTCTCCTCTTCTTTCCCTCTCTCCCTTTTTATATATCTCTCTCATTTTCTATCTACGCGATACGTCTGAGAATTAATGGAAATAGTGTCAACACAAAAGAAAGAAATTCCAAATAACAAAGTACATAGGTTTTTGTTTAATGCCCTTTGATTTTAATGCATTTTTCTATTCTTATATACCACTGTTGCATAGCCGCACCGGAATGGGCCGTGGCAGTTCTGGCTTTGTATACCCGTCCCGGAATGGGCTGTGGCAGTTCTCACTGAAACAACTTGTCATTTTTAACACCAAAAAGGCATATGTTGCATACCTTTTAACTTCTCGTACCTTCTCTCTTTCCTCGTCGCGTGGAGGGGTGTCGTCTAGTGGTTGTCTTCTTTCTTCTCTTCTGTACTGCCGTGAACATCGCCGTTACAACAAAAAGCTTCATACAACGATTCACGAGACAAATAATATTTTAAACTTTGGAGAGACCAAATTACTACTCTATCGTAGTTAATTCCTAGCTTAAGTCCTTAGCAATTCGAGGAGGGGGGGAGAAGGAATCTCATGCCTGTATTCTCTTAGGGAAATAAATTCCCTTTTTCGTTTCAGACTACATAGAGAAATCGTCTGTTCGGCTTGCTTCCAAAACTCAGACTGGCTAAACTCAGTGTCCCACACAAAAACCCGTGACGTCACATAGCCCCCATGCACAGGTGCACCTTGACTCTTGACTTAATGTCTCGTCAACGTGGTGGCCCCGTCAACGTCTGCGAGCTCCGACTGTGAGAACCAGTTTATTTTTCACTCGACTGTACGGGTCCACCCGCACTAAATCGCACAAGCCTAACCACACGATCTCCCCACATACGTCCACTTCAAGATGCGTCCGGCCCCACAGGGCCATTATCCAACACCACGTGGTGTGCTTTTATTTCGTCGTTACAGAAGCCTATTTATGCCTCTACCTTGTTTTAAAAACGTTTCTCTTTGATGATACCTTTGAACTAAGGAAAAGACAAAAGTCACACGAAACAATATCAGATGAACAGGGAATTTGCTTCTGTAAGGTTCATTTTATTTGTTGGTCGGTATTCATCGTACGTTCTTCAGTGCTTATAAACCAACCACATGAAAAATCGGTGAAAACAAAAGCATGCGGAAAAATACAATGGTTGTGGAAAGCTAAAATTGGAGTCATATACTCCGAAATATATCGCTAGACGATAGCAAAGTTCGTCAATAACAGAAACAGTGCACCGAGTCCTGTTACTTTTTAGACCAGCATCTTATATGAGAGTGTTTAAGCATTTACAAATTAATGATTGAAGAAAAACGATCGATAGTCACACACGCATGAAAACAGATCGTTAGCAGCGTTGAAATATTGGCTTCCGAGAAAATGGAAAACATTTAGCAAAACTTCTTGAGTGAAAATCTTAGACGTATATATTTCATCTGATTACTTTAAAATAACCTCGATTGATCGATGACCAAGATCATTTCTGAGGTTTCAGCCCATTTTCGCATCCCAACAAAATCAATTTGAAGTGATTAAAAACAATTTATATATTACAAATATATTTTAATGATAAAGCATTATATATAGATATATAGGTCTGCGTATGCATATTCATTTGTATGAATATATAAACTTATTATTATATGTGTATATTTATATATGTGTATGATATATATGTGACGATCCCCTTGAGGTGGACAAAATTCACACGGAGAAAGATCAGATGAATATGAAGGTTCTTTCATTGCGAAGATATTTATTTTATTCGCTGCTCGGCATTCATCGTACGTTCACCAGGGGTCATAACTGAACAACTTGGAAAAAAGAGCTATCGATGGTACAGCGCCTAGCATGACCAAATGGTCACCGATCTGATACTGGCCAGGCTCCACGTCACTTAACTTCGGTAATCTAACCAGAACTTGTGTGTCAACACGATTACGCTTTAAGAGAAACACCTTAATTAATTAAAAAAAAACAAACTTTATTGATTCCAAAAGAAGTAGAATTGAGAGGCACCAATTCTCTTTATCAAACTGGCTTTCATGCTCCTGTGAGTTTCAGAGGTAAACCTTTTGTGCTCACTTCTTATTGAATCTTTATATCATCAAACGCGCGTGGACGATTCTGGTACACAATACGTTTGAGATGTCCCCAAACGAAATAGTGCAGGGAAGTAAGATCTAGTGATCATGGTAGCCACTCCACGGGATTTCTCAATTTAATCAATCAGCCAGGAAAGATCTGCTTCAATGACTTACGCACACAGTTAGCAAATTGTGCTGGAGTTCAATTCTGTCGAAAAACGTTTCTCCGTTGACTAATGAGAACATTCTGAAGGTAGCCAAACAAAAAGTATGCGGGAGTTCTAAATAAGCCTTAGCAGTGATATTATCATTGTAAATGATTTTATCCTTCCAGATTCCAATTGTCTGATTGTCTGTTCTGTCATTACTGGTTGTTGTTACCTAATTTTACTCAGACCTTTTAATCGAATAGCGTTTCAAACATTTCTTTCCCTTTCTTATTTTGAAATGTTAATATTTCTTTTTCGTGTTTCTATTTTGTTTACAAAATATTATGCAACTTTAGCAAAAATTCCTAAACGAATTACGTTTCAGTCACATGTTTCAGTCAGATGTTTTTATTTTTTATGCTGCGAAACATCGTCAGTACTACCCTATCTTGTTACAGAAGCAGATACATACACAACTATTGGATAACTTGCTGAAAGGTTTGACGTAAATTATACGATAGTTTTAGAGCGACTCAAACAACAGGGTAAATCAAAGAATATCAAAGAAATAGACACATTCTAAAGAAATGTACATCGTTTTGAGTAGTCGTCAATGATTCTTTTGCGGAACGAAGCAAACCGTTTCTTGATCGTAATATCACGTGCGACGAGATGTGGATCCTTTGTAATAATCAGCGATAATCATCGCCATTTTTTTTTAGATCAACGTGGAGAGCTGAAACATTTACCTCAAACTTCAGACGCACTAAAAGAAGGTAATGGTAAATGTGTGGTGATATACAAGGAAATCTTACATCACCAAAATACTCGATCACAAGTCTCACAATTCACTTTCCGAAGGCTTATAAAACGAGACTATAAAATTCACTTGAGATCGCACTACCCACTGTTGCAATTCTTTTTTCCTCATCTCTCGGTCTTAACATGCCTGCTGTTTACTGTAAGTGAAGACTGTCGAAGCGCTCTTTTGGTTATTGGAACTAACTAAAGCGTAAAGTGCTAACGACAAATAAACACGCGAATTAATATATAGACATTTTTTTGTGGCTTTGTTGATAAGCAAGTCTCGTGATCAAAACTTTCTTAGCGTGCGTTGAAAACCCACAAAGATTTTAATGGTTGAAAGATCACGGAAGATTAAGTCCAATGCTGTCTTATCCGCTGATAAATGCTTCTAATTTTGAAGCCATCAAAATTACAATTATCTTCTCAAATAATAAAAAAAAACCCTGAAATTCTATTGTTTTAGCAAAAGAGTAACGCGAACAGATATTGTTAAGATGCGTTCATTGACTCTGCGCGTTTAGCACTGAAATCCTATTTGAAATGGTAGACAGACGAACATTACATTTCAAACATAAGCGTGACCGACCGTACAAAGAAAATAACCTCTCATACAGAACGTCTGACGCATCTATGAAAACACGAAAGAAACAAAGGAGTTCTTTCATGCTGTGCCATACAAATTGAACCGTCTCCACAATTGTATGACGAAGCTGCTACATAAAAACCAGGCATCACAGAAATGACTGCCCCAAATCAGATTTTTCACAATTCCCTAATGTCGTGGTTGTCATGAAAATCATACGAAAATCGAATCACGCAGATCACGAATTGACACTTTGGCCCGACAGAAACACAAAATAAATCACTTAGTGTATAAATACCAAATTACTGTGAACATAAGACATCAAAATAATAATCACAATAAAAATAGAAGAGAAGTGATGATACTACTACTACTACTACTACTACTACTACTACTACTACTACTACTACTACTACTACTACTAATAATAATAATAATAATAATAATTACACCATACAACGCACAGAAATGATAAAAACAACTGAAACATTAAGGAAACATTCTTGAATGCGGAAACCGACGCATATAACCAACTAACGTCAAGCGGCCACAGGTAATTTGAAATAGAAATTGAACAAAGAAAGAAAGCACATCACATGAGCCCAAGGGAACTGAAACTGCCATAAACGCCATAAACGCCATAAACTACCCCCCCCCAAACATACAAATGTGGTGGCACCAATTTCTAAAAAATCGAATCAGTCAATTTCTAAATCAGTCAATCACTAATGACGATAATGACGAATCTAATGACAATAATGACGAATCCGTTAATTTCTAAAAAATCGCTGTAAAGAGTGGTCGTAGAGGGTCAAGGGGGATGGAAAGACCAAAACGGAAGAGCACCAACCAGATTTCTACTGGAAGGGCACGAAGAGTACTGGAATATTGGATAGGCTTATTGCCACTCGAATTCAAGAGAGGGACAACCGTCGTTTCTAGCGAGAAATCAATGGTAAATGGCTGTAATTTGCAACTGTTATCGAAAGAGGCGGAGAGTGCTGTCAATCAGACCCCAGGGAACACTACATGTTATTAACACTGTTCAATCATCGATAATGACCTTCATGAAAACTATGGATTTAAAACAACACAAAACACCGTAACCGTGTGAATTACACAGTATTGTCCCCCTTTCATATGTGTACGGAGACGTAGCGATACTTTAAGGAAGAGGGATTAGATATTTTTACTTTCTATTTAGTCTATTAAATGCTGTACTAATTACAAAATTTTATAACAGTAATAAATATTAACTCCCGGAATTAAAAATAAAAACATTAGCGACATCAGATGAATATTAAATTATATGGTATAACACTTTATAACGGTCGTAGGAACAAGAATATTATTTTATAGATTATCTATTTAATTATTTTATACTAAACACAAAAAATTGAACTCATGTCGCTGCAATCATTAACATGTTGTGAAACAATCATGTCGCAGTTGCATATTTTGTATTGACAATGATAATACTAGCAAATATATGCTCCCTCAAGTGACATATTTCTAATCGTTGTTATACTACATATTACATACATTTTAAGCTGAGTAAATGATAATATAACTAAAACACATTAAAAAAATAATATCCAAATTGTCTTTCATAAATAGAAGAACGTTTTTACCTAGAAGTTATTTTATTGACATTCTTGTTTCAGATTAAGGTAACAAAATGCTATCTGTTTGTTGAATTCAGCCGTTTGTTCATTCATTCAAAAATAACATTATCTGTACTGATTTGTATTTGTGTATAGATTTCCCCATAAAAAGTAAAAGAAATAATAAAATACCATCTGCAAAATATTATTTAAATAATTAAAAACATTACTGCCAAGTCCGCTGCAAAGAAGGCGTGTTCCCTCTTCCGGGCTAGAAAACTTCTCACATCTGTAAGTATTCCATATCTCTATGAAGCCACCATTCGTCCATGCATGCCGTACTGTTGCCACATCTGGGCTGGTACACCAACAACTAGTCTCTACTTTCTGGACAACGTGCAAAAAACAGTCTCTAACCTAATAAGTACCGCACTGTCTGAAAAGCTCATTTTCCTGCCCCATTGCCGCAATATTTCATCTTTATGCTTGTTTTAGAAGTACTTCCACGGAATGTGAACTGATAAACTCACTGTACTTGTGCCACCTCAATGTAAAACCCTTCCCAACCAACCCGACTAGCAGCAAAATCTCACCCCTTCACTGTAGAGGTTCTAAGATGCCGGAAAAAATATTCTTTAATAGGTTATTTCTTTGGACGGTAATCTTTGGAATTCCATTCCTGCTCCCTGTTTCATCCGCTTTACCAACATGGAGACATTTAAATGTAATGTGAACAAACGCTTTGTTGCACAACTATCAACCTTGGATGATTTCTATAAATCTGACCCTTAGTCACAGTTGCCCTTCCGTCTTAGTGACAATGTACCTTGTTTTGGGGTGAATAAAATTAAAAAAAAAGCTTACTTTAAATCTATAAACATTCATAACATTTGGAAAATAAAAAGAATCTAGTAGTTGTTTACAGTTTGTGTTATCGTTAAATCTCGGTAACTTCAATTATCTGAGCAGAAAAGAAATTAAGACTGCCAAAATCCTCTAGTTATCACCTCTAAGAAAAATCTCATCATGAACAAAATAGCAAACTCTACATAATGTTGCATAACAAGAGCCGTTAGTTGAATGGAAAAGTGATTGGCGGATAGGAGATCAGAATTTAACCTTTAGTTAACGGAAGTTGGCGAAATCAAGGTTGACAATTCAAGCAAGGGGGATGCGAGACGTGGCTGCTTACCGAAGAGCCCGCGCATAATGGAGCTAGATGTAATGAGACAAGTTATATATCTGCTTATCCGTCTTTTTTTCTCTTTCTCTCTCTAACACGGCAGTTCACACATGTTAAAGTCATTGTACCTCTTTCACTTTGGGTTTATGAATGGTCTAAATTATTGACATTAATAAACCTTCTGAAGAATTAACATCAGTTTCCGACTGTCTTTTTCTTAGACGATCAAGAACCTGGGTTCCCGTAGAGGACAACAGGTGTATAATGGTTTATATATGCCACGGACAACCGAAACTGCAATACCTATAAAAATATTATACGTTATAGCTTACAAAATATTTTTTAACAGATGTCATTCATCACAAAAAATGTAAAAAGAAAACCTTTCTCGATTTTTAGATGTTCGGATTTTTCAGTGTTGTTTATTATAATTTCACATTTATATTCATAACGTTCGAGTACAATGAAGACGTTTCTAAATTTTGTACGAATACAAAATCATTAAAGTTATTTCTTTTTTTGGTACTTTCAAAGATTAGGACCCACGCTAAATTTGACTCTGACAATAACCCTAACTCTAAACCCTAACCCTAACGACGTGGGTCCTAATCTGTCAAAACACCCTTTTTAATGACATTTCTGTTTTTCCCTTTACATGTAAACATTAAAAAGAATAAAGGAACATTTTAAATCAGTTAACTCATGTAAAATAGGTGTTAATGAAATCTAATAGCAACGCTGAGTCTTCCATTCACTTCTATTTCGTTGTAAAATGTATTTGATTTAATTATTAAATAAAAAAATGATAAATTATAATTATCTTTTCGTTTTTTTATTGCTTTTCTTATTATTTATCCGATATATCATTTTGAATATGTATTCAAATATAACCAAACAACCACAAATAATTATTACTCGTAACTTATTAATGAAAATTAACTTTAATATCAATATGTTAACTACCTGGGAGCCATTATTTTGTTGTATATATAAATGGAATTAGGTATAAAAATATGGAATATACATATTGGAAGTCCAATACACATGAACGGGTGATAATAACTAAGAATAACATAAGAATTAATTACCACTATTACCCAGTTATGACTATAGGAACAAGAACAATCTATTCTCATTGTTCAGTTCGAAATTCCGTATAGTCTTTCGAGTTCTATATAAAATTCCCAAGGTGCACCCGAAGAAGGTCGGATGTTACATCAGTCGAAACGTTGTGAAAATAACAACCAATATGAGAATAGTAGTCCGAAAAATCCAAAAAATCCGAATTCAAATATCATCTCAAAAAGTCCTAATCATAAACAAATGTGTTGGCTGAGGTTTATAAAACCGACACGCTCCTCATCTCCTAAACATTTTTACTGATTTTCTTTTGTAAATATAAGTACCAGTTTTAGCCTTTGCTTTTGGATGAAGTTATTACAAATATGACACTGACCCACGAAGCGTAAATATAATTGACTAAAAGGGAGATGTATGCGTTAAACTGGCCCCCACTATAAATATGAAACAACTGTGCCAGTTCTAGTTGTCCGTGACGTGGAACCCAGGTTCGATCAGCATCTCAAGTATATTACACGAAGGCCGCAATCTAATTTATATATAAATTTATTAAACAGAAAAGAACATTCACAGAGAGAGAGGGGGAAATTATAATTGTAAAGTGACGGGTTATTTACGTGCGCGCGTGAGAGAAAAAGAGTCAGATAGATAGCGTGGGACGGCGTTTCTATGCGTCGTTTTTCTTGAAGTGTTACCAGGAAGAGAAATAATCTCCCTCCCTGTTTCTAGGGTCAACTCCTACCCCTAGGTGTTATTCAAACTTTCCCATTCAAACTTACAGCCTTGGTTACGTAACACGAGTATGCTTAAAAAAGATAATCTTAAATATTGCTGCTTAATCGATAATATTCTAAAGAATACAAACAACAGTAATACAAATGTTACAACTTATAAGTTTTTATTAGTCAGTTTTGTATACATTGGAATTTTTTTTAGATGAGGATTGACAATTTGTATTACTTTGGTTATTCGGACTACTGTTTTCACCTTTGATGTTATTATGACAACGTGGATTAAATAAATGGTTCCGTTCGAAATTCTGTACAGATTCCCGAGTTCGGCGAGATGCACATAAAGAATGTAGGAGGTTACATCGGCCGAAACGTTGTAAGAATCACATCCAAGATGAGTTCAGATTTTAAAATCTTAAACTATAAAAACTAAATATAATCGCCAGTAAAATATTTTGCTACACAGGACCATAGTTTTATATATACATAGTAGGGAAACAACATTTTCAATGAACGGTAAAGTTTTTCTTTTCTCAGCAGGCACTTAGTCAATTGTTTTGAAACCTAGCATATATTGATGTCATACCTCACACTATTATCCTTACTTTTTCAGAAGCTTTTGCCCATATGAGTAATCAGAAAAGCAAACATCAGAGTATGTGATTTACTGAATGCAATCGTCACACCAAAGGAGATTTTAAGAATAGTTGAGGTGTCCATAAAGACTGTTTATAATGTAAAGAATAGAACGACAATGAGAAAAATTAATACAAGGAATCTGGAAGTGGGGGAACCAACAACAAACGTACCAAAGCTTTTACTAAAGCTCCAAAATCCCAAATCCAAAAGGATCTAACCAAATGCATGTGGCAAATGGCAATTTAACTTGAAATAGACAACCAGACTATAAGAAATGCAGTAAAATACGATTTAAAGTAAAAATCAACACTAAAAAGAACACTAAAACATTTGTTGACAACAGCTATAAAGGAAAAGGTGCGATAAAATTACGGTCAATGCTGTTCTGAACTGCAGAAATGACAGATTTATCGCAAAATCGACAGCTAAAAGTAAGGAAACATTCAGAACAAAACACCCTGCTTAAATTATGTCTTTTGGTGTTATGGTTTCCGATGGAAAGAAAATGCCTATAAAATTCTACAAAGCTGATAAAAAGATCAATGTTAATACTTACTACAATACTCTGAGATACTAGGTATTCCCATGGTTTAAAGCAAACAACACAGATGATAATTATGCATGGACACAGGATGGCCTGTGGACGAGTGGTTATAGCACTTGTCTTTGGGCTGGACGACCCGGATTCGATCCCACTCACGGCATGCGAATTTTCGGGTCTGAAAACTCCCTCTGTCCACCCAGCAGTAAATGGGTACCTGACTAAAACTCAGGGAAGATTCAAGACAGCGGAAGGAGAGGGATGGGCTCCGCCTTCCATTCTTAACAAATCACCGCCGCTACGGCCATGGGCAGTGTACGATGTCGGCAACGACACTCGTGCGCGTCCAGGCTATGCGACCTTTACCTTTTTACCTTACAGGATGGTGCTTCAGCCCCCACAGCTAGAAAAATATAAGATTTCTTCAAATCCAACTTTAGCAAATATTTAGGAATCACGTTTATGGCCGCTTTCGAGCCCAGATTAAAACACTCTGGATTATTCTATTCTGGACGTTTTAGAACATACTACCAATAGAACATCATACAGCAATGTCGACTCTATTAAATATATTATTAAAGAAGAATGGGAGAAGTTGTCTCTCGAATATTTGAGGAATACTTGTGCAAGTTTCAGGAAGCGTGTGAAAGCAGTTATTTAAAAGAAGGAGGACACATAGTATAAAAGCATTTTCTATTATGTCAATTTTCTTGTGGCAAATAACTTCTCGTGACTTTCACTAAACTAATTGGTCATACACTGTCTTTCATCTCCGCCTTAAAATATTGAACATTTTGCTTCCCCACTGTATAATTAAACTGATTTGTCATACACAGAAAAATGAGACAATAAAATTAAAAACGAATAACAGTTTTTTTTTTATTGATGATTAAAAATGTTTTTGTAAGTAATCTGAATTGGATTTTTGTTTGAAATAACATTTTCGTTAGTTAGTTCTGCTTAAGTTTGAAACCTCATTTTCATCGCTTACTGTGCAGACTGAATGGACGCATTATATATGAATCAGAGTGGTACGACTTTTCTACAGACTCTTGTTGGCATCGCTTCCCCATTTCTTTTTAGAATCACGTACTTAAGGTAGTTTGTGTGATGATGATAATTGAGGGTCAACATTCAGAAAATGCTTTATTCACCTTATTTCTACATAACGGCGAATTATTTAGAGAAAGCGAATGTGTGATATTATAGACTGCCCCCTTCCCCACGTGACCATAATGTTCATTTTGGAAGTGCCTCAGTGATCGGATGATAAGATAAGTGGAGAGGTGATTGAGAACCCACTGAAATCTATTGAACCTCTCCGGACAGGTGACGCATGACAGGTTGTTTGATGGTTTTTAGGTGGACAGCTGTGAGCGGCTGAGAACACATGCGGAAGTAATCATTTACGCTGACTGATACAAAGACCGGACACTTAGTATTTCCGGTCGAAACTAAATATATTCATCAGTTAGAGTTAGGCTTAAAGAAGATTGTGGTAGACCGAGGATCGGGTCGAGCAGACGATGAGATGAGCTGACTTCAACCAAACGACAATGATGCATCGACAGACAAATTATCTCAGTTGAGTCCTAGATGATAAACATGAAATTAACTAACATGTGAACCCTAGTGTTTTGGGGTCCTTTTCCGCGACGATGTCACACACAGACAACTGACCTCTACACAATGCATTAGAGTTTGTGTTTTTTTCTTGTGAGTGCGTTGCTTTATTGTATACTTGTAAATCAGTGCGATAGACGACATGGCCAGAACGAGAGATAAAGATGAATAGAAAAGCACGGCACAAACGTTGGGGTCGACGGTCGTCAGGGACAGGCATATGGTCTTACAAATAACACTATGTTTATATTTCGGAATTTTTGAAATGAGGATTTGTATTATTTGAATTATTCGGACTACTGTACACATATTGAATCATATTGTCACAACGTTTGAGCAGATGTAACATTCTACCTTCTTCAAGTCGATCTCTGGAATTTTTATTTCAAATCAAGGAATATTTATTCATGTTGAAATTGTGCGGACGCAGCACAGTACAATTGATTTAAGTGCGTTCCATTTCCACTCGGCACAGAAAGAGGAAAAGTGAAAAGAAAAAAAAGAAGGAGTAAGCCTAACGAACGGAAAGAGAAAGAGTATCTTTTTCACGTTTGCTTGTCTCGTGCGTCTATTTTCTAATATATCACATACTTACAGGTGGGACCACGTGACTGTTGCTAACCTCCACAAGTGAAATTGGTGCTATGTAACCGACAAGATTCGAACTTGGCGCACTTAGGTCGTCCATTCACGTCATTATCCATTTTACTACTGCAATCTCTCGACGCATCTTAAGAATAGTCGTTTTTGTTGAAAAAGTCAATAACAATCTTGTTCAAAAGAGTGGACAGATCCGCACGTCTGCCCTTTATATCTTAAACATTTTAATTAGATAGAAAAAAAGTGATGTTTACATAAAAAATGTTTTTTTTTTTAAATACTGAAGACTAATTATTTAATATTTGTGCGTTTAATTTTTTGGTGTACATTTTTTCCAGCTCAGGCGCCGACAAAAGAAAATACGTTTTTTTCCCTCTGATAATAACGAATCCTAATCTGACTTAATGAATACCGCATCGTTTTATAATAATAATAATAATAATAATAATAATAATAATAATAATAATAATAATAATAATAATTATTATTATTATTATTATTATTATTATTATTATTATTATTATTATTATTATTATTATTATTATTATTAGTAGTAGTAGTAGTAGTAGTAGTAGTAGTAGTAGTAGTAGTAGTAGTAGTCTTTAGCCCCTAGAAGTCGTCACACTAGTCTTTACTAGTGATCTTTCACTAGAAAAACAGGTGATATTCCCTGGGATCTGAGTAACAGCAAATATTTCCAGATTTCCAGTATTCTCTATTTCTTTCTATCGCCACAGCAACTTGTTGTTCTCACACAAGCCGTTTATCAGTAATTTCTCACTGATAACGGTCGGTGGTTTTATTTGGAATTTGAGTGACAATAAGTCTCTTAAAACTTTGAATACCTTCAATACCTTTACTTTCATGGACCTGGATATCTTCTTGAAGTAAATCCGGTGGTAAAATCAAAATTTCGCGTGGAGTCACCCTAAATTGCTTCCGGGTTCACGCTGACCTCGAGTTATACTACTTTTCATGATCCAATCTATGGGTTAAATAGAATTTACAAGGGGCATGCTCTTGGACTAAATCTAGTGGTGAGGTTACAGTTAAAGAGATTTGCGGAATATAGCCATCGTTCAGTTGCCACTCTGACTGGTAGTACCTGTCAGAGTGTGATCTTTGAGTTAAATAGATTCGGTAATTTGCGGACTATTTATTCATGAAATATATGTCTACAAAATAAATTACTCTATAAATAAAATATTTTACTAAAATTACCGATTGATTTCGGCATTAAATGACCCAAAATTATCCACAGATAACAGTTTCGTCGTTTCAAGACTTACCAGCGTGGTTAGACTTAGCGAGATTCGCAACACAAACCTACGTGGTTTAATTTGGGTGCACTACCAATTACTGATTATTAATTATCATTATATATATATATATATATATATATATATATATATATATATATATATATATATATATATATATATATATATATATATGATATTATGATAAATATATTTTTTTGAATTGTTGTACAAATATAAATGTGTTTTATCCTTTTCCGGGAATCATCAGTGTGGAGGATGACTGCTCCGCCACGCGCACGATTCAAAATCCAAACTCAAGTCACCTTTAAACTTCAAGTTTAAACCTCTACCAATGCGGACTACTCAACACCTATGGGGAAAAGGGGAGAATTAAGGTCTATTTATGCCTATACAATCTCAACAATCCAATCGAACGAAATTCGTATTACGCATTGATTGGCAGCCTAATTTCAATTCTTTTAAAGACCACATCCTCTTCTTTCCCATGTTAATTGATGGTGGCCTGGGGATTGAATATCAAGCTGCAGAATAAAGCGTGACTTTGTAACTGAGATCGAGTCATTCGACCGGCAGTAATTATAATCTCTTACACTGAAAATTGTGTAAGCATGAAACACATGTGCTTGTAAGAAAAATAATCAATATTTATATAAAAATATTGTATATATATATATATATATATATATATATATATATATATATATATATATATATATATATACAGGGTCATTCATAAGTCACTTCACTTAGCTATTTAAAATGTCATTTACAATTGAAGAGCGAATTTTTATTGTTATTCATATGACCAAATTCGATGAATCTCTCACACTTGTTGAAAGGCAATAGAAACGTGATGTGAACAGAAAGCCTCCTTCGCACAACACCATAATCAATCAAATATGCTACAAAGAGTTGTACATTCCTTGCCAAAAAGAATGGATCTATGCATGCAGAACGAAGGTGGAAATTTTGAGAATTTGCTGTAATTTTAAACTCCCACAAATGAATTTGTTGAATAAACTTTCTGTTTTGTATTACCGTATTTTTTAACTTTAGAATTTCAAAAATAAATAGCTAAGTGACTTATGAATCACTCTGTATATATATATATATATATATATATATATGTGTGTGTGTGTGTGTGTGTGTGTATCTGTTTGTTTGTTTGTTTCTCAGTACACGCTGGTTTAGGTCATAGTCTTGTAACAAACCGGTAATACCCCTGGTATGGTATTTAGCTCTGGCCAACAAAGGAGGAAAGCATACAGGGAATATCAATTTAATAAGCAGACCCCAGTCGCATGTATATCTCGGTTATGGGAAGATGACATACATCGCCTAGCATTCTCAAATGGTCACTTATTTGGTACTAGCCAGGTTCCACGTCGCTTAAAATCAGTAATCAAACGAGAACCGGTGTCTCAATGCGATTATGCCATATATTTTGTCTTGTAACGCCATTCATTAAAACAAGTGGGGTCAAAGGTACATCCCTCAAGAAAATCGTGCATAGTGAATGACGTAGCCAAATGGTCCTTTATGACATTTTATGCAGGTGTTTTTTTACAAAACGAACCGTCTAAACTCATAGCAGTATAGTATACAAGGTGTTCTAGACAGATTTGATATTTATTGATATTCTTTCATCTTAGAATCATTATGTAATATGGTGTATATAATAGAAGTAAAGCGCAACAGATATCTGTTCGTCTTTACTATTGGTGGATTCGATAGCTGTAAACCATCGACAACTGAATAGAACCGGAATATTGGAAGAGAGTAACTTGCATCATAATGATTTGCCACGGATTAAAAGATTCGGAAATCATAGTGTTCCTTGAATACTGTGAACACCGTGATATGTGAGCTGGAGAATATATATATATATATATATATATATATATATATATATATATATATATATATATATATAGAGAGAGAGAGAGAGAGAGAATGGTAGTTTGCTTGAAGCATTGCTGGGAATAGTAGTAGTATGTTTTTAAAAGGCTGTGGGCAATGCAAATTCCGGGTAAGATGTAAGCTGGAAGGAACAAAAATAATAAATCGAATACAAATGTGACTTAATATTTATTTTTTCTTAAAATCTTACATAACAGCAAGTGTGGTGTTAGCTGTTTGTGTGATGTCCGGATGATTATACAAAGCATTTATTTAATATTTTGGGAGAAGAAACTTCCCTTTGTCAAAATTAATAAACACCAGAGGAAAATTCCGTCCGTGCAGAGAATCTGCCAAATCCAGATCTTACCCGGAATTTGCATTGCCCACAGCCTTTTAAAAACATACTAATATATATATATATATATATATATATATATATATATATATATATATATATATATATATATATATATATATATATATGGGAAGAGAAGGATGAAGGTAATCCGACGTAATGGGAAAATGAAAAAGGAAAACCAAAAAATGGATGTTTTTTATGTGTACATCAACGTTTCGTCTTTATTTATAAGCCTTCATCAGGATGATAAAATAGAGAAAAAATGTCATGCAAGTACAGATACATGTAGGGTAGACATATTGGGAGGAAAAATAGAATGAAATAATGGCCACTGCTGGGTGGACGTCCGTATTTGTTGGAGAAATAGAAATGAATGTTGAAGAAAATGAGTGGGGGGAAAAAATGGAAGGATGGGGTGAGCAAGGACTACTGTGGCTGGTGGTAAGAGAAAGAGGTGGGGGATGAGCAGGGGTAAAGTGGATGGTAGAGAGGGAGTGGAGGAAGAGGGGGGAGGGAGGTGTTTGACCAGATGGCTGCGGTCAAGATTGAAGGGGAAAAGTAAGTTGGAATGTTTGTGTATGGGGGGTGTATGCAGGGAAAGGAGGATGGGTAGAGAGGGAGGGGGCAGCTGTGATTTTGGTGGATGGGCGAAAGTTATGGTCTTAGAGAACGTTTTGAGAAAATGAGGGAATTTAAGAAGGGATATGGGAGAAAATAGTTGAGAGGGGGAGAGGGAGGATTTGTTGTGATAGGGTGTGAAATATTTGAAATATTTGGAAAATGATAGCAATGAGTGAGGGATTGGAGGGGTGGAGGAGGGCGGTGATATATATATATATATATATATATATATATATATATATATATATATATATATATATATATATATATATATATATATATATATATATATACTAGAAGAATACTTGTCCCACGACGGCTAAAATGAATTCTTCGAACAGAACAGTTTTGTACAACTTTCCTGTCTTTCTACGAAGAGTAAAATAAAGATAAAACGATACTAAACTGTATTCTAATTTTGATCAAAATCCATTACATAGTTTTGATTCTAGAAAATGTCTTAAACTATGAGATTAAACTTAAAGGGGGTTCAAAAATATGAAAATCTGGTTTAATTAGTATCAAATGACTATGGATCAAATTCAATGCAAATTTGACAATTTTAAATTTCAAATGGGATGTTGTGCTCATATTATTCCCTCTAAAACCACTTTAAATTATTCCAAAGAAACTCAAATTATGAGAATATTTATTAATTGATGTTTAATACTTATTGTTAAAATCTCACAAAAATCGGAGGTTCTGAATTTTCACAAAGGGCTCCCACTCCTTTTTTTCCTTTCTTTAACATAAAACTAAATTAAACTAAATATAGGATACATTGGACCCCTTACGCCTATCAGCTTTATTTAAAAAAAATTATAATGATCGGTTAATTAGTTTAGGAGTTAATCCTACGAATATATAAACATATGAAAATACCTAACTTTATAAAGATAGAGATATGTGCATGCTCAGAAAAATACCTAACTTTATAAAGATAGAGATATGTGCATGCTCAGAAAAATACCTAACTTTATAAAGATAGAGATATGTGCATGCTCAGAAAGGTACCTAACTTTATAAAGATAGAGATATGTGCATGCTCAGAAAGGTACCTAACTTTATAAAGATAGAGATATGTGCATGTTCAGAAAGGTACCTAACTTTATAAAGATAGAGATATGTGCATGCTCAGGAAGGTACCTAACTTTATAAAGATAGAGATATGTGCATGCTCAGAAAGGTACCTAACTTTATAAAGATAGAGACATGTGCATGCTCAGAAAGGTACCTAACTTTATAAAGATAGAGATATGTGAATGTTCAAAAAGGTACCTAACTTTATAAAGATAGAGATATGTGCATGCTCAGAAAGGTACCTAACTTTATAAAGATAGAGATATGTGTATGCTTAGAAAAATACATAACTTTATAAAGATAGAGATATGCGCCTGCTCAGAAAGGTACCTAACTTTATAAAGATAGAGATATGCGCATGTTCAGAAAGGTACCTAACTTTATAAAGATAGAGATATGTGCATGTTCAGAAAGGTACCTAACTTTATAAAGATAGAGATATGTGCATGCTCAGAAAAATACCTAACTTTATAAAGATAGAGATATGTGCATGCTCAGAAAGGTAGTGTCTTCCTGTGTTTTGTGTTCTCCAAATGCTATAAATTCCCAGATTCATTTAGTTTGCTCTCTTTCGTATGGAATGCGAATTTTCCACATAAATTCCTATAGGCTGTCTGGCGGGATTCATGAATCTTCTTCAGAAGAATAAAACAAATATCTTTACAAGTAACATAAAACTAAAACAGCATAAAAATATTCATAAAACTCGAAACATTTTATAAAAAAATCAACTGAGACAAAACTAAAAATAATAGAAGACACATGAAAAAGGACAATACAGAAGAAATAACTTAAAACAGAAACATAATCATTCAATATTTAAAATATTGTCATATATATTTAAATGAATAGATACGAAAGTTTTTTCCTATTTGACCAAACTATCTCCTTATAATATATGTGGATACATGAAATAATAATAATAATAATAATAATAATAATATATATATATATATATATATATATATATAAACAAAAGTTACGGAATAATCTTAAAGGCCCTTTCAACTCTTATCTCGTCAGGATAAATCGGTAATTCCTGGGGTTATTTTATCATGATGAACTAACAAACATACTCTAAACTGCCAAAGGAGGGGATAATGCCTTGGAGCATGTTTTCATAACAGATACTACACTACCTACTCCTAAAATAGACGAGGTAATACCTGGGAGTATACCCTATAAAAAGAGAAAATAATGCCTGCGAGAAGGATATCATGACAGAAGGACAGATACTATCTCCCCCTCCCAAAAAGGAGGTAGTCCCTTGGAATACGGTCTCATGACAACAGAACAGACAATAAATTACCCCCTTAAAAAGGTGAAGGTAATTTCTGGGAGGAAAGTCCTATGACAAGAGAATGGATACTACATTACCTTCCCACAATACAAGATAATACAATAAAGGATGATGTAATATTTGAGAGGATCCCTCTTAAAAAAGATGTAATAATTGCTGAGAGGACTGTCTTATGATAACAGAAACTTTATTACACTACCCATCCCCATTAAATATATTCCGATTAAATCATGTTCTTTTATTTATTATGTGGTTTAGTCGTCAATTGAGTTATCTTCCCTTTGCAGATTGGCTGTTTGGAGTCTATAAACATAGATGGCTCTGCTGGTAGTCAATTTGCATAGGTGGTGGGTTTTAGGTTTCAACCCGCTGCGGAAGTGGAACAGTAACTGATGTACTATCTAAAAAACGTGTCAGTTAACGGAGTGCCTCATCATCTATTAGATATACGGAGAGTTTCCTTACCATCAAATGACGAGGTTGTTGAAGTTCCTCAAGAAGAACCCGCACGAAGGTCGCAACGCGAACGAAGACTGCCGGCCGGCGCGGATTGCAGATTATGAAACCAATTATTGATCTTGAAGATCAAGGAGGCGTGTGGTTTAGTCGTCAATTAAGTTATCTCCCCTTTGTAGATTGGCTGTTTGGAGTCTATAAACATAGGTGGCTCTGACTGGTAGTCAATTTGCATAGGTGGTGAGTTTTAGTTGTCAATTGAGTTACCCTCCCTTTGCAGATTGGCGGTTTGGAGACTCTAAACATAAATAGCTCTAGTTGGTAGGCAATATGCAGAGGTGATGGGTTGATTAGTATAAGAATCGTACACTTTGGATTGAATAGTTGAGTTCTTAATACAGCAAAGTGAAGTGCGCAGAGAAAGAGGTAGAGTTGGAAGTCGGTTGAACACTGGATTGCCAGTAAAAAGTTTTTATATAAACTTTCTCTTACGGATAGACCACACATTCATTTAAAATGCCTAGTCACAAAAACATAATTTCTAATGGTTCCTTGGTCTTTCGGCCAATATCGAAGTGTTGTATCTGTGCTCGGCATCCCTTCTACGTTTTACTAATGCTGTAAGTTTAAACCGGAAGTTTCATGCAAATTATCTTCCTTGTAAATTAAATTCTAAGAAAGTTTTTAAAACGCTATAACTTTTTTATTAAATCGCTTTAATTTATTTTATAAAGTATTAAAATAATATTACTATA
Source organism: Sepiola atlantica (assembly GCA_963556195.1). Taxonomy (NCBI): domain Eukaryota; kingdom Metazoa; phylum Mollusca; class Cephalopoda; order Sepiida; family Sepiolidae; genus Sepiola; species Sepiola atlantica. Next base: position 78,326,610 of record OY744521.1, read on the forward strand.
AAAAAAAACTATTGCGTATATATAAGAAAGTATGTCAAAAATTAGAAATATATATTACATGATATTAATTTATTAAAACTCTTTATAACATAAATATACAAATGGCGAATACCTAAGGTGTTTATGGATGTTTGGAGATTACTATATATACGGTATTTCAAAACATTATGTTGTATTATAGAATTAAATAACCGTTTTCATGTTAATATAGTTAGGATAGATGGAAAATAACTTTCCCATATATATATATATATATATATATATATATATATATATATATATATATATATGGGAAATGAACTTCTCTAAGCCCGGACCTTGGTCCTTCGCTCCCAGTAGTGGCTACTACTTCTTCTCATTAACCCATCATGTCAACCCAATATTTCTATGTACTTGCATGACATTTTTCTAATAAATTATCATCCTGAGGAAGTCTTACATATATATATATATATATATATATATATATATATATATATGACAATATTAATTTTAAATAAATTTATTAATAATATTAAATAATTTTTACTTACATACGCTAGCGTTTCGAGCTTTCGCTCTCATCAGTGCAGGGATAATAATCTGGGACGGTCGCACGGTTCGAACTCCTGCCAGAGAATCAACCTAGACTCAGTATACTTTCTACTAGAAAAGGAATATATATATATATATATATATATATATATATATATATATTCTTTTTCTAGTAGAAAATATATTGGATAGGTTTATTCTACTTTTCTTCTTTTTTACACAAAATAGACTGATCTGACTGATAACCGATAATTTTTAACATGATCAATAAAAAAAAGAACTTAGTGTTTTTCTTTAAGAAAAAAATATTCGTATAGAATCTAAAGCACGAACTTTAAGCAAATCACTGTTTTTCTCAATGAAAGATAAAAATAAATATTGAATCTGAATAAAGAAATGTTCGACTATCCCGTTCCAACCCTGACAGCCCACATTGAATTGGTGAATTGTGTGGATGTCAGATGATAAACAATTCACAATACACATAAGAGGACATTTCTGTCTGTGAATAGTTGATGTTTTGAAAACATGTCTGTTAGAGGAAAAAAGAATTGACAAAATAAATCAGAAGGAGTTTTTGAGTCAGCCATGTTGTTTCCTAAAGTATGAACTGGCTTTCCGCTGAGACGATTACAATACATGCACGTATTTCAAATAAGATTTAAAAAATAAATATGCTATGGATTTATATGTGATTGAACTGTTAAATACTAGGGTGGTTCGAATTTGTCGGGCACAATTCAGCAGTGAATACGACGAATCACACTATGCTCTTCGATACCGAGCTCGTCCGGATATTCTCCGAATGGAGCTCGCCTGATTTTCCGCTATGTGGCGTTATACTCCATTTTTTTTACTTATCCCAAAACGCGGAAGGTGTTTAAAGATGCATTCCCCCTCAGCAAAAATGAATAGTCGAAACAAGAAAGGCTTTTAATAGCTTACATTTATTTTAGTAGAAATGCCGGTATACAGTCGTCTCCCCAGCCCCCGCTGGAGGAAGCAAAAGCCAGTACGCCATCTCACGTCAATCTTAAGGCTATCTCTCTTGTTTTCCCCGATTCTCTCTCGATCGGTGACTGTAATTCTGAAAATTGTTTTTCTTCAGACATTCATCATGAATCCAAAATAACTAAAAAAAAATAATCAAAGAATAAATGTTTATATTTCCATTTTTCTTCCCAAACTTGAAATTGTCAAAACAACCACATTCGCATTCCAAATACCAACACATCGCTCTTGACTTACATCTCATTATCATCTAGATTATAACTCCTATTCACTATCCTGCTTCCTCGATCACCCTGGGTGATCTCGTTACATCTATAGAGTGGAGCACGGCTTCATAATTCACAGTTTCAGGCCTACCTGACCTTGCCTGATCGCTGATGTTTTTGTAAGGCGAACGAATTTTCTTGAACCACCTGGTCACTGTGTTGTGATCAACTATGCACACCAAATAGTTCCTTCCGCGATGTTATGCCCAATTCGGAACTCGTAAAAAATAAGTTTCTGTAGTAGACGAAATTGCATATTTCAAACTACAGTAAAACTCCTATGCTATGAACTTTTAGCCTGTTCATAGCATATGATTGATCATAGCGTAAGATGAATTAGATGACTATGAAATATATTTTTTCATTAAACGATATAGAAAATGAGTCTAGGTTTAGCCAACTATAGTAATATTTTATGAGGATAATTAAAGAAACTATATGTTAACAAAATGGATTTCTTAGGAAAATTGATAAACGCAAATAGACATTAAATGCCTAAATATTAATAAAAATTGTTAATAGATACTGCATGTATATTATTGCACTAAAATGATTAAATATCCTCATTATTTTCAAAAGTATTCCCGTTCAATGATTTCATTGAGTCTTTTATGTTTTATCAAAATACTTTGTTCAGTTCCATTTTCTTAAAGCAACTCTTTTCTTCCAAGACTGTTAGAAGTGATTCTGCATTTCTTTCTAAAAAGGGTGTACGTGCGTTAGTATATCGACAAAAACATCTTTAGATATATTAATTTATAGAAATATATCAATTAACTTTATAATTTACTTTCTTTAACTACAGCGGGTACTTTCCACGGCGTCAACTGCTTTAGTCACGTTGTATTCGTGCCACAACTTATCACATATGTAAATATTGTTAACAATTTCAAAGCAAGATTGTATTACTTATATGCATTTAAAGTTAAGTGTATATATGATTTGCTAGATTCAACGGATTACCAAGGTCAAAATCAATGCGACGAAATGAGTGTCAGTCGAGAGTGGAGAACTTTATGAGAGGATTGAGAATCATTGTCAGTTGAGAGATGAAAAACTTTATGAGAGGATTGAGAATGAGTGTCAGTTGAGACATGAAGAACTTTATGAGAGGATTTGGAATGATTGTTAGAATTGACCAATGTTGAACAATTGTGGGGACGCCATGTTTTAACCTGCAGGGAAGCAGTTCCGTGATGATGTGTTCCACAGACAAGAAGCCTTTGCGAAACATATCTGTAATTTGATTGGCCCTACCCTTTTTTCTTCTCTGTACCCCCTCTCTCTCACTGACGTGATATTGCTAGTGGCAGTCTTTTCTAGACTATTATGGCATGTGTTATTCAGAATTGCGTGATCTATTCTCTGTTTCTTTTGTTCCAGCTCGTTTGAATCGTTGGTCTAGTTGTCTCCACCAATTCGCTGTTTTTATACCTTATTGTAATACAGCTTCTTATTTTAGTAGCTTCTGTCCAAGAACTGCAGGCTTGTAGAACTCTCTTCATGCTGACTGTTTTCCTTCTACCTATAGCCTTGGTCTTTTTAAGACTGAGACAAATACGCATCTATTGTCTCTGCAATAATCATCTTTAGTTTTTGTTAGCTCTTTATATCAAGTGGCTTCATGTCTTGTCTGGAGCGATTTTCATTAAAAACAAAAAAAACTTTTCGTTAAATTTTCACCTGACGCCAGGTAGACGGAGAACGAAAGGGGATTTTTTTTCGTTGTGGTAGAGGGAAGAGTTATCGCTGTGAATATCTTAGAAAGATGAACCAGAGAGTGGAGCTCAGTCTTTCACTATAGGATCAACATATAAGAGGGTAGATAGCTCATTAACTTCATCACATGACAAAAACGATTGATTTTTCAATTGCTATATAAATTTTAACGAATAAATATGTAGTGTAAAGTCTCAGTAGATAAGGACGTGTAGACATGTTTTGCCCCCTCTAAAATAGTCCAGAAGAAACTCGTAGTTAAAGCCATGGTTATCAAGTAGTATGAGTTGAAAATATTTAAAATTAAAATGGCCGTCGTCTTTAAAAAGGGATTACTATGAACATCCTAATTACCTGGACCTCGGAGATTGTAAAACTTATATAACAATGTAATCACACATGTCTGTCCATGTGTGATTACATTGTTACTATATAGACATAACTTATATGCTGATCTTCTTGTGTAGCAACGTTAAAATTATAAATACACATACACACATTTTACATACACACATCTCTATTCAAAACGAAGTTTTAGCAATTATTTATTGAAGAAAAATGAATATATATATATATATATATATATATATATATATATATATATTCCAAATTAATAAGACTATATAAACCCAAAATATTCAATTTATATAGCCCATCTTTAAAAAACGCAAACAACAGAAACAGCTTTCACTGCTAACAATACATAAGCACCGTCTCCTTAAATTCTAAACAAATATTTTCATTTTGATTTTTTTTTTACTAATGTTTCAATCGATATAACGAGCATCATCAGAGCTTTAAACAAGAAAAGGTATTAACCTTTTTTTTGTTCATTAGTAAAAAAAAGTCAAAATGAGAATATTTGTTTTGATTTTAATAAAATAATATACGCATCTAACAAATGGTTTCTGAATGCATTTAGCCTCTTTCTTTACCTTTTTAATTCTAAGATGCTTAAAAAATGAACTTTCCCAAATTCATATCTACTTGCGAGCCATTTGCGTTTTTTAAGTTCAGATTTAAAGGGCATTTTCACCGTTAGTTCACACAACACCCGGACGCCAACTTTCACCCCCACCAGGAAGGATTTTTACGTTATACATGAAAAAAAGATTAATACTTTTTCTTGTTTAAAGCTCTGATGATATCGTTATATCGAGTGAAATATTAGTATATATAAAAAAGTAAAAATTAAAATATTTGTTTTGATTCTAATAAAATAATATACGCATCTAACAAATGGTTTCTAAATGCATTTTGCCTCTTTCCTTACGTTATATATATATATATATATGTATATATATACATATATATGTATATATATACATATATATGTATATATATATGTATATATATATATATATATATATATATATATACGGCACAATATACGTTGACACACCGAAGTTAAGCATCGAGCCTGGCCAGTACTAAATGGGTGACCATTTGGGAATACCAGGTGCTGCATGTGCTCTCTGCTTATCTCGGCATAGTTTCCAGTCGTCTTGTATTACTACCTGCCATTGGAATCAAGCAATGCCGACTCAGGAGAGCGGTTGTTGGGGATTGCGCAACCCTTTTAATTACAAATTCACCGGGAGAGTCAATCATATATATATATATATGTATATATGTGTGTGTGTGAAAAAATGACAAACGGAAAACAAGTTAAAGTGCAGGAGAAAAACAAGATATTTTTTGACCGGTTTCGTTCGTGGCGAACATCTTCAGAAAATGAAGATATGGAAATAATTTTATTTTGAAGGCACACGCATGGGATGAGGGAAGGATGATCTGATTGGACAATATGAGAAGATATTAAGTGATGTTGGAATATGATAAATGGGTGACACATTCTTCTATGTTTCCTATTCTTCTGTTTATATTTTTATTTATTTTCTTTCTCTTTTTTACTATAAAACCTAATGAGCTAGTATGGAGAAGGCGGTGGGGGAGGTGGAAAGGCGACAAGAGGGAAGAAAGGACAGATAAGCTGGCTAAGGTAAACAAATGGGGTGGGCATGAAATTTATATACTGGATGTTAGAACTCAAAGATTAATAAGAAAGAATCAAAGATAGGTCTGCTAATTTGTCACACATTAGGTTTTTAAAGAGCAATTGTCATTTTTTCACACATTTTGTCCACCACGACATTTCATTTTCATTAATTATCGTGTACCTTACCCCATATATATATATATATATATATATATATATATATATATATAGACAGACGTCTTTTCGTATGGCTCTTTAGTGCAGCTGGAAGAGCGAATTTAGGGACATTATAATGCTTACATATGTTTATATTTGGATTATCTGCTGTTGAAAGTGCTTAATTCTTTTATGAAGAGCTATAGCTAACACTAAGTTACAGTCTCTTAATTCTTTACAAGAGAGCCTTACCTCCGAGGAGAAAATAACCCAAGAGGTTGAACACTACAGATATATGATGTCCATAGAAAAACAGAATAAAATTGTGTGCTTAGAAAAGCTAGCAACAAATTAAAGAGCAAAGAGGGAAGCGGTGTCTAAATGCGAACGAGTTAAATAAACTAAGATGGACAAGTGATTGTATACGTAGATGCCATTGCCACTGTTAGTATAGTGTTATTAAACTGGGATAGGGTTTAGAAGAACTGGAGAAAATTATAGCTTCGTAGAATATCCAGTTATCTATTTCGATCACATATAAAAATAAATAACATATATTATGTAATAAAAAACATGTTTACTGATAAGTAACATAAGATTGTATGACGGAGACTTACATCGCCGAAGCAAGAGAAGGCGAATCGTTTGTATATGGACATGGTAAACTTGTTTAGGCGAACGTTAGCGAAGGTGTAATGAAATGACACAGCGCACCTATCATCAGCCAAAACGAGGCTAATTCAAACAGGGGATTCTCGTTTCTCACGCAACACCGAGGAAGGATAAAAAGAGTTTTTGGTTGAGCGGCAGTTTTTGTCCATGGAACTGGTGCATACAAGCTTCATGTTTCGCAGAAGGAAAGAGAGAATGAAAAGTAAAATGAAAACGAAATATACAGAGGGAGAGAGAGAGAGAGAGAGAGAGAGAGAGAGAGGGGAGAGAGAGAGGAGAGAGAGAGAGAGATAGAGCTCCCGTTTGTAGCGTACGTGTTGGGAGTAGGTTCTAGTTACAATCTTTATTTTTTGATGAGTTAAACATTGATAAAATACTCTTGAAGAAGCAATTTATTTAACTTATTAGAGATTATTAACTAAATATTATTAACTAAATATTATTAACTAAATATTATTAACTAAATATTATGGGGCAAATATTAAAAATACAGTTTGGAAAACTAATACAAATTTAAAAAAAATCTGTAGGTATGAGTGACCTTACAAGACAAATGGTGATCGAATAATTTGTATTAAGAATTAAAGCAAACAAAATATAATGGACAAAGTTATTAGAATCTTTATTCATTCTCAAGTTAGATGAATATATTTGTTTAAAAATAATCTGTTATTTAGAAAATCAAAAAGTAAAGAAGATCGGTGAGAGTTAATAAATACAGTTTCTAAAGCTATAAATATATAGATAAAAACGTCATGAATATCACTGACGCATACGGTGTTTTCCTTCGTTGTAATAATTTCCTGAGTTTTTCGTAAATTTTCACTAACGTTTTAAATATATGTTCGACAGACGATTATCAATATTATAAGTATTTCTTACTATCCTTGTTTAAAAATCATTGTGCATAAATAATAGCATATCTAAATAATAGAGTATATAAATAATAGTATATATATATGTATAAATATATATATATATATACATATATATATATATATATATATATATATACATATATATATATTAAAATAGGAAAGTTCATATTTTTTCTTTTTAAACATCTTTTTAAGAATTTAACAATAAATGAGGCTAACAAGCCTTTAAAAGCATGTTCAGATGCAATATTTATTAATAAAATAACATCAGAATAGATTTTATTTTCATTTTATACTTTGATCTTTTGACTAAAAATTTCGCGAGAAGCCTCGCATCTTCAGAGTATGAATAGAAGTTGTAATATTTCCAACAGTTCTTAAGTGGGAAATGGACGCTGTGTTGTTATATATATATATATATATATATATATATATATATATATATATATATATATATATATATATATATATATATATATATATATATATATATATATATACGATCTTTCACAGCTGAATTTATACCTTATAAATCTTTGAAGGTATCGTAAAACTAATTCGACCAACATTATAGATATTTACGAAATAAATAAAAATGTGTATTGATAGACTTTTTACGGCATTTACTGTTCTACCTCGATAAATATAAAACTCATAAATGTATTTTATCTTTGTATACATGTATTTGAGATTATTGCGGTGTAAACTCAGGCCACCCGTAACTAATAAATATAATAAACGGTTGTAGGGTTCGATTTTGTTGATATTCTACCGACTGGAATAGACATAAAGATTGATAAAATAGATGGAATCCAGTAACTAATTTCAAAAATGAGAAGAGCGTCAGAAAAGTAGACAACTAATGATACATCGATCGATCGATATTTGGACGCGCTAATAATATTAACCAATGGAAATAAGAAGACATAACCGAATTAGATAATAATTGATGACATATAAATTACATTTTCGATGGAATGACGGCGTTAGAAGCTGATTTGAGTTACTGTTAATCGAAGATAATCGAATTTGTCAAATGTTCGCCAAAACTGACAAAGTTAATTTTTGGCTCAAGGAATACATATAGATAAATTCACAAATCTATAAGTGCATAATGTACCCGGCTCCTCTAGCTTTCGTGACGTCACCAGTTCGGCCGTTCCAGGTTCGGTTGGTCACCCGGTATTGCTCGGGAGAAGTTTCCGTTCTGATGAAGTTTACTAATGTTGAAACGCTTAGTCCAGCGACCACTCACCCCCACGTTTGTTTAGATCAGTGAGCAATCAACCAGTTGAATCAGCAACCTTGTCTCGCTGTGAAGAGAAGGGTCATTTCATGCAAGACACTTGAATGGAAAGAATTAAGTCCGTAACGACTTTGTCTGTTTTGTTTTCTTAGAAGAATAATTATTAAAAAAATAATTAAAAATAATGTACACTGGTCTATTTATAAAGCCAGACCGTTCGATAATATCAAAGTTTCACTCTGTGTGTTAGTCGGATCGTCTGGCGCTAATAATTCTATCGTTGTCAGTGAAAATCTGTTCTATGTTCGAGACGAGAAAATAACATATACACAAACTATTATTATGAGTTCGGTGGGGAAAAATACAGAGCAAGTTTTTCCGTCCGATTCTCTCGTAACTGACTGTCGTCCCGATTCTCCCTCTCCGACTATCGGCGTCAGTGGCCGACGACTACTTACTGACCGTTCGTCTGTAACTAAACTGTTCTTCGTTTGGCTTTTTATTGGGACACACCCTGCCTCTATCAGAGAGGAGAGTTCATGCTGGTCTCTGATTTTATCCTGAGAAATAAATTTTATTGCGTTTATCCAGAGCTTCTAAAAGTAATTTCGACACAGCTGAGAGATATTAGGACTGTCTCCGCAGGGTTAATAACCAGCTGCCATCTTAGACGACCCACTTAAGACCAATTGACCTGATTCGAGATTTAACACTTGACCGTCATTTCTAACTCCCGCTGAGTTCAGCTGTCACTCTCATATCGACTTGAGAAGTTAATTCTTTTTTCTTTATCTTTTGATAAGCCTATACAATTAATATAATAGGGTTTTCCTCTTCTCATCACCAACTGTGCGATACATTCAGAGATTTTTAAGGTTTCTTTCTGTCTATTCATACTAGCGCAGTAATTGCACTATCGACCTTCGTAGGCTAACGGTCAACTCATACCGGCGCTGTCCGACACTATCGCACTAATACCTGTAAGTTAATCATGCATGTTCTTACACACAATGTATTCTGATCTATCTTTCTTTCTCTCTCACCCCATATATATGTATATATATACACATACACACATATAATGGTTATAGACTGCTTAAACGATTTCACAGATTAGTGCTTATGAGGGAAATAGTGTTGTATAATGGAGGAGGTGAGACTTCATTTTCCTTCCCTTATCCTAATTGTCACGACTAGTACACTTGAGGCGAATGCGAGCTGTCCACATATTCTTTACCACTGTGGAAGATTGAGTCGTAAAAATGACATTAGCACCAGAAGAGAAGTGAGGTCGCTTAAGTTTACTTTCTTTCTCTTTTTTTCTGCTGCATCTTGCTATAAGTATCGACGGTTATAAGACACGGCTCTTTCCCAGCCTTATTAGGTAGGAAGTTGAAGGTACTCAAACAGCTACAGTTAATTACTTTCGTTTTCCAGAAATATAAATAAACTTGTGAATCGTAAAGAAGTGTCGTTGTTTTTGATCAGCTTTTGTTCCAAGTAAAGATGCGCGCAGTCTTGATTCAAGATGATTGGACATAGGAAAGAATCAGACGAGAATCGAATCAAAGCATGTAGCCAATTCGCGCGTGGCTGTCCTCAACAGATAAATAGTGAATGGCAGCGAAGTTCGTGTTAATATATAGTCCAAGCAGCTTGCACAATACTACAATGACTCTCACTAACAACAAATATTGGTCCGTAGACAAGATATCTGGATTAATATTGAAGTTTGGTAACATCTGATTTTTCTGCTTTCGAGATGAATACCTTTACAGAAGCTGAAGGTCTAATCTCTCTCAGTGAGCTGACAAGTGCTATGGCTTTAAACTTAGTATTTGTACGCAGCCGCGCATGATAGGATTTAAAAATAATACTTGATATATATATATATATATATATATATATATATATAATGTTTTTATTTATACAAACATAATTGGCCACATATGTAAATATATGTTTCAGCTGTTACTTTATTTCAAGTTCAGCTTCTTCGGGCCATATTAACCAAATTGAGAGTAATTAATGGTAAAATAAAATTTTTGCATATCGTGTTTTTGTTAGAGGGAAAGAGAATAGTGGAGGAAGCAAGGTATGTATCCGCTCATATGCTTGTTCGTGTGTGTGTATGTGTGTGGGTGCTTAGATGTGTATGTGTATATGTGCGTATGTACGGAGATTCAGAGTATATATATCGCTATGTTTTTACATGAACCTAACCGATTGATTTAGTAATACACTTATTTGTCATTTATTTTCTTAATTTATGTTTTAGTGTACTTAGATCCTTACATAATTTAAGCTCAATGTCAAAGCCTGCTCCTGACATATGCCGATACTTGTTGAACCTACTATATCTATGGTGTTTGCCATAAATGCCAGCAATCTACTTAGAAGAGTGTCTGTGTATATGTGCATGTAATATATATGTATCGGTGTATATGTGCATATGTGTTTGTACATATGTGTAGGTATATGTATGCTTATGCGTATGCGTATGTGTATGAATATATATACGTATATGTATGTACGTATGTATGTATGTATGTATGTATGTGTTAAGAGTGGGTAAGGGTTATATCAAATTGTTTTGTTTTTAATTTTTTAGGTGTTTTAGAGTTTTTAGATATTTGTTTATAAATTTTGATATATATTTCTTTCGTTTGTTGTCTGTTGACATTTCATAAATATGTCTTCTTAGAGTGTGTGGGGGGAGTGTATATGTATATGGGTATATATATATATATATATATATATATATATATATGCATGTATATGTATATATATATAATTTATTTAGATACTGTATATTACATATTTCAGCAATGTACCGCGGTTTCATCCAAAAGGGCAGATTTATACATCTTTAGTAATGCCCTTTTGGATGAAACCGCGGTACATTACTGAAATATGTAATATGCAGTATCTAAATAAATTATATTAGCTCTCTTATATGATCGAGCATTTTATGTGATTTCTTTTCATATACAACCTGACACACTATATATATATATATATATATATATATATATATATATATATATATATATATGGATAGATAAGTTAAATGCAAAGACTTAGGTAGTATACAAATGAGCAAGCATTAAACCTACCTTATGGCGGTTAAGCTTATAGTAAAACATACTAAAAATACTGCAGCTCAATCTTTAAACCGTTCGGTTATTCACAGCTATCAAATTATAGTTTAAATATACAAAATTATTTCATATTTTATATTAGTTCCAAGAATTCGACATCAATCGTACTTTTTGCGTACGATCGTTTCGGAAACGAAAGGATTTCTTTTATTTATGAAAAGAACATTTATCACTTCGTCAGCACCGTTTAATTAACATCACAATTTTAAGTCGTACACAAAAGACAAACATTATAATCCTCAAATACATAGTTATTATTAAAAAAAATATCAATATTCGTTATAGATTCATTAAAGATTCCCCACTCTATTCGTAAGCAACATTCGTGTGTCTGTATTTATAAACCATTTTGTAAAGTAATGCAATATTGTCAAGTAAGATTTACGAAAATTCTTATGCTGCTACACGTGTCTCATATGTGTTCGTAAAATAGCAGAAAGTAGTGCCATCGTAAAACATTAGTAATATCTGTTATAAAAAGAAACAACTCGATGGAAAATTTTTTAAATCTGATAAATGAAAGATTCGCTTTGTAATTATTAGAAATATAGTTTTATAATCGTTATATAAAACAATCGAATAACTATCTCTATCTCTACAAGCTTTAAATTGTAAATTAAACTGCAATCATAACGGCGATCTTATCATTTTTTAAATTTAGAATGCAAGATGGCGATGCTTAAACGTTACTCATGTATAAGATGCTTCTTGTACCATTAAAATACATTAGTCAAGATAAATTATCGACCCCTTTTGTAGCATGTAAGCGAATAAACAGTGTAGCTAGATGTTAAAATTAAATAGTTTACCTAGTATTATGGTATAGAATTAATTTTAAGTAATATTATTATTATTTTTTAATGTCTATTGTAAATATATATACAACTGTTTATTTGGTAGCTGGATCGGAAACAAACTTAACAAAACATTAGTTTTCGATCTGGGCCAGCTCCACTCTTGAGACCTATATATATATATAAATATATATATATATATATATATATATATATATATATATATATATATATATATATATATATATATATATATGAGAAAAAAGAAACAGTGTTTCAGACAATATGTAAAAATAAAAATGGAATAAAGAATAAGCAATTCAACTACTAACAAAAATAAACTCAAGAACTCATGTTGTAAAGTTCTACCGAGATATTTCGGCCGTCAAGATACGACCATTTTCGTTCGGTTAGTAAACTTTATTTTAAAACGGAAAAGTTTCAAATTTATATAAAGAATGCGATTGGAAGAAAATGTCACGTGTAGAGAACAACAAAAAGGGGGAATAGGGATGCGAAGAATGTTATGAAAAGAGAAAGAAAAGAAGATGAAGAAGAGGAAGAAGAAGAAAGAGAGACCAATCAACCAGTGTCTTTAGAACGTCAGTTGAAAAAGAAGAAAAAGAAGTAGAAGGAAAAGTAAGAGCAAACGTAAGAAAGGGTAAATCGACATTTGACTGTCGAAAGCTACTAAAGAAGAAAAAGAGAGAGAGAAAAAATCACTGCTTGGATATCGCCTGCTGATTGAAATCCAATTCGGATTGAGAACGTCAAAAGTCTACTAGGATTAATAGTAATTTGAAGCAGTTAACGTCGGGGTACGAAACAAGGGAGGAGGAGGAAGCGGGGGAGGAGGAGAAGGAGGAAGAAGAGAAACTAATATGGATATGAATATTCCTGTGAGCACTGGCGAAGGATAATTGTTTCCTGTCATTTTTTGTCGGAGGTGTACACTCGCTTTTATAATAAATGCTTATGAAATTTACCATGTTTTGCTATAAGTAAATATGCAATTTCTAATATATCTATGTGAATCTACGGACATACACGTTCGTCGAGGAATAAAGAAAAAGATGAATTTCTCAGATATCTTTCTACCATATGCTTATTATATATAGAGATAGACAAAGTCGTTGCATAGAAGATGCTTTTGCTTAAAGGTGCTGACACAATAAACACCGATTTCTAAGTGTATATTTCTGCTTTTGCAAATGTGTTGCTCGTGGGAACCTGACAAACAAATGCGGATCGTAAATCTCGGACTTTTGTGCCTGTCCTCAAGAATTTTAGCCGGTGAACTTATTCGGACGTGTCTCGTTTATTAATTTAGCATCTAAACGGTGTCCGATGTATCGCTTGTCTCCGTGGTCAACTCACAAAATACATCGATAGATTTCCACTTCGTTTGGACTCGCAACTCGTATCTTGTCACTCGTCTCGCCTCGTTTACCCACGTGATAAATATTACATAACAACATCACACAAAGAGCGCAGACTTCCGCCAGGTCACAACAATATTCACCTTAATCATTATAAATATCGCTGATTCTGTTGGATTTTTTTTTCGTGACAGTCTTAGTGACTTTACCTGGATTTTCCACGCGTGAACCGTGTCTGCGTCCCCACTTTTGATTTAATACTTCTTGATTGGTATCTGCCTGCATTGGGGACAAACTATTACTACAGATGGCGTATAATAAAATATTAATCTATTAATTAAATAATCACCATCACCGGCCTGCTGTGTTGCTTCATAATTTCATAGGAGCTTTCTTTATTATTTCATTACCAAGTAGCTAAAGTAAAAAAGGTGTAACAAAAACGTCTAAATATCTGCTTTGTGTTCTTAGCCGATTCGTTAACTGATGACTTTTCAAAATCATCCTCTCTAACACAGCATTGTATATGTAAGCCCCATTTTCTGTCGAACGTAAACGGGTGTAATCTCGGTTTACTGTGAATCAAAACCCTGCACAGCAGTAAAATACATTCTTTTTCTGTTTAGCGTTAACAAGATCTATTCTCATTTCTACCTTCCGTATTTTATGATCGATTTATATGCGTATTTTACCATTCCACAGAGTGTTGTCTTAGAGTTAGTCGAAAGCTCAACGAATAAAGTCCAAGACAATAACATGACTCTTCTATTTTTCATTTATCTTAACATATCACTCAGGTATCTGTGAAAGTCTTCTAATTAACTTCACTGAAATGTATTTTTCCTCTTTGAAAAACTTTATTTTACGAGAATATCGATGTCTATTTTTCATTTTGAGGGTTATCAAAGAAGTAAATATGAAGAATTTTGGTAGCAAACGACATGAATTAGCGCCCCCCCTACAACCCTTTAACGAGATATGACCTTTTCGACCCTTCTTCCTTAAACCAAATACATTCGAGTAGGATGGAACGCTTAAAGTATCTATAAAATATAGATATAAAGAAACATTTCCACTGCCAATACTGCAGAGAGAGAAGGCAAAAGAATCTCCCAGCCCGGAGGTGAACACCAAAGGTGCTGCTCCCTTAAAGGGCAACTCCCCTACCTCGAGCTCCCCCAATCGGGGAGCAACCCCACAAATCGATGAGGCATAGCTTTCGGATAATGAAAAATTAGGGGTAGCTCCTCTAAAGGGCAACTCTCCTACCCGGAGCTCCTCCAACCGGGGAGCAAAATAAAAAACCAATGGAGCTTACCACCCGGAGAATAAACACCAGGTGCGACTCCCTTAAAGGACAACTTCTTTACCCGAATCTCCCCCAACCGGGGAGCAAACCCCCAAATCGACGGGGCATACCGCCTGGCCAATGAAAAATCAGCGATAGCAACTTGGGGACCTCAGTCACAGCTGACACCCAAATAATATAGGGCGCTCTTTCCGTACTAGGTACTCACAATACAATGAAGGAAACATCATTAATCCCATAACTGGTGCATTAGAGAGCATATTAGAGACAACGGTGTTCTTCGTAACATCGAACACGAAACAAAAGGCTGACTGGGGTAAAAAAACAAAAAACATGGCAGAGCTCCTTTGGATCTGCAAATCCCGATAGAGTATTTATGTCGGAGAAGCTTCGTCATGTGGGACGTTCTGCTTCCCACTCCGGAAGATGCCAAGAAAGCAGCCAGACAGTATAGAGACGTCGAGGCAGTCATCCCAGTTAAAAGTCCCAGCGATGTGATTATGAGGGACAACACTCTACGCATGAAGCTATGCAGGGACGGCTTGAACAAAAGCTATACTCAAGTATGAAACCTGGACTCTGCCGGTGACAGTAGATGACAGACGACTACACTGCTGACACATGCCCAAATTTGAGGGCCCCTGCTGCAGTCACGGCACCAACAACCACGCCCATGACGATCGAGGAAGGGAACACCCCATATCATGGGGACTGGGACACATTTACGAGGAGAAAAAAAACGCGGGACAAACTTCCAACCCTGTCCCAAAGGACAAACAAGCGACCCCTAAAAAGAGGCCTCTGGGAGAGAGGTACAACAGCTTCACCCACAGCCGTCAACTTAAAAATGTCAAAACGCCAAACATGACAGCTACAATTGAGCCGATTCTTTTTTCGTAATCAAAAGGGGACGAAACAGTGGTAGGTTGAAAAACAAGAAGACAAAGACAAAACGAAAGAAAAGAAAAGCAAGAAAAAGAAAGCAACTCCGTCCAGAAAAAAGAAATGACCAAATCCACAGCCCCAATCCTAGCTGAACCCTCAACACCAGTTGAACTCACAATCAATCCCAGCCACCCTCTACACTCTCTCAGCCTTAGTCTTCACAGAGAGCCCCTGAGACGGGACTAGAGAGGACTAGAAGCTGATCTGTTCCCTGAGCCCGTAAGGACTATCTGAAGTAGGAAGCTACCCTTATTATCCGGGGATCAGATTTAACAGTGCGGCGGAGGAAAACGTTAAAAACGCTGTAGAACGTGACAGCAATCGACAAGCAGCCTATTCCCCCGTCGCCCTAATGGTGATGTTATTTTTAGGGTCGCCCCGCACACCTTTTTTCGTTAGTTGGAGCAGTTAATTTTTATAGGTGATTGGAAGCCATCCTTGATACCAAGATAGATAGGGTGGGCGAGACTAGAAGGTTAGATTGGTGTGACAGCAGTTTGTCTAACCTGATGTCATCGTGCAATTTTGTTGACAGGTTCCGTCTCGATCACCCGGGGCGGAAGATGTGACGTAGCATACTAGTGCGCCTTCCTGCTCAAGTACCTACTTAGACAGACTTTTTACCTTGCCCCAAGTTCCAGTGGTTAGGACATTCGGACCACAAATTGGGTGTGACCCATTTGACTTTAGGAAACAGGTTTGTGTGTACTGGAAGTTAAATACCTTTTTGCTGGAGATGCGTGACTTCTGGGAAAAGCTAGTATTACTTATTCAGCGGGCTCTAGTGGGGGCGATTAACTTAACAAACTTAAATTAGATGCTTTGCTGTTCAATATAGCCAGAGCCTCGCCTTAAATATGTCTAGAGCAGAAAAGTGGTTTGAAAATAAGTTAGCTCGGACTGTGGCTTAGGTGAGCTCTCTAACCATAGCACAAGTCAAGGGGGGCCTGAAACGTTCGGCTAACTAGCGGTATGAGGGGTAAATAATCAGGACTAGGTTAGAAAGGGTATCTAACGAAGCTGTGAATTTGACGTTAAAATGCGTAGCGCTGTGGTCCGTCGCAGATCGGATCATTACATTCGACAAGTGAAAAACCTGCAAGGACACTCCCTCGTATCGACACGAGAGATGTATGAGGGGTTCCGGAAGCATTTCGCGGATCGCTTCACCCAACTGCTCACACTCCGCGTCTAGGAGTTTGACAGCTATTTGGCAAACTCAGTTCGCCCGGAGGAAGCGCGAGCAGCTGCCTGTGATGGTCGTGTTACGGGTCTGAGGTCTTGGCTCGGACAAATCACCAGGACTCCATGGTTTGACCTACGCATTGTTTTGGGGCTATCATATATGTTCTCACAGATGTGTTCAACCGTTGGTTTGATCAGAGATTGATTCCTGCTCAAGGCACTGAGGGAGTTATCACATTACTGAAGAAAAAGGACGGACATGGATGGGGCCAATAACTCTGCTAAACACAGAGTTAAAGATTTTTTGCAAGAGTTCTTGCGAATCGTTTGCAGGTCGTTATTGGTGACTTAGTTGAACCCGATCAGAACTATGCTGTGAAGGGAAGATCGATTCAGGACAATCGCACGATCATAAAGAGATAAGAAGACGACACCGAAGTGAACTGAATGCGGTCGGAGTCGTTCGCCGTTTCTCGGGCGGTACGTCAGGGTTGTCCGCTTTCGCCTCTACTTTATGTCCATGCATTAGAGCCCTGCCTGCGCAAGCTAAGAGTCAGGGCGGCGAGACCAGCCTTAGGCGATATCGCTCTACCCGGCGATATGCGAGCCCAGCTCTCCGCGTATGCCGATGATGTTACCGTGTGCGTGTTGAGCTTTCGAGACACCATCGCGGTTACTAAGGCACTCAAACGGTACGAAGAAGTCACAGGTGCCGTAGTAAACATCAGCAAATCCAATGGCCTGAGGTTAGTTGCATGGAGCGGCTTACCTGCGCTGCCGGTGCCGGGCCTTTTAAACTGGTCGGATGGCCCGGTTCGGATCCTTGGCGTATGGATCACACCGGACCTTCCACATGTAAAGAACTGGTTGGAAATATAATCGAAAGTCGAAGTGGGCTCTCTCTTAAAGGTGTGACTTTGCGCACCCCCAAATACGGTGGCCAAAACCTTGCCTGTTAATGTTTGCGTCTTTCGTCGCTTAAGGCGGCTTTTACCTGCTGTTGTTAACTTATCAGACAGCCCATTTGACTACGGAGTAAAGTGGTGGAAACATGTTTATCCATAATAACATATGGACGCAAAATACGTTTTTTTTGTGTGTAGAAACAGTTGCAAACAACGCTCTTAATCGTCGACGCGTTGTTGTTGTTATTATTGTTGATCAACTGTGAGCAAACGCGGCACCCACTTTGAACACAGCTTGCCCATTGACAAATGTTTATGCAGAATAGTGAATACACTACCTTCTGATATCTTCGGCTCCTCTGATATCTCACGCTACTTCAAATTACGATGTGCCAAAATGAATTTGTGCACCAATACCGAATTTGGGCGAACTTCATAATTTGTGTCTGTACAAGCGTGTTATAGTCAGCATAGCATCTTATAACCATTGTTTCCGATAAAGCAGAATCCGAATAAAACTTATAAAATCATTGCTTTGCTTGAACAGTATTTGTCCCATCAGAAAGAAATGCTTTATGAACAAATGCAATTCAGATTTTTAGATTGGTTTGAAACTTTGACACGGTAACTTAATTTAAATAACTGTAATTTGTAAATTAATAATCCGATTGGACTCAAATTGTTATACGTGTCATTTGAAGATTAGTACCTTGTGAAATATGTATGGAATTTTATTAGTGACGCTATCTATATGTCAGACAAGATACTTTTTGAGTTTTGTGTTATATATATATGTATATATATATATATATATTTATATATATATATATTTGTATAAATGAATATATGCAAATTCATTTATCACGCCGATGTTACCATCAAAACGGCTTACTGTTATTTAAATACGACTTAGTATTTTGAAATACTTTATATAGAGTAGAAACCGAATACCTAATCACAGCTATTTATGTCTAATTTTCATAATTATTTTTAACGGTTTAAAATAAATTTACGTTTAGTTTTATTTATTTGTAATTTTCTTTTCTTACATTTACCGATATATATGCAACAGTTTTGTCGATGTTCACAATAATTACTTAGTGATTTTATTAAAAAAAAGGATAAATTACGATGACGGTCCTTAAAATATTATGCTCGTTAATTTTCAAGAAAGGTAATTTAAATGACACTAATATACCTTTGCTAGTTATGAAAAAAGATATACCGACAACGTGTGAAGTTTCTAGAGAGAGAGAGGGAGGAAAGAGTATTTCTCTCCCCTGTAACACCCTTTTGAATTTTCTTTTTTTAATTCAATGATTGACTTGATTTAAATATAACAAATGTTTCGCTCCAGCCTTTCCGTTTGGAGGACGGACTTGATTTTTAACAAATTGCCGCCCATTTCTAAGTTGTTAAAAGAAAATATCCCCTCTTCTACACGCGCGGGCACCATTGCTCAGGCGAATGGATTTCTTTTTTTCTTTTCATTTCTTTACTCCTTATTAACAGATAAATAAATTTGTATCAACATTACCAAAAATGCTTATTTTGATATATATGAATAAATGCGCCATTTTTTTCGTGTTTACAACAAACTTATGAATGAAATTTTTATTATTTAAAATTTTTAATTCAAGTAGCGAATTCTGTGAAGCGATAGTGAACCAACAAAGCCAGCTAGTATTATATATATATATATATATATATATATATATATATATATATATATATATATATATATATATATATATATATAATTACATACGATTAGCGCTTTTGTAATAATTATTAAAGGAATGAACATTATGACGGTCGGTGTGTGTCTCTCCGTTAATAACAGGTAGCAATAGAGAGTGAAAAGGACAAGAAGTAGTGTGAGGAGGGAAATGGAAGAAGCGGGATTTATTAAATAAAGAAGTATCATAATATTAAGGCTGTGAGTTAAATCCCTATACAGTGAACTACATTTTAATTATATCTTCAACCACACCCAAAAGTAAGCACAATTTAAAAGATCTCAGAAATTATGGAGTTGTCTTAAATTTCTAAAATGTATATCGATAAAATGAAAATATGTGTCTTTTTTTACCGAAAAGCAACAAAGTGAAACTCGTATTTGTACCGTTACCCATCTTAAGACGGGTGTCCATCGAGTTGTATAAGAATTCCAATATTACCTTATTTGAATCCAATAAAAACATGAGGCACTTTCCAGATTAAAAAAGAAATCAATAATGGTATAACAGAAGAAAAAAGAACTTGTTTCGAGAAAGGGAGACACAGATGGCGAAACTCAATTTGCACTGAGCCATTGATCAGGTTTTCTCGTTTTACAATTGAATTTATTGTCAGACCGTGTCGGATTGACTTGAGGCTGGCAACGCGACATCAGTTCCAGCTGTCATACGTGCGCGTTTTCCACCGGTGTTTATCCAGACGCAAGACATTTTCACTAGAGCATAATCAACAAGATTATATTCTGCTGTTTGACGTGTAAATTATTAGTATTTCTTTTTTCATTGTGGATCACAAAAAAAAAAAAAATAAGCAAAAGAATTTGGCAGATGTATAATTAAATTATCAATTTTTTGCTTCTTAGGGTTTATTTGTAATGTTGCACATTTATAAAAAATCATCTTCAAATGTTCGTGATTTTTACATTATTTAATACAGAAACATACTACATTCCACAAACGATTCGTTGTATACAATTAATTAAACACAAGTTAATATTTGAACCCAGAATATTGAGGAATTGTGAGGTTATACCTTTCCCAACAATCTATATAATAATACACTAAGACATTTTATGTTCATTTTTTTACAAGTTAGTCACATCTTATCAAGGCCCATAGGCCACTCGAGGACAATGTTTATTGGATTAGGCAGATGGTGAGACACGATGGTTGTAACTGGTAGATAAATTGATTATTTAAGAGAACAGCTCAACAAGAATTTGTTTACATTGGACTTGAAAACAGCAATGTCATAGTCAGCCTGGAAGCAGTCCCGTGGTGCTGTGTTCCACAGACGGGTAGTTCTAAGAAAGAAACTTTGCTCATGGAAGTTCAGCTTAGTTCTAGGTACACAGAGGAATAAATCAAGATTATTGACAGTGGTTGTAGTTAGATGAGTTTTTGTTGTGCATGTTTTACACGGGGACTATAGAATGAAGCTAAGTTGAGAACCTGACATGAAAGTACCGATAGAGTATAGAATGACCAGCAACGTCTCTCCTGTGAGAAAGAGGTAGTACGGACGAGAAGAGGAAATCGCCGACCAGATTTCGAAGTTGGTTTTGTACTCTGTCAAGGCAGAAAAGGGTGCCTTAAACGGCACCTCCCCAGATATAATCGCAGTACTCCATCTTAGGACGTATTTGACTCTTATACAGGTAGAAGATTGTATCAGGAATGAGATACTCTGTGGAGCTGTAGAATGATCTAACCATTTTTCCAGCGACCTTGGCAAAGGATTTTATGTAAGTCTTCTATTTAAGGTCATACTACGTTATCACCTTTCACACATTAAAAAAATGAGATCGTCCGATCATCAAAGATGGTGATTGGTTAGTTGCTCCAGCTTCATCTCATGAGAGAAATACCTAAGTAAAGTAAAACGTTGAAGAAAATAATAGATTAATAAGATAAATGTTATTAAAATGAAAGTAATAACAGTAAATGAAATCGATGAATATAATAATGTTTTATCTTTTATTACAATCCATATTATCGTCCTATCCACCAATGAAATTGCAGAAATTTTGTGTTACAAATGACAAACAAAGGGAGTTAACCAAATTCTTGCGAGTGAGTACTTATCATCAGCATAATATATATATATATATATATATATATATATATATATATATATATACTTATAATTTTTCCGAATGAGTGCAATTAAAAAACATGAAACTCACACATTGGTATTTTCATTTTAGGCAGTTCATGCAGAAAATGTATTACCATTTGATTCTATAAAATTTCTTAAAATTCATTCTAAATTTGGAGAAAACACCAGGGATATAACGATACGTTTTATTCAGAATTAATATTCACAATTTGTCCTGAAAAGATTCCCCCCCCCCCAAGAAAAAATGGCCATGCGTACATTTTGGTCTCATCTTGTGGGAATAATACTGCTACCTTAATTATGTTGAGAAGCAAAACAATTTAAAAATACAACATTCAATGATGGTAATCAATGGGTTCGTCTAAAAACAGACTCCCAATGGAAACACCTATTGATCGCAAGGCCATTATTACGAGAGAACTTCGCCGACTTCTTTTGTGAACTGCAGAAGCGAATGCAGAATGGCATTAATTCTAGACAGTGAATAATTTCTTTGTAGTTATAGTAATAACACCTTTATTATGAAAACCTCTGTATTCTACAAAACAATGTATCTACTTTTAAAACATTTTCTTAAATAAAATACGCATGGACCCCACATATATATATATACTCCTAAACACTGTAGACGTTGTTATTTTGTAGGGTTGTTTGTCTCCGTGAACAATTGATGACGTAATAATGAGTAACGTTATTCATTTGTACCGCCAACGTAAATACCCCCGACTAACCTGACTAGTAGAAAAACCTCACCCCATTCACTTTAGAGGTTCCAGGATGACTAAAAACTTTCTATTCAAATAGTTCGTTTCCTCGGGCCGCTTGCTTTTGGAATTCCCACCCTGCTCCCTGTTTCCCCGACTATAAACATACATACATTTAAATGTAATGTGAACAACTCCCCACTTAGGATTCCCAATATATATCTGGGCCCTAATCACAGTAACCTTTTACGTCTAAGTGGTTATATGCCCTGTTTGGGATGAAACAAAGTTAAAAAAAAAGAAGGTTGAATACACCGGGAAAAGATCCTGCATTTACGGACATTTGTATAAGCATCAATTATTTACCTCTATTCTACGCCAATATATTAATTGTCACTACTGGTTTAGCATTATTAAACTGGGCTAATGTTCAGGAGAGATAGGGAAACATTATTTGAGTTATAAGTTATTTGAGCAATCTGTTACTATAAGACTTTCATGGATAAATTTCTTAATGTATTCAAGTGCACCTACGATACTCTGTGAAATATGTAAGTATGTTAATTGCATATGGAAATTTATTCCCTCCATACAATTTGTGACACCCGACAATGTATGCCAAATTGACCCACACTTTTGCAGCATATCACTCTGCATAATATTTTCCTAGTCATTGTACATCCTTGTGTAGGTCCGCTTATAAACAAGACCGTTCTGAAATTGCGCAGGAAGGATGCATCTATGATATGCCGCAGAGAGTCTCGACATAAATAGGTTATCGTATCGATGTTATTCGAGAAACGAGCTGGAAACACATCGAGTTCTCCGAACAGAACAGTTTTGCACCACTTTTATGTTACTTACGAAAATTAAAATCAAGATATAATTCTAGGGTACTACTCCAGATGAAGCGCCTAATTTCCGTGACTGCTCGGCAGCAACGATCGGGCAGGTTGCGGAAGGGCCCGAAAGCTGCCGAGACGAAAACGAGGCTGAAGCAAAACTGAAGTCGTAAAAATGGAAGAGTGGCAGACGACAGTATAATACGAAGAATACAAAAGAAAAAAATACATATATTTGAAAAAAAATGAAAAAAAAAAAAAAAATGAACAAACCATAGCTGAAGAACTATAAATAAACTTTTTTTTCCGTGGGCTAAATGAACAATTAAAAAATTTTTTTTGTCTTTTTTTTACATAAAACAAAGAAGTATGTTATTTTTCTTAGGATATTTAGGCAAGTTTTTTTTTGTATATATATATATTTTTTTTTGGGGGGGGGGAGGGCGGGAATTTCATATATTTTCTCGTCGAGGATCAGGGTTTACGGATACGTTTGCGGCCGATTTGAAACGTCTTCCTACCGCTTGTTTTGTTGTGCTGAGCGCAGACGATTGGCAGCAACCTGATCGGCCAGCTCTGCTTCAGCCTCGTTTTCGTCTCGGCAGCTCTGCTTCAGCCTCGTTTTCGTCTCGGCAGCTCTCGAGCGCTTCCGTGACCTGCCTGATCGCTGCCACCGAGCAGTCACGGAAATTAGGCGCTTCATCTGGAGTAGTACCAATTCTAGTAAAGTAATATCTAGCATCCTTATTCTAATTTTGATTAAAATCCATTACACAATTTATATTCTAGAAAATGTTTAAAATTTAAGGCTCAAGCTTAAGTGGTCTTAAAAAGAAATTGAAATTCAGGGAATCTTGCTTAATTATTGCTTTATGAGTATAGATAAAATTCAATACAAATTTGAAATATAATTTTTAAATGGGAAGTTGTGCTCATATTATCCCCCCTAAACCCCTTTAAAATATACTAAAGAAACCGAAATTTGAGGAATATTCATTAATTGATGTCTATTGCCTATTGTTAAAATTTAACAAAAATAGGCGGTATCTGAATTTCCAAACAGATCATCTACCCACTCTTTTATGATATATTAGATATTCTAGTCTTCGTTCTAAAGAAAATACATTAAAGCGTGACGATACACACCTTTGTGTTGGTTATTAAATCTGCAACATTTTCACTGAATTCTTTCATTCCAGTCTGATACACGGATTGAGCACATAAACTCTTCGTGATCTCCAGTAGATATAGGGTCTAACTTTATTGTAATATTCTTACGTATTGTTAGCTACTGTCGTATTATTTCATAATGTTTCGTGTGATATCGGATTGTATCAGAGATACTAGATACGTGTCCCGCTCGTTGATCGAATAACATAGATACGATAACCTATTTCTGTTCAGACTCTCTGCAGAATATCACAGATGCATCATTTCTCAATGGAATCGTTGTACAATTTCAGAATGGTCTTGTTAGGAGGGAGATCTCTATGAAATTTGCGCATGAAAATAAAAAAAGAAAATGTTTGGTTTAAAAATTTCCCAAACTAACCGGTTGAGTTTTGGTGGGGAAGAGCGCCATCTCGGAGTTCAATGGGACCGATGGAAAGGGAGTAAATTACCTGGAGAAGAAAATAAAGGTATCGACTTAATGAATGAGTCATCATCATATCTATAAGGATAGTAGAGAAATACTAGGTTCAGGACGGGTAAAATTAATTCCCCGAACAGCACAGTTTTGCACCAGTTGTATGCTCCTTTACGACGATTAAAATAAAATATAATGCCACGAAACCTTATGTCTAGAATCATTATTCTAATTTTCATTAAAATCCATTATATGATTTTGCTTCTAGAAAATGTCAAAAATGTAAGGCTTAAGCTTAAGGTATCTGAAGAAGAAATTTAAATTCAGGAAACCTTGATTAATTAGTGTCTAATGATTATAGTAGAAATTCAATACAAATCTGAAATATTTGAATTTTCAAATGGGAGGTTGTGTCCATATTATGTCCCCTAAAACCCTTTTAGGATCCTAAAAAAGTTGAAATTTGGGGAATATTTATTAATTAATCTCTAATACCTTTGGTTAAAATTTCACATAAATCGGAGGTATTTGAATTTTCACGCACCCTTTCTTTGTCCCTTTTGCATTAAGTTAAATTAAACTAAATATGGCCCATATTACGACCCCTTACGCCTACCAGCTGTGTTCCATAATTTGTATTGATCGGTTAATTAGTTTAGGAGTGAATCCTTTACATAAAATATATTAATATATACACATACCTAACTTTATATACATACAAATTTCACTCAGTTTGTAAATCTGAGATCGCAGGGTTTATAAATATCACCTGAAGATGTCACCCGATGGCTCATATAAATGCTTTTGTATCATTACGAATGTTATGTAATACATTCACCGATGAAACGCCCAGAGCTAAGTGGTATTATGCCAGACTTGTGCAAGAAAAAACAAAAAAATGAAGCAAAATGTGATTGACATTTAGGACCTCTTTCATTCATTTACTTTTCGTAATTTGTAAATAGATGTTGGATAGTCAATTTGAATGCTTACTTTTATTTTATTTTTTAAAGTTATGTTTTTAAATATGACACTGAAACATGATGTATGAAAGAAAATGTGTAAAAGGAGATCTATTTACGTTAACTGAACGGGAAAATAAGCCTCCACCCCGTGTGTGTAAGAGATAGATAGAGAGAGAAAGATATATATATATATATATATATATATATATATATATATATATATATATATATATATAGAGAGAGAGAGAGAGAGAGAGAGAGAGAGAGAGAGAATGAGACTGAAAGAGTAAGAGAAAGGGGGAAAAGACAGATAAAGAAAGAAAGAGAAAATAAAAGAAATAAAGACAGTGTGGAGAAGCTTTCATCGGGATTTGTTTAGACAAAAGGGCCTAACATAATAGTGAATCCTACGCAGACTTTAAAGATGGGATTTTAAATATTTTTTAGACTCTAAAAATGCTCAGACGTTCAACATAGGATTGTAAAACCCTTTTTTTTAAAATATAAAACGTAATGAAAATATGCTTTGGGACTTCTCACAGGATAACATAGGTTATTAACTTCGGAAAGTGGGTTTACTCCACGACATTGGAATAACTTCTTCTGCCGCGAAAATCCATTATACATCCAGTTACTCCTTAACATCGCGCGAAACCTCGCTGGCCCAGTCTTTTTTACAATTAAAAAAGAAATGCTTTGCATCAATTAAAAAAATCATATAACCAAACAATTTTAGCAGAAAACATGGAAGGCTTGAAGATAGGAAAAGCTATAGCGAAAGTAAAGATCTAATTTTTACTCTGGTGAATAAATTACATAATTTCGGGAATTACGTTATATATAAGAAGTAGCAGAATACCCGTTCCAGGACGAATATTTAATACTGTTAGTTAATAATAAAATGAATTCACCAAACAGAACAGTTTTTTACAACATTTATGTTCAGTTTAGAAAATTAAAATCAAGATGTATGTGATACAAAACCTTATGTCTAGAATCCTTATTTCAATTTTGATCAAAATGCGTTTAATGATTTTAATTCTTCGAAATATGTGTAAAATTTAAACTTAAAGGGTCTAAGAGGAAATTAAAGTCAGGAAATCTTGCTTAATTTTTTTAAAACATAGTTCACCCCAAACAAGGCAGGACGCCACTGTAGACGTAAGGGGCTACTGAGAAAAAAGAGGGGAGAAGGTAGAAGGCAGTCAACCTAGATTGGGATCTGCGCAGCGAGATGTCTGTTTACATTAGTTTTAAACTTCTGCATGTCTGTAGTGTCGTGGAAACAGAGGACAGGGAGGGAGTTTCAGAGGCCAGCAACACGCGGAAAGAAGCTATTTGAGTAGAAGGCTCTCCGACATCTGGGGACCTCCACAGTGAATGAATGAGATTTAGTTGATTGTCGAGTTAGTCTAGTGAATTTACGTCGAGGGGGCACCAGAGTAGCCAGTTCATCGGAGCATAATCCATTGAAGTATAATATTGGTGTCTAATAACTATTGTTGAATTTCATGCAAATCGGAACTATTTAAATTTTCAATGTACATATATAGACATACATGACGTATATATATATATATATATATATATATATATATATATATATATATATATATATATAAGTAAGATAATAAAGAGTGTCAAAAATGAATCGTGGACAAGTCCATTGTGGGTGGGGCGTCGAGAATGAAAGAAATCGACTTGATAAGGATTAAAAAGGAGAAGGTTCCACAGTGCAAGTGAGACTTGAAAGGCGGCTGTTTCAGAAACGCGAAGAGCCGGAGCGCTTGGTGATCGGAGTATCGAAGTACCGGAAGAATGAGAGTTTACCGACGTTTATAGCACCGATGAAGCTTTATTGGCTATGGTACCCAAGCCCGTCTTGCTGTTAGACTTTCGTGGCCGCTGACTAAAAATGCGACTGATAAGCAAGTTGGTACTGTGAAGGAATCCCCTGACTTGTATTTTATCAAACAGACAATTGGAAGTGCTTGTAGAACAATTGCTTCAGTTCACGTTCGGATAGACAAAGCAGAGCAAATTACTTTCCAATCGGATCTATATATGAACGAGTTTCTAGCGGAAACCAAGTCTGGGGCCCAGCAAGAAAAAGACTTTCATGAGACAAACGTATGTAAAAAGATTTTTTTGTATGTGTGTACGTAGCCGGCGTACACCATCCGTGATGGGAAATAAAGACAACCAAAGTTTTCCATATACGTTCTTTTCTCTGTCATTCTTGTTGGATCTTACCGGGTACCCCGAAAGAACGGGTAATGCAACACTCTGCGTTTAAAAGATCTGCAGAACATTGGTGTTGATGCATCTATGTTGGTAACTTATGGTCGGTTCTGTCGGCAACTACAGAACAAGAAAAACTTGTCGCCACGAGCAATAACAAATATTTATTGAAATACATATATGTAACAATAATAAAAGAAAAGTTATCTTGAAGACAAGACAAGTAGAAGAATTTGACTGATGTTACTTTTGGGTTATGGGATTTTGAAATTTTCTTTTTGTTTCTGTCTCTTAATAGAGGTCGAATTTAAGAAAAGGATTCTTGTTAGTCTTTTGAATTTCTGTTTTTTGATTGGTCGCCGACCTCGGCCATTCTCTCTGTTTGTCTGTCTCACTTATCTGACCGGCGGTGTTCATCTGCTGAATTCCCTAAGTGTCACTTCTTTTATTGAGAACTTTTACTGGAGACGAGTTTCTTGATTCGTTACCCAATCATAATTTGTATCGCATTTTTTACCTTTATATGGTTGAGAGAGTAATCTTTTATTTTACCTAAAACCATAGAGTGTAATTATGAGCCTCACTATGGGTCTGGGTCTTATTTAAAAGTTGGCTCGCCCTAGTATTTGTTGATATGTAAATAGATTTATCAGATATGGTAATTGTACTATCGTGACAATTTTTATTTGCCAACTTTAAATTGTTTTTCTGAAAATCGTTCCTTGATACTCAGGATGTCCAAACAAATAATTATTCACCGTTGTTAATTTTTACATATCATACTAAATTATAACTAAAATTTATCATGAAAATAATTTCTTAACACTTCTTTTAAAATAAAAAAAATATATTATAACTTGTTGTGGATTTTAGCATTGAAAAGTATAATTATGAGATGAGCAAACATAATTTCTCAACTTCCAATTTAATTTTAGCCATACTCGCTAGTGTTTACAATCAAAACATGGGCTCTAGTTTTGACTGTCACCTCAATATGAAACATATGTCCGTTAAAATTAAATCAGTCAACAAAATGATATTTAGTTAGAAAAAAACGGGGGTGACGGTGGTTAAGTGTAAAACGACACGAACTGACGACCTGGGTGTGCCAAGTTCAAATCCAGTTGATTCAATAATACCACGTAGAGATATTGGCAACCATTACGTGGCCCCTCCTGCAAGAATGCCAACAACAGAATAAAACCGGTCAACAAAGTTGTACCATTCTGATTCATACGAATTTACTTTACTAGTTAGAAAAAATATTTGGTGATAATTTATGTGCTGACCCCACTTTCTTTTAATTAATTATCCTATCATTTACCTTAATTATTCAATTAAAATTGCAACAGTGTCATATATATATACAGGGTGGGCCAAAATAAGGGTCCTATCTTTAAATTTGAATAACTTGAATTTGAATAACTTCCACAAAATAAAAGTTAAACTCACCAAACTTTATATGTGTGTAGACTGACCCTTCCGAGATTTTTTGAAATAAACAAAACAAATTTTAGCCGAAAAACACTTCTTAAAACTTACAAAAACTAAAGTATTGTTTTTTACACTGTTTTGAGTTTTCTAAGCAAAAATAATGTTTTCTAAATTAGGGTACGTTCCTTAGGGCTA
This sequence comes from Sepiola atlantica, assembly GCA_963556195.1. Taxonomy (NCBI): domain Eukaryota; kingdom Metazoa; phylum Mollusca; class Cephalopoda; order Sepiida; family Sepiolidae; genus Sepiola; species Sepiola atlantica. The sequence goes on from OY744521.1 coordinate 78,356,596, forward strand.
ATACGGCTCATGCTTGCTTCGGAAGGGGTCCTTTACTTATTCTAAAAAAAAAAAATTAAAAAAAAATCAATAAATAAAAAAGTTATGAATTTTTAAAAATAAGACCCTTATTTTTGCCCACCCTGTATAAATATAAATATATATATAATTTATTTATGCCTTGTTTTCAAATTTATGAATACTTTTTTACATATTCTTTTTACAGATTTGTAAGCAGCGAATACCTTCAGTTTAAGATTGGCTAAAGAGAATGATAAATAAGTTATTGTTAGAGGGCAGATTGGATCCAAACTGTTTCTATTAATGTACTGGCGTTTAATGACTGTATGTCTTCATCCACTATTCTTTTATAAACAAATAATATTAACGACTCACACGATTGAAGATGTCACTTGACGTGTTACAATCTATATAATCTCAGTATATGTCTCTTGACGTTTAACCCATCCTTAGAATAAGCCTTTGCTTTCTTAACATGACTGACTTCCTCTAAAACATCCTACATTGGCTTCGGACTATTTTGACATAGGATAATTCGATATTTCACACAGTATCTAATTATAGATTTTCTGATATAAAATGAGATCCTTATATATATATATATATATATATATATATATATATATATATATATATATATATATATATATATATATATATATATATATATATATATATATATATATATAGTCTAAAAAAGCTTTGAGCCATTTTAAACAAATGAAAAAAAGAAAATGCAGTTTAAATTCCCAGAGAAACTAACTAAATCCAAGATATCGCAGACTAAGCATTCGTTGGAAAATTCATAAAAAAGGGGATTCAAGTATCTAACAGTGAAACAAAAACATGGGACCTTAACTTAAGCGTGAAATATACATATACATATATATGGTCCAATCGGATCATCTTTTCCTTCTCCCATGTATGTGCCTTGAAAATAAAATTGTTTCCAAATCTTCACTTTTTCTGAAGACGTTCGCTAACACGAACGAAACCGGTCAAATCTCTTGTTTTTGTTTTTCTCCTGCATTTTAACCTGTTTTCCGTTCGTCATTTTTCACACATTTTGTCTACCACGGCATTTCATTTTCATGACTTATCGTGTACCTTACCCTATATATATATATATATATATATATATATATATATATATATATATATATATATATATATATATATATATATATATATATATAATGATTTTCTTTTTGGTACATAATTTTATTAGAGCAATTACGAAGGGAAGATATTTTTTATCTTTCATAATAAAAAAATACGAGAGGGGAGAAAAAAGGGTGCCAGTCGACCGGTTTTGCCCACACTTAACGAGAACTGTATCGTGGGTCATTTAAAAGGAGAGAATGAAAAAAAGATAATGGAAATTAAATATTTAAAACCAAAAACAGCGTTATTTTATTTACAATGGAGAATGTATCTTATAGACTAATCACACTTAACCCCAATAGACATTCATTCTGTTTACAGAGTGAGGGTTGTTTAAGCCGTACGTGGATAGTCTCCAAGATTTTAAGATGGAAAATTGAGTGAGAATAACTCAAGATGGTGAATGAGCTGATGCTGAAGTTCGTTGCGCACGACGGGTGTTTTAGAAAATGGTCGGTTATAGAATACTTGTATGTGTTTCTTAGAACGTCCGTTGACCGGAAAGTTCCATTCCTAATTTTACTGGTAATGTGTTGCTGCAGTTTTTTTATCCCAATCTTAACGTCGTTCTACCCACGTAGTCGGCACTGCAAGTACATTGAAAATGATGAATTAAATTATTTTTGTGTTGGTGGTGGAGAGCAGGAGTCTTTTCAAGAGGACGTCAGCAAGGGTATAGTACAGAATACAACACGTACGTTCGACGCAAAATGCCATTTTTCCACTGCTGAGCTAATTTGTTTGTTGAATTCTCACTTACTGAATCAACCAAAGGCAAACAATACAGTTCTCGTTAAGTGTGGACGAAACCGATTGACTGGCACCATTTAAAAAATATTTTCATTACCTTTTTATTCAAATTGGAAGAATGGTATTTCGTATCCTTGTAATATCAATGGTTCAAAACAGATATTGGAATTTTACAGATTTTTTATGATAGGTTCTACTTTAAAGGTATATATTATATATTTATTTTCCTGTTCATATATATATATATATATATATATATATATATATATATATATATATATATATATATATATATACAGGAAAATAAATATATAATATATATATTACACTGACGAAGGCCGAAGGATCGCGGCAGAAAATTTCGTTCTCCTTTTAAGAAAAACTTTTGAATTTATTTATACATAAGGGACAATTGATATTCCTACACGTCAAAATATAGTCAATAAATAAAAGATATATCAATATATATACTAGGTACGTGTAAAAATGGCCGCTTCTTGTACGGACTATGCTTATTAAAAACAGCTTATCATTAATTATTTAATTAGTTTCCGTGTAAACTTTGATTGTGTTTGAAAGATAAAAGTCTAAACTTAATCTCTAAACGAAAAAAAACTGAATATTTACGTGTGAAAAATAAATTATGATGAAATATGTAATCACGACGGCTAAAAAACTAAAAAAATCAGTAAATATTGAACTTTAAAAAAATTACTTGTAAAAATCTTTTGAAAGATAAATATAAGTTTTTGGGAACTATTTCAAAGATAATTATTAAATTAAAGTCATAAGATACTGAATTAAAAAAACAAATTCCAACGTTTTACTAAAAATTAGCAAAATTATCCCCCCAAAAGGCATAAATACGTAAAATCCGGCATCACTTAATCGGTGAAAGACTTTGTTTACCAATTGACTATCGCTATGCAAAATATATGGAAGACAAAAATGTCATAATTTATTATTTTTAACTTTATATATAAAAATGGTTTTGTAATAGTTTATAGAAGTTGAAAAATTATCATCCATTAATTTCTTTATTCTTTTTAAGGTTATAAACAAATTTAGGTACCCTTATTTTGTTATAATAAAAAAGGAAATGCTTATTTAATTAAAATATTTGTGAGTGTACGCAATTAAGATCTTATTTTATTTCTAACTAAAAAGGTTAATATTTAACTTGGTATTAGTTTTTAATTTAGTAATACTCTGAAATTATTGATGACGTCTGTTTACCAATGTTTTTCTTTAGAATTTGAAATAAAACTTTTTTTAAATGTTAAAAAGTATTTTTACGTTACGAACTGCGTCAATTTTATCAATTTTTTTACATCATTTAAAACTTAAGTTACTCGATTTATTCTTAACGTTTCGTAACGATAAATTACATTGATTCTTTTTAAAATAAAGTGTTTTTTTTTAATTTTAAGTGTGAAAAAGTAAATTAAAGTCAATGATTACACTGCCAATTTATTCATTGAAAAAAAGTTAACAGTTATTTATTGATAAACAGAATTCAATTTTGAAAGAAAATGGCATGTTTGAATTCTCTTTATTTATTAATAAATAATTGTTTTTAACTTCTTAAATATTTATTAATGGATAAAAGACAAAACAAATGCAAATCTTTCCAAATAATTGACGATGAATTGTGGAATTAACGAAATTGTTGAATCTCTAAAAATAAAAATTTGAAGGCGGTGTAAAAGTGAGTGGTGAGATTCTCCCCAAATATGATCTAAGGTTGAGATCGGATTCTAACTCTGCCTGATGAGATCTCAGTTTATAGTAACGGTTGATCGATAACATCGACATGCCAGTGTCGCAGATTTTGTACATGTCTGTGTAAATAAAAATTATCATATATATATATATATATATATATATATATATATATATATGTAGATACTTCAATATGTATAATCCACAATATATCCTTTTAATATATATCGCTAAAATATATATATATATATTTAATTATTATATATGTTTATGAATTTACTTCAATCATTATGTGTCCTGTCTAAGGAGATGGAAAGCATTTATCTTTATGGCAACAATTGAATAACTGGTAAAGATAGGAACAAATTCTACCAGCAGATTATTAAGAATAATGACTGAAATGTTATGAGGACTAGTTGCGTCGTTGGCATGAAAGTTCTTGATAAGTTTGGAAATATCCCGAATATATATATATATATATATATATATATATATATATATATATATATATATATATATATATATATATATCGTACATGTATTGTATTAGTTTCTGTAAATGTAAATCCGTAGAAACTCAAGTGTTTATAAAAAGTGCTCAATAACAAGTAGAGCTGTTTATAAGTATAACTTTTTATTTATACAAACATTTTTGGTTACATATGTGCATACATGTTTCGGTTGCACTTTTCCCAGAAATTCAACCTCATCAGACCAAGAATTTTCGAAAATTCTTGGTCTGATGAGGTTGACTTTCTGGGAAAAGTGCAACCGAAATATGTATGCACATATGTAACTAATAATGTTTGTATAAATAAACATTTATACTTATATATATATATATATATATATATATATATATATATATATATATATATATATATATATACCCGTATTTTTTTCCAGGTCTGATTATGTTAGCAACTTGTGTTCAATTAATCTTATCAATTGAACCGTTTATAATAGGTATTGTGTTTTAGCGTTAAAAAGTTCAAAAGTGTTCATATACCGTAAAATCAGCGTAGAAATAGAGAGAGAGAGAGAGAGATAGAGAAAGAGAGAGAAAGAGAAAGAGTGTGTGTGTGTCTGTGATATATAGAGAGGGAAAAATTGTAAATTTATTTCAAATGGATATTTCAAATAACAAATCGTCGTCATCGTCAGTTTTCTAAACAAATTATAATTCAACCCTAGCTTGCAGGTTTTAATTATCGCTGTCATTGAGAAAGATGTAATCTTGAAGTATCTACAAGCATTGACATAGCAGCTTCGCCAGCTTTTGAGGAACAAGTTTCGAGTTGGTGGTGGTCAAGTGGTTACCGACACGGACTGACTACATGGCGTGCTATAGAGCACCACTTTAATTATGGATGTTGGCAACCGTGACGTGGTCCCTCTTATGAGTACCTTATCCATCGTAACTTGCTAATTCATAGGTTTGTGGTGGCACAGGTCACTTTTTCTATTATTTTCCTTTTTCATAAAACTAATAATTATTTTCCTATTCGATTGTTCAATTTTAATCACAGTTTACACCAATAAGAACACATTATAAATTTTAAGTGATAAAAACGTGCATTCATTTTTACATATGTGGATTTCAAAACCGTGTCAAATGTAATATTCATTTGAGATACAAATATATAAAAATGAAATTGTCGTGTTGAACGTTTGAGAAGTTTAAACAACATTTGCCAACATTTAAGTCTATTTTATTTTACTTTTTATATGACGCACTTGAAAAGGATTCCATTATAAAAATAATCATAAACTGAACATATCTCATTTAACAAGTATTTAATGAGTTTCTCATATTTTCCAATCATATTTTCACATAAGAGTGATTATTATCGTAACTATCTGTATTGGTTTTCAATTTTTCTTATTTTATCCATTTCATATTCGTACATACAATTGGTAAACAGAACATCTATATGAAGTAAAATAGCATTTATTTTTATAGATATTTTATATATCGTATATAAAAAGGAGATTTTTCCTGTACTGTAGTAATGATTTAGTCCACTTATTGGTAAGTGTTTTCACAAACTATGAATTTAGTTTTGTTCAAACTGCTCGATTTTTAAGATAAATAGTCATACATACAAGAAGTTGGAGGGGTTTTCACACTCACACTCCGATCTACTACTATTTTAATCTACTTACACCGGAAACAAAAAAAAGAGACGTAAGCTTATGTGGCACCGCTATCATTATTTCATATTTAATATCTTACAATTGTAGTTTAGATACTCTACATTTTCATTAATATGAAAGTGTTCTTGGCCTTTTGGCTAAGATCAAAGTGTAGTATCTGTTCCGATGGATACTGCACCCCATAGACTGGTATTGTCTTGGCATTCGGGGCTTGATTTACGCCGGTCTATGGGTCTGTCCTGTGCAGTTCTAGGAGGTCCACCCTCCCAGGCTTTGCCTCCCCTCTTTGGGGAGGAGTAAGTTTATTGCTTACTGCCTGAGGCGCACCTACTGGGGAATCCCGACGGGGCTGCCCAGGCAATTTTTAAACCCCACTTTCCCGACCCGACCTTGGGTCACCTCTTACTTGTGGGAGTAAGATAAAAACTGGCATTGTGCCTAACTCCCGAGGAGGAGTAAACCAATACTCTACATTTTCAAACTAAACAAGGGAAGCTATCCCTACTTAAGATATTGTTCACGAGTGCATTTTGATTGAACAATCCAAATAATTTATTTCCCGTTTGCACAATGCCTGCTTTTGGTCTTCTCGCTTACATAAGAAAAGATTATCGAACACTCTTTGCCTCCGGTCATTCTAAACAAATTCGTTATTTCCCATCATTCGTTTTCGCACAGACCAAACTTGCATTTACAAAAAATATTACTTTACTCTAATAAATGAACAAGATTTTCTAATATTGCTATCATCAGGAAGACAATCATTTTAGTAGAGGTGATTTTCATTGCGCATATGTATTCGTACATTACATCGCTATAAGATAGTAGCAGCGCTACAGGTCTGATGGTACCAGTGAAAATGGATCAAAGTACGTTCGCCAGTCGCCTCGATGTACGACACACTAACAGTTTCATAGTTCCTATGTTCCCACGGCATCTGGGTCAAGCGTGCCTACGCATATAATGTTCTTGTCGAGACTATTTTTTTTTATCAAACTGACGCATTTTATTATATATTAAATAAATTGGATTGAAATAAATTGAAGCATCATTTTTTTACGAACATTGCTCTGATTGACCGATACAAACAATCTTATATCTTATTTATCATTCAATCCTGAGCCGTTTTTTTTGCACAATATGCGTTCGTTTGTTTTTTATCGTTTGTTGAACAAGAGTTTTATAAGAGAGAGAGAGAGAGAGAGAGAGAGAGAGAGAGAGAGAGAGAGGGAGAGATACTAGGGAGTGTTTCCTAAATATGTACAATTTGCAGGTGAAAATAATGGCAGTTGTTCTGCGTCTCTTGCTGCTTCATAAAAGAGCTAATGCTATTTTTCTAAGATGTTACGCAATTAAACAATTCTATCTATCAGTGTTAAGTTAAAAGTTTTAACATATATCAGAATAGCTCAGTGGGTAAGATATCTATCTGACAACATTATGATGTTGCATATGATGCTATCACACACTCTAGTATATAATATATTTCAACGTAAATATGCTATTACAAAACACAGATGAACAACAATAACTAATGTATTAAATGTCAAAGTCATTTGATGTGGCAATGTTTTATCTCGACTCAGTTGAAGCGCTGAATTTAATTGCGCTCTTAATTCTGGATGACATAACTAAGTAGTTTGAAACCAGTAATATTTGTTTGTATAGAAATAATATTATTAGTAATAGTAAACACTTGACTAAATGTAACATCTTTACAAAGATCAAATATAAAAAAGTCAAAGAAATGGTGATAAAGATTATTTGAACTACTATTCTTATCTTGGATGTTATTCTTATAATGGTTTGGTCGATGTAACCTCTGGCCTTCTTCAGATGCGTCTTGTTGAACTCGGGAATCTTTATGTTTAACTCGGGAATCTGTACATAATTTAGAACTAAAGACTTTATTTAACCCACGAGTATATATTACTTTCGTTCCGTCAGCCGTGACCGAATAGAAGTCTTAAGTAATTCTTAATTATCACCTTCTTCAGATGCGTCTTGTTGAACTCGGGAATCTTTATGTTTAACTCGGAAATCTGTACATAATTTCGAACTAAAGACTTTATTTAACCCACGAGTATATATTACTTTCGTTCCGTCAGCCGTGACCGAATAGAAGTCTTAAGTAATTCTTAATTATCACCTTCTTCAGATGCGTCTTGTTGAACTCGGGAATCTTTATGTTTAACTCGGAAATCTGTACATAATTTCGAACTAAAGACTTTACTAAACCCACGAGTATATATTACTTTCGTTCCGTCAGCCGTGACCGAATAGAAGTCTTAAGTAATTCTTAAGTATCACCTTCTCTGAGTATGGAACCTTCAACCTCCAAAATTATTATTACTCAGTGCTTCATCCGTTCCGCCACGGATTAAGTTCGAAATACCGTACAGATTTCCGAGTTCGACATAAATATTCCTGCACTTGACAAGACGGGGCTCGCCCGAAACATTGTGAGAATAACATCAAAGATGAGAACACTAGTTCGAATAAGCTAAATAATATAAATTATCAATCCTCATCTAAAAATACGTAATATGGAATTTGAAGTAATATCTAATATAAAATAAATATGATTCATAGATGGCACTTTCAACTTAAGAACAAATATCTATGAACTCTACATGAAGAAGGATGCGAATCTGATCTATATACCCCACAATTATTAGACCATCCTGTTGAATGTTGATTAGGCAATGCTTCTTCCAAAGAATATGTCTTTATATTTTTAGTTGATATAGAGCTGTGATTTTTACCATCCTCAGAATTGTGACTGCATATGTCAGACACTCCAAGAAACTGAACCATTTCCAAATAACATGCCTTCGTAGATTGATGAAACTCAAGTGGCAAGACAAGATACAAGACGCAGAAGTTTTAGTCCGATTAAGGTTCCTGTCAGCATACACCATACTGCAACAGTGTCACATTCGTTGGACAGGTTATATATGCTGTATGTCAGAAACAAGACTCCCAAAACAGCCCCTTTACGATGCGTTGGCCAAAGACAAGAGAACCGTAGGAATAAAGCGAAAACGGTTCAAGTACAGATTAGAAAGTGCACCTCAAACAGTTCGGTCTGTATTCCGACTCGTATGAAAACCTAGTACAGAACAGATGTTCCTGGCGTACTGTAAACCACAAACGGGACACGATTGCTGAATCTGCACGCATTGAGGAACGCAAGATGAAACGTTCTATTAAAAAATAAAGTGCAGTCATCTCCTCTGCTATAAGATCATCCCATAGGTGCTTTACATGCGGGAGATACTTCAGAGTTCGGATCGGACTGACGAACCATCTTCGGACCCACAAAACAATAAGATGATAATGGTCATATTCGCAAGCGATGGATAAACATTATCAGTTGATATAGGAAGACTAAAATTAAATTTAAGAAATATATCAGACAGGCTAGTAAAATAATAAGAAAAACAAAATAATATGGAGATTAAAGATTAGTAGTAGAAAAAAAACAAAACTAAACTTAAATGTGATAGCTTTTATATCAAATGATCAAAACTAGGTTATGTAATTAATTCATTTTATAGTAATCACTAACATGAACTATTCAGTAGAAACACGTTAAAACTGAGTTATAGCTGTACGGCCGACTTAGAGAGAATTATAAAAAAAACAATAACAAGTTGTTTAATAGAGACGATGAGAGACAAACTCAATGAACCTAATTATAAAACAAAATGTATAACAGTGGGGATATTAATAGTATTTCTGATAGATATAGTAACGATAAAAATAATGAAAAACAGAGTGTTGCGATTTACACCTGCCCAACAAATAGTATAATTTATCAGAGAATAATTCACGCAAGAGAATATATAATACAATATAAAATACTATATTTGGAGTACGTATTTCAAAACTATTATCTAATTATTTCTGGGAAAATAATATATTGTAATGCATACTCCATAGTAGAATGGAATATAATAAAATGAGATAATCTGTACACACCATGTCATAGTAAAAAGTTTGCTATAATAAAATTCCCAGATAAAAAAATTAATCGTAGAAGTAAATTTTCTATACATTTCAAACATAAAATAAAATTATTTTGAAATAAAATAGCTTTATATGTTAGTTGTTATCTTTTGGCTATTTCTGACTTTTTATTTGCATGTAAAAGTGTTTGTGCATTTATATCTATATTTGTATATGTAAATATTTTATAATCGTATATGTATATGCATTTGCGAATATGTATAGGTATGTATCTGTTCCGATGGATACTGTACCCCATAGACCGGTATTATCTTGGCCTTCGGGGCTTGATTTACGCCAGTCTATGGGTCTGTCCTGTGCAGTTATAGGAGGTACACCCTCCCAGGCTTTGCCTTCTTACCCTTTGAGAAGGGGTTAGTTTATTGCTAATCGCTTGAGGCGCCCCTACCGGAGAATGTCAACGGGGCTGCACAGACAATTTTTAAAGGCCACATGTGCTCCTCCTCTAGGGTGCTGACTCATCAAGTCCCACTTCCCGACCTTGTGTCACATCTTACCGCTGTGGAAGGTAGATAAATACCATGTATAGGTATGTATGTATGTGTATATAAATATGTTTAGATGTATACACATGTATGTGTATATATGTCTTGATGTATATGTATATATATATATACTTATATGCGTACGTGCATTTTAAATGTGTGCAAAAGGACATCTGGGTTGACGAGCCATTTGTATGCCAATAACCAGGCATTGTGATCTATAGCGATGGCCTTCATCTGTAAAGAAGTGACAATCAGTCTGTGTATATAATTGTACGTAAACATAAGTATTCGTCAATCGATATGCTTTTATGTTTTTGTTATCATACGTATATATAGATATATTTTAGGGTACTTTATAAGTTTATATGCTTTCTAAATGTCATTATAATATAATAATAAAAGTACTAATAATAATAGTTATTATAATAACGATAGTCGTAATGATAACAGTTATAGTTGTATTAATAGTGATAATGGTTGCGATATTGTTGAATAAAAAATAATTGCCCAATGAGAAATAATTGTTTAACACATAATATAATATACAAAAAGCTACTATAAAGTAGAATTTCTTACTAATAGAGATTTTGTATCTGTCCTTCTGAAGCCGAAACAATACTATAACTATGTTTTAATTCTCAATTAAGTTTACCATACTATTTCAGACCATATTTCAGTGCTCAATTCGTTGGGTAGTGTAGTATCTGTTCTGTTATTATTATAACATATTCGCAGGCATTACTTTCTCCGTTGTGGGATAGTGAAGCAACTGTTCTATTGTGAGGAGGCCCCCTTCCACGCATTCCGTCATGCTTTGGGGTAGTATGGGATAGATTTGTTCGTCATGATACTATCATCCCATGCATTAACTTCTGTTTTGAGGGAAGTGAAGTATATTGTAGTTCGTAAATAATAAAATATATAAATAATTATAAATAATATAAAAATATTTGTTATGTTTATATATGTATATATATTCTCAGTTGTAATTTACTCGAGATTGTCATATACATTTAAATACAAGTGAGTAGTATACATTGTCTGTGAGATTTCAAATTTAAAACAAAAGCACATGATATTATCTATATTTTAGATATAAAAATAACAATTTTGAAAACAAATAACAATACATCTTCATCTATAGCGGTTCGTGTTTTGAACAAGGACAAGTAGTATTAGTGACAAAACAAATTACCCTTTAATAAATCACAATTGCAGTATAATATAATTTAACATACAAGTAAGTATAAATCTTTATATCTATATATTCTCAAACTGTGAGTGAAGATAACTTTGGGAGCTAGCATCATGTAAAATAAATTTAAACACATTCGATTCTGAACACTTATAACGATATATACAGACGTGTGGGATAAGAATGCAATAGTCAGGATCCAAAATACCGTTATACTGTTTTATATATATATATATATATATATATATATATATATATATATATATATATATATATATATATATATATATAAACATGTATGCATATATATAGTCTGTTTGAAGTCATGCAAGTCACACAAATCCCAATAACCGGTATTTGCTTGGAACATTTTTATCAAATTTTAAACGATATTAAATTTAAATGTCAAAACAAAACATAAGTCAAATTATGTTTTATAAAAGTTACTGGATTTATTTTAAATACCGACACCTGAAAATCACTTTTTGCTCCAGTAAAATATAATAAATCATCAGAAATTGATCAATACAATCATAGAACAAACATTTGCCTTATATTGTGTAAATGTTTTACAATAAAAATATATAGGTATACTTACGTACATAAAGAATAAACAGTCGATAAAGCTAGGAAACACACAAACACACACATGCACACGCACACACACACACACACACACACATATATATATATATTTAAATATTTTCTTTGTTGTACAAAACTTTAAAATGGCATTGAAGAGACAATATTTATTACTCATAATAAATAAGAAATTAAAAAGATGAAAGGGCAGCTGACCGGTTTCGTACCTCGCTCAACAGAACCAAATATTGAAGTAATGTATAAAAAATATAAAAAAAAGATGCTATGAGAATTATAGCGAGGGAAAGGGGTAAAAAAAAGTTCAATCAAATAGAAACTACATTAAGCCCGAGGAGATTTTCTCTTTGCTTGCAAAGAGAAGGTCTCAAGGACTTAATATAAATTGTTTCTAGGATCTTGAGATAAGGAGAGTGCGACTTACTAAGATTGGAGATAAGTCGACACTGAATTTAGAGGCACAGGTGCGGTTATTTATGAAATGTTGACGTATCGACGAACCATAAGTATTATTCAAAACGTCAGTTGGTGAATAATTTGCATTGCGAATTTTTGTGAGCACGTGTTGTTTGACCCGGATGTCCAATCTCTGTGACGTCATCCCAACGTAGTGCATACTGCAACTACATTTAAATAAATAAATAATGGAATTATTATGATGTGGGGGAAGGACATCTTTTCGAATAGAAGTCAAGATTGGTCGAGAGGAAAAAAACAACTCGTGTATTCGCAGCAAAATAACATTGTTGTACAGACAAAGAGATTTGTTTGGCGAATCTATCACTAATGTTACCAAGCCAAGATAGGCGAAGGTAGATAGGGCATCTGTCTACAGAAGCTGGTTTGCTTTTGTAAAAATGTAATATTTTTGTTTTAATTGTAGATTGTACAATGTCTAAAGGATAGCCATTGTTACAGAGGGTCTTAGTGATAAATTTAATTTTTTCATCCAGTTTGGTCTTCGAACAAATCTTTAAGGCCCTATGGGTAAGGGTCTTAATAAGATCAAATTTTTGCTTTGTGGGACAAAATGAGTCCCAACGAGTATACAGACCAGTAAAGGTAGGTTTCCGATATACTGATGTCAGGAAACCAGAGGAAGCTTTATTAACTAATAGATCAAGGAATGGCAGTGAAGAATTAGTTTCCTTATCAATAGTGAATTTAAGAGCTGGATGAATATTGTTAAGGGACGTAAAAAAACGTCCGCTTCCGTTTCATTGTTGAACAGACAAAAGGTGTCGTATACATGACGAAAGTAGATATCTGGTCTATTTGGACCAGATAGGAGACCTTTTTCATGGAAACCAACAAAAATATTGGCCAATGCTGGTCCTAAGGGAGAGCCCATAGATACACCATCAATCTGTCTGTACATAATGTCGTCAAAACTGAATTCAACCGACATCGTAGCAAATTTCATCAACTCCACGAAAACATTTTCAGGAATAGGAGGAATGGGCAGTTGACCGCGATATAAGGCATCAGCACATATATTAATCGTTTCAAGAAGGGGGACACAGGTAAACAGGCTAGATATGTCAAAAAAACACATAAACTTATCAGTATCTGAATAATTTTGCATAAAGTTGGAAAATGAAAAAGAATCTTTAATGCAAAATGAACTGTAGTGTTCCAAAACTGGTTCCAAAATAGTGGCAAGCCACTTGGCTACCTTGTGTTGGGAAGACCCTATCATCGATAATATTGGTCTTAATGGTATCCCAGTTTTGTGGGTTTTTGGTAAACCATACAAACGGGGTCGAATAGAACCTGGGGGTCTAATTATTTTAGAAATATTAGTGGGAAGAGCTCCACTCTTAACCCACTTAACTAAACGTTTTCGGAACTTAGTCTCGATAGATACCGTGAAGTCATGTGTATCTACCAGACCTAACTGAATACATTTAGAGGTGTCCTCAAGAATGGTCGTCATTTTATTGACATAATCAGAATGATTAAGTATAACGACCCCTGAACCTTTATCAGGTTTTGTGATGACCAAAGATTTATTATTGCGAAGTGCTTTGATATATATATATATATATATATATATATATATATATATATATATATATCCTCTCTTGCACACCGGAAGTGCATAAAACGTGTTGTAATCCTTTTTTCATAACCATCTAACGTAAACCTTCGACTAGGATCTTTGTTTTAGCAAGACATTTGGCAAAAAATCCCACTCAGATAATGCAATATACCTCGCCACTGCATAAAAACTCCGATCCTAATGAAAGTAACACATTTTTATTTACTGCATTTATCCATTGTTCTATTTGTATCTTTTCCTTTTCTTCGTTTTTTATCTCCCACATTTTCCTATTTTGACGGTTTTGTCGCACGCGCTGCATAACTTTTCAAATAGTTAAGCACGACGTGAATATTCCCCCTTTTCTCAATGTTTTGTCGTTATTCAATACATTTAAACTCTTCATCTTTTCTGAAGACGTTCGTCGATCCGAACAAAACAGGTAAATTTCTTCTTTATGTTTAATTTGTTTTTCTTTTGTCCTTTTCATACATCTTGTCTCTACAACATTTCATTTTATGATATATTGGGTATTTTATCCTCATATATATATGTGCATTTATATATATATATATATATATATTCATACACATACATACACACACACACACACACATATATATATATATATATATATATATATATATATATAAATATATATATAGAATCAAATATGAAACTAAAAGTAAACTTTTAGTAGATAGAACCTATAGTGAAATGGTTTAAGCTCAATATACGAGATATAATGTTGAATTTTGGCTTTTCCACTACCAACTTATCTATCTGCATAATTCCTCTGATGATAAGATTTGGATTTTTGAAGAGCCTTGGCTTAAAGAAAGAATAATAAACATAATTTCATTACAGAATATACCGTGCATTGAACAATCGAAGTTTGAAATAAATCTGGACATTCGTACATGATTATCACTCTTCTTTCATCTATCTTTAAATATATATATATATATATATATATATATATATATATGCACATATGTGCTTTTTAAGCATACTCTTGCTTTTCAACGCAGATTTCACATCATTATAATTTAGCTAAGGTTGATTCTGATCTATCCGTTCGCGAAATTGTATGGCATATTTAGATTTCTATCTATGAAACGTATACATTCGAGTTCAATTTCCATAAGAAATGCTTTCGTTTACATTTCATAATCTTTCCAGTGTGCCTAGGTTAAGATTAGGTATCCTATGTCATTCGCCCAGCAATAGTATGTCTGCATGTCAAGTTAGGTTGAAATTCGTTCACTAATTTCGTGGTCTATTGAGAACAAGCACATAATATACACATTTTATTCATATATACACTAAACTGGTAATCTTATAGTTATAACTTCTTACCTAACCCACGTAGGTGTTTAAGCTAGTATTTCTTTTATCAAGTTGGAAGAAAAGTTCTGCTCATTCATCTTTAATATACCTCTAATTAAATTTAAAGGTGTCTAACTTCTTAATTATATTTGAAATGTGCCGCAATTTATAATATATTTTATTTTGTATATCATACCTTTAATCAAGCTGCTATATTAACCCCATGTTCGCTTCAACAAAAGAATAAACTTATATTATCGTTTTTGAACTTGAATAATGGATTGTTACACAAGTGCAGCAATAGAACAATTTCAAAACACTTACAGCGATGGCATATTGATTGACAGTACATGCAAGATATAATGACTACAGCCTGCAGGATAATTCACGAGAAAGGAATCCAAGCTCGTTGAATTATGATACATTAAATTTCTGTGGAAAAAGCTCTAGAGCAGCGTTGATAAATTTGTATCTATCCCGAGATGTGAGTCATACCATAACTGCTCGTTAATAGAAAAGTCTTATTAATAATTTTAGATTAGGACTTACATCAAAAGAATAATTCTAAAATGAATTATCTTTTAAACTGAAAAGAAACACTAAGGAACTTAATAAACGTAGCGTAATGACATATGGAAATAGATCATAGGGAGAAAGCGATCATAGAGTGACTACATTAACGATTAAATAATTTGATTTTAGTGTTTTTATGGTTATATTGAAACTTGAAAAAATAAAGAACTTTCATCTCAACTTGATATATTAATTGTGCCACATTTTAGCCAACATAAAATTAAAATCTAGCGAATTTCTTTCTAGCGTTGCTTTTCTTGGAAAATATATTCTTCATACCGCGTATTATATATTACTTCGTAGTAATATAAATTTTGAGGTCAACTATAAGTCGAATGGGATATATATATATATATATATATATATATATATATATATATATATATATATATATATATATATAGCCAATTTGTTGGTTTAATCATGAGACATGGGAAATAAAAGTTTGATTTCAGTTGAAGCAAGAATCATCGTGCAGAAACATATAATGTAAGGTAGATGTAGTCACTTAAGCAACTCATGTGCCCGCTGAAGATAATCCAGAAGGAACTAATCATTAAGAAAATGAATACCCCATTGTTCATATGAATGAAATATAGTTAATATAAAAAGCTCTGACAACATATTTGATCCTACTCCAGGAAAGTCGGTCAACAACATAGCCTCAAATCAACGAATATTATACAAAAAATACCACTTTAGCTACGATATAATGCTAAATATGTGTGTGTGATCTGTTTATTCGTATCAGAAAGAGACGGTTAACAATTAGTATAAGCGTACGAAGAATCGATATAATTATAATTGTGCAATTTTGTCTTTCTGTTAATCATATAGGCTTCAAAAGTATTTGACAGAATTGTAAAACATTTGAGATGAAGTAGTCTTAAGATGCTGGATGTGTAATAGATGTTGATAATACTGCTTTGTCTACTAATACTCTTGATACTACTAAAACCAATAAACACGCATAGGAAGATATTGGTTAAAATTGCACCAAATTTGGTATGAAGCACTCGTTTACTACTACTACTACTACTACTACTACTACTACTACTACTACTAATATTACTACTATGAATAAATATAATAACAATAACAACCTAGAGGAAAAATAGACTATAAAAGAGAATAGACTGATTATAGAGTGCTATTATAGAAGCAACACCAAAGAAGAAGGCTATCGGAAGCGAATGAAAAAGTTATGGGACATGTCTACTGACTACCATACAACTAAACAAAGAATTGCTGACGAAGCTAGACATATCTCTAAGAAAGAAAACCCACACGTAGAAGACCGGCAAAGTATTAACACTGAAAATGTGGAAACCAATAACTACGAAACAACAGGATGAAGCAGCTGAAGTAGAAAATATTATACAACTGATTAACGAAGAAAAATAAAAAACCTATCCCCAAGGAACCAAAAATGGAAGAAATTAAAAGTAGAAACAGAAAAGGTGAGCAAAATCCTCCCATACATCTTAACATACAATATCACAGACTTAAACAATTTAATTAATGCAGGGATAAATCAGTAAGTATGAAATTTAATATGATCCCCCACAAATAACAAGAAAATCGACTGATAAAACCTTGAAATCAGACTGGAAACCCAGGTCAACAAACATAAATAGAAACCAGAAAGTAAAAGAGAACAGAACCGGATGGACAAGGGGAGATTAAATAAGAAACATTAAGCACCAAAGCAAAAGATAACAGTAAAAGAAGGAAGATTGAGACGATACAGACACAAATCGGAACAGTACAAACAAAACAGGACCTTTGAAAATAACGAAAACCAAATTTATCAAAACATAAACGGAGGAAAAACAAAAATAAAACAACGTGACCCGACAGAAACAAAACTCTACTGGAGTAAGATATGGGAAAAGTGACAAGACCACAACAGAAATGCTGAATGGCTGAAAAACATGACAGAAGAGTTTCAATAAATTGAAAAAGGGACAAAAATAAAATTAACGAGGAAACACCCAAGACAATCCAAAGAAAAATGGCAAACTCGAATGCACCAGGTCATGATAGAATACACGCATACTGGTTGAAAAAATTCACGACAGTACATGAAAGGCTAACTCAAAACAGACGTACGAGAATGGATGACCAAAGAGATACTGAAAAGGGAACGACCCCTAACAACTACAGACCAATAACCTGTTTACCAATTATGTGGAAAATCCTAAGAGCACAACTGAGAGAACAAATTAATCACTCCCTTAATAATCGTTTACTACTTTCCAAGGAACAGAGAGGATGCTGAAAAAGAAAAAGAGGGATGCATGACCTGCTATACATAAATCAAAAGATCCTGAAGGAGGTAAAAAGCAAACAAAAAGAACATAGCCATGTCATCGATCAACTACAAGAAAGCTTATGACAAGATTCCTCAAACATGGATTAGCGAGTGCTTGAGAATGTACAAACTACCAGATAAGATCATCAATTTGATTCAAAAAGCAATGGTAACATGGAGACTGGACTTGGCAGCTGGAGGATAATACCTAAGTTAGATAAGAATACAGAGAATCATCTTCCAAGAAGATTCTCTATCAACCATACTGTTCATCATAATCATGATGTCTCTTAACAACATACTAAGGAAATGTCAGTCCGGATACAAGTGTACTAATACAGAAGAAAGAATAAACCACCTCATGTATATGGGCGACCTGAGACTATATGCGTGAAACGAAAAAAGAACTAGAAATGCTGATATACACAATCAGAATCTTCAGCCAGGACATGTAAATTTAATTTGGAAGGGAAAAGTGTGCACTACTACAGATGAGAAGGGGGGATTGGACCTACCAAGGCAAGAGTAGATGAGGACACTAGGCGAACATGATACCTACAAATATTTGGGAGTTCTGGAAGCAGACACCATAAAATAGGCAGACATGAAAGAGAAGATTGAGAAAGAATACCTAAGAAGAACAAGAAAACTCCTAAAAACGAAATTATACAGCAGGAACCTAATAAAAGTAATAAACACCTGGGCAGTATCACAACTAAGATATTCTGGACTGTTGATAGGCTGTACCAAAGAGAATGCACAATGTACTTCACCCGAAGGATGATGCCCACCGACTCTACGTCAAAAGAAAAGACGGAGGAAGAGGACTGGTTAGTATAGAAGATTACGCGGATGACACAAAGAAGAATTAGGAAAATACATAGCACAAAACACAGAAAGGCTAATCATCGCAGCAAGAGATGCCGTAAAAATGAATAATACAGAGAAGAGAGAGGCAAGTAATAAAACGGAAAAGAAAAGTGATAAAATAAACAGCTACACGGATAATTCATAAGTATGACAAGAGAAGAGACTCATGTAAACATTTGGACATGGCTACGAAAAATAACACATAAATAGAGAAACTGAATCATTACTAACAGCCGCACAAAACAACGCGATTAAAACTAATTATATCGAAGCTAAGATCGACAAAACCCAAGTAAACAGCAAATGTAGACTCTGTGAACAAAGAAACGAAACTGTAAACCACATATAAGTGAATGCAGCAAACTTGCCCCAAAAGAATATAAAAACAGACACGATCAGGTGAGTAAGGTATTACACTTGGAACTATGCAAACAACTGCATTTTGAACACCCAGAAAAATGGTTCAAACACATAACAGTGGCAGTACTGGAAAACGAAAATCACGAAATCCTCTGGGACATGGAGGTACAAACAGATAAACTCATCCAAGCAAGGAGACCGAATGCCATAATAGTTAACAAGAAGGAAAAATCATGCCAAATCGTAGATTTCGCCGTTCGTCAAATGGTGAATATTAAGGAGACAGAAAGCAAAGCAAATACACGGAAATGGCCAGAGAACTTAAAGGGATATGGAGCATCAAGAAAATCAAGATAACAGCAATAATCGTAGGAGCACTAGGAACATTCCGAAAAACCATGAAAAAAAGAATGGGAGAAATTGAAATCAGAGGGAAAGCAAAGCCGATACAATGGACGGCAATAATGAAAACAGCAGAAATCTTAAGGAAAATCAGCGAATGCGGAAACCAACTCACATAAACTGCGAACACTAACTAGTCACTGGAAGTTACAATAGAAATAAAACAAAAAAATAAAACCGAATGAACACGACCAGATGAGACCAAGAGAACTGGAATCGCATAGATTTTAAGTTAACTCCCCCCCCCCCCAAACTGTGTTGGCCCCGGCTGGCACCCCACCAAATAGTCGTTACGGGTCAAGGAGGATAGAAAGGCCGAGGAGGGAGAGCACTGACCAGACCTCCACTGGAAGAGTGCGGAGAACTTTGGGGAGGTTTTGTGCCACCCAAAACCCCAGGAACACCAATGGCCATTGCCAGCACTAAATCAATGGTAAGCGCCTGCTGCGATAACGCAAAGTCATTTGCAATGGTAATCGAAAGAGATGAAGAGCACTGGAAATCTGTGAAGACTTGTTGACACTCAGACTGCAAGAAAGCCCACCGATTATTGTCACCGAGCGATCGCTTGTGATGACTTGTTTGAGAACTCCTAGTGAATAAATAATAATAAAAATAGTTAAGAAACTGTTGGTAAAAGTTCTAACAAATTTTGTATGCATTGGCAGAACAATGTTCATCCTAAAATGGTAGTAGTAGTAGTAGTAGTAATAATAATAATAATAATAATAATAATAATAATAATAATAATAATAATAGTAATAATTATTATTATTATTAAATAATAATAATAATAAATATCTATTATTGAATCGAATTACACCGAATCTTCACCTTTGTGACGCAGGATATAATATGATACATAAATAAAATCAATCAACGCTCTGCAGGATCTACACTAAACACCACCGTTTGGGGCGAGTATATGTATATATATAT
Organism: Sepiola atlantica; assembly: GCA_963556195.1. NCBI lineage: Eukaryota > Metazoa > Mollusca > Cephalopoda > Sepiida > Sepiolidae > Sepiola > Sepiola atlantica. Next base: position 78,377,532 of record OY744521.1, read on the forward strand.
ATATATATATATATATATAGATCTTAGGTAAACTTAATTGCGACGTGATTTTTTTAATAAATATTATTATTAAGCCCTTTTAAATAAAATTAAAGTTGAGCACTGTTAGGAGATATTTAAAAATAGACATTCACTTAGCTAAAAAGCAAGACTCTGAATAAGGTGGTCGAGTCTGTCCTAATGCTTACGCTGTAATGGTATAGATATAACTTTAATTCTGCGTACCACGTTCTAATTTGAAATGGCCGTAAGGGTAGAGTGAAAGCGTGCAGATCCAAAGGTGGCTCTGTGAACCGGGTTCGCGCTTTACGACCATCTGCAATTATCACTTCTTTACACTAAATAGAGCAATGAGATCGAAACGACGTAGTCTGTAGGTAAATATGATTTAATATTTGTTTATAAATATTATTATTAAGCCCTTTTAAGTAAAATTAAAGTTGAGCACTATTAGAAGGTATTTAAAAGTAGACATTCACTTAGCTACAAAGCAAGACTTCCAGTAAGGTCGTCGAGTCCTCTGGTCTGTCTTCATGCTTACACTGTATTTACATAAATATAACTTAAATTCTCCATACCACGTAGTAATTTGAAATGGCCGTAAAGATAGAGTGATAGCGTCTGTAAGAAAATGTAATTTAATATTTGTTAATATATATATATATATAGTCATCCACAGATAGACTAAAGAGTAGCAGACGATATCATTAACGACAGTGCTCAACCCGAGGAATGGGGCTTATACATGGTTATCCACAGACAGACTATTTCGCTGTATCACAGTTCTTTAGTGCGGCTAGAATAGCACCTATCCCAAGCTAGGAGTCGAACCTATAACCATCTAGGATAGGCGCTGTTGGTAAATGATATCTACATTGACCGCTACTTGACAGTAACTCATTTGTTTATTTACAAAAGTGTTTGCATATATATATATATAGATAGATAGTCATACACACACTGTTTCGCTGTATAAAAGCTTTTCAATGTGGCAAGACTGGCAACTACGACCGTCTAGTAAACAATCGGCAATTCTAAATATTCGACCATTAGGCAGGTACCGTTAGCAAATTAAATATAAATGCTTACATAAACGTTCACAACTACCGGAGAGTGCTCCATTTGTGTTTACAAAAAACTTTGCGTTGTCGCTAAAGGTGGTTTGTGTTATAACTTATCACAGTGCTCAACCCCAAAAGGGAGCATATATTGGGTTAAGCTCTCTTGTAAAGGAAATCACCGTCTCCCACTTAGCGTAAATGGATAGCTCTTTACATAAAAATAGAATAGATCACTATATGTAGCCGATGATTCGAATATATAAGCATTATAGATTTCTCTTCCTTAGTGGCTGAAGCCTCTAGCATAGTTCTCGACTGCTGACAAAACAGTTGGATTTCGAATCTCTGTTTGGAGCAAACGTGCGTTCTAGCCAAACTGAAAAACCGTGATATTTTCATAAATAGACCAGTGTTGATCTATTTATCTAAGTATAAAATATCAAGTAAAAAATATAAAATATAAACATAAATAAAAATAAAATGTAAACCTTTATGTAAGTAAAAAAGAGGAATTGGTATTAATGGATGGGCACACACTACTGACCATTCACGCTGATCCCCAACCTTTGATTAACCATTACGTGTTAACTCCTGTTATTTGCCCCATGAAACAACAAAAGTATTTCCAAACTATACAAACGTTTATTGGTCGCCATGTTTGTTTTTTTCAGATTCCCATTACTGACACTTGGAGATTCTTTCTAAAAACATCTCTGCAAAGGAGTTTGGTAAAGATGACCATTCACTTTGAACTATTTTATCGATTTTTTTTATTTCTTTCTTGTCTTTTAATTATAGATAGATATTTTGAGCTGCGAGGGAATATTGAGTTTGTTATTTTCTTTTCTTCTATTTTTGACTCATAATTCCGGTGCATATTTATAGTTCTTAATTCCCAGCCACGCTGGTCGCGGCAAAATAGAAAGCAAAAAACGATTCGCTCGTCCGATATCTTATTGCTAATTTCCTTTTGTCTCTTATTCAAGGAAATACAGAGTACGTGTCTGCCATGAAACATAATAACACAATATTTGTAACGAGCCTCCCCATCCCCCCGCCCCCAAAACAAAGATTGTTATTTTTAGGGAAATGAGGATAGCCGAACAGATTTAAAGAGATATCGCAATGAAAATAGGAATACTATATGTGCATATAACGAGGCAATTACATATCTTATATAGATGCGACAAGATCATTATATAAACGTATACATTGTTGTTACATATGATTTTTAAATAATAGTTATATAGAATGTAAGTAGAATTATTTGCTAAGATACCTATGATTCTTACATATCCAACGGTTTGTTTAGAATTGAAATAAATTGTTTATAGATCAACCAGGTTACTTTTCGGGTACCTTATGCACATTCATATATTCGTCTTATAATATATATATATATATATATATAGATATATATGCATGTTTGGTTAAACAGTAGCGACAGCTTCTGTTTATTTATTATTGTATTCGTTTTTTCGATTCGTCGCACGACCGATTTGGCATTGTCGTCCATGTTGTATAAAAAATCGCCATATTTTCGCGAACGTTTTCGTTATGAGGGGGGTGAAGGTATGTTGAAGTGTTGTTGAAGTGGTATTGAAATGTTTTTTAAAAACGTCTTAATAAATTCACCAATCTTTTATTTTGCATACTCATACTCATTCGTCCGCCTGAAGATGACCGACGTCGGTCGAAAACGTTCGCGAAAATATGGCGATTTTTTATATAACATAGACGACAATACCAAATCGGTCGTGCGACGAATCGAAAAAACGAATAAAAAATAAATAAACAGAAGCTATCGCTACTGTTTAAGCACAAATTCATAAGAGAAGGAATGTTGCCTAATTACACAAATATATATATATATATATATATATATATATATATATATATATATATATATATATTGTGTGTGTGTATTTAGGGAGCATATTTTCATTTAGGCAAACATTATTTAATAACAGGGAGTGTATTTCATTGATAAGCGTTTTTATATTTTCAATATTCTGAATACTCTATTTTGTATTTCGGTCAAATTGGTGTATGTAAGTTTCGTGGGATGTCTTTACTGTCGATTTTTTTTTAATATAACGGCTAGTCATTTACAACTTTAAAAGAGCGTCTATAATATTGAGATGTTACATGCGAGCGTGATTACGCTCTAAGCTCGCATGTAAAATCTCAATATTATTGAGGCACTTTTTAAAGTTGTAAATTACTAGCCGTTATAGAAAAAAAACTCAACAGATTTGTGAAGACATCAAGACTAACGCCGCCTGAAGATGATTTGACGAATCAAATGGAAAGTACTCTCGAAAAAGGAAAGAAAAATGGAACAAATTAAAATGCATTTATAACATGAACTTAAAATCAATATTCTTTTCAAAAGTGCTCAATACTAGGTAGATCTGTATAAATATTTGTCATATAAACATTTAATTTGGTTTACGCAAATTCAATTGCGTTTCAGCGAATTAACGTTTCCTCGGAGTCCAGAAATAATTATTATTTCTGGACTTCGAGAAAGCGTTCATTGCATTTCTGTAAGCCAAATCAAATGCTTATATATATATATATATATATATATATATATATATATATATATATATATATAACTTCTTTGTAATATAGAAGGAAAACACCCTAGAGTGCTCGATTAATTGAGAATTAAAGTTAAAAATTAAAAATTAAGAGCGTAATATTTATTTATTTTAGTACAGAAAAATTAGTACAACATTCGTACCGTCGGTTTCAAGCACAGAAACAGATGACAACAGAAGCTGAAGAGAGCCGGATAGCTAAGTCCTTCTCTGCTTGAAACCGACGGTACGAATGTTGTACTACTTTTTCTGTACCAAAATAAATATATATATATTGGTCCTGCGCTCTCAGTCGCCACGGCTACTACTTTTCCTCATCAACCCATCATGTCAACCCAATATTTCGATGTACTTGCATGACATTTTTCTTAAAATTATCACCCTGAGGAAGTCTTACAAATAATGACGAAACGTTGATAGAAATATATATATAAGAAAATATATCTTGGTTTTTCCTTTTTCATTTCCCATTACGTCGGATTACTCTCATCTTTCTTTTCTCACACACATATATATATATATATATATATATATATATTATTTGCAGTTGTCGAAGTGGTTTCTTCATCTATCACAACATTACGGCCGTTTTCCCTCCGGATTTTTTCAGGTGCTTTGAGCCGAACACGAGAACCGCCACGGAAACTTTAGTCAGACTCTTTATTGGAACACTGAGGATACCCTTTTCGCATTCTATTTTCCAAACTTTACGACATTATTTCAGTTTACTTGTTAAATCAGATTGCTATCTATGCCTAAGGTTCAAAATTTCACCATAATAGTTTCGACTAAATGTCTCTAAACCAAAGGAGAGCGAATTGTTGAGATTTTCAAATCTAGTTTTTCTTTAATTAGAAGCGTCGATATTGTATTCATCTCTATACTTGACCTGCTAGAGTTCGGTCCAAAACATCCGATGAAGGCTAAAGGCAAAAGTGCAACAGTATTGTCGTGAGGTGTGTTAGATTACATAGAAAGGAAATTTCCACTTCAAAATTTTTAGATGGTGTTTTTGCCAAAGAGAGATAAGCATTGATATACAACGGTACTAATATATGCTAATAACTTAAGATAGGTAATTGACAGCTCTGATGATAGTTAAATATAAACGCTAATTATATAAATTGACGTAATAGTAAATAACAATTTACGCATTTACCATTACGCAATGTGAAATTGTAAATTAAAGAATATATACTAGTAGAGTAAAAGGTGATCTTGTGTCTCAAAAGAAAATGAATTAATTTGTTTTACAGTTTGATGTTATGGTAGATCTCTATGTGCGGAAAACGCTCTCGTGTTCAAAACGTTATTTTTAAAATACCTATGTGTTTTAGTGTATTTTCTATGTAGGGGGTCGTCAAATATCTCTGCGAGCAAAATGCTCCAGTGACAGATTTTTATTTATCTTGAGATGATGGAATGAATCTGGAGGAGCCAAAATGGATAAGAATGAGATGTTTTAGGCAAAATAGGCGACACAAAACGCCTGGATCATGGCATTTGTGTTGCTTTTTATGTGACGTATTAGATGTGGAGATAGCGTCGCTATTTGATAACTTGTGTCACAACCTAGAGTGTACGGTCAAGCAAGAAATGCAATACGCTATATATGTAGCATTGAATAACACTTGGAGGGGATGACTTTTGGCAATGTAATCGTTCTTTCATCTCCAGCAACATCTCCCTGGATGCAGAACTCCACAAACGTATCGACAAGGCGGCAACAGCCATGGCTCGCTTGACGAAGAAAGTCTGGAATAACAAGATGCTGACCACACATTACCAAGATAAAGGTGTACCGGGCCTGCGTGCTCAGAACGCTTCTCCACGGCAGTGAATCTTGGACTCTCTACTCCCGCCAAGAGAACAAACTCAACACCTTCCGCTCAATCTCAGGAGAATCCTAGGAATCACCTGGCAGGACCACATCTCAAACAAGACCGTACTTGATTAGGCGGATATCGAGCATGCTCGCTTTGAACACTCAACAACGACTCCGGTGGCTTGGCCATGCCAGGCGAATAGACGATGGGAGGATCCCAAAGGATGGTTTCTATGACGAGGTCGCAACCGGTTCCAGACCAGCAGAAAGACTTGTCCTACGTTACAAAGTCTGCAAGCGAGACATGAGGGCAGGTGGCATCGACTCAACAGGCTAGGAGACCGCTGGAGTAGCGATGTAAAGGCATGCTGCAGGAAGAGTGAGGAGAGGAGATGCTAGTGGTGGAGGCGGAGGAGAGAGCACAGACGGCAGAGGGCTTCAACAGAGCTCTCACAACCAGAAACCACCTACATATGTAGCAACTGCAACAGAGCCTGTCGATCTAGAATAGGCTTGCGCAGTCAAGGCAGACGCTTTAATTCGACTACCGACAAATCTAAAGATTCTGAGACAGACGAAAGATAACATAAGATTTTTCTTGTCAGTTTACAACGGGCCCAACGGAATTAAGCTTAGATATATGGCTTCTGCTATCTCACTGTTTGTAGCAATTTAATTATGAAGCAAATTTCGGATTACACTAAATTTTCCTAGGCCAAAGGATAACAAAAAAAGGAACGAGTGAGATAAAGAAAAACTCCTGCGTTTAGTTTTTGAATTGTACCGAAGGTTTTGTGACAGGGATGAGTTCTCGTTAGCAGATTCATGGGTGACCATTTTTTATAATTAATGGTAGGTTTATAGAAATCACTGGTAAATTTTTCAAGGATATTATTATTATTTTCAAAATTCATGTAAGAAATTTATTTTTATCAGAAATATACTAATGTGGAAGACTACGTGGGATGTGTTTGAATAAATAAAAATGAAATGACCACTTCGAAATCAGATTACGCGTAAAAGTGTAAAGTGTAAAAGCACTTAGTTTTATATATGGAGTTTGAATAAAATGTAACAAGATGTAAGGGAGAATAAAAAAGAGGATAGACGAAAACCATATAAAATGAATTATTTTTATTATTTCTCCTTAACTATCAAAATACTTCCTAAAAAATAGTGTAGTTATTTTCTTCCAGTTCACTTGAAAAAAATGTTAAATTACATAAAATTCTCTTCTTTCCTTCTTCCCTTTTTTCTCATTCACCTGTCTTCTATCTTTCTTCTTTCTATTCTGTTCCCCATTTCTTTCTCCCATTCATGACTATCTCACAGAAGAGAAGTTGCTAGTCTTTCTTTACTCTATCGTTATTTTCATGGCAGGTGCTCGACTGAGCTCAAACCAATGCCCCCCTTGTAAAACATTCACAACTAGAACCCGCCTAGTTACTGCCACTGTAAATTATTTCCATTTCTTCCTCTGCGTGTCCAAGACGAAACGAAACTTCCATGATAAGAGTTTTTTCCTAAAACTGCTCGTCTGTGGAACACAGTGCCGCGAGCCGGCTTCCCAGCCAACTACAACAAGGTCGTCTTCAAGTCCAATGTAAACAAGATCTTGTGTAACTGTCCTCGTAAATAATTCATTTCTGTCCCGCTACAACCATCGTACCGGTGTTCGCGATGTTGTCTCACTGTTATCCAGTCAAACACCTTAACCCTTATCCTCCAGTGGCCTTTGGGCCTTGATAAGCGGTGACCTAATTTTATAAAAATGTAATTCTTTTGTAAAATTTGAAAATAATATGATTTTATTTGATGGTGTTGGTTTATTAGGTATTTCTGTTTTTAAGTTTACATAACAGACATACACCGAGCATCACGGTGTTTAAAATACATTCACTTGTCAAAATATATCGTGTTATAGAAAATTTATTCCAATATTTTCAAGATTAAATTTGTAACAAAAGTTTTTCCATTAATTAATTTCATTTTTAATCGGAAAAATAATTTTGAATTTTGGGATATTTTTGTTCTCTTAGGAATGACACTTTCTGTGTTACTCTTATCACATAAATCTTAATCATTTTTCCTATAAAATTTAGACCTATTCGCCATTAATATCTATCACTCACACTAGGAACCTATTTAGAGGATCAGTATCTGAATCATCATCAAATATCGAAGATACACCTCAAGAAAATTTTGCAAATTTGTGCCGTGTAATTTTGCGTCGTTTAGACGGTTTGATTTTGTTTTAGTAGGGGTGGGACGTAATGGGTGAAAATTTCAGATTCATGCGAGTAGTATTTTTTTGTGTTCATTAATACATAAATAACACTAAACAATCAAACATTTTGAAAATTTTGCAAAATTCAGAAGGTACAGACCAAACATATCCGTTAGAGCTCCACGGGACTCAAAATCAATCATTTTTCGGTGAAAAAGTGGTTTCATGCGACATTGCAGGTCCTTAAACATTCTCAAAAGCTATGGATATAGATGGTTAAATCTGATATAGTACTGTAATTTAGGACCATTTGCAGGCTGTGAAAGGGTTTTCAGGAATGTATAATAGCCAAAAACTAGTGAAAAATAGTCAAAATTAGCCAAAATTTCCCAAAATCCTCTGTTAAACTACCTAATTGGTTTCCAAGCCACTACAATGGTTATGCATGGCTGTAGATAGTTGAAACTGACAAGACACTAAGGTTTAACACCAGTTTTGGGGGTTTAGGAGCCCCAAGGTAGAAATGGGGGTCAAATTTCAGCCAAAATGGTTAAAAATGCACCACCAAACTACGTATCCAAATGACACCGCTGGAATCATATAAACCGAATAGTGGATAATGCAGTCAATTTAATAAAACATCCTTAATGGCTATGAAATGTCATGAAATAGTCAATTGAAGTTGTGGAAATCCATGGGGAACTGCACAGGAGATCAGCCAATTACTTGTACATCGACTGAAATAAACCTTCAATGATTTCCCAATTCTCGACTCTGAACTTGGTTTGGCGTGTACTCATGTCCCAAGCACCGAGCACATTGCATGGAATGATCTGGATTATATTCGTGTTCTGTTCATCATCTATCTGGGGGTATCTCCATGAACGCCTTGCAGAATCACGGTTGAAACATTCCAGATGCTCCACCATGTAGTTGTTCTCGTCAACCTTTTTTCTAGTCATTCCGATGTACCAATTTCTTCCAAGTGGAGTGTCCCAAACTGCAACACAAGGTTCATCCAGAGGAATATCATCAGACTCTTCTAGGATTTTAACATCTTCCTCAGTATCAACGCTCACATTATTATCATTATCTGTCGTACAAGAAAGCAGAATGGAGTTTTCATCTGGAAATAAAACTTCTTCGTCTGCATCTTCATCTGAAAGGAGTCTGTCATGACAGCTGTCAGTTTCTCCCAAATCAAAGCTTTATTGCACCCTACTGTCAGAGACAAACGATTAAGTGATGCCAAAAAAAGATTTACAATGTTCCTTCGATCTTCAACTGCCATGTTTAGTGAACGCAGACGAAATTTCTTCCCACAGGAAGTTTGAATCACCAATGAAGTGCACTCACCATTTAGTCTTTTGCGGGTTGTGGTGTCATAGTGGAAGGTTACCACATCAGATGGAGTAGTATCAAGAAGTGCTAAGGAAGCATTCTTTTTTTCCTGGATTGCCATCAAGTGCTTTATCTTCCGAATCGTCTTTGCTGATGGGAGAACATACTTATATTGTATATATTCTTCCTCAGTGTGAGGTCGTTTATTCTTCGGCGGTTCAACTTCATTTTTTTCAACATCAGCTTTCAGAGCGTAGTTCAACCCCAGATGTTTCTCAGTCGCAACCTTATACGCCATCCGTGCTGCTTCTGGAGAAATGTTTGCGGCTGATGAGGAAGCAGCCAGGGCAATCTTGATGGAGTCAGTAAATGTTTTGCTTCCTTCACGGAGATTGAAAGTCATATCTGTCTGAACTCTAACTTCATTACAGCTGACTGTGGTACGTACCCTCCCTGACCGCTGCACAGAAAAATTTATATTAGTATCACTATCGTCGAGAGTACTGTTCATTATTGTAACTCTTTCTTCTTCCTCTGTAACTGAAATAGCCATCTCTTGCTCCCCCCTTTCCTCCGTCTCAACAACCATTGATTCATGTTCTTCATCGATATGCATGTTGTCAATTATGACCTTCCGGTTGAGTACAACTTGATCAAAGAAAAACTGTTTCTCATTTGAATCAAACGTCTCCACGTCAACATCCTTTCCCAGAATATTGAAAAGAATGTGATTTTTTGTCTTCCATTGAATCAAGTTTGACCTCTTCGATCCATGGCTCTTCTGAACTTTGCTATTGTACTCTCTCAAGTATCGATCAAGTTTATCTTTCACTCCTTTTATTGTTGTTAGTTTAATGTCTCTTCCAAATGCTCTTTGCCAGTGAGCCAGCAGACACAGAGAAAATTGATGGAGATGCTCTTTCTGTTTTGTAGATCCATAAGTTGGAGCATGATGAACTATGGCCAAAACGCACTCATGTACAGTTGGGAGGTTTTCAAGCAAAGTGAAATCCCAATCATCGTACTGGTACTTTGTTCCACTAATCCTATCTTCTCAACTAAACTGAACTAAAAACAAAAAATAATAATTGTTATTAAACTGCTTGAATATAATACAATGCAATGGTTTCGACACTAAAATAGTTTCAACTATCTACACCCATTCATAACCATTGTAGAGGCTTGGGAACCAATTAGGTTGCTTAACGGAAGATTTTGGCAAATGAACAAAAAATAAAAAAGACAGTAATACGAAACGGCATCAAAAAGGCAACAAATAAAAAGACGTAAATAAGATATCAACTCAATAAGTTTCTGGCCTGACATATAGATGGCGCCACTACTACAAATCAATATTATTTTTATAAAGTGATAACCTTTAAATAGAATGTGTCAAAATTTGATCCCAATCGGTTTATTAGTTTATAAATAAAAGGTATTTAAGTTAAGCTACTGTTTGGCATTTCCAAAACAATTGTAAACTCGGAATTTTGTGTGTTGATAAAGGAAAAATACCGTTCAAGCAAAACAATATATTTTTTTTAAATTAAAATTTTAAATTAAAATTCTGTATTTTTGATTTTGTAAATTTAATTCTTAACCTCATATTCTCTTTTTAACACATAATTTAGACCAAACTAATTTAACCTTTCAAAACATATAACGGCCCAGATAAAAACGCTGTTAACAAATACTGACATTTAAAAAAAATTCTTTACTTTTTTAATTCTTTACTTTTATACTTTACTCCCCCCTTTTTAGACTTTATTAAGCTATTAAATCTAACATATCTTTCCCTAACATAAAATTTAGACGATTCTAATTAAACACTTTAAAGCAAATAACGTATCCAAACGACAGTGATACGATATAATCGATTTTCTTTACCAGATGACAACAAAGCTGTAGATAGCTGGGAGGTAAACACCATCTGAGCTTAAAACCAAATGGAACTGATGTTGTACTGATTTTCTGTACCAAATAATATATATATATATATATATATATATATATATATATATATAATAATATTTATGAATAAATATTAATCATTTTTCATTCAATCTTATCGCCTTTAAGGTATATATATATATATATATATATATATATATATATATATATATATATATATATATATATATATATATATATATATATAGCTTAAAGCCGATAAGATTGAATAAGAAATATGCAGAGCTATATCAATTTTTAGATATGGATGTGTAAAAATAAAGTTAAAATCGTAAATTCTCACCTAAGTTTAAAATGAAGTAGATAGTGGACAATTCCATAGAAAATCAAAAGTTTAGAGTTAGACTGACGTGTACTAGTAGTTGCGTCATGGCAGGAAGTGGGTGACAGAAAAAAAAGTCATAGAGTATCTGTCTCTGTAGAATTAGGCGTTGAATTGATAAGATGGGGTTTTTAGTCTTCCTCCACCCCACGTGTGTTAAAAGGAAAATATGCAGTTCACCTTGATGTACTTGCTGCAAATTACTGCAAGAAGTAAATCCAATGGATTTTTTTGTGATTCGTTTTAATTGCTTCTATTATCCCAGCGATCGAGACAACAACGAACAAAAGAACAACGTTTCTACGTCACTACTGCTGCGGACACCTCTATCCATTAAGCCAACTATTTCGTGTCAGCAAAAAAGACAAACAGCTCTTTCCTGTCAGCTACACGACGCCGGTCAGTTATATACAATAGGAATTGAAGAACCAGCCACGTGATGCTAATGGGCTAAACGATTACAAATAATTGTCAGAGTAGAGAGATTAAAATTTACGATTATGTAATAATCGTTGACCAATATATGAATCAACAACTATAACAGAAATCAGAAGTGTTTGATGTAGTCTTATATTCAGTTATATATGCTACTTTATCGTGTTCTCAAGTTAAGCAGAAATACGTTCAACATATTCAGAATCTATCTTATTCATTTGTTACTGGCTGTCCAGGTCCGGAATTGCCCAGGATTTTTTAAAACTTTCATATTATGTTTACCTTTAGCATATTATTTATTCGTTTTCCGTTTGAGGAATCCGAGTTTAATTTTGTATGACCACTTTTCGACTGTTGTTGTAGCGCGTTACCTGTTTTTATCTCCTCAATATCGTTAGGCATTGCGGATGATTTATACAAGTACCAAAAGCAGTTGTAAATAATTTAAGTGACTGAAATAAGATTTACATTTTACGCCAGAAAGCCGTGGAAATGACATTGTACGATCCACATTTTTAATGTTTTTTTTTTTTACGGAAACATTGTTTCAGTAAAAATAATATACATTTTCTGTTTTTAAAATTTATATGGAAAAATGCTCGAAAATAAATAAATAAAAATACTTTTGTCTCTTCAGTTTCGTGTCCGCCATGTTAAAAATGTTGAAATGAAAGTTAACGTTAGCTTAAGGAAAACACTGAATAAAACGGTGTATATCGAAAACTTTATCCTATTAAATGTTTTTTCCGTGATCTATTAGAAGAGTGGGAGTGGATGTAACTAAGAGGTAAATATCTTTGAAATATGACTAAAAAGTAAAATACTGAACCGGATTAAATAAAAAAATCGATGAAATCGATTTGAAATAATTATTTTGTTTTTAATATATGACATATTATGACGAAACAGATTGTTCTATCTACCCTTTGTTAAAAAAAGTTATTCCGGTCAATGAAATAAGGGAAACCTGGCTTCTCTTTATTTACAAGATTATTTCTTTGTGTTTAGCACTGGCCAACGGAAGTGTTAGTATAATACGTCTCGTATAGGTAAAATATAGTTTCTACGATTCAGAGTATTAGACATAAGATTGATGCAGGTTATGTCGCATATGTCACAGTCCCCATTTAAAACCCTATAAATGATAGCTGATAAATACGCACATTTACTGCATCCGTATACATTGCATATATGTTTTTAAATGCTTCTGTAGTCGCATTATTTTTTTTTTGGAATTCATACAGTAAACAATGGCGAAATTTAAAGTAATTATTTTCGTGTGGTTCAATCTCTGAAATATACTATGAATGACATGTCTTTAGATATAATAAACTAATTCGAGAGACGGTTTCTTACGATTCGCTCTTGATGTCTTGACTCCTAATTCATAGCGGTGAAAAACGCCATTACTTCCCGTATACCATAATACGGTATTCTATAAAATATGTTTAAATATCTTACTCTCTATTTTACAAAAGCAAACATTAACGCAACGAATCCCCGGGTCGTCTACTACTTGTTGACGGCTTTACTTCCAATTGATGTACTATCCGTTAAAATAACGTCTTTACTATCAATAACTACACGTCGCATGGAATTTTCCCGACTTTTCACAATTGTTAGAGCTACTCTCGTCTTATTATCTTGAACCATATACGCTCTAGTCCGTTCAGATGTCGGCGAAATAAACATTGAACCGATTGCTTAAAATGTATTGTAGTAATAACGAAGGTCGCAAATCACTCTGTTAACTTTCCAAGCAGCTCTCACCGTTCGTTACGTGCACCTGCTTCACACCGAGTCCTCTCAGACGGTACGAGACCCGCTTTTATTATATCGAGGCACACCTGATTTTCATACGTGCAACGAGATTTTGCGAGATTTTGCGTGAACTGTATGTAATAAACATTCATGGACGCCATGTTGGATTTCTTTCTCTCATCCGCAGCGCACAGGACAGGTAAATTCGAAGACGTTTCGCAAGTAAGCCCCCTTCATGTTCATGTTCCCTACACTCCCCCCTGATATCATGATCACAGAGATGGCAGGGAGGCATCGATCGCCTTCGTCGGTTGCTTCTTCGGAGGTGGACAACGCAAGCCTCATCTTCGCTTGTGCTCTCGTCCGCGGTCTGAGGGTCGAGAAACATCGCGTCCGCTGGGATACTGCTGATATCCGAGTCACTGTCCGATGGGGCTGCTGCAAGCAAGAGAGATGCCTCACTGCTCTCTGACTCCGACTCGCTCTTGTCGTCCAGTGATGGTTGCGTTACTAACCGTAGGTCTCTAACGTGACGGGGCATACCGTCGACTCGCACTGCCTGTGGGCTGATTACCTCGGTGACGCGTCCAACTCCGTATTTCGTCGTAAACTTGCCGCGCGTGTTCTTAATTCAAACGACATCCCCTTTTTTCAGTTTCTCTTTGGTTACTTCCAGTTCGGGCAACGGGTTAGTCTCTATGCCTTTCACCCTGACGTGATACCTGTGCAAAGTGTCAGCCGGCGCTGTAGAGGGTGAAACATTATCCTTTAGGGTTACGTTATACAGGTAGACTGCCTCAAATACCGTGCAGCCCGTCCTGGCCGCAATGGTTTTGACGGTTCTGTGATTCCGCTCGATGACCCCATTTCCACTCGGTACGTGGGCGCATCGAAACCTCAGGTGTACTCCCCAGCCATCAGCAAACTTTCTGAACTGCTCACTAGTGAATGCAGCGCCATTGTCGGTTAATATCTCCGTTGGGGGGCCACGTTCAAGAAAAATACTGTTTAAATGATGGCTGCATCTTGCCGGAGCAGCATGTGCCATATCGCAAACCTGGATGGACCGCAATCAATGAGAGTCAGGAAATCCTCGGCGTTGTGGTGAATAATATCCATCGCCAACCGGCTCCAATGGCTTTCCACTCCCAGCTTTCCTTTCTCCCAGAAACGGGTGCTGGATCAATGGATTGGCATGCTACACAATCTTTGACCACTTTCCTGACGTCTGCCTTCTGTACTCTTGGTTCAACCAACTTGACCCCAGGGTGCCCGGTTTGTTGTTGGACTTCTTTAATGTGATTAGATCGAACGGGGCTCACGGAAGCGGCGCAGGCGGGCTGCATGGGTTCAATAGTCTTTCTTATGGCATCAAGCCATTTTTGAGGTACTCTCGTCAAACAATCTGCTTTGTTCAGGCTGGATTTGACCAGGGACACCTCTATTGACAGCGCATATTCGTCAGATGAGCATCTCGCTCGTGGCTTTCGTTCGTACTCTGGCCCTCCCGGTGAGAGTATCTGAAATCCACTTATGGACGCAAGCAGTAATAAACATTCAAGGACGCCATGTTGGATTTCTTTCTCTCACCCGCAGCGCACAGGACAGGCAAACTCGAGGACGTTTCGCAAGTAAGCCCCCTTCATGTTCATGTTCCCTACAGTATCTGATACAATAAATTGTTAGACGTGTTGAAAGAGTAATGCTAAATAATTCGCACAAGTTAATTGCCAGCATTCATTATACTTATATAAAAAAATTAATAAATTTAAACTAAACGATTGTCTACCTACATTTGCGTCACCCTGATACTTCCATCCAGAGATATACTTAAACGCCACCAACTTGATTAACATCCATATTCATTAGACGTAGAGGCATGCATTAATTCATTATTACTTCTTCGAGTGATTAGCACATTAGTTGTCGCAGTGTAAAAAAGTGATAATAACGAGTAAGATATAGTACAATCATTGCTTTCCATATTCACTACGCTCCAAGCGAACGTGATCATTATGATTAATACATACAAAACGAAACACATACACATACTCATTAAAACACTCTTAAAAGCAGTAAACTAAAGTTTCCTTAAGTGAAAGCTACTCTAGAAACTATCTAATGTTCGTTTGAGTTGAGTCTCGACATACAAACACTTACCTTCAACGCCTCTAAATATTGAATTTTTACACGTAAAATATATTTCTTCAGTTTATATGAAGAATAAATAATATAGCAGTATCTCTCTCTATACTCTTAGGTATATGTATGTTTGTATTTTTCTATGGACACGATTCTCTCTTAAACTAATGAAACGATCATTATGAATCATAGAATATATATATTCTAGGCAACATGGTAAGGAACGTGGGCACACCATATATTTGGTAAACTTTATAATTTAAGGGTTCTGCCTTACCCAAACTCTCACCACACGAAACTTAAAACATAAGCGAGATACACAAAATTTAATAGAGAAAAAAATTGCTCTACATCAAATTTTGAGTTATATTATAAAATTTTAATCGGACCATTGAGTGCATATATGGGCGTAAAAGATATGTATGTGCGAGGTAAACCCCTAAGCTAATGGATATATCATTATGAATTATGGGATACGTATTCTAGGGAACATGGTGAGTAATGTGGGCACATTATTTTCTGTAAATTTTACCAGTTAGGTGGTATACCCCCGAAACCCTACCATCCAAAAAGAAATTAAATGAAACCTAATTCTATACACATTGTTATACATATTGTGTATATCTATCCTAGATCGTGTATTATTCTATGTATGTATGTATGTATGTATGTGTGTATGTATGAATGTATGTATGTATGTATGTATGTATGTATGTATGTATGTGTGTTTGTGTATCTATCTATCTATATATCTATCTATCTATCTATCTATCTATCTGTAATACTAAAACTTTGATAATCTTGCTTGCTTGCTTGTTTCTTTGCACATTGAATGATCGCCGGAAGAAACGTAAATAAGACAGGGAGTGGTAGTAGGAGGGGAGAAAAATAGCAGTAGTAACAGAAGCATAAAATAAGAAGAGTAAGTGGATGACATAAATAAATAGCGTAAATAAAGAAGAAATGGTAAGAAGAGAAGAGGAATAGGAAGAACAAGAAATAAAAAGAGGAAGAAAAGAAGAAAGACCTAAAATGTACAAACGTTGATCCAACGAATCAAAAATCGTCTAGTATTTCTTCAAAGTCAACTCATGTACAGTCGGAAACCCAAAGGTTCTTTATGGCTAACATGGTGTAATTTTAACCTATAGTTTTACAACTATAAGTAATTAGTAGTATTATGTTCATCTCGCATATCTAGCTCTCTTCATACTAAATTTAGTGTGATTCTTCCCAATTAGCTTTGGAGGTTCTACGTGTTTATTATTAGAAGTATTAGTATAAGTAGTATGCGTGGCAATATGAGTGTTTGTAGTATAATGGTGTTACTTTATGACAAACTCGGTGTGCCATGGTTCTTTATGCCAAATTTGTTGTAATTGTCTTAAATTTTTTTAGGGTATGTACATGTTCATTGTTCAATATTTTAATATATTTTTTATTATTAGTAGCAGTAATCGTTACATCAATACATTCTGTATCTCAAGGATACTTCATGTCAAATTTAGTGAAATCATGACCGGTAGTGTTGGAGTATATAAGTGAGGACAAACACGCAACAATTCAATAAATACAAATGGTACATCGTCATTTCGGATCTTGGAGCCTTTTAATTATGGATTACAATCGCTTATACCATTATATTGTATTTGTTTCCCTTTCTTATTTCCACTCCGAACAGATTATTATGTTAATTGTCTTTCTATTTATTGATATTTATATTATCAAGATTGGATCGGTGTAACCGAGATATTTCAGAAGTCCTTTATCCGTGCAGCGTAGCATTAATTCAAGCTGCACTTAGATTTGACGCGTTTAAATAGAAAATCTGCTTTAGGAAACTATCAATTACTTGGATTGGCACCTTTATCTCATGTGGACAAAGACAACTCGCTATCGAATACTTATTCTAATATATATATATATATATATATATATATATATATATATATATATATATATATATATATATATATTGACAGGTAATTACATTCACCTAATATGGAAACCTTACTCTTCTGACCTTTTTAATTTTTCAACATGAAATTGTTTGTCATTAAATCATTTTTTGATTATCCTTACGTAACCCCTTTAAATTATAACGACAATTTGTTATTCAAATAATATCTTTTACAATTCTGTTAAAATCAAACATGATTTTATCTCATTGCGGATTTCAAGGTATAGATAATGAAATTTGAGTACTTTCGTTCAGCAATAATGCTAAACTTTGAAATACAATATCTTAACATTGTGATCTTTTCCACTAGTCGTTTACAATAATGGGGTTGAGTTGACTGTCACATGATATGAAAAACGACCCCTTTAATTAAATCAGTCGTGAAATAATATTTGTTTGAAAATAATATTTGGCGATATTTATTTGCTAATCCTAATTTTATTTAAATTAATTATTCGATAATTATCTTAACTCAATTAATCAATTAAAAAGTTCCTTATGTTCCTACTATTTACCCCAATCTTTTTATATCTGATATCTAGTAGTGATGAGATGATTGCAATATTTTTCCCGATTCCAATACAATTACCGATTCCGTTTTTTAAAAATCTCTACCTATTTAGCTATAGAGCTTTTTGTTTAATTTTCGGATTCGCGTAAAAATCCATGTAATATGTGCATATATTTTCGTAAACGTAAAAATACACTTGTGGGAGAGTGATCTATAGATTTTAGTTTTACTGGTAGTTTAAAATCAATAAATATTTATCATTTTATCATTAGTGCCAGCAATGGGGAATTAAGTTTTTAAAAATAAAAACAAAAAAACAAAAAATAATTAAAAGAATCGGTTTGGGAATTTTTGTTGATTTCGATACCGATTCCAATACCACACAAAATGTCTCATCTTTTCGATTCCCGATTCCGATTAATGGTCTCACCAATTAAACATTATTCAAAGAATAACATTTTGCAATTCTGAGGAAGTCTCTTCACAATAAATACGAAATAATAACATCTCTTCATATAAGTAACTTTGATTGTATTATTTTGGCATTCCCCATGGATTGAACACTTCAATGTATGTGCAGAAAATGCACATTGTATAATGTGTAACATTGTTGTTGCATTTTACTCTCGCGTAAACATGTACTTCAGATAGTTTTGTTTGATTTTGTAAATAAAATAAACGCATCTTTAATTCTACTTGTACCCTGTCATGAGATTTGCATTTTCTTACACAGTTGTCGATGATTGATGAATATTTAATCTGAAACGTTGTTTATTTCAGAGACAATTATTGATGCTGGAGGTAAGAAGCAGTCGGATGTGTAAAAACACGAAAATTATCTTTCAAGAAAATATACTTATTCCATCGTCGCCGTGTTAGACATTCTGAAATAAATTAAATAATTCCTTTGTTGAATGAAAACTATCACACTTCACATGACTTCTCGACAAAGCTGTAACATTGTATATACACTTTATATGACGAGCATTACACAGTGATTACCAAGCTATTATTCCACAGCTACTTATTAAGCACAGGTTTTGTATATAAATATTCTTTATAAAATATTATATATATAAACACGTTTATGTGAATATATATATATATATATATATATATATATATATATATATATATATATATATATATATATAATCATAATCAGCTCTTTTAAATTTCACTCCTATAGTTTAATATCAAGGTCGTCACTCCCCCGGGTTTTCGGCTTTCCTCTAGGTCTTTTCCATTGCCTCGGGGTCCATTCTGTCGCTCTATATGCCCACCTGCTGTCTGTACATCTCGAAAGGTGACCTGCCCATCTATGTTTTCCGTTCGTATGGTAGTGATGATGTCGCTTCCCCAGTTTGCTGTTTGTTCCAGGAGTTTCTTTTTCTATCACGTAAACTGATGCCGAGCATAATGTGTTTTATTTTGCATAGTGTCTCTCTTAGCTTTTCTATCGCTGCATTATTAAATGCCCATGTTACGTTACCATGGACCATAACAGACATAACATACATTATATTTATATACATGATATATATATATATATATATATATTTATATGCCTGTTATTACACACGAGAATATATATATATATATATATATATATATATATATATATATATATATATATATATATATGTGTGTGTGTGTGAAAAGATGAAAGACGGAAAACAAGTCAAAGTGTAGGAGAAAAACAAAAACAAGAGATTTTTTGACCGGTTTAATTCGTGGAGAACGTCTTCAGAAATTTTGTTTCTGAAGACGTTCCCCACGAACGAAACCGGTCAAAAAATCTCTAGTTCTTGTTTTTCTCCTGCACTTCGACTTGTTTTCCGTCTGTCATCTTTTCACACATTTTGTCCATCACGACACTTCATTTTCATGAATTATCGTGTACCTTACCCCATATATATATATATATATATATATATATATATATATATATATATATATATATATATATATATATATATATATAAAGTATCTTATAAAAAATTATACATTACAGTGTGTTTTAACTGTATCTAGGTTTCATTCATCTGTCCATGCTTGGTCTGGGGTAGATACCAGCTTATAGTGAAAGACCGACTGTTCAGCACTGTTCAGTAGGCGATGACTCCGAGAACAATAGGATAGACACAAATCACTGGTTTAAGACAAGCGCTGTGTTTTTTTGTGTTCTTACATAACAGGTTTTCTCATGTTCGCAAATAAACTGTTTGCTGTTATTGTTTGATTTTTTTGCGCGCTTTTTCCTTTCTATCACGATTTCCGATATTTGTGGACCGGTTCGAGCGCGTATTGTTAAAAAACGGCGTTTCCCTACAATAGTTTCCTTCCAAAATCTCGATCCGGCTAAAGGTTTAATTTTGTGAAATAAATCAAGCAGTGACGCTTATGTTAATCTAACTCATTAATCCGGAAATTGAGTATTTTATATAATGGGGAAGTGAACTAATATTGTGCTCAAGTGGCTGATTCAAAGTTGTCGCTGCTAGTGTGGGGTTGTCCATTTTTTCAAACCCCTGTATCACGTACAGACACGTTTATAGGCTGTATCCATTGCTTCTTTAGACTAAAACTGATTATCCCTTCAAGTGAGAATATTTGTGCGATCACATAAGAAAGATTAAAATTGCACAATGGATTATAACCGCAGATGTAAGAGACGAATTACAACTTTAAGATAGCGATTGAAGGAGACAAGATTATTAGAGTAAAGAAATGCAGTGGCAAAATAAGAGAATTCTAAAGTTAAGTTGCACATGAAATAAAAGAAGAAATTATAGATGTTTGGAACACTCATGTGATAAGCGTGTTTCTGTTTCAACAGACACAATTTCCAGCAAGTCTAATATTGTTGCTGAAGTAGAATTCGTTACAAAAAGAGGTAACATATCAATGTCAGAAAGCTTATTACTATATATAAAATCTTTTAGATACAATTGACGTTGGACTTGAAGAAGACAAGATCTGGAGGTTGGAAATTAAGTTGAAGAAATTGAATTCCACTGTTTATGTGGACAGGGAGTGCTTTCATTAAAGATATTATGACATTTTGGTAAGCAAAGAAAGCATGGATATTTGGCTCAAACATCCGAGAAGCGTGTTTGTCGTTGAAAACTACGAACCAGAAAAAAACATTTTAAGGGAACTTCTCTGAACAGTTTTCCATGAAAGTGTCTATAAAACATTCTGAGACTTACATACAAATCATACAGGAAAGTATAAAACATTCTAGCGCGAAATAAAACCTTTACCAATGCTTGGAAGAATAGAACACAAAACATCAAGAAAGATCTTCATTGAAACCAAATTAAAATATTTTTCGATCATTAAAATTGCTTTGTTTACTATATTGTGTTATGTATTTCTGTAGTGAAAAAATTCTAACGTATTAATTTTAACAATTAATAAAAAAATTTAACAATTAATTTCATAACTAGTAGTTCTACACAATGTGTATTGGAAAAAAGTAAAGGAATATAATCAGCATTATTATTCACACTCATTTTATACATACACCTTAAATGAAGTCAAATATCCTGCTGTATATTTGTGATTGAATATCATTGCGATTTTCAAATATTCCTATGCACTAAGAGAACTCATATTACTAAGACTCTCTCACACTTAGAAGTTCAGGAATTCTGGAGAGAAAAATAGCTCAAAGCAAACAAAAATATAATACTATAGTGAAAACTGTGTAAAGCTAAAGTTTGAAAATATGCTAATAAATGGATTTAATTATGTGCAGTTAATGACCCATTATTATAGGAAACAACTTTTACAGGTAAAGGGTTTAGTACCCTCTACGAATTCGTTCATAAGAGCACATAAATTCACGAGGTTTGTATCTGAAAAGTAAAATGACTAATGTCACAATTGCCATATTTCAATTACAAACAACACATTAACTTAATGCACTTTCTCGTCCTTCATTGCCGCATTTTTATGCACTGGGTTATTCTAGATTGCCCATCTGCTATGTTGTTAAGGTCTTCAAAACGGGTAAATGTGATCACTAAGAGTCCAATTCTTAAGGCATGGATAAGATCAGCTTGAACCTATGGAAAAGAAAAGTCACGCGGAGAAAGGCGATTGAATAGAGAACGTATTCCGGTACGTTGATGTTTTTTTTAGGAACTGCTGAAAGCTCTTGATGCGGTGAGAACGTTCATTGTAGCTGTGAACAAAAGCACGTAGAAAATGCAATAACTGAAGAAAGCTAATATTGCAGTTATATACTCACAATTATATCATTCTAGATGATCGGCTTAAATCTCTTTCGTCTATAACTCACACAGTACAGAACAGACCCAGAATTGCCAATTACATATAGATATATATACTAGCAGGACGGCATTTCCCAGGATTGAATGATAAATCCAATGGCTTTTTTTCGCAGAGTTAATTACACTATGTAACCTTTTTATTCTTATTTTTGACATTTTATAATGTCGAACGAGGGATGCGTTGGCTCGCTGTCGAGTAATGTGTGTTTTTCGTTCAAGTTTTAAAGTATTGCATGGAAAGTTAATAAAATTGAAATAAAAGCCAAATTAGCAATACAAGATTAATTTTTTTTTCTTACATTAATCCTATCGATTACGGAATAAAATTACTTCTTCAGGGGTGACCAGTATTGAGTCATTTTTTTTCCCCATCAAAAAACAAGAATAAAGAAACTTATTTCTTTGTTAATTTGATAAACGTCTTTGATGGTACGACGTCATCGCCTTGATGTTATGAAATGGCGGGTAGGATTCAAAAACCGGTGTCGAACGAGACGCTTTCGATTGGCAAAACATAAAAATGTCCTCAGTCTAGTGAGAGTGAGGAAAGAACAGACAGCCACACCTTAATCATAGCCCCAAGACAAGATCTCACGGTGATGTCGAGTGTTAATTTTGCTTCGTCCGAGCAAAAATTGATTAATAATCCTGTCAATCTAGCTGATTTTTTGGCTGAACCTCAAACAAATTGCTAACAAAGGTTTTTAGCTTGGATACTGGGAATAAATTACCTCCATTTCAGATGAAAAAGTTTACCAAAATTATCCTTGCGGAAAGGGGTCAACGAGTGCCATCTTTAAAGATTGCCGCTGATTCTAGCCTCCCCTCTCTCAACTTTATTTCTGTAAATTCATCTTAAAAAATACCAAATGTAGCAATGTGAAATTGGATAAAAGCAAGTTTTCATCAAGTTAAATATAAGTATAACTTCTTATGCCTTATTTTTGTCTCTTTTGATGTATTACTGCAGGAGCTTAATATTCTGTCATATTCTAATTTAAGGTTGGCCAAAGTGAAGTACCGATAATTATGGATGCTGACAAGTGGGCTATTTGCAACAATGAACTGTCCAGTAATGAAGAAACATTCATTGTCAGCCAGAAGGGCATCAATTCCATTAACAGAACTTCTGAACAACGTGGAGAGAAGATCATAATTCAGATTGGTCAACGTCTTCACAAGAAATTCAGACAGCATTGGATTAACCCCAAATACATAGAAATTGACCGTAAAAACAGGTCCATTCATGATGAAATGCTAGCTCGCGCAAGCCGCTCTTTGTGTGTGTTTAACTTTAAGGAACATTGTCTTTTTTTGTGGTTCTGGAGCAAAATCTGATAGAAAGAAAAGAGGTGTTTATGTAGAAACTATTGGGTTTAAGTACAGAGTGTTAAAAGTTTGCGAGAAAGTCCGAAAAAAATGATGGATGGGCATTCACTGTTAAATGTAGCTGACCTTGTTTCAGAAGAAGCATTTTATCACAGAACCTGTTTTGCAAACTTTGATTCCAATAAAATCATTCCCAATGCATTCTCTTCTGCTGATTCTTCTAAGAAACAAAACCTTGGTAGACCAGAGGATTCAGAGAGAAAGCAGGCATTTCTGGAAGTTGCTAAATATGTGCAGCAAAATGACGAGGAGCAACTCACCATTGTCGATCTTGTTAAAAAATGGACGAACATTCTCGAAGACACTGGCTTTGAACAATAGTCTCTCATACATAACATCTCTATTGTTAGAACATTTCAAAGACAAAATCATTGTGACTGAAATTAATGGGAAACATAATGTTGTTACATTCTTACGTACAGCAAAATGTATTCTCAATGAATTCTATGCACAGAGCCGCTCAACAGACAATTCAGAATCAGAGGCCATTAGAATCATAGAGACGGCAGCCAAGCTTATCAAGAATGACATTAAAGGTATTCAGACAAGTTCAGAATATTACCCGTCTAAGAATGATCTTGAACAGGATGCGATTCTTGAATATGTTCCTAAAACATTGTTGATCTTTCTCAGGAAGATATTTGGCGGCAAAGACAATGATTTTAAACTTGCATCAGTTGGTCAAGCGATACTACAGGCCGCTAGACTTCTCTTCATCTTACTAGGAAGTCCAGAAATTTGAAAGAAGTGCTGCTCTTGTTAATGCTGCTGAAACTTTCTCCCCTGTTGAAACTGAATTTGTGCTGTTCGTAGCTGATAATGTGAACCATAATGTACGGAGTATTAATGGATTCAACACATTCCACGGTATGGGCATCATAGCATCTTTTACGCCCGTTAAAGCAAAACCAGTTCCAAGGATTCAGGTCCTTTTAGAATATATAATAAGGGTTGGAAGGATCAGCATCAAGTACCTAGATTCACAGCACACCAACAAACCATCAGTGACATTTAAAGAGCTCCAGCCTAAGAAAGTTGTCGTTTCCACTGCTAATGTTGACATCTTATGGGAGGTTCTACTTTTACTAATTTCACATCCGTCCAGACCCGCATGGTCAGGCCTTATGCAGTCAGTGCACAAAGGAACATATCCTGGGAAATCAGCCACAGTTATTTTGCCAATGATCGACATAGACCCTGGTCACCCAACCTGCGTGTACTCACCGTTATATTACATTAGTGATTTAGCCAAGAAAAACATTACACCAATTGTAACATTCGATCAAGCACTTGGGTACAAAACAATGATTATAGTCGAGTCACAGCCTAGTTCCAGTCTCCTGAAATAATTTGTCTTGCGACTTGGTGAGCTGTATACACAGATAGGCTTTCTAGGGCCAATTCGTCATTTGATGACAGGTTCTGGATTGCAAGAACTTTTTGAACTTGTGTATGTAGAAAACACAGTTAAGCACATGCTAAGTGACAACGCTATTGCAAGAGCCATTCGTGCTCATTTCTTAGTTGATGCTGCTCTGAATGCTATTTTTGTCAGCGAAAGCATAGGATTTGCCAGTTTCACATGTCACTGAGAATGATCAACCCAACACTGATGCAGAAAAGTCATTTCCTCAAAATGAAGACCTGAAGTAAGCTTGATGGGATCGAGACATTGAATAATGTTCTGTCATCAGAGTCTATGACCAGGATTGCCTAGAGAATCAACCATGTGAAGGATGCGATGGTTGACCAGCGAACAGCAAAATTGTGGATTCAGTACCTTTATATGGTGAAGATCCTGCAATTGTTTATCAAGGCAGAGCGAACCTGGAAATTGGAGTTGCACCTTGACACTGTAAGGAAAATGCTGCCAATATTCGCTGCAGCAGGACAATTCTATATGCAAAGTCAGCTTACTTAATGGAGGGGATGCCGAAAAGCCATCCTGAAGTGTACCAGAAATTTTCTGAAGTATGCTATATGATTAGACGGAGTGATCGCTACTGGGCTGGCTTGTCGACGTATCTAGTTATTGAGCAGGTGCTAATGAGAAGCATGAAGACGTCTGGAGGTCGTACTCATCGCAGAGGAATGGACGAAATTCAACGATTGCTTTGGACGCTATTACTGCCAACGTTTCGCTTAAATCAAGTTTACAATGCAAGAACCAGCAGGCATCCATTATGGCACTAGTGACCAGCACCAGGAGGCTACTTCAGCAAAAAAAGAGCAAGATGTGAGTGATACATGGAAGCTCTTGCGTTACTCCAGACATATGCCCCTTTTACGGAAGATCCGTCCATTCACAGCATTTCAAGTGGAGTAACTGGAGACAAAAAGATGAATGTGGACAGAGCAAACTCCATAGAAGAGGCAATCAAAGCTTCAATGTTTGGAGAAAATGTCCACGAGTACACTTTTAAAAGAAAGGATCAGGCAATTACACTTAGGTCAATAGTTTCGCTCAGCAAAGATGAATCAGTTGAGACCGATCCACAACTTCTATTCCAGAGACTGTGTGTGCTATCTACCAATGAACCCTCAACTCAGTAGCAGCAAGAACATTTCCACTATGAGCTTTGTGGTTACCCACCTGCACTTTTTGATTCTTTCAGACTACTGCGAGAGGCAAAAAAAACGGCTTTGACAGACGCAATATGGACACTGACTTCCCCTGTACAATCAGGTCTATAGTCTTCAGATCCACAGTATCTCTTAGATAGTGGAACACTACTTTAACGCCTCCCATGGCAAAAAGGTCACACATTTGATGAGATCTGTGCCCAATACCGCAGATGTCACAACTAAATATGGGAAAGCATGCATTGTCTTTGATAGGTATGAAAGTGGTCCATCCATTCTTCTTCTTCTTCTTCTTCTTCTTCTTCTTCTTCTTCTTCTTCTTCTTCTTCTTCTTTCTTCTTCTTCTTTTTCTTCTTCTTCTTCTTCTTCTTCTTCTTCTTCTTCTTCTTCTTCAGATGATACTAGTGTTGGCATTAGTTTCCCCGATATTTTTCTAGTTAGAAATCTTTCTGGAATAACATCGCGTACTTACGGGAAGGACCACGAGAATATGCCAACACCCCTAAGTGAAAGTGGTACTGTGGAACCGACTGGATTCGAACTTGGAATACCCAGGTCTTCAGTCCGTGTCGTTATCCACTTAACCACCATCACCTCCCGTCCATTAAAGACGCGACTCACTGACGCTGAGCAGGGGCCTCTGTTGGTGTTAATGTGTCACTGACCCATTTAATAGTGTTCAAATAAAAAATATGTTTTCTTAGCTAATCAAAAAACTAAACAATTGTTCATCAACTTGCTGGGAAAGTGTTTGGAGGAAGCAGGTTGTAAAGTAGTCCATGCATCTGGAGACGCTGACGTATTGATTGCGAAGACTGCTCTAGAACTGGCACAGACAGGAGAAACCATTTTGATAGCAGATTACACTGACCTATCGGTCCTTCTATGTTATCATGCCAATAGAGATTATGGTTACAACATCTTCTTCACGCCCCAACCAAAGGATAGTGCAAAAAGTGTGAAAGTCTAGAACATCAAAGAGATGAGGAAATCTCTGGAAGATGTGGTCTGTTCCAACATTCTTTTCATCTATGCACTACTGGGTTGTGATTATACATCCAGTATTTATGGAATTGGGAAGGCAACATCCATTCGAAAGGTAATGAACAATACAAACCTCCTCATAAGTATTTGGCAAGGATGGCAGTGCAGAAGAGGTTATTGAAGCAGGGGAGAAGGTTTTAGTGTGCCTGTACAATGGTAATGATGGGGGAAAACATCAATCATCTCTGACTGAAGCGCTTTAAGAAAAGGTTGCAAAAAGCTCAAAGTATGTTAGGGCCAAATTATTGCCACCAACAAGAGCAGCTACAGCCTTCGAGTTTACTTCAAAATTCAGGAATGAAAATGTAGAAAACAGCTAGAACCTGACGAGTGGAGATGGACACTTTCAGATGGTAAATTATAACCAATCAAGACTGACTTGCCAGCTGGTTTTATAAATTTGTTGGTTATGATTAGGTGTAACTGTACTTCAGGGTGTACTACAGCAAGATGCTGTTGCAGAAAACATGGCATTGACTGTTCAAACTTGTGTGGTAATATCAAAGACTTCCACTGCAGCAACTCACCACAGCCAGATCTTGATGATGATGAAGTTACCTTTGACTAGTTCTTGACAAGAAATATTCTTTGGTCCGTTCATGAACTTGTTCTGTGGTGATTATGCCAGAGCCTTGTCCCAGCATTCGACCAACTGACCATTTCTTTATTGTAAATTGTACTTATTTTGTATCTATTTTTTATGAAATGTCCGGAATTAATGTGATAATTGTTACCTTGAAAAAGGCTACTTAGACTGTTTTTGTACCTTTTATATTCATATGTGTATATAAAATAAAAAAAATGAAAACAATGGCAGAGGCTAGTCATTTTCTGGTGTTAGTTTATTATTAAGCATATAGCTACGTATCATTACAATTTAAAACACCAAAAAAATTTCAAACTGTCTTGGAGTCGGCCCTGTGTGGCTTTTCATGCAAAAATATTTTTCATTTCTAATTTAAAGGCTTTTTGTCAGGAAAAACATTTATTTTTGTCAGTAATTGTCAGGAAAAATGGACATACTTGTCAGGAAATGTCAGGAATTTTATATCTAGAAATTTTAATATTGTTAAGTTAGATTTTAAAGATGACGGCCGTTGACCTCTTTCCGCAAGGCTAATTTTGGTATACGTTTTTTATCTGAAAGAAAGGTTATTCATGCCCAATATCCAAGTTAAAAACCTTTGTTAGCAATTTGTGTCAGGTTCTGCCACATTTTGACTGGACTATAAAAATAATGCAAGATTATGATATAACCAGCACGACATACTGGGAGGAGGGGAAAATAAACAGAGAGAAATAAACAGGAGAGAGAGAAAGATATATATATATATAGAGAGAGAGAGGACGCACAGACCGGCACATGTAGATAGAGAAGAGAGGTAAAACATAACAGACACAACAAGTGTAGGTGGAGAGAGATATGTACACTTTGTGCTTTTCTTTTCTTTTCCTTGTTTAACGTTCCTTCTTTCTTTACTTTCCTTCTCTTTTCTTTCTTGCATTCAATCATTCTTTTCTGTTTTTGCATATGGACACCCCCCCCAAACACAGTATGTAAATGTTCATAAATTAAATTTTTAATTAGTAAATGTATATTTGTATACATATAAGATATAGTCTCTCATATCATTTTTATTCCATATTATAGATTTATACGAATGAAATTAATCATTTTGCGTTTGCTTACGAATTTGATAATGACCAATATATATCATTCTTTCTCTTAATATATATATATATATATATATATATATATATATTTATATATATATAATCAAATATGAAACTAAAAGTAAACTTTTAGTAGATAGAACCTATGCTGAAATAGCTTAAGCTCAATATACGAGATAGAGCAATTATAAAGATAGACGAAAGAAGAGTGATAAACATGTACGAATGTTAAGATTTATTTCAAACTTCAATTGTTTAATGCAAGGTATATTCTGTAATTAAATTATGTTAATTATTCTTTCTTTAAGCCACGGCTTTTCAAAGATCGAAATCTTATCATCAGAGAAATTATATAGATAGATAAGTTGGCAGTGGAAAAGCCAAAATTCAACATTTGAAAAAATATTAAGAAATGGAGAGTGAAAAAAAATTCGTGTAAAAAAGATATGCGAGTGGTGATTGGCTATAGGTGAAAATTTAGGTCATTGAGTGTATATATTATTTGAATAAAAAGAGGGGGGTCAGTAATTAAAACGGATTTTGAACGAAAGACAAAAATAATTTTGAAAATTTTAAATGGTTTCCGTTGGGAAAATTAGGGTTCCAATTAATGGGAATCTGTAGTTTAAATGTTGAAAATGTAATAAATCGGGCAAAGACTAATGTTTCATAGTTAAATGTTTTAAAGAGTTTAAAGGGGTTCCTAGTTGCCCAAATGTATAATTAAATAAGCCAAGCTCAATGTATAGTTATACACTAAGCCTGTCCCACTCAATCATATTAAACATTAGGGTTGGGAACAATGTTTGGGATAATGTTAGACTGCTTGTAACAATTAATGTCTATTATAAGTATTATGGGGTAGGGTTGAGTTGAATTATGTAAACTTAAATGTATTGCTAGTGCGTTGAAGTTATAAATAGCTTTAAAAGGGGAGGCACATGGACCAATTAAAGGAGTAACCAAGGAGCGTAGTTAAAAGATAAGATAAATGAAATCTACGTGGAAGATATTGTCAGTAGAGAGAAGCATATACAGGGTCGATGGAATGGGTACAAGGGAGATGAAGATAAAAAGCATAACAAGCAATGGA
The DNA here is from genome assembly GCA_963556195.1 of Sepiola atlantica. Lineage (NCBI taxonomy): Eukaryota > Metazoa > Mollusca > Cephalopoda > Sepiida > Sepiolidae > Sepiola > Sepiola atlantica. Next base: position 78,407,778 of record OY744521.1, read on the forward strand.
AGAGTGTATATACTTTGCATTGAACAATTGAAGTTTGAAATAAGTCTTGACATTCGTACATGTTTATCACTCTTCGTTCATTTATATATATATATATATATATATATATATATATATATATATTTAACTAATGGGTAAGTAAGTACTCGAGTACAATGGCTAAAGTGATGGAATTATTGTCAGTCGAATGATGATGAATCTTATTAGATGATTGAGAATGATTACTAGAATGAACTAAGATGGATTACTTATGGGGACGGTTTATGACGAAAATCTGTTGAAATTGGATTTGAAGACGACCATGTTGGAATCTGCAGGAAGCAGTCCCGTTGTAAGAGGTTCTATATTTCTTGAGCAGAATCTCTGTTCGTGGAAACTCCGCATAACGATCGGCACACGGCGGCAGAAATGACAGTTCCTTCGTTATGGTAAAAAAAGAGTGTTTGCTGTGAATGTCTTACAATGGGGAACCAGAGATTGGATCTTAGTCGTGCACCTTCCATGGAAATAACGATAGAGTAGAGAGAGACTATCAACCCCTCTACTGTGAGAAAAGGACTGTAAGGAACAAAAGAGGTCATCTCTCACTAGATTTCGAAATCGATTTTGAACTAAAAAGTAGACAAGAAAGATTACTTTTAGTAGCTCTTCCTCAGATGCGAAAGCGGTACTCCATCTTAAGACGTATCTGGCTGTTATAGAGATAGAATATACCATCAAGAGTCATGTACTTTCCTGAGCGTTTGAATTGTCTAACTATTTTATCAGCGACTTTACCCACAACTGGAACAACACAACTCGGAATTAATGCCCCTCTTCTTGCTAGGAGTGACGTTAAAAAATGGAAACCAGGCTGTAGCTAATATAACCCTCATATATATATATATATATATATATATATATATATATATATATATATATTAAAATAAATTTTAAGTTCAAAAGTTCAAACTATTGATATATATCAAGGAGATTACATAACACACATTTTATTAATAAATAAGATATTATGAGCTCCAGGATATATTAATTGATGCAGATAAAATTAAGGTCAATGGTTAACATGTTATTTCAAACACAGCTTATATATTTTAATTCAGTAGAAGACGAAATTCATGACATAATTAATATTTTGTAATCATGCTACAAAAATAAACACTGTACAATGTTTATCGATATGTACACGTGTTTCAGAAAATCTACATCATTACTATTACACCAGAGTAAAACATGACGAATTTATGATTTTCGTCTTCGGCATATATACTTTTTCAATTCTGATTTAGATAATTTCTAGTGGAAGAATTCGCTATTATTTAAAAATCAAAACAACTTCCAAATGGGTGGATCTGATACAATATTTTTTCATAATGACATCCCAAACCAATGAGCTTAAACAAATTACAGGATGGAATCAATTTACGACTATAAAGCGGTTTTTAATCGATTATCTTCCAATAAACGATGCTTAATTTCCTAAGAAAAAGTAAATTAAAATAACAAATGTTGTTTATAATTCTAATACTTATGTTTGAAGGAAGACCTAAAATTATACCGTTTCATAGTTCCGATTATTTATCTATCGCTGATATTTTCAACAAACCGTTTTCCATTAACTCCAGACATGATATTAAGGTAAATTCGTCTTTTGCAGCGAGTGGCTTCTTCATGCGTTCGCTCGCTTCGTATGTTTTCGTCTTCTTTATCTGCTGTCTATTCATCTATATCATTTCCGAGACGATTTACACATATAAACATTTTTCGCATTGTGATTTCCGACCTTCTTCAGATGTACCTTGTCGAAAACGGGAATCTTTCTATCGAAATTTCGTTCCATCTGCCATTACTATTAAGAAGTCTATAATAATTCGCAATTCTTCGTATCACCCGCAGTGACGATTGAACCTTCAACATTCAGATGACTGTCACTTAGAACTGAATTTTACTTAGTACTATATCCACTGCGCCACAGGTTCCTAGCTACCCCCGTGGATTTAATAAAGAGTTCCGTTCGAAATTTCGTCTAGAAATAACATGTTAATCCCGTGTTCGACAGAAAGATTCCCGGGTTCGACAAGGTACACCTGAAGGAGATCGTCCGAAACGTTGTGATAAAAACACCTAAAATGAGAACACTAATTTCATTTGTTTACCAGATTTTCATAACTATTTTGTCCATTGTTCATTTATATTGGTAGACGTCATGGAAATTCTCACACAAAATTGCATTTTCAAAATTCCTGATCCAATTGGGTTTCTAGAACATTTAAACATATGGATTAACGTTTTCATTTATTTTAAAATTTCAAGTTTTACGTTACTGACTTATGGCTAAATTATACGTCTAACGTCTCATCACTTTACATTTTCATTATCAAATTGAACTGTAAATACAATTAAAATATTAATACCAGAAATAAAGTATTAATTAAATAAAAAATAGAAAGTGTAATTCTTGTGTATGAAATATATTTCCCTTACTCTTGATTTCTTCTAAAGGAAGCTTCCAGTGTTTATATTTAAACTCGATCGAAGCTAAATTCCGCGCATTGTAGTCTCAGTTTTCCTTTCTTGTAAACAATCCTCAGGATACAGTGATTTATAGTTAGCAAGGGTTTTTGGTCTGCTTTGAATGAAAAATATATAAAGCGTAAATGTATAGATGAACATATAATATTTAACCATATAAAATGGATAGACATGTTTATATATGTACATATCTTTTATATTTTCATCAGTGGCATTTAAGTTGTTGCCAATTGTATACATTTATATGCATTAACTTGTCTACTGAAATTTCTCTGCCATTTTCTGAGCATGTGAGATACATTGATGAAACTATATATTTATATGTTTGTTTAAACTCCATATTTTACTTGTAATGTTTTATTCATGTTCTTGTGTGTGTAAATAAATAAATAGAAAATAAATAAAGAATGTCTTTCTGCGATCACTACCATTTTTAATCATCTAAACAAATATTAATTATAGCGTGTTGGATTTGAGGGCTAAACGAATAAGTGCACTTTTAAATATTGGCAAATATGGCGGTGGTGAAGTTCTCTTAATAGGCAAATCAGACTTTTCTTCGGGTCACCATTGTAACAAGTAATTGTTTCATGTATATACCCATTAAAATTCAGTTTTGGTAGATTTCGAGTGTTTTGGTTTGGTTTCTTTTGTTTTGTATTACAACATAGCAACATCAGTGGGACGCGAAAACTCATGATTGACATTTGAGATATTTGCAAAAAATTGCAATTTTGGATAATTTTGACGCATTTTAGACCAACTGAGAGAAAAAGGCGAAGTTTACTGACAAATGTGACTAAGTGAGTGTTCTACGTTCATGGTCATATAACTTCCTGCAAGATTCCTTCAGACAAGAAGATAATAATGATATATTTTTAGTAATAAAACGGTACAGTTTCAAATTCTTTTCTCCATCGTATCTCCATAGTTGAATAATTGTAATAATTCGGACTACTGCTCCCATCTTGAATATTATTCTCACAACGTTTTAGCCGATGTAACCTCCGACCTTCTTCAAATATTTTTTGTCAAATTACGGAATATTTACGTCAGACAATGGCGTAACGGATAAAGTACTAGGTAATAATCAGTTCTAAGCGACAATTTTCCAATAGTTGAAGAATAAATACTCACTACAAGCGATACTAACTAAGAATATAGTAAAAACTACTTAAAATATCTACCCAGTCATGGCTTACAGAACGAGAACAATCTACCCCGTCTATTAAATAAAGGATTGTGTGCAGATTTCCAAGTTCAATGTAAAGATTCCTGAGTTCGACAAGACGCATCTACCGAAATGTTGTGAGAATAATATCTACAAGAAAAATACTCCAAATAATAAAAAATATCAATTCTCATGTAAATAATTCAGATTGAATTGTCAGACGGTAATAGTGAAATATTAATGTTTCAACTACGATTTAAAAGGTTATATGTTATATATTCGGTGGCAGGTGGGCATTTCTTCATTAAGTTAATGATATCAGAGCAGAGCATTTCTTTATTACTATTACTGGTATAAGATCAGGCCCACAGGCTTTGGAGGTGTCAAAGGTTTTATGATGTCTCTCAGTTGAGATGGGGTAATGACCAGATTCTCAAGTGTGGCTTCAGTCCGCAATGGGAATTTAGGGAGGGGGGTGTTTGCCGAGTCTAGAGTGGAGTTTAAGGCGAAACGCGGGACAAGTATAAACATTCCCGAAAAAATATATATACAAAGAAAACTTCAATGTAAGGTTTCGAAACCTTTGTTTTATTTAGTAATGTAAAGAACAGTCATTACAAATGGGTTTCTATTAGCAAATTATATGTAATCTATCTGTTCAAGAGAATGCATTATAAAGTTGAAAGGAAAAACACATAAATAAATCAAATAAAATTAAAGGAAAACTAAAGATATGTTTCAGAAATGCTCGTAGGTAAAACAATAAGTAGATTCAAATGAGATTTAAAAGGAAGCAGAGGTTTTATCTTTTAGGTTCTGTATTGAAATATATCGAAATTACTTTCGCGACTACTTCAAAGGTGGCTTCAAGTTCAACTTTAAGTTGGTAAGTAAATAAATAATTGGAATGGAAATATCTTGTAGATATTATGCAGGAATGTAAAAGCAAATAAATAAAATGAAATGAAACTAATACAACATGATAAAATAAAATGTAATGTTTAACTAAAATTTCGGCAAAAGATGCAAGTCGTAAAGGACACTCTTTTGTTTAACACTGCTTTAATGTAACCAATTAGCTTTGTTTTTCGATAAAGCTAACGATCGATGATGCACTGTTATAAACGACAAAACAGTAGAAGTCTAAAAGTCTGCGAACAGTCGTTTATAGTCCTGTCTCAACTTTACGATTTTACAACACTGATACGGTTTTATGACACTCTTTTACTTTTACGACACCCCTGTATTTTTTAGGGAACTATTGCAACTTTACGACACTCCTGTACCTTTATAACACTGTATCACTTTTACAACACTATTGTGCTTTTACTACACTCTTTTATTTCTCTGACAAAATTAAACGTTTACTACACTCTTGTACATTTTATAAGACATTGCCACTTTTATAACATTTTTGTACTTTTATGCTCCTATTGTACTTTTTGAAACTTTCGGTACTTTTACGATACTCTTGTATTTTGACGACACTGTTGTACTTTTACAACACTCTAGCACTTTTATGAAACATTTTCATTTCTAAAACAATCGTGCATTCTTATACTTTCATGATATTCTTAAACTTTATGACACTTTTGAAATGTTATGATACTCTTGCAATTTTTCGACACTCTTGTACTTTTTTGACACTCTTTTTATTTTTACAACACACTTGTATTTCTATAACACTCTTGCAATTTTACGATAATCTTGTGTTTTAATAAACCTTTTGTACTTTTATGACACTCTTGCACTTTAAGGCACTATTGCACTTTAACGATACAGTTGCATATTTTCAAAACTATTGTACGTTTACGACACTTTTGTACTTGTATGACATTCTTGTACCACGCTTTTGCACTTTTATACCATTCTTTTCATTTTTATAACTCTTGTATATTTATGACACCGATATTGGGGTCTTATTTCACGCCTGCCCTATATTATTGTTGTTTTGCGTTTTGTCAGTTTGTTTATATTATGTTTCGATTAGAATGGAAAAACAAACTAAACTGACCACAACTCACATCCTTGATATTTATGACACAGTTTTAGATGGATCAATGAACGTAATCTCTTAATTTAGATGGAGCCTTCCGAATACGTTCAGATCTCCGAAGAAGAAGTTATGCTTCCTGTCCGATGTCTATATGTTCCCACTCACCTTTATTCTGACTTACTAACTCTGGTGGTCCTGCACTCCCTTGTAGTGGCTGTCACCAAGTTATGTGCGGTCATTCACATCAGTAACCCCCTTCTCTGGAAACGGGATCATCCTATTTATGATCTGGTCTGAATGTCTCCGTTCTACTTCTCTCTCTGTCTCCACCTCAAAATTGACATTACCCAGCTACCTCGTAATGATGCCTTCCATCCACCGTTTACTAGGGTCAAAATTCCTAACGAGGACTAAATCATTAACGCATATCTTCGGAAAAGAGTCATAATCTTAGTACCTTTCTCCATTTTGTACTTTGTAAACAATGCTCCTAAGCTTGTCCGGCTGCAACGGACGAAAAGCTGTTCTTTATTGCCACTTGAGCAGCAATTCAGCCGGAGAAATCCGAGTTGCTATGTGCGGAGTTGTCATGAAGTTGAAAAGGAATCTGTTGACTTTTGTTTCAAGGGATGTTTTGATGTCTTTGCCCATCCTCTTCATTGTTTCCTTGAATGTACGCACGCTTCGCTCCACCTGTACGTTGTAGGAGGGATGATAAGGAGCCGTGAATATATGTCTAATCTCATTGACATTTAAAACCGTTCTAAATTAATCACTAGAGAAACAAGGGCCGTTATCACTCACAACCAGTATCGGTAAACCGTGTGTCGCAAAGATTACCGCGACTTCTTGATGGTGGCTGTAGCAGTAGATGCCTTCATTATGCAAACCTCCATCCATTTGGAGTAGGCATCCACCACTATCAAGAACATGTGTCCAAATACTGAACCAGCATAGTCAATGTGAATCTTGTCCCAGGGTATATTTGGATACTCCCAACAATGGATAGGAGTTATGTAGGGTTGTTTCTGATTCAGAACATAACTTTCACACCCCTTGGCGGTCCACTTTATATCTCCATCCAGTTGTGGCAACCACACATAGCTTCTAATTAATGCTTTTATTCTCACAATGCCTATGTGAGTTTGGTGTAGATGCTGCAGCACTTTCCATCTTAATTTAGGCGAAATAACAATCCTGCTTCACCACGATAACACGCCATCTTTACATTTCAGTTTCTCCCGTTTACTAAAATAGGGCTTTAACTGTTCACTCCAACTGCCACCGTTCTAACCATTCATTGTGAATTTCTATACCTGATTCACGATCGGATCTTTCCTTTTCTCTGCTCTCACAATTTCCACTTTAACGGGAGCTTCCACTAGGTACATCATATATATTACATTGATGGACTATGGAATGTCTTCTCCTCGAGCCTCCAGTGGAAGACGACTCAGACAGTCCGCATTACCATTGAGAGGTCCAGCTCGATATTCTTACTTGTAATTATATGCAGACAAGAACAGGACCTTACGCTGCACCGGGCAGCTGCCATAGCTGGAATTGGTTTGTTTTCTGCAAACAGACCCAACAACGGTTTATGATTCGTGAACATCGTAAAGGTATTTCCAAACAAATATTGATGTAACCTTTTTGCTGTAAAAACCAGGACTAGTCCTTCATTTTTAATTTGTGCATCCGAGAGCGTTCGAGAAATATAACATACTGGCTTTTCACTGCTATCTTCCATTCTACAAGCCAACACAGCTCCAAAACCATAAGAAGAATCGTCCACTTGCACAAGTGTGGGGTTCGACGAGTAAAAATGACTCAAAATGGGTGATGTACACAGCATTTCTTTTGTCTCTGCAAAGGCTTGCTGTTACAAGCTTCCCATGTCCAAACTGTGTCCTTCCCCAATAGACTGTGCAGCGTGTGGACAAATTAGATAAATGGCTATGGTAATAATTATCGTAAAATTCCTGGTGTGGGGACTTTTGTCATCGCAGCCACTTTCTCTGGTAGAGGAGCTGTGCCCTCCTTACTAACTTTTAAACCATTGATAGGTTATTTCCTCAAGGAGGAATTCACACTTGATCCTCTTTAATTTGAGCACAGCTTTGTTCAGAGTATGGAATACTCTTTCTAAATTCTTTAAATCACTATCATCATTGGGATCAGCAATTAGTATATCGTCAACTCGTACCGTGCAGAAAATAACATTTGTAAGCCTTTTGTCCATGAAAAATACCATGTAGAACTGTGCACCCGAACTATAACATCGTGGGTTGGTACAGACTTCTTTGGTGTCAACAATTCCTGAATACCTTCATCTAATTGCAGCTGCTGATAAGCGTGGTTTAAATCCAATTTGCTGAATCTTTCACCACCTCTCAGTTTGAGGAATAGGGTAGCTGACACATGGAGCGGCTATATTGATAGTTTGCTTATAGTCCCCACATATTCGCCTTCCCCCTGTTGTTGCTTTTAAAGACGGGCGCTATGAGTACAGACCATCTAGAGTATTACCCTCTTATATAAATGATTTGGTTTTTCAGACGATCTAACACCCTCTCCACTCCTTCCTTCAAAGTATAACGTACAAGTCTGACTCGACACAATTTAGTATTGACTTCATTATCAATAGGTATATTCACTTGAAAGTCCTTCAGTAAACCCTATCGAATAAAGTATCATATTCTGTTAATAATGTTTTTCAGTCTCGATGGGGTCTCACTTGTTAAACAAACCAACCGTTTTCAGTTTAGCGTCAACTTCTTCATCCAATACGTACCCAGTAGTGTTGGTACATCTTCCTTCAACACCAGTAATGGTAGGCAGTTCACTTTGCCTTCATGTGATACTTCATTAACTGTTGTCCTCTGAATCCTAACTATCTCACCAGTATAGGTCGTCAGTTTTACTGAATATTTCTCTAAATCCTAGATCTGACTCAGCTCTTTTAATTTCTTTAGACTGATGACCGAACATGATGCTGCTGTATTTACCTTCATGACTTATTTTGTTAACAGTTCCACCATTACAGGTGGCGTTCATAGGTTGAAAACATTGTATAAAGACAATTTTTCTTGGCGTAACCCGTTTTCATCCAGACTTAATCTTTCCATGTTGAATCTCTTTTCATCTGTTTGTTCTCCATTCACTACATTTATTGTATTGCTCTTTCTGGTTGTTTTCGAAACTCTGCCCTATTGTTGCCTGAACTTTCTGCGGGTGTGACCTGTTTTATTACATCTGTAGCAATCACTATTTATAAATGTAAATCTGTCCGCTATGTATAAGGTACTACTATATCTGTAACACTCCCGTTTCAAGGATAATTTGTGTATGGGTTTTTGATAAGCGTTTAATTTGGAATATTTCCAAGCCGATTCAATTGATACTGTTATTTCAATACCTAGCATCAAAGTTTCGCTTAGTAGGCGTACCTGGATTTTCATGTCTTTAATTCCAGAGACTAAGCGATCCTGTATGTATTCACTAACCCTCTCTTCAAATTTGCAGTGTTCGGACATTTTCCTTAATTTAGCTACATAGTCACTTATAGGTTCTTCTTCTCCTTTGTACCTCGCTGTGAACAAAAATCTTTCATGAATTACATTCGGTGCCAGTTCATCAGCTCAACTAACTCATCAAATGTTTTCCCTTCCGGTCTATTATCAGCTAAACCTCTTAACACAGCATAGTGTTTTGCCTAGATAACCGATAAGAAAATAGTTTTTTTCTTACCTTCATTCTAAATATCATTGGCGATGAAAAAAACTTTACACGTTTAATGTAGTTATTCCAACATTCCTTTACACTGTTCCATTCCCGTAAAGTACCCATCAACGCCATTTCTGTTTTTTAAACGCTATACTGAGCGTCCAAACACATCCATTCAGTGTATTTATCCATAACTTCCAGCTCATTGTTTCCATATATTATCGCCTTCTATTCCTTCGTCGCCATTTATTATGTCTCGATTAGAATGGAAACACACATTGCACACGTTTAACGTTTTATGCTAAAACGAAGTTCTGCCAACGCCCCGCCTTTATTTTTATAGCAACCAAAACAAGAGCGCCCCCTAGGCAAGATAAAAACTGGTATTCAAGGCCGGTAATCCTGGCTGAAGCTTTCTGCTTTAAGGACAACAACTCACGTATTTGATATTTATTACAGTTTGTGTTCGTTTCACGGGGGATGACGTCGTTGCCAATATTGTCTGTTTGGCCAGGGCTTATTTGCTTTTAGCGGTTTCAGTTTTCTTGTGATCTTTAATTTAAGTACTGATTCATCTCAGAACATATTGCTATTTATAGTAGATTTATTTATCTCGTTCTTTGTGAAAACTTTTTACAACTTCAGTTTTAGTTGTTGTAACAAAATAGAGTCATTCCTTTGTTGATGATGGGTACACTCAACTTTAAACAGATTAACACAGAAACTGATGCTACTTCATACTCTATTCCCTCTCGTACACAATCTGTATTCGTTGTCTCTTCGCTAAAATTTAACTTCTACTTTTAATAGCTTATTAAAAAAAGTATATCCATCGGTAATAATCTTCACACATTTACTCTTACACCATGCTCTTTTCTTATTGGTTAATTATGTCATGTGACCAAACAGATGTGACCTAAAAATAACTATGCCTCCTTAAAATCATTAACTTAACCAATTTTCCAAATAATTCACGTGGACCATTTTCGTTAAATATCCAACTTCTGTCAGTATTATCTATTTCTCCCTCTCTCTTTCTACATACAAGGTGATTCATAAGTCAGCTATTTATTTTTGAAATTCTAAAGTTAAAAAATATGGTAATACAAAACAGAAAGTTTATTCAACAAATTCATTTATGGGAGTTTAAAATTACAGCAAATTATGGGAGTTTAAAATTACAAGGTTTTGTTTCAAACAAGGTTTGGATTTCTTCTTCTTTTGCATCATTACGTTTCGGAGCACCTAGATAGATATATAGAAACAAATCTATAAACGAACAAATTTAAAATAACAAATAGCAGTAATTAGAGAGTAAGATAACAATTATCAAAAGTTCATGGTATGTTTGTGCTTCATATGGTAATCATTTTAAATAGCTAAGTGAAGCGACTTATGAATCACCCTGTATATTTTTTTCATGTATACACGTATACTATTATAAGTCGATATAATATATTGTTTAGAAATTTTCAATATTTACTTCAACATTGTTCAATACGTGAGTAGAGCTTACTTTACTATATATATATATATATATATATATATATATATATATATATATATATATATATATATATATATATGAGTATACATTTTTATTTATACAAACATTATTGGTTACATATGTGCATACATGTTTCGGTTGTACTTTTCCCAGAAAGTCAACCTCATCAGACCAAGAATTATTTTTCTTTTTTTTCTCTCTGAAATTCTTGGTCTGATGAGGTTGACTTTCTGGGAAAGGTACAACCGAAACATGTATGCACATATGTAACCAATAATGTTTGTATAAATAAAAATGTATACTTATAAACAGCTCTACTTGTTATTGAGCACGTTTTATAAACACTTGAGTTTCAACGGATTTACATCTACAGAAACTAATACAATACATGTACTATATATATATATACAGGGTGGGCAAAAATAAGGGTCCTATTTTTAAAAATTCATAACTTTTTTATTTATTGATAATTTTAAATTTTTTTTTTAGAATAAGTAAAGGACCCCTTCCGAAGCAAGCATGAGCCGTATTAGCCCTAAGGAACGTACCCTCATTTAGAAAACATTATTTTTGCTTAAAAAACTCAAAACAGTGTAAAAAACAATACTTTAGTTTTTGTAAGTTTTAAGAAGTGTTTTTCGGCTAAAATTTGTTTTGTTTATTTCAAAAAATCTCGGAAGGGTCAGTCTACACACGCATAAAGTTTGGTGAGTTTAACTTTTATTTTGTGGAAGTTATTCAAATTCAAGTTATTCAAATTTAAAGATAGGACCCTTATTTTGGCCCACCCTGTATATATATATATATATATATATATATATATATATATATATATATATATATATATATATATATATATATATATATATATATATATATATATAACACGTAAGCACTGTTAAATCGCATGTTCACATTCATTTCTTATTTATTTATGTATTCATTTATCAAATATTTAGAGTTGATTATTTTGGTATTCTTCTGGCAGTGTTTTGTGTAGTCGAAAATCTTATTGTAATATTTTAATTTTCCTCAAGATTTATCAATTGAAAATAGATACATGATTAAAAATGTTACATGATTAAGAAATTGATAACGTTTAAAACGAGTGTTATTTTGAAAATTAGAGAATAATAAGTATACTAATAATTTTTTTTAACAAGTCTAATTTTATTTAAAAATCGGATCCTATAGTTAAATGTGCTGTTAGATAATTCTTAAGACATAGAATGTCTATGAAAAAGACTTTGTTTGCCGTATTTCTCGTAGAGTTAGTTAGTGTTCTAAAATAGAATTATGAAACAACAATAATTATATAGAGAAATTATTGGTGAGCGCCCATTTTCTTTGAGCTCCCAAGGAAACTGGACGCTCACCAATAATTGAATGGAAACTAATACGACAGGCCAATACATGTAGAAATGTAGACGACCTGTGTAGATTATGTCTGAATGAGGAATTTGAAATTCTAAACTTTAAAGACCCCCAAAATCTATTAAACTGTAGAAGTGCGATAGCAAACAGCTGCCTGCACTAAATAAAATTTACCTTAGGCTTACAATAAATAAATAAATAAATAAAAAATAAGTAAAAAAACTAAACTAAAACCTAAATATTTAAAAACTAAAACCTAAAATGGAAATACAAGGAACCACGTGTTAAAATAAGGTCACCTATTATATTGACACAACAAAGAAACAGGATATAGGCCACTCTATAGAAAACAGAACAATAGAATAGGTAATAGGAAGTAAAACTAACCAGACATTTGTTCGTGAGAAGCCCAACGATTGGCTAAGAGAACAACAAAGAATCTGATTATTAACTAGCTAGCTGTGTATATAAAACACCCGGTAGAACTAACTTCGTGCATTTTAGCCTGAAGATTCCTACCGGGGGTGAAACGCGGTAACCTCTGTGTAGCTTAATTGCCATAAATATATTTTCATAACTTACTACCTAGCTCTACTTACGTATCAGACACTGTTGAAGTAAATACTGAAAATTGATACAAGAAAATGATATCCACATATAAATTTTATGTGGATACATGAAATAGTAGTTATATATATATATATATATATATATATATATATATATATATATATATATATATATATATATATATATAGATACTTACATATATATATATATATAATTAAAAAACACAGTGATATGAAAATCTGTTGGTAATGCACTATAGAGTCTGAGAGGATGGCTAGACTGAGAAAGTATATCACCATCCAGAACGCGTCTGGAAGGGTACGGAGAGTATCGCAATCATGAGGAGGCTTATTATCACTCAAACTCTAGAGAAAACCACTAACCGTTATCAATGAGAACACACTCGTGAACAGCTGGTACGATAAAATCATGTCGACTGCAATGATGAAGTTCAGAAGCATAGATAATGAAAATCTGGGGAGACTTATTCTCACTCGGATTCCTGGGAACACTATCTGTTTTTACCGATGAATGATTATTTGCATAATATAAAGTTACATATTTATTGAAACAGAAAAAAATATTACCAAGAAACATATTCAGTGTTTTACGTTGGTAAATAAATGTTTTCAGTGTATTTTAAATAGATATTTATTTTTATTATAGTATTATATTTTAAATAGATATTTATTTTTAGCATAGTATTATATTTTAAATAGATATTATTGTTAGCATAGTATCATATTTTAAATAGAATTTATTGTTAGCATAGTATTATATTTTAAATAGATATTTATTGTTAGCATAGTATTATATTTTAGATAGAATTTATTGTTAGCATAGTATTATATTTAAAATAGATATTTATTTTTAGCATAGTATTATATTTTAAATAGATATTTATTGTTAGCATAGTATTATATTTTAAATAGAATTTATTGTTAGCATATTATTATATTTTAAATAGAATTCATTGTTAGCATAGTATTATATTTTAAATAGATATTTATTTTTAGCATAGTTTATATTTTAAATAGATATTTATTTTTAGCATAATATTATATTTTAAATAGATATTTATTTTTAGCATAGTATTATATTTTAAATAGATATTTATTGTTAGCATAGTATTATATTTTAAATAGATATTTATTGTTAGCATAGTATTATATTTTAAATAGATATTTATTTTTAGCATAGTATCATATTTTAAATAGAATTTATTGTTAGCATAGTATTATATTTTAAATAGATATTTATTGTTAGCATAGTATTATATTTTAAATAGAATTCATTGTTAGCATAGTATTATATTTTAAATAGAATTCATTGTTAGCATAGTATTATATTTGTTACACTACCCGTTCTTACACAGGAGAAACAACACCGGTTGTCACTATAAATAGTGCGAGTCACCAGAGACACGGGGAAGACAAAGCACAGTCTTGTAACTGTCTAGCCAAGTGCTAGTCACTTTTTTACTTTGTTAATACACTTGTTAAACCAACCCTCGACTTGACTTATATAGAACCTATAGTGAAATGGTTTAAGCTCAATATACGTGATAGAGCAATTATAAAGATAAATGAAAGAAGACAAATCTATTACAACTTCGATTGTTCAATGCAAGGTGTACTCGGTAAAAACCTGTTTATTATTCTGTTTTTTACCGAGTAGCTAAGTGAAGTGACTTATGAATCACCCTGTATATTTTTTTCATGTATACACGTATACTATTATAAGTCGATATATGAGTATACATTTTTATTTATACAAACATTATTGGTTACATATGTGCATACATGCTTCGGTTGTACTTTTCCCAGAAAGTCAACCTCATCAGACCAAGATTTAAAAAAAAAATTTTTCTCTCTGAAATTCTTGGTCTGATGAGGTTGACTTTCTGAGAAAAGTACAACCGAAACATGTATGCACACATGTAACCAATAATGTTTGTATAAATAAAAATTTATACTTATAAACAGCTCTACTTGTTATTGAGCACGTTTTATAAACACTTGAGTTTCAACGGATTTACATCTACAGAAACTAATACAATACATGTACTATATATATATATATATATATATATATATATATATATATATATATATATATATATATATATTACACGTAGACACTGTTAAATCGCATGTTCACATTCATTTCTTATTTATTTATGTATTCATTTATCAAATATTTAGAGTTGATTATTTTGGTATTCTTCTGGCAGTGTTTTGTGTAGTCGAAAATCTTATTGTAATATTTTAATTTTCCTCAAGATTTATCAATTGAAAATACATACATGATTAAAAATGTTACATGATTAAGAAATAGATAACGTTTAAAACGAGTGTTATTTTGAAAATTAGAGAATAATAAGTATACTAATAATTTTTTTTAACAAGGCTAATTTTATTTAAAAATCGGATCCTATAGTTAAATGTGCTGTTAGATAATTCTTAAGACATAGAATGTCTATGAAAAAGACTTTGTTTGACGTATTTCTCGTAGAGTTAGTTAGTGTTCTAAAATAGAATTATTAAACAACAATAATTATATAGAGATATTATTGGTGAGCGCCCATTTTCTTTGAGCGCCGAAGGAAACTGGACGCTTACCAATAATTGAATGGAAACTAATACGACAGGCCAATACATGTAGAAATGTAGACGACCTCTGTAGATTATGTCTGAATGAGAAATTTGAAATTCTAAACTTTGAAGACCCCCAAAATCTATTAAACTTTAGAAGTGCGATAGCAAACAGCTGCCTGCACTAAATAAAATTTACCATAGGCTAACAATAAATAAATAAAAAAAAAAATAGGTAAAAAAACTAAACTAAAACCTAAAAATTTAAAAACTAAAACCCAAAATGGAAATACAAGGAACCACGTGTTAAAATGAGGTCATCTATTATATTGACACAACAAAGAAATAGGATATAGGCCACTCTATAGAAAACAGAACAATAGAATAGGAAATAGGAAGTAAAACTAACCAGACATTTGTTCGTGAGAAGCCCAACGATTGGCTAAGAGAACAACAAAGAATCTGATTATTAACTAGCTAGCTGTGTATATAAAACACCCGGCAGAACTAACTTCGTGCATTTTAGCCTGAAATTCCCACCGGGGGTGAAACGCGGTAGCCTCTGTGTAGCTTAATTGCCATAAATATATTTTCATAACTTACTACCTAGCTCTACTTACGTATCGGACACTGTTGAAGTAAATACTGAAAATTGATACAAGAAAATGATATCCCCATATAAATTTTATGTGGATACATTAAATAGTAATTATATATATATATATATATATATATATATATATACATACACACACACACACACACACACACATATATATATATATATATATATATATAATTAAAAAACACAGTGATATGAAAATCTGTTGGTAATGCACTATAGAGTCTGAGAGGATGGCTAGACTGAGGAAGGATATCACCATCCAGAACGCGTCTGGAAGGGTACGGAGAGTATCGCAATCATGAAGAGGCTTATTATCACTCAAACTCTAGAGAAAGCCACTGACTGTTATCAATGAGAACACATTCGTGAACAGCTGGTACGATAAAATCATGTCGACTGCAATGATGAAGTTCAGAAGCATAGATAATGAAAATCTGGGGAGACTTATTCTCACTCGGATTCCTGGGAACACTATCTGTTTTTACCGATGAATGATTATTTGCATAATATAAAGTTAAATATTTATTGAAACAGAAAAAAATATTACCAAGAAACATATTCAGTGTTTTACGTTGGTAAATAAATGTTTTTCAGTGTATTTTAAATAGATATTTATTTTTAG
The DNA here is from genome assembly GCA_963556195.1 of Sepiola atlantica. Classification (NCBI taxonomy): domain Eukaryota; kingdom Metazoa; phylum Mollusca; class Cephalopoda; order Sepiida; family Sepiolidae; genus Sepiola; species Sepiola atlantica. The sequence continues at coordinate 78,424,492 of OY744521.1, forward strand.
CATAGTATTATATTTTAAATAGATATTTATTGTTAGCATAGTATTATATTTTAAATAGATATTTATTTTTAGCATAGTAATATATTTTAAATAGAATTTATTGTTAGCATATTATTATATTTTAAATAGAATTCATTGTTAGCATCGTATTATATTTTAAATAGATATTTATTTTTAGCATAGTTTATATTTTAAATAGATATTTATTTTTAGCATAATATTATATTTTAAATAGATATTTATTTTTAGCATAGTATTATATTTTAAATAGATATTTATTATTAGCATAGTATTATATTTTAAATAGATATTTATTGTTAGCATAGTATTATATTTTAAATAGATATTTATTGTTAGCATAGTATCATATTTTAAATAGAATTTATTGTTAGCATAGTATTATATTTTAAATAGATATTTATTTTTAGCATAGTATTATATTTTAAATAGAATTTATTTTTAGCATAGTATTGTATTTTAAATAGATATTTATTTTTAGCATAGTATTATATTTTAAATAGAATTTATTGTTAGCATAGTATTATATTTTAAATAGCTATTTATTTTTAGCATAGTATCATATTTTAAATAGAATTTATTGTTAGCATAGTATTATATTTTAAATAGATATTTATTTTTAACATAGTATTATATTTTAAATAGATATTTATTTTTAGCATAGCATTGTATTTTAAATAGATATTTATTTTTAGCATAGTATTATATTTTAAATAGAATTCATTGTTAGCATAGTATTATATTTTAAATAGAATTCATTGTTAGCATAGTATTATATTTGTTACATAACCCGTTCTTACACAGGAGAAACAACACCGGTTGTCACTATAAATAGTGCGAGTCACCAGAGACACGGGGAAGACAAAGCACAGTCTTGTAACTGTCTAGCCAAGTGCTAGTAACTTTTTTACTTTGTTAATACACCTGTTAAACCAACCCTCGACTTGACTTATATAGAACCTATAGTGAAATGGTTTAAGCTCAATATACATGATAGAGCAATTATAAAGATAAATGAAAGAAGACAAATCTATTACAACTTCGATTGTTCAATGCAAGGTGTACTCGGTAAAAACCTGTTTATTATTCTGTTTTTACCGAGTACACCTTGCATTGAACAATCAAAGTTGAAATAGATTTGTCATTCGTACATGTTTATCCCTCTTCTTTCATTACAAATATATATATATATATATATATATATATATATATATATATTTATCAGAGAATGCTATATTATTATTATTATTATTATTTACTGTTGTGTCGTATAAATTGCATTGGCACCGCCTCAAAATATATAAATTTCTTATATATATATATATATATATATATATATATATATATGCGGGCAGATAGCATTCTCTGATAAATATATATATATATATATATATATATATATATATATATATATATATATATATATATATTTGTAATGAAAGAAGTGGGATAAACATGTACGAATGACAAATCTATTTCAACTTTGATTGTTCAATGCAAGGTGTACTCGGTAAAAACAGAATAATAAACAGGTTTTTACCGAGTACACCTTGCATTGAACAATCGAAGTTGTAATAGATTAGTCTTCTTTCATTTATCTTTATAATTGCTCTATCATGTATATTGAGCTTAAACCATTTCACTATAGGTTCTATATACTAAAAGTATACTTTTAGTTTCATATTTTATATATATATATATATATATATATATATATATATATATATATAGAGAGAGAGAGAGCGAGAGAGAGAGAGAGAGAGAGAGAGAGAGAGGTTAAGAGAGAGAGAGAGAGAGAGAGAGAGAGCTTATAAGAGCAAATCTTATATCAAATTCATAAAGCGATTTTAAGAATCTAGTTTTGTATACATAATTGCTCAGAATAATTGATTGGTAATTTTATTATTAAAACTTTATATATATATGAGTCAGAGTTTGGTGAAAAATATTAATAAGTAAGCCATTAACAATAAAATATAACTGTAATCAATTAATCTTTATTGAAAAAGAACAATAGTGTAGGGGGCACTTTGCCGATCGTCTCATTAGTAGGAGGTGTGATCATGAATAATCTTTAGGCTTCACACTCACCAAACAATACCTCATTAGATGTTTATATGTAGAATTATCTCAAAGATAATGACTATCAAAACAATCACCTATTCTGGAATCATCAGTCAAAATAATGACAGTGCCAAGAGAAGATTGCTTCGGAATTATTGACATATTTTGACGTCCTATCCAAGTGTGCTTATCACTGGACAGAGTTCTTCTTTCCAAAGTTTTTATCATTACTATAAACTATTTCTATGAGTGATTTGGTATGTGTCTGTCTCACATTGAAACTATACTATTACTTCTAAATCTGAAGCCGAACTATACTATTACTATCTTTTAATGCTCTATTCAGTTTACTATACTATTTCAGACTGATGTATTATCTTTCAATGCAAAATTCAGGGGAGGGTAGCGCATTATCTGTTCTGTTTTTATGAGACAATCCTCCCAGGTAATACCCCCTCCTTTGGGAGTGTGTAGTTTAGTATATGTTTACCATGATATAACTCTCACATACATTACCTTCGCGTTTGGGGACAGCGTAGTATATGTTTGCTTGTCATATATACTAGCAATAATATGCTGCTTCTGATCGCATATTTTTGCTAGTAGTAGTAGTAGTAATAATAATAATAATAATAATAATAGTAATAATAGTAATAATAATAATAATTATTATTATTATAATGAGTTCTTGTTGTAATAGAAATAGTAGTAGTATTGTTATGAATTCTTCATGCATGTCAAGGGTTATTCATGTCAAATTTGGTGCAATTAATTCTAATATTTTGGGGACTTATACGTATTTATTTCTTTTTACAGTAGTAATAGAAGTATTTAAAGTCCGTGACACAGTAGGCAATATAAGAATGCGTTGTGCCATATTTGGTGCTATTCGAGTAGTTTTTGCGCCTATAACTGATCGACAGCCACACAGACTGACAAACAGAAAATAATGCGAAATTGTAATATATCTATATATCTATAATTAGTTAACCTAACTAATATTGGGTCTCTTTGGCTCATATTTTTCTAGTAACTCCTATATTTTAATGATGAAAATCAATTACACCATTGATTTTTTTTATTCTTGCTAAATGTTTTCAACTTGAAACATTGAATGATCAAGATATTTAGCATAAAGGCTATTTTGAAAATGAATAAAAATAACTACTTTAATATAAAGTCATGTTGCGAAAAAAAAAGGCAATAAAATTTGTTTCGCATGGAGGAAACAAAGAGAAAACAGACACATTTCCACTTGCATTATGAAACGATTGAGACGTTATACGACTTTCATCTTTTGACCTTTTGCTTTGATGATGGCGCCATAGTTTGCCAAATATTCTTGGCCGCGTTACAGCTGAAATCGCAGACATTATTATTATTATTATTATTATTATTATTATTATTATTATTATTATTATTATTATTATTATTATTATTATTATTATTGTTGTTGTTGTTGTTGTTGTTGTTGTTGTTGTTGTTGTTGTCGTCGTCGTCACCACCATCATCATCATCATCATCATCATCATCATCATCATCATCATCATCATCATCATCATCATCATCATCATCATCATCATCATCATCATCATCATCATCATCATCATCATCATCGTCGTCGTCGTCGTCATCATCATCATCATCGTCATCATCGTCGTCGTCGTGGTCGTCGTCGTCGTCGTCCTTCTTCTTCTTCTTCTTCTTCTTCTTCTTCTTCTTCTTCTTCTTATTATTATTATTATTATTTACTAAGAGTTTCTACACAAGGGATTTCTCACCGAAAATAACAAGGGGCGTTGCTTTGATTTCTAGCTGGAAATGTATGTTGGTATTCTCTGGAATTTTCCGGAGAATTTTGTACTTCACTGTGTTCCGTTTATGTGCGTATCATTTGTCTGCATGTTCAAAGTGTAGACGTTTGCATAGTTCCCAGTGAACTGCTTTCCCAATGCAGTTGAGCCTGTTGTTTTAATTCTTTTGGGGCTAGTTTATTGCTTTACTTATGTGATTTTCCGTATCCTTTATTAGTCCAAACTGACTTTGCATTTACTGTTTTCCTGAGGTTTGGCTATTTTCGCTTTGATATAGTTCGTTCTGATTATGTTTTGTGTGTCTGTCAGTAACGATTCCGTTTCTCCGTTGAAGTGTACTTTTCGTAGCCATATCTATGTGTTTTCGCTTGTTTCTTTTTTGGTTACTCTTATAATCGTTCATATAGCTGCTTCTTTTTCCATTTCACCTTTTCGTCTTTTTGTCTTATAGGATCGAAAACTATTCGGTAAAATTGCACCAAATGTGGCATACCATATGGGTCAAAATGCGACTATTACTACAACTACTATTTCTCCTAGTACTAATGCTTACTAATAATACGACGATAGTATGATATCTGGTAATCAGCTGCCGACATCTGTGGAGTGCAAGAAACACTGGAAATGTTAAAAAAACAATTTAGCTCGAGTTCTAAATATACATGTAAATTAAACATAAAGATATTAACAATCCAAAAACGTTCATCTGTGTGTTGAAACTGGGATAATATTGTAACACATGCATAGCAAACGCCATACACACATACATAAACACGCAATAACACTCTAAACATACAAAACAGCGTGTATATATTATAAACACATTACTTTCCTACATACAAGTATCCATCAATATAATTGACGACATTCTTTGAAATACTTCATAAACCACGTCCGTTTATTAAAGTGTTACTATACTCTTATATGATTTTCAGAGTAAATTATTCACCTTGGCATATGTGAACAAAGGAATACGTATTTTCGCAACATTAAGTACTTCACATGAACTATATAGTTTGTATATAAAATTGATGTATATTGTAGTGTGAACGTTACCCATCAAATGCGCTTGGGGACGATTGAAAAGGACATGATCTCTCATTCAGTCTGATGAAATGAATGCAGTTTAAAAGTATTTGTCTTGCATCGCCAAAACTTTCTTATTTCTCGGTTGAATGAGTTTGGTCTGACCTTATGAGCCCAACTTTAAAATTACTAAACAACCGATGGCGAATATGTCGAGAAAGGTCCAAGTGTCTTGGAATCTATCTCTTTCTGTAATAAATAGCTGATATAAAACAAAAGATACACATCGAAGGGCTTTCGACAGTAATTTGGCTGGAGACAGAAGAAAAGAATGGCCGAAGGAAAACACACGCTCACACATACATATATATATATATATATATATATATATATATATATATATATATATATATATATATATATATATATATATATATATATATATATAGTGTCTCTCAAGTTATGGTCTCGTCAGAAACGAATGATTTAATAACAAAAGTCTATTTATATTAAACTTTACCTCACTAAAATTTATATATGAGTTGGTATAGTGTGATCTAATTATCGAAAACGTTTAATAGATAATGATTTAACAGACTTTACACCTAAAACACACATGCACACCCATTAAAAGAAAATAAGATTCTATAATGAGTGATCTTCAACAAGCAGGACGGGATGATTCTCTAGACATTTGATATTTATCGGAAATACGTAGCTACAAATATCCGTCTTCAAACGATTCGCAGACATTATGTCTAGAATAAGCAAACAGAAACACACATACACAAACTCTTATACATTTATGCACACCTATACATTTACAAACAAACACACACACACACACACACACACACAAACACACACACACATATATATATATATATATATATATATATATATATATATATATGTATATATGAGAGTTTAAATTACCTACTATACACCATCCTCCAGTGTATTCGGTCTCTCTGTACAAAGGTTGGTCAGGACAACCTGATACGAGGATACTTTCTCATACAAGTAAACTCTGGTCAAATATTCAAAATAACATAGTATTCGAAGCCCAAATAAGATCCACTCGGCACGGCTATACACTGGCTGATACGAGTAATGGTGCATATTGTACAAGTAATGTTACTTCGAGTAACAACACTTAGCTGGATACTCCACCAGACTAGATGAATTCTTGTCCTGGAATCCGGTAAGACCAAGAGACCACAAGAAAGATATATTATAACATAGTTAACTGGTCAATTAGGGAGAGAAAAATTAATGTCCTTAACTTTTTTACTAACTCAACGTTTGACAGGTAAAGGAAAACATTAATGAAATATTTGAATATCAATGTGTCTCATATAGAGATCAAGTGTTATCCCCAAGAATGGACCCCTTGATTTATGAGAACTTCGACTGAAGTAAAATGAAACAAAACAAAATATAAGTACTATTTGATGTATATACACATATAATATTATTAGGTAATGTTATGTATTGTTTATATATATATATACAGGGCGTTACAGAGCCCTCCAAAAAGTAGCGCCCTCCAGGAGCACGCTCCTTTTTGCTGGAGCGAAGGAGAGGAGGGCTCATTTTATATTCAGCGGGAGTGGAGCGGGAGCAACTCCATTTGGGACTAAAGAGCGGTGGTTTTATCGCTCCGCGCTCTTCGCTCCAAAATTATTTGATTTTTTTCTCTTTTAAACATTAGTTTTTTTTATTCAGCAATAAAAAGGAAAAGAAAAAAAGTCTCAGAGTTTATTCTGAGTTATTTAAAAAAATTATATATCGTAAATGTATATGAGATGGGAAGAGAGAGAGGGAGAGGGAGGGAGAGACAGGGAGAAAGAAGAAGAACATTTGAAGTTCTCAGATTTTTACATTTCTTAAGGCAGAAGACAGACAATTTGGCAACAAATGTCTTTAAATAAGCCAGATAGTCTATAGATGTCTTTGAAGTTATTTTCTTATAGATTTGAACGTTTTTTGTATTTATGACACGGATGTTTATCGTGATTGAATAAATAAGCCAATTTTTCTTTTAATTCATGTTTTTAAATAAATAAATGTAGGTTCAATTATACTATAGGGGCCGTTGTATTTTCTCGCCCATTTCGCTCAGTATTCACCCAAATGTTCGATAACATCGATTTTTGAGGTGAAATGGTACATTTTGTCCTGACAAAAAATTCTAATTTATTTTTTAGCATATATCAAATTGAACTTTTATGCCACATTTTTACTCGTCGTCTTTTCGGCGACATTTATTTTTATTCTTAAATTCACGACTAGTATGTTTTAACCTTTTCATGTTTGCTTTTAAATTCGTTAAATTCCGTTTAAACTTGCTTTTGTAAATAGAATGTTAAAAGTTTTTTTTTGTGTGTAATAAAATGTTAAAGCAGTAAAAATATCTTTAGTCAAAGGAAAAGTAGATTTAGTCCAAGGAAAAAGGCAATAAAAACCAACATGGCCGCCAGCGATTAAAACCTGGAATTAAAGTTAGATTTCCAACACTTTTTTTTTGGGGGGGCAGTTGATCATTTATTTCAGTTTCTGTTCCATTGGTTCATGTGGTAGTTTTCTCCTGTGTGTTTTCCTATTTTAACTTCATGTGGCTGGTTACTATTCGTGGCTTATGCGGGTTGGTTTACGCGCCTGAGGATTTTTCTTAAGATTGCAGCTGTTTTGATTATTGTCGTCTTTTTATGGTCTCAGTAATTTTTTTGATTCCAATTTCTTCCAGTTAGTTTTCCAGGTTTTAT